>CM031373.1:26502212-27188441 GCA_018208015.1 Medicago ruthenica | reverse complement strand
ATAAACGACTGATTAAATATAAAGGTTAAATAGGCTTTGCATGCACTCAAGGATCACATATAACGGGAGATAAATGCAAGGTAATAGCCGACATATTTGCTTGTTATCAATATTCTTTTTTTTTTTTATAAATAAAGGAAGGTACAATGAAAGCTAATGAACAGGACGAGGGAATGAAGATTTGCAAGACGATAAGCACAACCATTGGTTCCTTGATAAATATGTTTGATTTCATAATTCCAAAATAGTCGATCTATGAGATAAAGCTTCTTGAAGGAGGAGGAGTAGATGGAGGTTATAAGACCTCTGAAGTAGATGGAGGTTATAAGACCTCTGAGATATGATCATATTAACCACATTCAAGGAGTTCATTCCAACAATAATGAGATAGAAACTCGGTCTACTAGTTGTTCTCAAACCATGGACATGGCCCCAAAACTCAAGGATACTAAAGTATAATGCCCTAAGTTGCATGAGAAGTCACTAACATATGTTCTTATAGAGCTCTTGATGAGACCCCCACAAGCTATAAGCCTAATACCACAGGTGTATGATTCATCAATATTAAGATTGAAATGATTAGGATGAGAGGGATGCTACTTCACACTAATTACCTACTTCATATGAACGACATACGAAGGAGGCTGAAATGAGAGATGATGATGATGATGAAAAGAGTGCATATAACTCTGAAAATTACTTAAAATATGCTCAAAATCAAAAGCACACCCCTGAAATTACTTAAAATCTTCTAATTTTAACCTTAATTTACACTATTTTATTTACAATTTTATCCTTCTTAATTTATTCAAGTAATTTGTAACAGAAAATAAGTAAATTATTAGTTTATTTTAAATAGTAGTTTTATTTTATGCCAGTTTATTATTTTATTCATAATAGTATTTAAGTTTTCCTTTGTGGCTCATATGAAATCAATCAACATTTAACAAATTATCTTCTTCTCGCTAACTCTTACTCTCAATTATTCATCCCACGACTTCTCCTTTATATCATATTATATTCTAAATCATTAGAATTCCTATAAGTGAGATTTAGATTTTATCGGTTCGTCTCTAGAATCCTTTTTTCCCGTCTCAATTGGTATTAGAGTCTGGTTCGATCCTCAGGCGCTGGGACTGAACGGAAAGAATGAACCGTCGGAACGCCGATTGTTCAAGGGGCGGATTTGTTAATGATTTTCACGTGCAAGGAAGACTTCATGAACCCAACTTGAAGTCCCACATCGGTTGTCATAAACTCAGTGTGAGGGCTTATATAGGTTGGACAATCCTCTCATTTGAGCCATGATTTTGAGGTGGAGTTAGGTATAACTACAATCCGTATCATAATTTGTATTGGCTGAGAGTACAATCTAGAAACTAGGGTTTTTGAGATCTGTTTTGGTCATGTCTTAGGAATGATCCCAAGGTTACTATTTGTAGCCTGAATTTGGGCTTAACTGATCATGGTTTTGGGACCAATTCGTTTGGGGCCAAAACCATGGCCAGAGCACCCTATTGGATGCTAGGAGCTCTTTTGGGGGGTGCATTTAGCACGACCCCCTAAGGTTATGTGAGATCTTCAGGTGGGCTTCGTGTCCTTCTGGAGGGCGCTCATCCCTACTTTAGGGCTCCAAGCCCTATTTTAGGGCCCTAAATTGCGAGATTGACGGTCCATAATTGAATTTAATCCTAATTTACAATTTTAATTAATCAAATTTGAACTAATCCTACTTTAAATTTTAAATCAAATATAATGTTTAAACATATCTTAATAAATCAAATTTAGGCTAATCTTACGTCACATCATTATCACATAAAATGATACTTTTAAAGTTTTTAGATATAAATCAAAATAAAATGAACTGAAATAGGTACTACTTTAACATTTAAATGAATGGCAACATACACCAACCTTTTCATTTTCATTGCTCCCTTTCTATGGAAAAGATAAATCTCTTTTTTCTCTGACTTTGATTTGCTCCTTTCATCTTTGGATAATATGTTGTTGAATTTTGGGACATGATCATTAGAAACCTATAATCAAAGAAAAAAACTGTTCGCCATTGATTAACATGAAATGTATAAAATAGTAAAAATCAATAAATTGTTTTCATTGTTAAGAGCTAAACTACATAAACACTCTTATAATGTTCTTAATTTATTCATACCAATGTTGCTGTAGAATCTGTTATCCAGATTATCATTTCTTTTGGTGAAACTTTTTTAAATAAATTTTGAGAGGACTTTGTTACTGAATGAGAGGATGAAATTATAATTGTACTATATTGTGAGTCTCACTAATTTATAGTAGCAATTTGGATAATGTAATTCTAAATTTTTGTCATTTTAAATTATGGTATAGATAAAAAGTATAAACTATCACTTATTATTTGCTTTTCAAAACAAATAACGGCATAATAGCATGCATTTTTTGAGGGGTGATAATAACAGCATGCATATTTTCGGTATTTTAACGAAGGAAAATGGCTAAGGCATAAAACATAGGACGCAGCTATCAAAATAAAAAATACTCCAGGACACATTTTAATTTCCATGATGTTCGTAAAAACCTTCTTTTATTGATTTGCACGTGTTAATTCATGTAGTTCGTGCCTATATAAATGCTATAATGTTTCCTAACATTTAACATAGCTCATATTTTTTTAAGAACAAATCTATTAGTATCTTTTTGACTAATTTTTTAATGGATTTAATTTATTAGTTAATCGTGTGGGTTGACGGTCTACAAACACTTTGCATACACAACCAATTAAAACATTTATAATTGCAACATCAATTAATGTGTTTAATTTATGTGGCAATTCGAAATGTTTTGATAGGTAATGTGTGGAAAGTTGTTTTGGACGGTCAACTCAACCACCATTGAACTCTAAATTTATATACAAATGATTTTACTCATGCATTCAATCAAAACATATTATATTGTCACTTTTTCAAGTTAGTTCTAAAATATCACTAAAAACATCTCCTTGACATAATTTAATTAGAAGCACATATATAAAAAAAAAATCGTGTTTGTTAACCTCCTAATTTATAACAATTGATTTTGGGATTTATTTTCATGTACCGATGGTGAACATTTTTACACGCACACCCAATCAAATCATGGCAAATAGACATTTTTAAAGTTATTTTTGAAACTAACCTAAACAAGTGGTTAATGATATGTTTTGATTGGATACAAGTGTAAAAACATTTTACAATGTCGACGTATATAAATGAAATCTTGAAATTAATTTATACGTATTGATGTATAATTTTTTTCTTCACGTGCATCCAATCAAACCATGGCCGGTAGATATTTTAAGCTATATTAGGAACTAATCTAAAATGGCATTATGATATGTTTTGATTGGATGCATGTGTAAAAATATTTAATTTTCATGCCAATCATGACAAATAAATATTTTTAGAGTTATTTTAAGAACTAACAGAAAAATGTGGCATTATGATATACTTTGATTGGATACATGTGTAAAAATGTATTACACTATCGGGGTAAATCAATAGATTAGTTATTTCTAATATATAGTGATAGCTTTCTAAATCAAGAGTGACGCACACACATGCAGACAATGAACTCTCGAAATGCTATACCTAAGCTATTTAAAGCAGTAATATGCGAGCAAGTTCATCGGTAATTACTTTGATGAATCTAAGATAGTTTACAATGGTGGATGAGTTCATTCTTATGGAGGATAAGCTTTCCCTGAGACACATGATGCAAATGTTTGAGCCATGACCTAGCAACAGCAGATGAATCACAAAGGTGATTATTATTTGAGCTTCAAATTCCAATGAAGCTAAAAGCAAGCAAGCAGGGTCATACTAACTCGTGCCCTAAGGGTACACGTTAAGCAACCTAAAAAGAACAACTTTACATTAAAAAACATAATATGTTAACTTTTAAGAAGTTAAATGCACGACTTTTGATATATATTTTTATAATGAGTTCCTTAACATGTGTCTTTGAAGACACAAGTTAGCATTTGCCGAACATAAAAAAGACATAATTGTCGCTTGCAATGAGTGTGCTATATCATCAACTTTTCCCAAGCTAGTTTTGGGTGGAGGACATTCCTCGATTCTCATAAACATTCAAAAAAATTTATTACCCACATGGAGATGAGTAATTTGCATGTACCAACTGTGTAATTGGTAAAGTCAAGTCTAGAATGCAGAGTTGAAGCAATTGATAGCTCAACAAGGGCCTTTAGGAGTAATAGTGATTGTGGCAATAGCCATGATTGAAGAAAAAATAACCATACCATTAGGTTGCATGCTCGTGATTCAAACCAAAAACTCTAAGGTCATCTCAAACGAGGTTTTCATCATTGAGTTTCAAACACTATGCAATCATTGCATAATTTTTGTTTCCATTGGAGCACATATGTGGCCGGCAATCCAAGTTCTACACAAAACTGCATAGTACCTTATATAAACTACCACTCCATACAAATTTATAATTAATTATCCTTGCAATCAACCAACAAATGAGTTAATTAAACTAATGTAATTATGAATTGCTTAAATATGCACCATTGGAGTAAAAATATTGTTTGTTGTATAAATGTGATGTGACACAATGGAGAAAACTAAATGAGAGATGAACAAGTAGATTGAAGAATCTCTAATGAATTGAACTGGATGAGTATATTATTTTATATAATTGATTACTCCAAAATATAGTTAATTCTTTAAGATCAATTACTTTAGTTTTTGACAATATTAAGATTAATTACTTAATGTCCCTGTGAGCTTAGCTTACTTGGTAAGGGATAACACATATTATATGCAGGGGCCGGAGTTCGAACCTCGGACACCCCACTTATTCACCTTTAAGGTGAATTTCTCTAATCGTTAGGCTACTTTACCCAAAAAAAAAAAGATTAATTACTTAATCACTTAAATTGAGTAGTCACACAAAGTTCTTGTGAAGAACAATCTTGGGTGATGTTTCTCTGAAACTTGCATGTGTTGAGTTGTGAATGTCCTACAGTTCAAATAGTATACAACAATTTCCTAGCAATCCATTAAATTAAGCTCCAGAATATACATTACTCAAACTACACAGATGTTCATGACAAGAAATACAGGAAAAAAAAATCAAGGCTTCCACAACTTCATTGTGTTGTCCTCACTAAAAGTTGCAACAAGATTCCTATGGGGATGATGAGTGACACCGATAATTTCCTTATCATGAACCTGCCATTAATCATAGAGATATTTATTAAATCCTAAAAAAATTAAACATCCTCAATACAAGAAAATAAAATCCAAAATTAAATGCATAACATCAATTGAAGACCATTACTATAAGAGTTTGTTTAGCCTTATCTTAGGACATAAAACACTTGTATTGGTGTCTGAATACATACAATTACATAAATTTTGACATGTCTATACGCTATTTTCAGCTTAGGCCAATAAAATTTCCATAATATTTTGTGAACAAGTGTTTCATTAATCTCCTTAAAATAGCTAACTGAAAAAACAATTAAGGTGTTTATTCAAACAAGGCCTAGACAAGCTTGAAATGTGGCTGCATAAAATGACACATTGAGAGGTTTTCCGATTTCATTTATATTTCAGTTTTTACAAATTTTACACAAATCCTTTTTTTTTACACTATAGTTCAGAGACAGGGTTGGCATATCCAAGTGTCTACAAAAATACACTAATTTAGAACAAATAACATAATTGCATATATAAAAACAGTACTAGAAAATAAAACCAGATTCAGAGATATTTATAGATCTAATCTCACGCTAAATCAACAAACATACCGTCATCAAATGCTCCAATTTGCCAGATTGATAGCTGAAGCAGTACATATTCCTGCATTTAATTCATAGATCCCATTATGAACAAAGAATATGACAAATTCAAATTATAATCCGGGAGGATTAGAATGATTACTTAAAAATAAAAATAAGAGACTGATTAGGAAAACCTCACGGAACTCTATGTAAAATGCTGTATAATTAAGCTAAACTCTAATGGTCAATGCAAATTTGCATTTAACAAGGCACACTAATTTTACCTTAAACTAAAGGTGAAAATTGGAGAACAAATCATACCAAAAGTTCTGGCAAAGTTCAAGAATTTGGGATTTGGGTCCATAGAGAATATTAGAGAAATAGAGATATCTCAACCATTGGATTTAAGCAAGGTGGATGTGAAGATCAAAAAAGTTGTACCAAACTATTAAGGATTCATATTTAAATCATCGAATATTAGACATGAATAATAATAATAATAATGATCCACGTAGCCAAACCCAACTAGTGGGAAAAGACTAGTTATTGTTGTTGCATAGTCTGTGATTAGGCAATTTTTATAATGTACTTAACATCTTTGACAACCATATTGCACGAAGGAGCAGTTTCAAGTTATCCATTAAAATTAGGATAGGGTACCTGTCTTCACCAACACAGTAAATCCATTCCCCTTTAGGTGAAATGCAGGCTGCAACGAAGTCTCCGCCCTCTCTTTTGCCGGATGAGAAACTCTTCACAACCTACACCAATTGGAAGAGAAGCAGGCTCAAATAGTGACAATACTTCCAATTATACCTTGGACGATTACTTATCTAAAAACCACTAGTTAACGGTCTTATTGAAACTTCATAAGAATGGTCCCTATCCTTTTCCATCTGAATATTAGCACATACTGCTAAAAGAAAGAACAGAGTATGTATCCAATATTGATTTTCAAACAAAAGTCAAAAACTAGATCCACAATTAAGACTGTCGATACAAGACTGTATAATTTCAATGAGAATGGCAAAATCTGCAGCACTGATCTCAATGTCTGTTTGAATTTTGGTTTTTAATGGTAGATATACACTATACTGTTAATATATAATAAAGAAACACTTTAAAAACAAAGTTTGGTCCCTCTTACAATGAAACAACACTATGTGCTGAAATCTCGACTATTAGTCGTAATTACAAGGGTGATTTTCAAACAATTTTTAAAATTGTTGAGATTGATCATCTTCAAATATATTTCGGAAAAAGCATTAATTTAAAAGTAACTTCAATAAACCTAGAAATTTTTAAATTACAATTTCCAACAGATGCAGCACTTTTGCATTTACTTTACATGTAAATACCAAAGAAAAATCAATTTATTTGTATAAAAAATAGGGCCGGAACAGGTAAAATTTACGATGTCGTCTAATTGTAAAAGTGTGTCAGACATATGTTGGATACGTGGTTGCTCCTTGTGAATATCAAACTAGGTTTAAGTATAAACATTATGTCGGGAATATATTTGCATATCAAACAAAATGGTCATTTAGAGCAACAAACTCGATCACATTTAAATTTTAACCACTATGAATATGAAGAACTAGATATACTTATCCTGGTCTTGAACAAAAAAAAAAAAAACTTGTGCTGGTCGGATATTAGAACATTCATTTTTCATTAAGGAAAACAATGGAAACAGCCTTAAAACTAATATTGAGACACGGTAGAACTACGTATGAATAAAATGATGTCCAGCGATCAACTCTTTAAAGTTTACCTGTCCTTGAAGTGTCATGATGTATATTGATGAGGTTTTGTTACAAACAACAATGTGTTCAGTATTCTTGGGGAAAATGAAAACAGAATTAACAGAAGCATCTCCTCCCTAGCAGTCAAAAAAAGGAACCAGAAATTAGGCAAAACAAATTTAGGGGAAATGATATCACAAAACTGAAAGAAAAAAAAAGGACTTTTTTTTAAAAGACATACCCTTAATGGAGGAGGTGGCTTAAATGTTTGTAAGCAGTCTGTAGTCTTCAAATCCCAGACCTGCAGTAAGGAGGAAAAAAAAAAACATGCCTCACGATCACGAACATAAGAGAAAACAAGACACTTGTCACATGTTGTCAAGTAACTGACCTTGACTGTACAATCACTGGATGCAGTAATAACACGACTCCCATCATTGGTGAAAGTTGCATCGTTCACATAAGATGTATGGCCACGAAACTCTTTCAACATCTTTCCAGATTTGAGGCCATGGATTCTATATTACATAAAGAACCATTGCACTCAGCAGTTGCTAAACATTTGATTTATGAGGTTAAAACATAAATTTAAAGCCGCTCTAAAGTGTTACAATTAAAACAAGTAGTTTGGCTCTACATAAATAATTGCACAGAAATCAGTAATTTCAGCTAAGAGTTACTCTAAGGGCCCGATTGATTTGCAAAAAAGCGACTTGATAAGACAACTCTAGCTGTACTGTATTTGATTTAAAAACTAATCATGGGAGGGCTGGAAATGATTCGAGTCGATTCAAACTCGTCTGAGCTTGACTCGACTCAATAAAAATTGATTCGGCTCGAAACTTGACTCGAGTTCGGCTCGTTTAAAGTTCATGAACAACTCGGTTCGGCTCGTTAGGTTCATCTCATTAACTCGAATCACATAATTTAAAAGTCAAATTTTTGTTTTGAAAAAAAAATTAAAAATAATAGCTCAGAACCTTTTTAGCTTCAAATGCTCTTAAAGGGATTAAAGATACAGCAGCACTACACATTCATCATAGCACTCAATCAACTCCCATGTGTGGTGAATATGTTTCACGCTATTGTTTTATAGACTTATTTGATTTATGTTGTTGATAAAACTTCCAATGTGGGACTAAATATGCTTCACACTATCCTTTTTTAACTACTCATTCATGCATGTGTGTTATTTTTTTATGCATACGATGTTTTTATGCTGCATATGATGTGTGTATGTGTGTGTGTGTGTATTGAGTTGGTTCATGAACCTAATGAGTCGAACTATACATAGCTCAAGTTCAACTCGAACTATTTTCGAGTTGGTTTGGTTCATTGTCAGCCCTATGGGTGGGAATGGACAAATGACTTACAAAAACACATTATTTTGTGTTGTCCATTGCGCACCAAAAAACACTGTACAAGATAAAAAGTTGCCCAGTCGCTTAAAGTTCTTTCTTGTACTGTTTTGTCTAGTACTTATTCTTTAGCAAATCAAACGGGCCTAAGAGTAAAACTTTTTATAAGGTGTGATGCGGTCTTTGGATTAAGCTTATTCATTGATCTAGTATTAGCTACGGTGGTGAACTAGTCCCATCAATATTTAACAAAAACATCGCAAGTTTGATTTTTGTCTTACCACCAACTATAATTAACGACACTAGCTTCCACTCACTTGCTTATCAATGCAGTATAACATGTTCCATAACATTTTCAGTATAAATTTGAAGTTTCGGGTGAAAGATCAAGGCCCATCAAATGGTTATCTTGAGCGACTACATAAAATAAGTAAAATTAATATAACAAAACCTTGCAGTGCTGTCAAATGAAGTACTTAATAATTGGCTTCCATCACGAGAGAAGGAAACACTTGTGACACCTTGGGAATGTGCATGCTCAAGACGCCGCAAGCATTGAGCAGTCCTGATACGCCACACCTAAAATGAAATGTGAATTATACAATTTAAAGTTTAACATTAATAGTTTCAGGTGAAAACAGAATCACTTTACAACTGCAACATTAACAAGAACTGCCGCTCAATCAACAGACAAAATTAAAAAAATTACTTAAAGATAAAACAATCACAAACATTACATTTCTGTACATCCATGCATTCGGCATTTAATAGCTAGCTTTCAATAAAACCATCCAGTTAGATGAAATTCAAGCAAATGCTGCAAGCTATAACTAAATTACAAAGCAAGAAGCAACCATGCAGAAACCATTTCCACTCGAGAAAAAGCTTTGCATTCATGACAATTAAAAATGCCATACCATAATAGTATTGGCGAAGAAATATTTGTTCTCTTGAGAATTTAGATGAGTTCAGTGTAAAAGCAATGAAACCTAAAGTTTTTTCCCATAAGAATAGAACACAAGTTTTAAGTAAGCTGAATTGGGAATACAGGTTTTAAAATGAGTAAGTAACTATCGGTATCAAATTTGTATATATGTGTGAAACACCTGAATTTTCATCTCATTAGTTCTTTGTTTCCAAATTATTTTAAAGATTTTATAAACTGGAATTGTTATGTACACAAGTGGCATCCTGTATAATGCTTAAAAACAAAAAATCTCCCAAAATTAAAGATATAATCATCATTAAAAAATATAGTCTAGACACACAAACTGCCTTCAATCTAAGGCATATTTAATAAGTTAAATACAAAAAATCAAGCAACATTATGGAAAACGGAGAGAAAAATAAGAGGAACAGGGGAGGAAAACAAGAAAAATAAACAAAACAAAGCAGACAAGAAACTAGTTGTGTGTGATAGTCCAACAGCAGCATGGGGCTGGTCGACAGTGGCATGCGGTTTTTCCACGGTGGTGTCCGCGGTTGACAGGCAGAAAACGAAAGGGAACAGGATGGAAGAAGGCTTGGGGCAAAGGGAGAAGACAAGAACTCGTTTGCAGAGAAGTAAATAGGGGTTGCACACAAAATACCCATATTACCCTCAACCGTTTCAATTTTCAAGGGCTAAATGGGTTTCTCATACACCTTCACTGTTGTGGACGCGATGACCATGATGTGTGTTGTGGTTTTCTCCACGAACACATGTGTGGTGGCCACGACACTCCTGCCATCGCCATAACAGTCTCTCGGCACGACTGGCTGCAATTGACTACCTAAGCTCATTGTCACTAATCAGAAGGGAAAAAATGCATAGCTACATGAAAGCTGGGAATGACAGGCAGAAAACGAAAGGGAACAGGATGGAAGAAGGCTTGGGGCAAAGGGAGAAGACAAGAACTCGTTTGCAGAGAAGTAAATAGGGGTTGCACACAAAATACCCATATTACCCTCAACCGTTTCAATTTTCAAGGGCTAAATGGGTTTCTCATACACCTTCACTGTTGTGGACGCGATGACCATGATGTGTGTTGTGGTTTTCTCCACGAACACATGTGTGGTGGCCACGACACTCCTGCCATCGCCATAACAGTCTCTCGGCACGACTGGCTGCAATTGACTACCTAAGCTCATTGTCACTAATCAGAAGGGAAAAAATGCATAGCTACATGAAAGCTGGGAATGACTATGTGTTGAAATTTGGGGCCTAACTCATCCTTACAAAACCGGCTTGTAAGGTGAGGAGTGTCTCCTCTTTATAAACTCTGATCAAGCTTCCTATCTAACCGATGTGGGACTAAATCCACCCCCTCAAAGACAAGCCAACATAAGGCAACTAGGGGCAGATCACAATTAAGGTGGGATTACCAACACACCCCCTCATGCTCGGGGCGGGATTTCCAACACACCCCCTCACGCTCAGGCCTAATGGGCATGAAGCGTGGCAATGCGGAATCCTGACAACGGTAGATCTTGGATAGGCTCTGATACCATGTAGAAATTACTATGCAATGTGAAGCAAAGGACACAGAAAAAACCAGAGAATCGAGATTGTGGCCTTTTGTGGATGATATTTGAGGCAGAAACAACACTGACACGGCAAAAATATGTGCTTTGTCCACATTTTTGTCATTTTGTATTCATTTTTAGGGAGATTTTTGTATTTAGTATTTACATTCATTGTTAAGGCGGGTGTTTGAGTTAAGATCTATTCACCATGAAAAAAAAAACAATTCACTTCTATTTGCACTACAGTGTTCTTGACTATAACCAATTATAGATTTTTTTTTTCTGGTGAGGGACTCTAACTCAAAAACTTACCAAAACAATGAGTGTAAATAGCAAAAGTTTCCCTAAAATTGTGGATAAAACAGGACGTGTAAGGTGTTGCCAATGCCTCAAAGTTTCATCCACAAAAGGCCACAATATGCGACAGAGAACTTATAGCAGCCATAGGCCCCTCCACACCACACAAATACTAGAGACACAGTTTACCACTATTGACAACTCCGCCGTGATTTACTGGTGTACAAAATCAAATTCACTAACCAAGTGATTTTCTATAGCTAAGTTCAATTTCACAGTAATGTTGATCAATCATATGTGCAAGCTTTGAAAAGATCAACAGATGTACAAGTACAACCATTACTACAAGATTCACACAAAAAGGCTGGCTCCTAACGCCTTAATCGTATATGTAGAATACTCACTTTAATCTTTCCATCTGTTGACCCAGTTGCAATCATCTCTGAATCTCTGCTAAAGTCTACACAAAGCACAGACTCATCATGCATCATGAATGTATCCTGCAAAATCTCACAATCAAAAAATGACGACAGAAAAAATGACAAGACTTAGGGTAAATTTAAGAAACTTCCTTTTATTAAGGAAATGATAAACTATCAAACAACTAGCGTTTTCCGAGTGGAAACCACGTTCACTTTGATATTTTTAAATCTTAGACAATAAAAATCAATCAGATATATATATATATATATATACACACACTTACTAGCCACAGAAAATACAAGAGAGATCATGAGAACATGACTCGCATCATTAAAGAAAATATTATCTCGCAAGTAAAATGTAATCAGCATATAGAGTCTTATGCTTATATTTCTTATACATAACATGTGAACGATAAATCATAATTAATGATGCAGAAAAAAAAAAAACTAAATTTCATGATCAAGATTAAATTTCCCAAATTGGCAACAGAGATCTGATAGCATGAAGTTTCTTTTCTATAGTTTTGAATTTGAATGCACCTATAGATGTTGGGAAAAACTGTTTTGAAGACCGATAAGCAAAGAGAATTTTCCCAGGAAGTTCATCATCACATGCAATACATTAATTCTTGATACATAAAACAGATCAAATAAAAACTAACTCACTTGTGCCTGGTAATGGAGATCTTTCTTGAGTTTTCCACTTATATAATCCCAGACCTAGAAATATGTCCACAAATCAGGAAAAAAGCAGCCAATAATGAAAGTTTCAAATCCAATTATGCATACCTCAATAAATCCATCAATCGAACACGAAAAAATCCAACTATGCATACCTCAATAAAACCATCAACTGAACACGAAACGAGATATTGCCCATCTGGTGAAAAGCGAGCACATTCCGCATGACTTTTTGCCCCAAACTAGAAGCACATCAGCAGACACAAGAAAAGGGTCAGGCTATGTATTCTCCAGCTTAGAAGGGTAACCAGTGATGGCTAAAAAATTTTATAGAAAAGAATAGTAGAGAAATATAAGACAGATAAAATAAGAAAACATCTAGAAGGCAACATAAATAGGTCAAATTCTTTTTTAAGAAGCTAAATAGGAGGTCAAATTAACTTAATTGTTTAACTGATAACTAATATATGACCATAAATATACCAGATCACTGTCACATATCAATGCAAATGCAATCTAGATCACAAAAATGCCAGGTCAATAACAAAGAACCAGGTTGCATATCAAAGGTTGATTGCAGAGATAATGTACTAACTGTGATCACTGCAAGACATCGATTTGCAATGTGCACACAATCGAGTCAAATCATTGTCCCAGTCTAGGTAGTTAACAGTGACAGGTAGCACCGCGATTGCGCCGGATCAGAGCGGAGCGGCAGCTGGCCGCAACGGTGAAGGCAGGGGTGATGCGGAATAAGGGAGCAGCCACAACAGAAGAGACCTTTGGACGTAGCGGAGCGCGTCGATTTTTTTGTGGTGTTCTCTTCCACGACACTAAAGGCAAGAGGGAAACCCACATTTACCCTTATAATTTAAAACATTATAGGGATATTTTGGGGGGTATTCACTCGAACCCCAGTCTTATTCTCTTCTTTGCGCTCGCTGATAAGATTTCTCTTCCCTCTTCTGTGAGCTTCCTTCTCGGCGTCCCATTTTCAGCAATTCAGCAGATCACCACAGTCCACAAGCCGCCAGATTCTTGTTTTCTCCTCTCCCTAGTTTCCAGTTTCCTACTTTCCTTCTGTTCTTTATTTTATTTTTCCTCGTCTTTTTCTTTTCTTTTTCCTTCTTGTTTTTACTTTTATTTTTGCTCCTCTTTTTTTTTTCAACCTCTGTTTCGTTTTTGTTTCCTTTTTTCGAATTTTTTTTACTTCTCTGTTTTGTTACTTCAAGTCTTGAAGACTTGGGGTTCTTTGTTTCCCTAACTTCTGTTGCTATTTAAGTGTGATTTTTTTATTGTTGTATTTTTTTGGTGGTGATTAAAGTGAGTTTTGATTAAGCTTTATGACCTTTTATTGCTTATATTATGAACACTTTTTTATGAACATTATGACTTTTTATTGCTAGTTATGAATAATTTTGAGCTTCGAGATATTTGTTTAATTTTACATTAAATGTGGTTATATTTTTATTCATGTAATTTGTCCAAAAGATTATCAAATAGCAGTAATCCTGCTATCTCACTTTTGGGGTAGGCCACTCTGTGCTTCTATCCGGGATTGAGTACCTAGGTCCCAATTTGCATAATATCCTTGTGACAGTATAAACAGGAGCAAAAACTACAGCCCTAATCACACCCCTCTCAAAACCCCCATATGCCATTCTGCGTAAGCCAATAACCAATAAGGTAAGGAGAGGGGAAATAGATAAATGAAGAAAACATGTTCTATTGAAGCAAGAGTGTCACAAAGAAGAATACCATAAACAAAGTGAATCAACTTGAAAGTAAGATTCTACATCACAAGGAAAAATATAACTATAATGAAAGCAATAAATAATTCGATGGCAGAAAGTTTATTCTTCAATTAAAATGAGCATGCAAAACTATAATTGGCTCTGCACATTTGTTGTTGTCTCCTTAAGTAATGTTCACATGTCATTATCTATTAAAACTTAACAGATACACTACCTTGAAGGATATACAAAAAGCATACCTTTATAGTGTGAGAAAGATTGGTTGGATACATGTCATCCACATCTTGTTTCATAGCAGTTGTTCCACGAAACAAATCAAACTGTGTTCCAGGAGGAAGTAAACCTGCAAGATCCCGAAGGAAATCATCCCCATCAAGATATAAATTATCCTCTAAGTAACCTGGTGGCAACATAAGATGCACTGACACGATACGGAGATACGCCATTTCTTAAATTAAAGAATACACATTACTGTTAAGAATCAAATATTCTATAAATGTAAATGGTTAAATGAAGGTACACCAATGATTTTTAATATCTCATACGTGAAAAGGCTAGATTGATAAAGAAATGATGTCGGTGGTAAGTAAAAGACAAAATTGTGGGTTGATAAGTAAAACTATGCTAATCAGTCTGTGGCTATTCAAAGACAGGCTAAGTGAAGTGAAGACTGAAGCAGTGAACTACATTGCAATTAATTGGGAGTTTCAATTTTCAAAGAAAAAAAGGGGGAAGAGTTACAAAATAAGGCTAAAAGTCATGGCAAGTGTATCAACAAAGAAAAAAGGGGGAAGAGTTACAAAATAAGGCTAAAAGTCATGGCATGTGTATCAACAAAGAAAAAAGGGGGAAGAGTTACAAAATAAGGCTAAGTCATGGCATGTGTATCAACAAAGCATTGTATAGTGTATCAATGGCGTATCAATGGCACACACTGATATGTGCTATATCAAAGTGTATCCATATCAGATGCATACAAAATATGGATACCGGATGGAAAACCATGTATCAGAACTTCATATGTGACAACCAAGCATTCTATCATTTCCATGCATGGTAAATTTAGTGATGCCAAAACATAAAATAGAAATATCTTATCTGCTTAATTATCAATAGAGAAATGAATGATGAATCCCTATTACTGAAAATTTAAAAACAGAATTCATTCTTAGGAATTGGTAAGTTGCAGATATGAACAATGGTCCACATTGCCTAGGTACTTGAGCCAAAAGAAAAAAAAAACCTTAAATAGCATTGCCAGGTAATTACCTTGATGCTGCTGCCACTTCAAAGCCTGACCAATTAAAGCCATTAATCGGGAAGGTGGCACCACAGTCACTTCTGCTGCAATAGCTGAAAATACAAACACAGAAGTCCTATTGTTAAAAAAATGAGAATCGGAGAACATATCATATAAGTCCAACAATATAAGTATCTTACGTCCATCATACAAAATGACTAAGAATCATGGTGTACGGCATTCAAAACCATGGTTAATTGTGTTCATTAAATGGTTAATGAGTTGCGACACCTCGTCATATTCATTAACCATCTGCCAAGCGTGATTAACAGCGTATATGAACTGTGTTAACCATCTAAATTGTTGTTAAATTTTGATGTCAAATTTGTGTCAAAATAACATACCTCGTATTATAATCATTAAACTAGTACCATATCACAATAAGATGCAGTAAGAAAAGAAAGGAAAGACAAAAACCTTGGGCTATTTGCGCACGTCGCTTCTCTTTTGTTGATTCTTGATAGGCCTATCACATAATAATAATTTTATATGAGGAATTACAGCTAAATGATAACACAATTTCAGCAGAGTGCAGAAACAAAATAACAAGAACTGAAATAAGCAAAGAGTTGTTTGATTTGGAAAACAAAAAATTGCAAAAAGATTAAAAATTAGAAAAGGGTTATTCTGACCTCATTTGGGTCAAAATACGTTCTAACTAGAAGATGCTCAAGCCGCAAATATCTTTCAGGTTGCTCTTGTTTCATGACACCCATCACCTGTGTTTGCCTTAATATAGCACGTGCAGTATCCAGTTCTCTAAGTTCAATCATTTCTAATACAATCTGCAACCAGAACCATCATATTATCAATAGATAATCACAATTTGGGCGTAGTTACATACAATGGCCCTGTTTGGATTAATGATTTAATTTTCAGCTTATAGCATAAGCGTTTATCATGTTTAAGCTACTTCGATTACAAAAGATACAATGAAGTTAAATTGTTTTTGTATGAGCTAAGCTAGGTTGTTTTCATAAGCTATCTAGCAGAGCTTAATTTGCAGCTTAGTATAAGCATTTATCATGATAAGTGCTTATGTATAAGCTATTTCTATGACAAAATATACAATAAAGTCAAAACGTTTTCATATAAGCTGTTTTCATAAGATATCTTGAAGAGCTTATGAAAATAAGCTGAAAACATCTTATGAACATGTCATAGGGCCAGTTTAGTGAAACAAAAACCACTTTTATAGAAAATTATTTTCAAGGGAAGCTACAAAAAACAGCTTCTCGTAGGAAGCAGTTTCTAGATAATTTCAGGTTCTCATTTTATTAAGAATCCATAACAAATGGATGGAAACTTCCAAAAATGACTATTTTTTTACAAAACAAGTTATATGGGAAACGGTCTCGTAAGCTATGAAGCCCCGATACCTGACACGATACGGATACGATACGATACCGATACGGCGATACGAGAAATTTTTCAAAACTCCCGATACGATACGGCCTCGATACGTTATTAAAAAATTAAATTTAAAACTAATAGTATAAGTGCACAATGTATAAACATAACTAAAAATGATAATAAACAAACATCAACATCAATAAAAATGATCAAAACTAGTGACAATTACATATTTTTTCTGCACAAATTTAAATATAGCTAAACATCATTAGTACTATCCAATTTATGAAGAACATCATTAGTACTATAAAAAAAGAACATCATTGTATGATGTTGACTACTTAATAGTTAACACTATTTGAGATTGAAAACAAATAATTTAAAAACAACATTTTTTCCCAATTAGAGAGAAGAACAAAAGAAGAGAAGAAGATATTATAGGGAGAAGAACAGAAGAAACATAGCATTAGAGAGAAGATAATAACTATCGTTTAGTGGTTGACGAGAAACCCTATTTTTTAGGGGTCAGAAGAGACAAATGTTTTTGATAGCGTTGTCGGTTTAATGTATTTTTGTTTCTTATTCTTTTATTTTTTTAAAATGAAATATGTAAGAGAAGTATCGGTGTCGGAGTATAAGTTAGCTGTATCGGAGTATAAGTTAGCCGTATCCGACACGTATCGGTCATTTTTTTTCAAAAAAATAAATATTAATTGGCCGATACTTCTCCGATACGCGTATCGGGACGTATCGAGACGTATCGGTATCGGATACGTGTCGGACACGATTCTTCACCATTTTTGGAGTATCGGGGCTTCAGAGCTCGTAAGATATTTTCGTAACTTCTTCCAAACAATCTAACAACTGTTTACGCTTATAGATAAACTCAAATAAGTCAATCCAAACCGACCCAATAACTCAAATAACTTAATTTGCAGCCTAGCATAACGCGATTATCATGATAAGCACTTATGTATAAGCTATTTCTATAACAAAACATACAAAATTAAGATAAATTGTTTTCATATAAGCTATAATCCGTTTTCATAAGTTATCTTAGAGAGCTCGTGAAAATAAACTGAAAACACCCTATGGACATGTCATAGCTATTTTCATAAGTTCTTCCAAACAGTCTAAACTATGTTTATGTCAGTAAATAAGCTCAGATAAGTCAATCCAAACCGGCCCAATAAATATATAAGTTCAAATATGTCAATCCAAACCGGCCCAACAACTCAAACGCAAAATACCTGCTCATACAAATCCTCCAACTTATTCCTAGGAAGCTTAAGTTGAGAAACTTGAGGCAAAATAGCATCCCATCTTCCACCATTAATATCAGCAACAAAAGTTTCAATACTATCAACAGTATTCAGAGAAACCTGACACTCATTCTGCAGTGTTTGAAACGTTTGATGCAACGAGTTTTCTTTGCAGAATTGAAGCACGGTTTTAATCACACTGAAAAATCGCAACAAAAAAAAAACAATGAAAATTGAAAAGAATTAGGAAGAATTAATAAAAGTGAGATAATAATGATAGAATTGAATTGAATAGAGAAGAAAACTCACTCTCGAGCTTCGATTTCTAGCGTAGACATTGTTTGCGAGAGAGTGAATGAGTCTGCGTAGGGTTTAGGGTTAAATCAAACAATTTTGAACTCAAACGATTTCGATTAAAGGGATATCTATATTCTTCTTCATTATAAAATACATTTGTTAGTAGGCTTGAAAGTAACTTACATGTCCATCTAATAATAACACATGTTTGACAACTTTAAACATGACTTAGGCTAACAAATTTAAAGATAGAAATTTTATCTCTATGATTGTAATGACAATTTTATCTCTTTTATTGACGTCAATTTGTTTACCCTATGCAATTGTAAAGATTTTGACTACTTTATTCTTACTTTGACTATAGGTTACCAATTTGTTTCTAACCTCACTTTGAACTATATTTTTGCTTATGCTTATCCATTATACACTATGTTATGCATATAATTTGTGTAATATCCAAATTTGCAAAACATTGATATTATCATTTTAATATTGTTAATTTATTGTCTATAGTTTGTTGTCATGTAAACTTGCATCGTAAATAAATTGATTTTGGCGTTTTTTGCTAGCATTTTCCCACTGGAGTCGCAAGGAGGGTCTTAAGAAAAAAATCAATGCGGATTACTTTGCAAGATGTTCAAACACGCAAACAATATCAATGTCGTGTTATTACCGGTCGCAGAAATGCGGAAAAATTCTTAGGCGGAGAATGGTTTGAATTTCTTAGAGACCGCAGACTAAAAGAAAATGATAAGCTCATTTTTGATTTGGAGGATCCTCCGAATAAAATGTGTGTTCAAGTTGTCCGTGCGGAGGATGAGGATTAAGGATGGAATATAGTTATTGTAGTCTGATATTTAGTATTTTCGATTAGGGTACTTCATGGTTTATTTAGATGTCATGTGATTTACTTGGTGTTAACTAACCTAGGATTTGCTACAATTTATTCTGTATTAATGACATTGTTGGTCCGCGCTTGCCTATTGTATATTATTAGCATCCTACTATTATTCCTTCTTTAATTTTAATTTATGTTCATGACTTTTTACATTCGTATTTGACCTTATCTCATTGCCTTAGACAATAATGCTCTTGACTCAAATGAAGACTTTTCTTATCCATATCAATGGGTTACTAATGTTTCAGATGGTAATGCTAAGGGTAGGGCTGTTATGGTGAGTACCACAAAAATCTCATTTCTTATTCATTACTTCAACAATATTGGTACATACTTCAATGTTTTATCACCATTTTTTCTCCATTCCCATTGTCCGTAACTATCGCGTTAGTAACCCATTGATATGGCGCTTATACTCTTAATATTAAATTCAAATTAAATTCAAGTTGTAAGTTTCTGAAAATCTAAATTTTAAGGTTAGTATGTCAATTCAATATTACAATGTTTGAAATTACATAGTTTGTACATGATTCCTTCACCACCTTATATAACTCCAATACTTACTTAAATAAACGCAAACCTTATTACAATAACATTTTCAAAAATATATTCATGTCAAAAATATTCTATAAACAATAAATACGTTTTTATTTAAATTTAACATACCATTTTATAAATATTAAACTCTTACTGTACCCGTGCGTCAGCACGGGTATTTTACTAGTTTTATAATCTATAAAAATAAGATTTGAGTAAAAAAATATTTCTGATTTTTTTTTACAATGAAAATTTGTTATTTTGTTTTTGGTTCTGATTAAACATAATTTTACTATTTTCTTGACATTATTTAACCTAATTTAGACATAATAGAGAAACATAAACAGATCATAACTTTGACATAAATAGGACGTAACTACTTCATTCGTTCCTTTTTAAGTGTCGTTTTGAAATATTAACATCAAATTAGCGAAGTATATTTTTCCACATTACTTTTTATTATACCCTTATTTTAATCCACCAATATATTCGTATTTTTTTGCCCACACTTTCTTTTAACAAACAATTGTTAGTTACTATATTTTTCTCTAACAAATTCCTATTTTTTTCACACTCTGTCTCTCTCATAACAAACTATTGTCAATTTTAAGATAACAAGAAACAAACTTTGTTTAAAAAAAACAAACAAACTTTGTTTAAAAAAAAAACAAACTTTAGTTTTCCAAATATATAACATTAATTAGTTGTATTAAAAAAGATAAGAGTAATCGACAAAAAGTATAATTGACAAATCGTACCCTTAAAATACCAAAATAATAGTTAAATAGCAACGCTAAATCCACATTCAAACGACACTTAAAAAGAAACGAAGGGAGTACATCATTAGGTACAAAAAATGAAATAAAAAATGTTAGGAGGTTGAAAACATTCAGATTTAATTTTATGGACTAAAATCAAAATTTGGTATAATCTTAGGGATGAAACACTTATTTGTTGTAGTATTTTTCGTCCAATTGTAATATTTATTTTTATAATATTATTTACATTTTTAAAGAACTAGTTTTTTAATAAAAATTAAAAATCTAGTTAAATGCCTTTATAATATGAACAATTTTACTATAATATGAACAACATAATCTATTTTTTTTAGAAGTAGGAACAATATAAGTTTTTTTTTAAAGGAAGGAACGTTAAATCTTTATTTGCCTGTGGGTATTTCAAAAGTTTATAATTATATTTACTATATATAGATGGGATAGGAGATTTTAGACTGATTTTTTCATTATACCCTTACACAAATTTTTTTACTATATACTAACAGAAAGACGAACATTCATAATCTTGATTAAAAGTATAGGTATAAATGTTTGTGACTTTCAAATTATAACAAACTCAACAATCGATGTTTATCTTTTCAATGACACCAGTAACATAGCAATTGTAATATGAATTCTTATCTTTTTTAATAACACCAACAATATAAAATTATTATCTCTCCAAAAAAACAATACAACATTATTATAGGAAAATTTGTTTAAAGATATAACTGGAATAATGAAAAAGTTAGCCTAAAATCTTATATTCCCTTTATATATAGTTTTTTTAAGAACCTTAATATATAGTATAGAATAGATATATGTACTATACATAAAGAAAATACATGATTTTGAGCTGAGGTTTTTCTTCCAATTATACATTTCATTTAAACCTTTTAAACTATTGATTTATCTTTTATATTTTTTTATTTAAACTTTTAATTAAAAAACTCAGTTAAATCCCATGATAATAGGAACGATTCTATTACAAAAGGAATAATATAACTTAAATTTATTTGATTATGGTATATTCCAAAGAATTTATAACAAAATATAATAAAATAATCATACAGTCAAACACAATAGAAAAGTCGAAAGACAGGCATGTTAGCACTCGTCTTGACGCTAGTATAATATAGTTAAAATGGAAAGAGAATTTTGAGTTGGCTGTTTCATTACTCAGTTATAACCTTAAACAATTTTTTCTATAATAATGTTTTTTTGACAAAAATAATGTTTATTGTTTATGTCATTAAAAATATAAGAATTTATATTATGCTTATATGTTATATTATTTGTGTTATTGAAAAAGATAAACATGATTTGTTGGATTTTTTTATAACTTGAAAGTCACAAACATCTTATTATATTATTAACCAAAATTAAAATTACATAAAAAAATGCCGAACACCATTCAGTATTTACAAACGTCTTTTCGCTTGTATGCAAGAAAATAAACATACAAATGTCATCTATAATCTATAAAATATTTCGTCAAAAAATATATATTATAACAATATATAAAGTGGATACACTCTTTTGGACTGAATTTCTTATTTCCAATTTTACCCATTCACTTAAACTATTGTATCATTTTTATATTGGTCATGCTAACTTGTGCCCTAATAGAAATATTCCATTAATATTTGTGCATTCAATTAATTAAAAGTTAAAAAATTAAATTCAATGCACAAATTTCAACAAAAAAAATCTACATTTGACTCATTAGCTTATGTCTTAAGGGCACAAGTTAGCATTTTCTTTTTTATATTAGTACTAGCGTTCAGACGGGCATGTGTCCGCTATTTTCTTTGCGCTAATACGTATAAGTTATAAACAATAGTTTTTATAAATTTTGATTTTGATTAAATTTAAGGTACATATATTTTGCACTTTCATATTGTAACAAATTATACTTATCTTTTCGATGACATTGACGATATAACAATTATAATATAAATTCTTATCATTTTGAATGATACCAACAAAATAACATTTTTATAAACAAATTTGTTTAAGGGTATAATTGAAAGTGAAAAAACCACTCCAATTTCATGTATTCCTTTTGTATATAGTATAGATATAAATATATAGTATATATATAGATACTATCGGAAAGATTAGAATTAACGTGCATCGTCTATCTGTTTTCTACTGCGATGCTTAATCGTATGTAGAAAGATATAACAATTAAATATTTTTGGAAAATAAAATTAAAGGGTGGGGTGGAGTGGTTATGTGTTGAAGCAAAAATTTAAGCTAATAAAGGGTACTTTGAAGATTTAGCACCAGAATCATGCCCATAATCTAGAAGGTAAAATCCGTGTTGTCAAAGATCGTATGTCTTTCTTGAAAGTTAAAGGGGAGAGTCAAGTTTTAGATGCAGAAGAGGTAGACGTGATGATTAAAATGAATTTTTCACCTTTTTGGCGAAAGTGGAATTTAGAATGTGTTACTACAGCAACGACCTCATGGCTTGTGAATGGGAGCCTGGCCAATGAGTTTAAGATGGAAAGAGGGCTTCATCAAGGAGACTCTCTTTCTCCTTTTCTCTTTCTTTTAACCGCATAAGGATTAAATGTCATGATGAATGCCTTGGTGGAGAATGGTTTGTTTACAAGGTTTGGTGTGGGGGCGAAAGCCAATGTGTCTGTCTCTCACTTACAGTTTGTTGATGATAATTTTTTGGTGGGCGTTAAAATTAGGGCCAATGTTGGATCGTTGAGGGCAATTTTACTTCTTTTTTTAAGAGATTTCTGGTTTAAAAGTAAATTTCCACAAAAACATGTTCGGTGTTAATGTTGTGGGTGTTTGGAAGATAGCAGAGACCATTTATTTATTAAATGTGATTTGTATGGTAGAATTTGGTCTTTGATTTCTAGTTGGTTAGGTTTCTCAACGACTCTTCGTGGAAACTTACAGGATCACCTTATGCAGTTTGGTGGGCTAGGAAGATTTTCGAAAAATGCTCGGCTTGCTTTTAATATTATATGGATTTCTGTTGTTTGTGTCATTTGGAAGGAGAAAAATGGGAGGATTTTTCAACATAAGGTCGACCTTATTCAATTGTTAAGTGAAAAGATTAAACTTCAGGCTTTCTGGTTGTTAAAATCAATCTATGGTTTTTTGTAACATGACTTTTGTTGGATTGTTAAGTTTCTCTGGTACATGTTATAACAGAAAGACTTATATATATATATATATATATATATATATATATATATATATATATATATATATATATATATATAAGTCAGGATCCGTTGACACCAAATTCCAACCGTTTACTTTTTTTTATCTAAAAGCCACAATTGTTTGTTAAATTTACTCCATGTGCTTTTTTCACTTGATTCCCACCTACTCCATCTTCTTTAATGCAGCTAGGACCGAAAGTTTGTGATAATGATACTCATTCTCTTCTGGAGAATTTGTTATGCTCTGCCTCACACACAAATTAATATTATTCTTGTTTGCATCTCCCTTGGCTAATTCTTTGTATGGATCGCTATAAATTAAGACAATTTATGTAAAGTTTGCGATAACTATTGCAATTGGAGACGATGATACTGAACATACAAGTATTTTGGTTGAGTTTTGTTTTGTTTTTTTTACGCAATTTTTTTGGTTGAGTTTGCTTATATTGAATTGGTGGAATTTTATGTTAAACACCATGATTGAACAATCAATTTAGATACTCCAGTAAACGGTTGTCCAGAAGAGAATGAGTATCATTATCACAAACTTAATTTGTGATAATTTGTGTGTGAGGCAGAATATATATATAGCTTTAGCCTTTTAAAAAAAAAATTAAAATAAGGTTCTTTAAAAAAAGATTAAAATAAAGTTTTTTCTATAGTGTATAATATTGTAGCTATTAGTGGGGTGGTTCCTATTTTAATAACTTTTTTTATAATTAATAATGTAAATAATATTATAAAAGGATAAAATAGTAAATAAAATACTTTAAATGAAAAGTAAAATTGAAAAGCCAAAAAGCCTGCCCAAATTAATGTATTTTTTTTCATATATAGCATATATTTAAATTAAAACAGTCATAAAAAAATTGGGAAAAAGTTTTTAATTTAAACTATAAAATTATTTAAATCTCATTAAAATTGGAAAAATCCACAACAAAAAAAACAATAGGAAAGTAACCGTATTAATGGGTAAATATGCTAAAGACTTGAATATCATATTTTGTGTGAATAAGTGGGGTGATGTGGATTTGAATCCACGCTCCTACAAACGGATGTTCACGAATTACAATTTATCTAATTTGAGTTTTAACTAGAATTTAAGTTAAATATATTTAATGATGTTATTTTTTTTGACAAATATTTATTTAATGATGTTATGATTGGTCAATAATGTAAAACGTTTTTAAATTTATTAATAGAAACAAAACTCATCATATGACCTGAAATAAAAGGTGCAATACAACTAGTTCAAATGTATTATGAGCAACTACATTTACTTTGTTTCATATAAAACTTCACCATGAAGTTTGAGATATGTTGAAGTAAACTTGACCATTAGTATGGTGATTTTTTCACCTCATCATTTCTTCATCTGCCACTGAATCATAAAGAGGCAATTTCAAAATCCTTAATTTCCACCAACTCATCATGCAAATAACGTATATTCTTTTCATGTTTGTTTGGAAACATTAAATGACAAATAGCTAAGCCAGTAGTTTTGATAACAATTCTGTGCCATTTCAGGTTAACAGTTCAGATTCAGGCAAGGGTCCATTCACATCCTACATTTGTTAATGTTTAGATTTGAAACATCAAAATGCATCAAAGCTATGAGAGTATTTGGAAAAACTAGGCTACTCATACACTGCAAATGCAAAATGCGTCAGGTTATCTTAGTAGTCATATTCAAGTCGAACAAAATTGTAAATCAATGAATTACAATTTCGAGAAACTCGCACACACATAAATTATACCAAAATTATCGAGGAATTAATAAAACATCATGCAAGATCAACAAAAAATAAATAAAACATCATGCACAGCTTTTCAAAACAAAGCATATGAGGCAAGATCAACAAATGTTGTGTCAGTAAGGTCCTCCCTTAATTGTGATGATTGATGAAAGTTCAAGTTGGAGACTGCCAGGTTCCATGTTTAAAAGATGCACCTGACCCTGTTGGCTCTGAAGACCAGAAAGCAGAATTTTACCAACAGGTTACAGTTAATAAAGTAATGATATGAACTATGAGGGTTTGAACTTGGGAAATATCTCTGATAAAGCCATCTAATATTTTTGAAATGCTTGTATTATTCCTCTAAGTTTATGAACAAGCATATATTTTGTTTTATTAACTATCATAAAAGCTTTGCTCAATCAGAATACAACTTATATTTCTTAAAAATCACTTTTAAGAGTTTTAATCTGTTTGTTACAGATTTTTAAAAAAACTGAGAATCTAAACAAAAAAAAAAAAATCTAAAAAAGTTAACAACAGTAAGATGACTACCTTTGGAAGAAACCGGAAACTGCCGCTAAAAACTTTTCAAGTCTGGACCACTAACGTTTTCTGCAAGGAAATCTAAATTAGTTATAATTCCTAAGGGTAAAGTAAAGAAAAATATTGCAATAATAACAATCAAAATTTAAGCATCTGACCAGTCTTGACAACACATCTGACTCTAGTCCCTTCTTTGGCTTTCCTTCCCTCTTCTTTCTTGAGAACTTTGTGAAAGAAAAAAACAGTTTGTGTTAAGATCTCTGTATAGAACTAAACTTCTTCTTTCTTGAGAACTTCGCACCTCCACCAACAGTGAAATAGCTTGCCGTCGCGCTTGCACTTGTGCGTGAGAGTAGACGGCCACATGAGCATGATTTATTTCAGGTCATGTAAGAAAGAGGCCAAAGATGCCTTGGATGCCTACGTTTACCAATCTTCACATAAGGGATGTGACGAATTTTATGCCAACGGTCCCCTTTCTCCTTTTGGTATGGATGCTTGAGTAATGGACAATTGGTAATGGACAACGTAGTAAGGGAGTTGGGTAAACCCTCCTCTGGCAAGCGCTCAAGACTAGGACAGTTTTCAATATATAGAGATTTGAGAGACTTGAGATGGAGAAAACCTTTGTAGTTCATTATTCTTAGCTTTGAACATTTATACAAATGAAAAGTGTGAAGAGTTGGTGGCAACAGACTCTCCTCTGGAAAGGACTCCATGTTTTCAAAGTCATAGCTAACTCTAAATTCTTTCAGAGAATGGAGTTCCAATAAACCCCACTCCCCTCTTGAAGCGATTAGTTTTGGGCAATCATATATTTCAAGCCTGTACAAGTTGGAAGGCAAACCTCTCACAGTAAACGATTCCAGCTTTTGACAATCATACAACACAAGATAATGGAGATTAGTGAACAAGTGTGATGCAATGGGCAAGGAGGAGGAGCGCCATCCTTTAATATAAAGTTTGCAAAGAGAATTAAAGCAACGCAAATCCAAAGAGGGACATTCAATGAAGCCACTAACATCTAACTTCAATTCTTCAAGAATGACATTGTTGAAAAAGTTTTGATCAAGGGAGAATTCTACGAACCGATTTCCATGAAGGATGAACCTTTTCAAGTTGGATGGCAATTCATTTACCAAAATGCTATCACATCCGTTTAGCTCTAACTCTAAGATATTAGCAGCCTTGGGAATTGAAGCCTCCAACTCTCCACAACGAGTAATCTCCAATTTTTGTAAAGAAGGAAGATGTTGAGGTAGAGTACTTTTCAATTTGGGACAATCTTTTATATAAAGCTCTTTAAGCAAAGGAAACCCTTCAAGACATAACCATTCCTGCCAACCGTGCATCCTGTCAAATTTCAAAACTTCAAGTGACCTGAATGGTACATTTGTTAAATTATTGCCGTAAAACTCTTCGCCGATGAACTCTATTCCATCACAGCGTGAAATGGAAAGCTCCTTGAGAGAGGGAAGCTGCCCAAGTGGTGGCAACTTGGAACATAATCCACAGCGCAGTAGTTTAAGAAACACTAAATTGGGTAAATGACAACCTTTTAACCAATTTGGAAAGCTAGTGTCTCTGTAGCATGTAATAGTGAGCCTCTTCAAGTTGCTACTTGGTTGAAGAGCCTCATAGACAATCATTTCTCTTCTATTGTAATCGTAACAGGATTCCATGTTTAATTCTTCAAGATGTTTCTTATCTTTCAAATTTGATTTTGCAGCATCCGTAGGATTGATGACATTTTCCAACCCTGAAATACAAATTTTCCCTTGAAGATGGTTGAGTTCAGCCAACTCTTTGATATCAGACCCCCTTTGCTTTCCGACAACAAAAGTAGTCAGCGTCTGAAGATGGTTTAGTCTCCCTATATGCTCTGGCATCTTCTTCATATGAGTGTCTTCCAGATAAAGATGGCGTAAATTGGCAAGTCTGTAAAAATCTGGAGGCAGCTCACTCAATGGACTACTTTGCAATATCAGTTTTTGTAAATTATACAACTTACAAATGGAATCAGGCAACCTTTTAATACTTGTGCGAGATAGGACTAAATAACGCAAAAGCTTTAAATTGCTTATCTCATCAGCTAGCTCTGTGAGATTACAACGGTTGAATGATAACATCCACAAATGCTTTAGTATTGAAAACAAATCGTGTTGTACGCTGTTGCTTATCTTGAAGCATTTGTCACCATAGCCTAGTATCAACAAACTGCGTAATCCCTTAATCTTACAAATGCGCTTTAGTATTATAGTACCATCTTTCAAATTAAGAGAGCACCAAATGTGACGTGTCCTTTCAGATATGTCTCGCAATGAATCACCCGCAATTTGTAAGCAAAATTCCCGAGATTCTGATTTTGCCAAATCGTTGACAAGATCATGCATGAAGAAACGCTTATCACCCCATGAATCTTGGAAAAATGAAATGGACTCTAGATCATCGAAGAATTCATTACCCAACTCTTCTTCGCTTTTGCCTCCTCCGCAGAACCTGAATAAACCTTCCGCCATCCAAAGATTGATCAATTTGTTCTTGTCAAACTTATATCCCTTGGGAAATATGGAACAAAAAGCAAAACAACGCTTCAGATTAGAAGGAAGATTATGATAGCTCAATCTTAATATTGGATTTACGTTACTATCACTCTCTGATAAACGCCACAGATCAGTCTCCAATATCTTAATCCATTCACTTTGAGAGAATTTTCTTCCCAAGAGGTTCCCTAATGTTTTTACCGCTAATGGCAACCCTCCACATTTTTCTACAATAGTCTTGCCAATTGATTCAAGATTTGGATATTCAATCACATTTCTGTTGTGAAAAGCAAGTCTCACAAATAAACTCCAACAATCACTCTCCTCCAATCTCTCTAAATCAAATAACTTTGCAGATTTTATGGCTAATGCAACCTCCTTGTCCCGTGTTGTCACAATAATCTTACTTTCAGAAGATCCTTTGTTAAAGGGAAGTAGTAACTGCTCCCAACATTCCCCATTTCCATTCCAAACATCATCTAGAATAAGCAAATATTTCTTGTCTGTTAGCCTCTGCTGCAATTGACGTTGGAGTACTTGCAAGTTTTCACTGTTTAGTGAAGAATCAAATGACTCGAGCATTGCTTTAGTGAGTCCAACAACATCAAAAGATTCTGAAACATAGACCCAAGCTTTGAGTTCAAAGCTTTCCTGCATCCTGTGGTCATTGTACACAAGCTGGGCAAGGGTGGTCTTACCCATCCCGCCGAGACCCACTATGCTGATTATTGGTGCGCCGGTTCTGCTACCATTGTCTAAAAGTAAAAATTTGATTATTTTCTCTTTATCTTCATTTCTACCACATATGCTAGATTCATCCACCAAAGACGTTCTTGGCAATCTTTTTGAAGATTTCGAACCGACTTCAAGTTCATTACGAGCACACGTTCCTTCTTTCAATCCCAACACGCCCTTTTGTTTTGCAAGAAATTCTATATTGTCTAGCAAACCTTTGATCCTAGATTCAAATTGATTGGTAAAAGCTGAAAGGAAGTGTTTCATCTTGCCCTTTTGTTGTGCATTTGTAGCAATCTCATCCAATAGTTGATCTACTTCATATACCTCATGTTTTAGATCATCAAGCCAATTCTTCACGTTTAAGCTTTGGTACTGCTTTATTTCTGCATCATCTAGCAATTGATGGATAGAATTCAGTGTGATTTCAAGTTTTTTCACCAACCCTTTACGCAAGCAGCCTCTGAAATCTTTTGAAGCCAATTTCTCAATAGTCACTTGAAAAACAGATGAAAGAAATGCCCCCGCAATCAGCTCGGCCATGATATTGAGCACAAATGAAGGGTCTCGAGATGTGAGCGTGATACACAAGCCTGAGAGGCTCTCTGCAAGATGTTGTGTAATTTAGTTAGTCAAGTGGAATTAATGGAACAAGAATTATCTATACTGCCATTTGTCGCGACTCGCGATGTATAGCATCGCGAAGCTGTCACGAACTGTGCCTGTCCTGTCCATAGATTCTCATTTGGCGGAATAAAAAAATGGTGGGATAGAAAAGAGAGATTTTGCTACAGTATGTCAAAGATATATATAAACTGGTCGTGATGAGTTCAAGAGGAAAAATTTCGCTATAACAAGCATTCTCCATTATCAAAAACTTAAAATGGTCATTTTAAATAAATGTAGAAATTTCTAAACATAGATTAAAAATTATTGTCTATTTGATTAACAACACATTATGCAGTTATTATAAACTCATAACAACAACTGTCGAATATCTGCATTGAAAACAACAAAGAATGATCACTGGTTTCTATATCTAAAGCATTTTTTACTTATATTTCTCCCACTCCATATTATATAAAGTTTATAAATGAAACATATTACCATGTGACACTACATCCAATGAATATCATAAAAGATTATGACTGCAACAAATTAATGTGTCGAGCAGGAGTGGAGAGCCAATGAGAGGAAACTAAGCATATAATGTGATAATAGCATCTAAAAAATTCATGAGAAAGTTATTCATAAGAACACATAGAAGTGACTTTGGCTCAAAAGTAACAAATTAATTAACTATACAACCAAATTAAGTAAACTAAAGTAAGATTACATACTAGAAGATTACTTGAGAATAAACAGGTAGAAAAGAAAATGAAGGAGACTCCTTTTTGTGTCAACTGAGCAACGCAAATGAATGGTTGGCACCTTCCCAAGGGGAAATATAGGAAGATAATAAAGTAATGTTAGATACACCAGATGGATTCTCACCTCTCAGTCAATGATTTTTCTTTGTAGACAAGAGTCAAAGATCCAACTTGTAATCGGTTGCTTGAGAGTTTCTTAGTAGACAAGAGTTAAAATCCCTCATTATTAGTATTTTTTTATAAGCCAATCTCTAATTATTATTATGGTTAAATACCATGTTTGGTTTCATGAATTTATTTTAGGTTCTTTATATTTTAAAGAGAAATTATATTTGTAGAATCACTTTGTCACAACTTTTTGACAACTATATCTATCTCATACTCACATTAGGTTCTTATTCTCTCTCTTTCTTTTTCTCTCTCTATTGTCTCGGACAGTTGTTCAAACATCACTACTCTATTTTAAAAGTCTTAAGTTGATCTCTTATCTACTAACCTTACAATAAGTTAGTTAGTCAATTTAGTCAAATTTATGTCTAAAATATTCAAGTGGCTAACATAGATGCACGTGCAAATAACTTTGGGGTGCCATGTGAACATCTTAGACGGAATTAACTCAAAATTTCACAAAAATGGTATATTTATGCTAACATATAATTGATTAAAACTTTTTAATCGTATGAGACCAGCTTAAAGTCTAAAATAAACCTATGTGACCAAACATGTAATTAAATTGATTATTATTTTACTTGCATACTAAAAATTATAAAATAGAGTACCTTATTTAGATACTAAAAATTGGGTTTAAAAATTTGTGACGCTCTTTCCTCATACACTAGGAAGGAGGTGTCACATAATTGGTAGAGTTAAGTCTAATAAACATTAGACTTAACTATAATCTATTTATATATGATAACTTATGAAAAATATGTTTTTTTTACAAAGTTAAATTGTTTTTATATAAACTATAATATGTTTTGTTATGAGAAACATGTTGATAACAACTTATGAACATACCATAAGTTATTTTCATAAATTCTCTCAAAGTGTTACAAGTGGTTATGCCAATAGATAAGTTCAAATAAGTCAAGCCAAACAAACTTAGGGCTCGTTTGTATTGGCTTATTTTTGAGCTTATGCAAAACAACTTATGCAAATAAATAAGCTTTTATGTATTATCCACAAGCTTTAAATGTAGTTTATGAAAAAACAACTTATGAAGATACAATTTTCATTAGTGAGAACTTATAAATTAACATAAAAGCTTATTTATTTGCATAAGCTATTTCTCATAAGCTCATAAATAAGTCAATCCAAACGGGCCACTGGCTCATTGATACCATATAGAAAGTGAGAGACATAATGTCTTCATTCAAAATTTATTGTAGTTGCACGTGAGATATTTAAGAGATAGTACAATAGAAAGGATAATTGAATCCTAAGTTATCTGTCTATAATGTGAATTGTAAGTTACAACAGGTCATAGCTAATTGCTCCAAGTGATAAGGATGGGATTATAATAACAATCCAATACATCCATATTATCACATACAAATAAATAAGGCAGTAATTTTGATAACAATTATGTGCCATTTCAGGTTTACAGTTGAGACTTAGGCAAGGGTCCTTGCTTGCAAGGTCACCCAAAAGTACTTGTCCATTCACATCCTACATAGATTTGAAACATCAAAACTATGAGATTATTTGGAAAAACCTAGGTTACTCAGCAGGGCAATATGCACTGCAAATGCATAACGCGTCAAGTTGTCTTTGTGGTCATTTTCCTCGAACAAATGTAAATCAATGAATTACAATTTTGAGAAACTTGATCACACACATAAATTCTACCAGAATTCTTGAGGAATCAATAAAACATCATGCACGGCTTTTCAAATCAGGGTGAGGCAAAATCAGGAATGTTGTGTCGGAAAGGTCCTCCCTAAATTGTGATGATTGATGAAAGTTCAAGTTGGAGGTTGCCAGGTTCCAGGTTTAAAAGATGCACCTGATCCGGTTGGCTCTGAAGTCCTGAAAGCAAAATTTTACAAACAGATTACAATCAATAAAGTAATGATATGAACTATGAAGGTAAGAACTTGGTAAATATCTCTGATAAAGTCATTTAATATTTTTGAAATGCTTGACTCCAAATTTATGAACGAGCATATACTTTTATTTTATTAATTATCATAAAAGCTTTGTTCAATCAGTGTGCAGTTTTTTAAAATTATTAATTTTTTTTTTTATAAAAAATAATAATAACTTTCAAGAGTTTTCATCTGTTTGTTACATATTTTAATAAAAATGTGAATTTGATAGAAATCGAAAAACTGAACTGTTTAAATGAGAAGTTAGTTTCTTAAAAATCCCTAAAAAGATTATCTCAAAATTATTGAATACCGAAATCATTTATTTTTATATGTAACAAACTGGCCAAATATAAACACTTGGACATACTCAAGCTCATCTTCTGCATTCTTATCTTTGCTGTCTTGAGAACTCCTGCAGAAAGATGGAATGATTAGTATATGTTGAATTGTTACTCCTGAACTATTTTATAAAGGAAAGAAAAAACACGATTCCACAGAGAATAAAAGACACCAATAACAATTAAAGCTCAAAGAGCGTCTGAAATAGAGCGAAGAAATATATATGAATTTCAAAACAACAGCACTGAGGATTACAGTCCTTCAACAAAAGAAAGAATGTCATTTCCAGAGCACACAATCACAAGTATTAAAATCAATATAGTCACTTGATTTATTCTTAGTAATGATTCTACTTCTTAGGGATTACCAAAATATTGTCACAGGAACACAGAAGATTACCTAACAAATTCATGAAAATATTTAAACAAAAGGATTGGAAGAAAAAAAATAAAAAAAATAAAAAAATAAAAAAATGAAAATCCATTAAATTAAGGAAAAGAAGACATAAGAAAGGGATACAAGTTATGTTAGCCACAAACTACAAAGTAAGTGCCACTAAGAGCTTTTGAGCGCGTGTCTGTGTTCGGAGCGGGGGTGTCCATAAGAACATGCATCAAACGAGATGTTTATGTATCAAACTATCAATTTCAAAAGACCAACCTCAAGTCATCCCTTGTGCCAGGTGATTCTTCAACCTCGTTACCTATATTAGAGAAAGAAAATGTGTCAAACACTATATTCAAATTTAAAACAACTTAAAATCAAAATCATTGATTCAAGTTTATCTAAATAATTTAACTTTGAAAAAAGGAAACAAAAATAAAGAACTCGTTATTTCTGTCAAAAAGTTAACAACAGTAAGATGACTACCTTCGGAAGAAACCGGAAACTGCTGCATAAAACTTTTCAAGTCTGGACCACTAACGTTTCCTACAATGGAAATATAAATTAGTTATAGTTCCTAAGAGTAAGTAGAGAAAAATATTGCAATAATAACAATTAAAATTTAAGCATCTGACCAGTGTTGACAACACGTCTGACTCTATTTCCTTCTTTGGCTTTCCTTTCCTCTTCTTCTTTCTTGAGAACTTTGTGAAAGAAAAAACAGTTTGTGTTAAGATCTCTGTATAGAACTAAACTTGGCCAAAAATAATTTTATTTATGATAATGAGAACTATCTCATGCAATGGCGACAACAAATGTACACGAAGAATCTAACTAAAACAGAGTGAAGTATTCAAACAAATTGATCGATAAGGTGGAAGTATAAGTGATACATACGAGCAACATTTTGTTTAACTTGCTCACGTCTTGCTTCCAATTGCATCTGCTCCTGAAACGACGAAAAAAGTAATTCAACTAACACTAATAATATCACTTAGTTGGAAACATTCATATTCTAAGGATTAGTTTAGAAGTTTACTACCCCATTACAAAATCAAGTAACCAATTCAGGAATAAGTTTTGCATTAAATAAACTTAGCACTTATCCTTTTTTTGAGTAATTGTCCTTTTAAAAGGATACCAAATTAACAACTAACATGACAAAGTTCATTGCATAATATCGATTCCTATGATAAAAGGCCATGGATTTTTCTTTCCAATTCACTAAAAACCTACCCAATGTCTCCAACCATGTTACCCGTAAAATCACATCCACAACTCCAAAATCCAACACACATGCATTTATAGTGATATCAATTCCCACCTAACTGTATCATCAAACCGAAACACTATTTTTTTATCAACCGATGACCATCACCAAGGCTGAACTGATATGCGGAGTGATGAAATTGTGACTCACTCAACAGTAAATAAATACTAGCATACGAATTCCTTCAAGTTTCCCTACTAATCTTATTGTTTTCATTTCTGATAGGATATAGCTTGAAATTCCAAACATCCCCAAAGCATTGCATTTTAAAGCTTCTTTCCAAATTGTGATTGTCCCCCTAAGCAAGAAGGAGCTGAAAAATAAATTAAAGATGGTGGTGCAACTTTTATGAGGTCATAGTCAATCCATGGGCGAATGCGTCAACTTGAAAGACACTGTTAAATAGTTGATACAAAGAGGACGTTTGGGATACTATGCAAAGAGACAGAGGGGAGACAAAGATATTCCCAAGCATTAGTCATAATTCACCTTGTATGGACTGAGGGAAGTTATCATCAAGGCAAAGAGAATAGAGGGCGCTTGAGATCCCCTAAGAAAAGGAAAATCTAGTCAGGCTTAGCTAGTGCCGCGGATGTTCGATACCTCTAATAGGTTTTAATTTAATGTTAGAACTGTTGTAAGAGGATTTGTTGTAAGTGGAATATTTGTTAATAATGCTCGCAAAAATCTGCTTCTATAGAAATCTTTAGAACTCTTCATGGATTAATGAATAAATTGTTAAAGATAATTAAGGTGAAGAAGTTAATATCAGAATTAGCGGTAATTGGTGCTATCCAAATATATTATCTTAGAAACAATTTCATAAATGATGACCATAATTGCAATCAATTTCCCCATATTTCTGGCTGAATTTGGGATTACTAGGGCCCCTTTTCCCTAGGAACCAGAGAGTTAAGACAAAAAAAATCTATATTTCTTTAAAGAGATTGCACCAAATATCAGGATACTACACAAACAAAATGTTTTAAGAGTGTTGCACTGTCTTATTGCAAAGGAATTACGATAACCTACTGCGTTCCTTGTTTCCTTAGTTTGCGAGAATATGTTATGAGTCGAACATTGCCCTCTTATACCTCTGAGTAATATTAAGAGAGACATGAATTAATACACACAAAACACTTTAATAAAAATAATTGTATATAATGCCATCTAGTCTTAGCTATGACCAGTGTTACAAATCGCTGATTTCAGAAAATAGCAGTTTGTTCAAACTCCGCTACACAGTAGTGATATATCACTGCTATAACCGCTATTTGACAACATTTTGTACAAAATGGTGCATCGTCGAACAATAGCAGTTTGTTCAAATTCTCCTATGCCATAGCAATATAACGCCGTTATAACCACTATTTAACAACGCTGACTATGACGTGAAAAATTTAAGAAACATCACCAACTTTAGATAACTTTGCAGGACTAGCAAATGAATATGTATATATAAATGCATTTCAATTTACCTCTGGAGTTGGAGCCCTTTTACGCTGCCCATTCAACCAACATATCCATTCAACTAAAATAATTAAACATCAACAATCCATCAATAATACGAATAGGATAAACAATCATTGACTATTTTTTGAATAAATTCAACATATATCAAAATTGGATCATCCCAGAATCACATGTATTAATAGATGTGGACAGAAAACCAATAATTTTAGCAGTTGAATGATAGCTACGATAAAATATATACCTGGAATGGATGTAGGATCATGCTCTCCCTTAAACACCACCCATCTCTTCTCTTTCACTAGTAAACCAAAAACAAGCAAGCACAATCAGACAGATTCTTTGTAAAGTGAGCTACAGTACTACAAAAATAAATAAACAGTAAAATAAGTAAGAAGAACCATGGTTTTAAAATTTTATATTCATACTAAAATGCACCAAATGATATAATGAGTGAATCAATCTAGCAGCAGCAAATAGCTGCCAAAAAATCTTTTTCTCGTTTTTTCTAAATTCAGGTTAATCTCACCCTTCTTAAAAGGTTAAACTCCACAGGGTTGGTCAAATGGAGCATGACACCTACATCTTACACATCACAAGTTCAAACCCCCACTATCTCCTTTGAGTGAGGTGAATAAATTTTTTACGCAACTTCTCTTTGATCACTAAGATTGGACTAGGAAACCCAGGTTTAAATAAAGGTCCTGACCGGGATATGAGCCACAACATAACAGTTTTTCATGTTACGAAACCACAATGCGGCCGCAGTTCTCCGCAATATCACCAACCATGATGTGACTGCAACCGTTACTACTTACTATGACCTTACCATAAGAGTTTCACTACTAAACCCTTTTTCAAAGTATAACCAAATTCTAAACCTTAAGCGTGACCGTAGAATATCAATATCAATATCAAACCATAAGAACCATTAACAACAAAAAATCCTGCCTTTACCATCAGTCTCCAAGCTCGCCATTTATAAAACAAATTAAGAACACCAGGTATACCATATGAGTATATTTTAGCACCGACACTTCAGATCGAAAAAGTGTCATGTGTCGGTGTCAGATACCGGCACATGTAGTTTTTCTTTATTTTTGAAACTGGCTATTGGGGCCCAAGGACCGACTAATCTGGGGACCAAGAGGGGTCCATTTAAAGCCAAAGCAAAGCTCGATACCGGCACATGTAGTTATATTCAATCATTTCCATTTTCTTAAATTCCTATTACAATGAGCTGATGATAGCAATGCAAAAACACCCTTTTGGCATACACCAAAAATCATAAACCACAATAAAACCCATAAATCCAATAAACACAAGCATATATTAAAGGTTAAGAGAAAAGATGAAGAAAAAAACACTTACTGATACCATCAATTTGTTCATTTCTGGTGAAGTATTTATTCCCAGTTTTATCCACTCCAGCCATAGTTCGATTGGTGAACAACCCAGTAATCTTCCCAAGTACCCTCCGCATTTTTTATATATTTTTTTGAGGGTAAAGAAATTCAATTGTGGAACAGTGACAGCATCATGGTTGTAACAATACAACGTTAGAGATTAGAACACACAACAACTTTGGAATATTACGTTGATTCTGGAGCATCTATGTGTGTGTGAGAAACAGGGAAAACGCAAAATCTGAGTTTTGTTTTTTACGTTGGTTTTTCTCTCGAGGTTAGTTAATGTCATTATGACATTATTTGTTTTATAAAAATAAAATAAACTATTTTTTTACCCTCAAAAATATTTTTTCCATCCATTCATAGATTTATTTCAAATTGATATTATTGATTTAAATTTTTTATTTAGTAACTAATTAATTGAAAATTTTTTATAGTTGGGATTTGTGTCAAAATATATTATAAAAACACTTGAATGAGATAGTTTAAGTCTCTAACAATTTAACTAGAGGTCATGAATTCAAATTCAACCTGAATGTAGGAAAGTAAAATCTCTTAAAGGGAGAATTTTGTCTTTCATTGTAGTTTTACCCAACTCAAAATGTGCAATGTAATACTCATTTCTTCTTATCTTCTTTATTAATGCTTTGATTGGTGTATGTATGTTTGGTTAAGGGTTCCTACCCTATGCCAATTTCATACTAAAGCCATTTGGGTCATTTCCAATCCCTTCAAACACTTATCCTTATATTCCACTTCAAATTCAACTTTATCGTTGTGCTGTCGAAGTTTTAACATGAGTTAAATGTTTGATCTTGAAGCTTGGATATCCAACTACCTTTGTTTTTTTTTTTTGTTATTTTATTGAAACGACAAATGTTAGTATTATTAGTTTTTATGTTGAGGATGAGGATCCAACCATTGACATCCTTATCACTCTACTCCTTAACTCTCTCAACCTAACCACCAAGTCATTTTTATATCCCATCTACTTCTACTACCACTATTTGTAAGTGTTTTATACCGCCCTTGAGATGTTTTGTTTATTCATGAATGAAAACCTCATGCTTTTTTTCTTGATTAACTTTTGTTTTGAGTTTCGTTCAGTAGTTCAGGTTTTCCGTGTAATGGGGACTGTGTTAGGATTTCTCTAACAAGTTGAAGGAGTTCGTTGGTTCGTTTTTATCCATTTATATTACATATATTACACTAATAGGAGTTTATTTTATTTGATTTATTTTTCTATTTCTTATTTTTTTTTAAAATTTATGTATTTGCAGTTTTTTTTACACAATTCAACCTTTTATACATATTATAATTTTAGGGGTCATACTAACAAGTGTTAAGAAACTAAAAATGAAAACAAATGATAAATTTTAGGTAAAAAAGTCAATTTTAAATTTTTTTAAAATGTTGAATGTATCATTTTTAAGATAAAGTTTCTTTTTTAAATTTCTTATTAAGGGACCTTATTAGTATTTCCCTAATTTTATTAGTTCTCCTCAACCTTATCTCATAATCTATCCTTCGATATATTTTAATTCAAGAAAAATTAAAGTTCTACCTTGATTAGCCTAAGCTCTTTCTTTGCGTCAAAAAAAGAAAAGAAGCATAAGCTCTTTCTAAGACTATCTAACCGTGTAACAACCTTTGTGCACTTATATGAACATAGTCTTATTTAGCTAAGCTCAATGTTTACACCAAACATTGTTTTTCTCATAGAGAAATAATATTTGCACAACTATTTTTTGACGACTTTTCGACAATTTTTCCTCTCATATTTACGTTATGTTATTATTCTCTCTCTTCTTTTTTCTCTCCACATTGTTTTTAATCAATAAAAATAGAGAAAAAGAAGGTTGTACCAAAAATTATCATAAAATAGTTGTACAAATATCATTATTCTTTCTCATAGGACTAATTACTAGCATGACTTCAACTTTCAAATAGTCAATGCTTGTTTAATGAATTTTGAGTTTTGAATGTTGAGTGTGTTTGAAAGTGTTTAAGTGTGTTTTGTATGTTGCAATGTTGAGTGTTCAAAATTGTTTGTGCGTTTAAGTGTGTTTGAAAGTGTTTATGTCATTGACATCAACTATTCTGTGTTTTGCATTCTGCTTCTGTTCTCAACCATTTCGATTCCTAACTCTCATCCCTAGGATTTGTTCCTAACGACTCCCTCCAGTCTCAAATGTAAGTAACTTTTCACTTTTTAGATTCATTTAATAAATGATGTATGTGATCCATATTATAGACCACATACATCATTTATTGAATGAATCTAAAAGTGAAAAATTACTTACATTTAAGACCGGAGGGAGTACTGATCATTGAATCATGGCTTAATTCCTGAACGAGAGCGATAAGGGCATAAGTTCCAATAAAAACATTTTTGTTTTATTTGAAGGTGCATAAAGAGCAATTTTCACAGTCATAGTTTGATGAACAAAAAGCCCAATCTTAAAGGCCCATAATCCATATCTTCACCCAAACAGTTTCTCACTAACCAAAAATTGACTCTTGTAGAAACAACTTACCATCACCAACTCTCAAATCAAATCTCCAATGTTTTCCACCACTCTCACAAATGGAATCCCCTCAAAACCCCACTTTCCACAACACTTCCGAATCCGTTGCGGAATCCGCGAAATCCGCGACCGAATCAATAGCGTCAAAACAACACAAAAAATCACCGAAGCAATGAAACTCGTCGCCGCCGCTAGAGTCCGTCGCGCACAAGAAGCCGTAATCAACTCCCGCCCCTTCTCCGAAACCTTCGCCGAACTCCTCCATTCCATCAACCAGTCCCTCCAAAACGACGACGTTGTCGTCCCCTTAACCGCTGTCCGCCCCGTTAAAACCGTCGCACTCATCGTCATCACCGGAGACCGTGGCTTATGCGGCGGATTCAACAACTCCGTCACTAAAAAAGCCGAAGCCCGAATCACGGAATTGAAGAATCTTGGTATCAATTCTGTTGTTATTAGTGTTGGAAAAAAGGGTAGTTCTTATTTTGACCGTAGGAGTTTTGTTGAGGTTGATAGGTTTATCGACAATGTCGGTTTTCCGACAACTAAAGAAGCACAAATTATTGCTGATGATGTTTTTTCGCTGTTTGTTAGTGAAGAAGTTGATAAAGTTGAACTTGTTTACACAAAGTTTGTTTCTTTAGTTAGGTTTAATCCGGTGATTCAAACGTTGTTACCTTTATCGAAAAAAGGTGAAGTTTTTGATGTGAATGGGAATAGTGTTGATGTTTTGGAAGATGAGTTTTTTAGGTTAACTTCAAAAGATGGAAAATTGGCTTTGAAGAGAGATGTGAAGAAGAAGAAAATGAAAGATGGGTGTGTTCCTGTTATGGAATTTGAGCAAGATCCTGCTCAGATTCTTGATGCAATGATGCCACTTTATTTGAATAGTCAAATTTTGAAGGCATTGCAAGAATCATTGGCTAGTGAACTTGCTGCGAGAATGGGTGCAATGTCGACTGCTACGGATAATGCTGTTGAGTTGACGAAGGAGCTTTCTGTTGCTTATAATAGGGAAAGGCAAGCTAAGATTACTGGTGAGATTTTGGAGATTGTTGCTGGAGCTGAAGCATTAAGACCAATTGATTGAATCATTTGATTTGATTTTTCAGCATTGTATTGTTGAGAAATGCTGAAATTTTGATTGTTGTTGTTAATATGCACAACATATGGGATTATATAGTTTCCTAACTTCACTTATAGGTTATGTATGAAAAGTTGATCAAGAAATACAGAATGTAGGTGGGGGATTTTGACCCCTAATTCATATAGTTGTTGTGATTCAACGAAAGGGAGTTGCTTTGCTTAAATTTATCTTATTATCAATGGTTTGTGCATTTGTTGTTAAATCATGTTTGCTTTTGTAATTGAAATAAGTGGTTGTTGCTTACGTTAAACTTTGGTTTAAAGAAATCTTTCAGGGTAATAGCAAAACATTGGTCTCTCATATTTTCAGCTTGTTTTTGTTGTTCAACTGCCCTTGCAAAGAAAAAACTGTTTTGGTTTGATGGAATAGGAGGAAATGGGAATTGCTCTGCTTTGTTGTGTCTTCTTATTATCAATGGTTGTGCATTTGTTAGTTGCATCATGCTTGGTTTTATAATTGAAATAAATGCTAGTTGCTTGAGTTAAACTCTGGTTTGAATAATACTTTCAGGAGGGTAATAGCAAAATTGGATTGACGGAATAGGATGAAATGAAGTGGTATGAAGTAATTTTCCATTGTTGGAATTTTAAGAAAATGAGTGGAATGAAGTGGGACATGATTCCATCATCTTCCTCTTATTTAAATCCATATGAATTAAATCCATCATCTTCCCTTACACGGTGAATATGAATTAAATCCATAACAGAACATGCATTAATTGCTATTATTTAATTTGTTAAAACTATTTTTTTGGATACAATTGTTAAAACTATTTAATTAAGTTGTGTAGTCACTAATGAAGTTATGAAATACTAATGGTGCATATGTGGTTTCCCAACCTCCCGCGGGTAATGAAGATATGAGAGTGGCTGAGCTTATTGATCATGCAAGAGCTCAATGGCGTGAAGATGCGTTATCAACCATGTTCCAACAACCGAGATATAGAGGAAATTTCGAAAATTTCTCTTTGGCATATTCAAGACAGAGATCAAATAACGTGGCTGCATAGTCGAGACGCTGTGTACACTGTGAAATCGGCTTAATATTACACCATGGAGAGGGTCTTGTGGATAATACAGAAAGGTGTTCATTGTGAGACCGAATGACATGATTTTTTGGAATGTACAGCAGCGAAAGAAGTTTGACAGGAGCTGGGATTGTTGCATATTATAGTCTCATCTTGACAAAACCGATGGTTTCAACTGAGCAGTTTTTGAAGTGCTGTCAAACCAGACCCCACAACAATAACAATTGATATCCATGACAATTTGGAGTATAGGAGTATTTGGTGGAGACGGAACGAGATAGCTTGGGAGAATACAGTCCGTAGCTCAATGGAAGTCATTAGGCATGCTGTTACAACGCTCGATGACTGTAAGAAGGCACAAATCAGACGCACTGCAGCAGAAACACGCAGAGAAGGAACTCGCAATGAAAGATGGGAAAAACCAGTAATCGGAACAATGAAATGTAATGTAGATGCTGCACTGTTCTCAGAAAGTAACTGCTTTGGGTATGGAATGTTTATTAAAGACGCCGAAGGCTGTTTTGTTCATGCAAGGTCTGCGCATTTTAAAGGCAGCCCCTCACCAGTAGAGGCCGAAGCGTATGGCCTGCTATGCACTCTTCTCTGGCTGAAGGATAAAAGCTACCAAAATGTTTGAATAGAGGTGGACTGTAGGCAAGTTGTGCAAGCGATTAAAAGTACTATGCAGAATCAAAATGAGTTGGGTTTGAACATTATAATTGTAAACTCGTTCTTCATCAATTTAGCAACTTTAGGGTAAGTTGTATTAAGAGGCAAACTAATCGAGTCTTTCATAGTTTAGCACGGACATCTCGTTTATATGTCAGTCCCACTTATTATGGTTACACACTACCATGTATTGAGAATATTATCTTGAATGATATGCAATAAGTTTCTTTCCGTAAAAAAAGTTGTATAGTCACTCATCAAGCCAAACCCGGTTTTCTCGCAAATTGATTTCCTTTTGGGCTCATTGGTTCAATTTACACATATCATCAACTTCATTATATTCTTTTACATATTTTTTTTGGGTAAAGATTTTTTTTGGTGAATAATTTTTTTTTTGTGAATACATTGTTTTTAATTTTATTCTATTATATTCGTTCCAAACTATATAAGGAGAACCTTAAGCTTTCGAATGCCCTTATAATCATATCAATTTAGAATGTTTCAGGTTGTGGAATTGGCATAATAACAAAAGACGTATTATTAATATTGATTGAATATGAGGATACTCAAACTCATATTACAAATCAAGTCAGATTAAAGCAAAGAGAAACAACCAACAGGTCAGTTACACCATTTTGAATAACAAACCCATGCATAACGAAGGCACCGTTTTGATCTTTGCAGCCAAAGCAACAAAATTATTTTTTGAATGACAAATGTTAGTAAAAAATTATTTTATTCCTCAAAAACCACGAACACCACACAATCACAATCCTCTCATTCTTTTGTAATGGAGAAAGTACATCAAATTGTCAATGTTGCTAAAGGAAATTTGATCAATGCTGCTAATCATAAGATGAAAGTACATCACTAGAAATGACATGAGAGCTTGGGTGACTTGTTTCAGTGATGTTTGTTTTGCTAAAAAAAAATCTCACACTACTTGAGAATATTGATTAATGGTAGTTTATAAACAACACTCAGACTCTTTAATCCAATGAGACATCTTTTACAAAGATAAAATTGTGAAGGCTCACACAAGTTTGAAACATTGGTGCGCCAATAGAGTTGAGAATAGGTCCGGCCAGCCTACAGGGGCCTACGGCCTGACCTGCTATGACCTGGCTTGGCCTGGCCTGACCTGTTTAGTAGAGAGGCCTAAGCTTAGGCTTTTTAAAAAGCCTATTTAGTTAAATAAGCAAGATTTAGGCTTTCAGAAAAGTCTGTTAAGCTTGATAGGCCGGCCTATTAATACCTATATATTAAAATGTGTTTTTTCATATTACAATAATTGCATACATTAAAAATAAAAACACTTTTTTTCTACATCTATAAGTCTCGTAATAGGCTTTGTTGTTATAGGCTTTTAAGTAGGCTTTAATGTTGTTAAAATTTTCATACAGTGAAATAGGCTTTTAAGTAGACTTTAAGGCCTGTTCAACCTACTTAGTAGGTTAAATGAACTATTTGATGGTCTCAATGTAAAGTAGGCCTAGAAGTAGGTTTTTAGGCCAGTCTAGGCTTTTAAATAGGCCAGACTAGGCCAAGAAAAACGGCCTATGATAGGCCATATGCCAGACTCAGGATTGTAAATTTTTCGTAGGCCAGACTCAGGCCTTTCAAAGCCTGACCTGACCTGACCTATTCTCACCCCTATGCGCCATGTAAGGGTTGAACCTATGTAACGCTAGAGGGATTTCATACCTTTTAGCCCCTTAGCCTTAACTAAGTGGCTATTCCCTAACAATCTAGTACCACATTATTTGAGAATCAAGATTAAGAGTAGTTTATAAACAACACCTAAGCTGTTCACTCCAACTAGACGTGTCTTTTACAAATGATAAAACTGTAAAGATTCATACAAGGTAAAAAATAAGAGAATTGTGATCGTGTGGTAGATTTCATATTTTAAAAAGAAAATTATTAACAGTATGTTTTAAACTTATATACTGAGATGAACCTTTTGTGACACTAAAGGAAATTCGTGTCGAATATACTACATGTAGAGATCCAAACTTTTTTTATTGGTATTAAAATTTGTTTGAAGAGAGGATTTAAAAATATTTTGATTTTTTCAAATTCTCTTCGTATGATTCAGTTGGTGACTAGCGATTTTGATAGATTCCACCACTACATTAATCTTTTGGATAATATTCATGAGTATTTGACTAGGGATTGAGTTTTTTTTTAGGGAACTAGGGATTGAGTTGTTTGCCTTCATTATACTATTTTTTCTAGTTTCTTTTCTTTTTCTTTTTTCTCTCATGTAACAAAAGAAATTATACTGTATCCTATAGTTTTTCGCGATAATTATGTAAAATTATTACACTAGTTTATTTATTATTATTGTTATTATTATTTTAAATTTATGTGAAATAATTTCAAATGCCCCCTATCATAGGACATATATGAGTAAATATGGCTTGTGCAACCTTGCGGTTCAACCGGCCCTGATTTTCAGGAACTGCAAGCAAAATTTTGGGCCCTCGTTTGCCTATGTTGGTTGCCATGCATTAACTCCAAGACTGTTATTTTTTTCATCCTATGAATTTCTCGCGTGTCCTATTTGGATTTTAAAATTTGAAATATTTCAACGTGTTTTTGGAGGTTTTTATGAAGTGTTTATGTCAATCGAATTCTATAATCCAAATTGTATAAGGCACGCGAAAAACTCATAGGATGAGAAAAGAAGCAGTCTAACTCTAATATGAAATGACAAAATATATAATTTAGAAAAAATTGAGATAACGTTGGATTTCTGTTTGAATTATTGGTGAAATGATAAAACATATCAATGAAATTAGTCTACGCATGATATAAGTACCATTGATTGGAAAAAGCTAAAACTTTCTATGAAGCAAAGGACCTATAATTGATGAATCAAAACATAGTTCCCCTTGAGATGACAGGATCCTCACGCGTGATGTGATATCAAACGATACTTGGTCCACACATTATGGTTTAGAGGTAACTCTTCTAGTACTCTATACTTTAATATTGGAGGTACATTTTAGGTTTAGAGATAGGTTAAAGTTCACGTGTGCATGGTGGAAGTACTTGTAGCAGCAAGGCTTAAAAAAGAAATTACTGCCTTTACCATGAAATTGAAGTTGGTGGACCACAATATCAGGTGTTATGCTCTTCTATGAAAGAGAGTAAAGACAAAGAAAATTACAGTCTTGAGAGAGATTTAGTTTAGCCATTTGAACTTTTTCTTAAAACAAGTTAGATTTGTAAGTGGAGAGATTCCTAATACAATCTAGATTTGAGGGTATTTCAAACAATGATCGAAGTGGTGGAAGCATGATAGCGGGCAACAATGAAGCACCTCTAGGGTGTTTTGTTTGTAAAACACTCGTATGCTCAAGTCAATTTATGATTGAAGTGAGCAAGAGGTATTCAAAATAATATGTATCTTTCTCCTGGTGTATGTATGTATGTTCTTTTATAGTAGAAATTTTGGGTGAAATAGCTGAAAATCTCGATGAATTCGTTGATAGATTCCTACCGTGATCAACGAATCACCATTTGATCTTCATCATGAGGTGATTGCTTATAGAGGGGGTGATTTGTGTGTGTGTTGACAGTGCAACGTATATCAGGTGGACTCTCATCATGAGGTGATTGCTTATAGAAGGGGTGGTTTGCGTGTGTGCTACCTGTTATGTGTCATCCACGTGGAGTGTTACATATGCAGTTAGCATGTCAATTTGTATATTAACGAAATGACTAAATTGTTTGACGTCATTCAATTTTTATTTTTGCTTATTCTCAAATTTTAAGGGGTAAAATGTCCGACCCATGCAATTTTAACCGGAAAATTGGTGATTTAATCATTAACTATGTTCAATAGATAATTAATCAATATAAAAAAGATGCGGCAACTCATTAGTCATTCACTGTAATATAGTACACATATATATATTCTTAACCATAGAAATCGTGTTTAAATATACGTGATTTTTAGGTGTTAAGATATACATGATATTCATTAATTACAACTTGTGTTCAAAATACACACTTAAAATTTATGCTTAATGACATTTAAAATTGTGAATAATTGTGTTTAGTAAATATTTCATAACTTACAACATTTTGTTATATTCCTTCACCATCCACAAAACATAATTAATCATATTATACTATGTATTTTTTTACACTATTGTGTCAAAAAAGAAGTATATTTATACTTTGGTAATCATCAAAACTGTTGTTGAATTTTGATGTCAAATTTACATGTCAAAATATAATTTCTCTTTCAATAACTTGCAAATTTGTAATACCCTTATGTTTTTTTGTTTGTTTAAGGAATAGATACCCTTAAGTTGGTATTTAGAGTTTCGAACAATTTTGACTTTATTCATGCTTTGTCTCTCCCATTCTTTGCATGTAGATTAAGATTATGATATTAACAGCCGTATCCAAAATTGACAATTTTACATATTGAAACAAATCTATCCTCATCGATTCATGTGGTTTGGACCCATTAATTTCCTTATCTGAGTTATGAACATTTTTGGATGAACAAGGGGGATGGTTTCATGAGTATGTTTTCGTTTGACATTTGGATTTAGTAAATCACATTTGGACAGAAGCTACTGGAAATGAATTTTTGTCCAAACTAAGATTTTAGATTTTTCAAATACAAAAGCATGCGTAAGTATCAAATTAAATTATACATGGAAGCTTCTATGTAGGGACCAACCCAAGATGGTACTCATGAATAAATTTTTGGATGAACATGGGGGCTGGTTTCATGAATATACAACAATTAAAATTATACATTTTTTTGACAAAGCACAATCAAAATTACACATATATGGTTGAAATTAGCTATCATATCTTCAATGAAAAATAAAGAAGAAATGCAACTTAGTTATTAAAAAAGAAATTAAAAAGTGGAAGAAATTCAACTTTTGGTGTCTCTTCACACCTTTATACTATTAAGAATTTTTCTTATAATGTTGAGCGCACCAAAGCTTAACTAGATAAATAGAAGATTTATCTTATTAGATAATTAAAAGGATTTATTTCAACCTTGACCAAAAAAAAAGGATTTATTTCAACATTAGTTGTAAAAATACAGTGGTAAAACCCTTCAAATTGTACGTAACAAAACTTGAATTATTGAATCAACTATTTATTTTAGGGGTATTGAATCAACTATAACAAGTGTCTCTTTTCTCTATCCCTCCCTTAGTGGTCTCTCTTTGATAGCATGACTTTTCTTCTATTGGTATTGTATATAACACCATCTCAACATTGTGGAGTCATCTTGAGGTTCACTCTAGTCATGTTAAGAGTTTTACATATTGAATGAGATAAACCTAAAAATAAGTTTATAAACGAGGGCAATCTTTACATTTCACGTCAGTTTTTGAAGAGTTACACTAAGTCAAATCTAAATTTTAAAATAATTTTGGAGTATCTATAAAACTATCATGCCACTTGTAATCAGGCTACTCAGTTCACACTCCAGAAGTTGGTTTTATAAAGACTGGATTAGGCTCAATATATACAAACTCTAAAGATATCTTGTGATGTTAATATTGTAGTAGAAAGAAAAAGGGTATACTTTCACCTTAATTAAAAAGCCGTATAATTAGTTCAGAGTGGTGGCTCCAAAATCAGGCTGGGATGTCCCTATCATATTCTATAATGCTCTACTCTGATTTTTATTAAGTTTACAACAACTTGCAGCAAAAGGGAAATTGCTAACCACATGGGGTCAATGTTAATTATCTTGTCCTTATTTTAAAATTGAAGATCACAAAAGAAAGGAAAAAGTTTCATTCTTTATTCCCACCAGCACCAAATGAAATCAACATTAACATGATTATATATTTTTTCTTGAGGAAAAAAAAAAGATGTTGTGCTTTACATGATTATTCAATTGTGCTTCATTATACTAAATTTAACCTTTGACAACTATGGTGACACTAATTTTTTGGCCCACTTTTAAAACAAGTACCAAAGAGAAATTAACTATTAAAACAAGTACCAAAGAGAAATTAAAGAACGCAACTGAAAACAAGAACACTAAAAAAAAATTTAAAACAGAGAAAAAAAACTATGATTGTTGTCTAATTATAATTAGAAAACAATACTATGTAAACAATTTTACAAGACATAAACTCTTTCAAACACTTCAAGGCCCCAATAAATCCAAACTTTTTAAAATAAAAGTTATTTTGGATTGACTTATTTAAACTTATCTACTGACATAAACATTTAGAAACTGTATGGAGGAACTTATCAAAATGATTTATTTCATAAGCTTTCTAAGATGACTTATGAAAATAACATATAACTAATACAAAAATAGTTTGATTGTTTTTTAATGAAAATAGCTTATAATAAACATTTATATACAATCAACATTTGTGTTCTACTGCAAATTAAGTTGTTTATCCAAACAAAACCTTACATTTAAAAAAGAACTAGAATCCAAATATATAATCCAGATCTCTCTTTTTCATTAAGATATTAGACAATGTGAGAATGTTTCAAAGTGTTTCAATTTTAACCAACTCCAACTCCTACAATATTCACTTTAATCTATAGCCGCAATTCTAATGCACGGTGCAGAGATTTCAAATTAGGAGCAAGATTCTTTTCCTGCTGTGGAAAAATGTTGTGATTCTTTAAAGTTCAATATTTAAAGTAATTTAAATAGTTATTTTTTGACTACATACACATATTGTATTATTTTCCAACCTTTTTTATACAATTTATTTTATTTTCAAACTTTGGCAATAGGTATCCAAGTACGTTGAATGTCAGCTATAGGCAATTAGTCCATGTGAGCCAATTGTTATTAACTTATCGTACACATGAAGAACTCAATTACAATTAAGGTTTTTCTTTGGCTTTATGTTTTATATTGTTAATGTTAATATATGTGCCAGATCAAAGAATTTGCGTAAATCAATTTTCTTTCCTTTTCTGTGTAAGTACTTCTAAAAAAATAAATTATGAGCCGTATGTTTTAAAAATATTACGTTTGTCTTCACTTTGATATATATATATATATCCTCTTAACGTTACATAAGCAAATTGAAGGAAAAAAAAAGAGAAAAAATTATAATATATCTTACTAGAGACAAATTTGTACTAGCCACCTCCTCTCTTATATATTAAAACCTATTGTACTTCTGTCATTTGAGAAATAAATACATATATGTACCTAATTAATTTTTATGAAAGCAAAGGTCTATAAGGAATTGAATCAGGTAGCAAATGAAAATGTCATTTTTTTTAAAAGTCACTAACGTCATTGCAATTCTTTTTTTGATAAGAGTTCATTTTCATTATTCGCGGTTCATTTTCATTATTATTTTTTCTTTCAGTTACCACATAACAATTTCTTTTTATTATTTTTTCCTTTCAGTTACCACATAACAGTTCCTTTTCATTATTTTTTTCTTTCGATTACCACATATCAGTTTCTTTTCCTTTTCTTTTTTATAGATTTAACAACTTTTGCGGTTAGGACCAATTTCTTGGTGCAAACTTGTATATATTTTTTCTTTTAATTTGTCATTTTTATTGTTGTCCATCTTTTGTTTTTGTTGCTTTTTGAGCTAGTTTGATAACATAATACTGAATGTAACTATAAAAGTAATAATATGGCCAATTTGATAGTTATATATGAAATATGCACGGGTTAGAGTCTAGTAGAGTATTAAAAGTCATATAAACAAAAAACCTAAAATAATATTTTAACGCCATTCATTTTTTTTTTCCGTCAAATACTCTATGTGTTAGAATTCACTTTTAAGGTAAATAAGTAGGATGTTCGAAGTTCGAACCTTAACTTCTATATATTACAATGCATCGTCCATACAAACTGAGCTATGATCACGAGTAAAACGCCATTCGTTTCTATTAAAATGTTTGCTTACGTTAAAATTAATCAAAATATAACATTTATTTATCAAGAGATGAGTGTGATTTAAACTTTACATTAAAATAAATTAATGTATGATACACACATTTTTTCATGGAGACATCAACATGATTCAATCTTAAGCTTTGACACGGATGTGTAATTTAAAAACAAAAGATGATTGGGTGCACATTTTTTAATTAATACAAATTCACAATATTTGTATTCTTCCATTGAAAACTATTTTGGCACTTTGTTGGGTTCCTTGACAATAACGAGTCTTTATCCATTAGCCATCCATTCACAATGGAATGACTGTACCTTTAACATCATTTCTATGCCCTCATTTACCTCTATGTTTTGCATTACCCTCTAAATTTTTTATTACAAAGCCATAATTAACTCAAAATTTTTACCCTTGATGCTCCATTAAAAGCCAATTTACCTATAATCTATAAAAATTACCAAAGGTAAATTTTGAAGGGGAAAAAGTGCAATATGAGTCTGATCATGACAAGTGGCCTTGTGATGAAAACTAGAAATGAAAAAAAGAAAACCTTAGCCTTAGCCCCACAAAGAAAGTAAAGATACATAACTTTATAATTAATTAAAATTAAAAAGATAAAAAAACCCAACTAAAAAGCATCCACTATATATTCACCACTTAGGTCACATGAAAATCAACATCTGTAGTTCCTTTTCTTCCATTTTGCATTAAAGAATCCAATAATACTTTGTCCGATAAAGTCAGTAAAAAGAGTTATTTATTTATTTATTATTTTTTTAATGAATAAAGTTTAGATTAATTAGTGGAGGCATATCCAATGGATGATTAGAAAAAGCTATCAACCCCTCAATGAACATTTACAACAAAGTTTAAGTATAACTTAAAAATTACATACTAAAATCTAAGTCACATCTGGTTCAAACAAAATGTCTAACTATTCATATCAACTACAATTGATAGTAAAATGAGGTTTATTACCTATTCTATTAGACCCAAATCTACCGAGACAAAAACAAACGTAATCAATCTCAACCGTTAATTTGAGATCGGTCTCTCATTACACATTCCCTAAATTATCATTAAATAATCTTTATCATTTATTTGGATTGATCAAAATAAATACGTCACATATTTCTTGAGTGGAATCCAAATCCACTTTTACCTTTCATTTTAAAAAGTTAGTCTTATGTATGAAGAGTTAAATAGATGAAGGGTCCATCATTTAGATGACCTCTAGAGGCATAGGTCAGTTCTGTCTTATTCTTGCCTCTTGGGACCTTGCTGCTTGTTCTTCATCTCTTGTGGGGTGTCCTTGTTCTCTCCATAAAAATACATCATAAACTAGACCCTCCATCCCTTCAACATTTAGAGGTAAGAAAAACTTCTCAAATTATGGTATCATTATCAAATGTGACTCTTCTCTAATTTCAACTTTTTTTTTTATGCCATATTTCAGGTGAGACTAGATTCAACATAAAGTTTTGTATTTGAAGCTTTTGATTCCAAGAAAGGTATATTATCAAAAATGCATTCTATTGGAATTTTTTTATGTATGCATCTTTGAATATTTCTCTAATCCCTCCTCCTCCTCCTCCTTCTCCTTCATCTTCTAGTTTCTTCAATACTATTATAATAAAAGTTTACTTTTTACATCGTCAACAAATCACAACTAGTTATATTTTTATGCTATAACTATTTACAATTAAAGCTAAACATTTTTAATAGTTTTACAATTATGAATGGTTGAAATTGTATATGAATTAAATCCTCGAACCGAAATTCTAATTCATTTTCATGTGAAAATTTTATTTTAATGTGGGATGTGTAGGAAGTGAAATAATGGAGGATAAATATAGTCTAATTAGGAAGCATAGTGAGCTCTGGAGAACATTGAGAGAGGAAGACTTTGAAGAAGAAGAAATTTGGGATGTAGTGAAAGAAAGACCAAATTACATATCTGAAGTTCATAAGCAAAAGGACAAGAAGGAACTATCTTCTTTTCCAATTCCAACAGCTGCAAGAATGATTCCAATTCCAAGGACTAGTAGTGGAAGTAGTAGTGCTAATTCAACTCATGAAACCATGGCTTTTCAGCAATCAGCACCAGTTAACATTCCTGATTGGTCAAAGATTTATGGTAATAATAAACAAAACAAGAGTACTAAGAAGGTTTCTAGGTATAATGAATATGGTTACTATGAAGGTGATGATGAAGTTGTATATCATGGTGGTGAGGATGAAGAAGATGATGATGATGAGTATAGTACTAGGCTGCCACCACATGAAATTATTTCAAGAAGGCTTGCAAGGAGTCAAATATCTTCATTTTCTGTTTTTGAAGGTGTTGGGAGGACACTTAAAGGTAGGGACCTTAGCAAAATGAGGAATTCTGTCCTCATAAAAACTGGTTTCCTTGAATCATTGTGATGAAGGGTTTTTCATGAATTTAATTTGTAATGTATAGGGGTTTTAAATTGCGAATGCGGTTCGGTTACGATTTCTCTGCAAATCTTTAATACGGTCAAAATTGCGGTTGTACTGCGGTTTTGGTGACTTCAAAATCTTTTATGTTGCGATCGCAATTAGGACTGCTGACCGTAATTTAAAACCATAGTTAGTGATAGTTTAGCTATTGAGATTGTTTGCATGTTGTGTTTTTTAGGGGTATGAAATGAAAGATTCGATCAATTTTGCTTTTACCATGAAAATAAATCAATGAATTCCTTAATAAAAGTGATTTCAATATCAAAACATGTGAAATTCAATGAGATTTTTGGTATGTTATTTAGAGCATCCATGGAAAAACATTGATGGATGTGTCAAGTTAAGTATTGATTAAATTGAATTATAAAGAAATTAAACATTTAGAAGTACAAAAATGAAATACTTTTTTCTTTGGTTAGTTACTAGCCATTGAACTTTGGCTTTTAATGAACAAGTCAAAATCTTTCTCCCAAGCTTCCTTTCCTCTAACTTTATATCCTCTGTTTTCTATGTGAATGTTAGAGACCAACACAATAATAAATGTCTTGAGGTATTCCCTGGATCTGGTTTGAATATAGTATGTATCAATTAGTTTTGGTCCATGATGTACCAACTTTAATAATCATTGATATATTATAAAATAATTATGAATTATTATTTTAGTAACTTTTAGAGCGATATAATGTTGGTTCATCGTAGACCAAATCATTCAGTATATTATTCCTTGAATCTTTTCCCACTTAAAAGAAAACTCCATCAATACTCAATAGTTTGTGAGTTTATCCATATATAGTAAATAAAAAAAGGGCTATTTATAAATTTTAGTTACTTATGATTTAATTAAATGTAAGACAAGTTATTTTAGGATAGTATCTTTTCCAGCTTTCTTGTCTCAATTTTGTCTCAATTTTGTTGTTGTTGTAGAAACCATAGTTGAATATAATCCATATAGTGGCATGATAGCTGGATTAATACAAAAGGAAAATTTCTTTATATCAATTGAATAATTTGTGACTCAACAGAACTTGAAATCAATAGTACTGAAATAATTTCTGTACAACCTGCTTCTTTATGACACAAATAATTGATGTAAAAACTAAAAAGTACAGTACTAACTAGCTCACGTAACAAAAATTTATGGATGGGTTAAGATGAATTTTAATGTAGATTTGAATAAAATCTTTGTGATTTTAGAAGTTAACATTACTTGATGTAAATCCAATTTGCATAAACATTTATTTCTGTTTAATAAATAAATAAGCAAAGTGACTAATGTATTTTTTTGGCTGAATCAAGGGGGACATGCATCAAGAAAACACGTAGACATCCCAACTAGGTTAAAACCTCACGCGAGTCTCATCCTATGTCGCCGAATCCATAAAATAATATTATTAAGAAATAGGAAAAAACCCTTGTACAATTATTGAATCATAGTGCAATGAATTGACAAAGACTTGACACCAACTCAACATCTTTATTTAATTAATTAATTATCTCATTGAAAGTAACAATGTTAATATCTAATGATATGTGATGAGAGGGGAGAAAAGAGGGACTAGTCTCTATCAATTCTAGATGTTGATCTCTCCATATAAAGAGAAACATCATTTTTATTGAAGCTACGTATAGAATTGGCTTTCTTGAAACTTTGTTTAATGGTTTTTAATCTCTTACCTATGCATTCCATTTAACATTATTAACCTTTTTCAAAGTTCAATTTTAGTGCTCAATGCTTAAGTGTCCCAATAATTGTTAAATACAAAGGCACTTATAGATAAGACATATGTACTACTATATAAATAAATGGAGTGAAGTAACCTTATGAAGGAGTGAACATAATTGATGGGATCCTCACTTTTGATAGGTTACAATGTCAAGGATTTTGATAGGATTGTTCTCAATGCCACTAGATGTTTGATAGAAGAGACATTTTCTTCTTTTCATGTTTCAATTTTCATAATTGAGATGTCAATTTTTTATGTTAGAAAATATTTTTTTTCTCTAAATTTGTAAGTGTTATTGTAACTTTTTATTTCCACAAAAAAATTGTAACTTTTTATTAAGCTTAAGTATTATGAGATGTAATAATTTTGAAATTAAAGCAACATTCCTTCCTCATGAGCCATATTTTACTAATACAGAGAGGACTATATTATTAAAAAGACAAACTTTTAATAATAAAAAATTAATTGAAAGTTATTTACATTTATGGAATTGGTTGGTTTTGTTAAGAGAAAAATCCAGAAACACACTACCAATTAAATCAATTAGAGGCTATGCTCACATATCATAAACAACATAGGACTTATTTGGTTAAAATTTACATGTCTCCTACTCAAGGCAATCAACATAGCAACGAGAGGTAGCACTTGAGTGACATTAAGGTGTCAATGTCATGTGACATTAACCAACCACAGTGTCATAAGTGGCTTTCTTCTCTATCACAAATTTGTTTTTTGTTTTTTTACACTTGTGATATTGTGGTTGACCAATATCACATAACATTGACACTCTAATGCAACAATTGTATGATCTCTCCAAAAGTGTCTACTTTTCACAAAAATCCAACAAAAGACATCACACTAATGAGTACACTCATTCCCATTTTCCCACTTGCGAACATATAATATTTTTCCAAAAAAAAAAATTCCATACTATGCCAACCAATTGAATTTATTAGGCTATATAATATCATTTGCAAATTCTCTCAACACCAAACGTCATTAAAACATTATCAATACCTTCTAAAATTATCTTGTTACACATATTTAAAACAATTTAAATATGGGAAATTCTTGTTTACGCATCAATAAAAGTGGGTAATACTACCCATGTTGAGTTGACCCAATTAAAACAATGTATTTATATAACATTAAAAATAATAGAAAACAAACAAAAAACTTTGATTGGTGTCAACTGTTGTGTTACCCACCTTTTATTGATGGGTACCCAAGTTGTCACCTTTGAATATATATACATCAACCTTAATTAGCACGGTCCAGGTAAATTGTCTCAAGTGTAGCAACCATCGTTTTTATTATTATTATTATTATTATTATTATTATTATTATTATTATTATTATTATCTTGACTTTGCATTGTGAAAGAAGGCATTACAGTTAGCATTATTGCCATGTCGGTCATTCATAAATTTGCTTAGGTCTGATGCTTCTTTCTTTGCTTTTTGTCCTACATAGATCAATCAAATGAAGTTAGTAATATGTATATTAATTAAAAAAATAGAAGTGATTGATTGTAATTATATGTATAAGTGTTGGACACAAATGCACTTTTAATTCAAAGCGTCGGTGTTACATAGTCTAGCACATGTAGCCGCTACAATAAAAAAAAAAGTAAATTCTCTTTTCCCTTTATAAAGAAAATTATTTTTATTTCAACATGTCGAGACTGTACAAACTATTTTCAGCTTGTATAAAACTAACTTAATTCTAAATAAATATAATTTGACTCTGTCTCTAAAAATAACCTTTGTAATAACCGACGTTTTTAAAACCAAACATTTATTCGATAAAAGTCTTTTACAGAGGACATTATCTAATTTACAAAGTTTTGAAACAAAATAAACCTTTAAATACCATTCAGCAACCTTTTACAAAAGAGCAAAAACTTAAAGTATAATTGAGAACTCTAAACTCTAGACTCTTGTGATCCGGCTCCAATTGATGTCAATTATACCTGAAAAATAAACAAGACAAAATTACTTCAGATGCCATTTATTTTATTTATTTGTAAAACTTCGGTCATTTATGCTTATTTTTTCCTATTTAGATCCTTTATGTTTTGAAATGTGCAAAATTTATCCTTTTTCCATTTTTTAATTAAAAATGCTGATGTGTCGATGACATGGCAATAATGTCATAAATTTTTTCATTATTTTCTTTTGAGATAATTATTTTAAAAAACTCTGAATATTTAAAAATAAAAAATAAAATAAATAAAACCTAACAACTTCATCTTCATCTTCAACCAAGAAAACTTATATCCACAACCTTAAAAATTTAAATTCATTCATTCATCTTAATCTTTTATTGAAAAAACTCAAAAATCATTCACTCATTCATCTTTCTCAAAATCTACATTCATAAAAACCCAAAAACAATTCATCTTCATTATCTTTCTAAAAATCACTTAAAAGATTAATTAATAAATTGAAAACCCAGATTCAATATTTTTAAAAAATCTGAACTTTCATCTCATAAAATTCTTCTCTCTTCAGCCTTCCACAATGATTCTTCGAGTCTGTTAGTTTTGTTATTTTCAAATCTCATCCAACATATAACACCCATTAATGATTTCTTTCAAAAGAAACAAAATGACAAAACCAAAGCTTCAAAATTTACACCCACAAATTTCGAGAGAGAACGAGATTCTGAAAGGGAAGGAGAATCTGAGAGAGAGGGAGAAACATTTGCAGTGACCCATTTTAAAATTGGAAGTAGAATATGAAGAAAGAGAGAAGAATAAAATTTGTTTTTGTTAAAGAAAATGGAAAGAGGCGAAAATCAATATGGGTTATTTGTTGTTGAAGAAAGTGAAAAGAAGAAATCTAGATTTTTCATTGAAGAATGAAGTAAGAAGACGAAGAAATCTAGGTTTTTCGTTGAAGGAGAGAAGAAGACGAAGAAAACTGTTTTATTTTTACTTAAAAATTTTATTTTAAAATAATTATTTTTTAAATAAATAAATAGTAAAATAATTAAATTATTGACCTGGAAGAGGTACATCAGCATTTTAAATTAAAAAAAATGGAAAAAGGACAAACTTGTGCAGTTTTTAAAAGATAAAGGACCTAAATGGAAAAATAAAAAGATAAAGGACTTAAATGTTACAAATAAATAAGATAAAGACTTAAATATGTAAAAGGTCCCTGTAAGTTAGCGTGTTTTTGGTTTTCGTCCCTGTAAGTTTTTTTTTTGCGAAACAGCCCTTGTATCTTGTTAACTTTTTGGAATTGGTCCCTGCCGTCAGATTCCGTAAAAAAAAAAGCCTAGCTGGCTAACAGACGCTTACGTGTCAGTTGGTGAGATGGACAAACACGCTTATGTGGCATTAAAGCTGAATAGTGGTGTTATAAGAGGGACTAAAACCAAAAACAAATATTTACATAGGGACTAAAACCAAAAAACGTAATCACCAAAATTTGAAATTAAAAACTCAATCTTTTCACCTTCTTCATCACTCAGTTCTTTCTTTCTTCTTCATACCTTCGTTGCCCAGCTTCTTATATATTGTGCCCTAAGAGGAAAAACCCACTTCCTTGAAATAATGTCTTCCTAGAAAGTGGTTTATTGTTAAGAATATCTAAACAAACAACTCGGTACACTTTTCAGAAATATTATCAAAATCAAGCTAATATTAATTGACATCAATTCTTCCAAATAAACACTCAGAAAGGCAATTCTCTGCATAGAGAAAAAAATCATGGAAATGAGAAAAAATCATGGAAATTTCAAGCACATATTTTAGAGTAGGATTACTAGAAAGTTTATATTCTTAAAGACTGAAATGTATTCCAAATTCATGTAGAATAAGTTCTGGAAAGGCATTTTTCTGAAACATATTCCAAATTCTCTAAAGGCATTTTTCCAGCAGAGGTCAGTTTCAAGAATAATTTATGAAGTTATCCAGTGATTCCAAGCTTGCCTATGTTTGTACTTATCTTCTCTTCGATTTAGGGATCTTAAATTTTACTCTAGGCAGTCCCCTTCCTCAAAAATCATCAGTAGTTCCTTTTTAGAAACAAAGATCTTCCTGCTTATCTATCTAAGAGCTCACCAGCATCCAAAACTACTTCTCTCTAAAGTGCTGTTTCGAGTACTCAACTCAACAGTTAACAGCTTGGATCCCAACCATTATACAATTATAACATTATTATGAATGAACCAAAATAAACTATACACCAAGTAACTTTTCAACCCACCACTTTTCCTTCATTATTCTAGCCTAAATCCCGAACTTGTCCAGCGAAAATTTATCCTGCCATCATGCCTGTTTGTCTCATAAATTTTGAAGAAAAAATTGCAACGACTCTTATACTATCCTACACCAACATTAGATACCTTGTGTTGCTAACAAAAGCAATGCAATGCCCATAACTTCTTATTGACACAACTATGGTAAGAACCTTATATACCTCTATTGACAACACGCTAGAAGTTCACACGCTCACAAAAAACAAATGTTCCTCAAATCTACACGGCATTTGATTAAGCCAACAGAATATCAAAGTTTGACTTCACATGAAAACCCCAAATTGAAATTCACAACTTTACATGAAAACAAGAAGCAACTCAAATCCATAACAGAAACAGTAAAAGAACACACTCCAGAAGTTTGACTTTGATATATATCAAGATCATCATTTTTATCATCATCATCATCATTATTTGTATTGCAAATGCAAAACCAACAACAAAAACAACAATACTATGAACAATAGCTATGATACAGATTACAAGTATGCAAATTGACCCAAAAATCACAATATCATAGAAAAATGATATTGATCAATCACCCAACATGCATTCACCGAGAACACATCATTAGCTAGATTTCTTTGAAGATGATGATACCATATGCCTCCAAAGATAACGTCCACTAGCCATATCCACAACAGTCCAAAACCCAGATTTTATCACAACACGAACCTAAAATCACAAATCAACAAATTTAGGGTTAATTAAAAAAAACACATTTTTATTAAAATTGAAGCAAAAGGATCAAATGTGTCAACCTTAGAATTTTTATTTAACGAAGCATTTGAAGAATATGAGATTTTAGGGTTTGTAGGAGCCTTGAGAAGACATTGTTTGAAGGAAGTGTGTTTTTCCTCTTAGGGCACAATATATGAGAAGCTGGGCAAGGAAGGTATGAAGAAGAAAGAAAGAACAGAGTGAAGAAGAAGGTGAAAAGATTGAGTTTTTAATTTCAAATTTTGGTGATTACGTTTTTTGGTTTTAGTCCCTATGTAAATATTCGTTTTTGGTTTTAGTCCCTCTTATAACACCACTATTCAGCTTTAATGCCACATAAGCGTGTTTGTCCATCTCAGCAACTGACACGTAAGCGTCAGTTAGCCAGCTAGGCTTTATTTTGACGGAATCTGACGGCAGGGACCAATTCCAAAAAGTTAACAAGATACAAGGGCTGTTTCGCAACAAAAAACTTACAGGGACGAAAACCAAAAACACGCTAACTTACAGGGACCTTTTACATATTTAAGCCTAAGATAAATGATATCTAAAGTAATTTTGCCAATAAGCAATAGTGCGGGATGAGATGCTGCCGATCTCAGTGAATTTCATATCGGGATAAACATAAAATGTCAAGTTGAATTCAATTATTAAATAAACATAATGAGTACAATACTTTACTTTACTTTAATAATAATATACTCCCTCCGTCCCTATTTATAGGAGTAGTTTACAAAAAAGTTTTGTCCCTAAATATAAGATCATATACAAATTCCTAGATGCATTGATTACTCTTTTTTCAAATATACCCCTTATTAATACTATCAATTTGTCTTGGTATATGAAAAGTTAACATTAACCATATATTTAATTAAAGGTAATCTAGTAATAGTCACACCAATTTGAGACAACTTTATTGCTCCAACAATTTTTCTTAATACACGTGATTTTTGTAAACTACTCATATAAAAAGGGACGGATGGAGTATAACGTACCTTTATCGGTTAACAACAAATAATGTATACTAACATACCTGCTTCTTATATATACTTTAATACCACTATAATATACTAAGCACAAATCTTATTGCGTCTACTAAATTACTCGGGGGTGGGTAATACCACTGTTATATCCATTCAATACATACTTAGTTTACTTCATTTGTAGCAAAACATTGCCTCTTAATATATGTATATGTATAACCACATCAATGATTCTCTCTCTTTTTATCTTTCTCAAATGAATACGAATGTTAACAACATGGACATCAATTAGTTTCTAACTAAAGTCAAGTAAAGAACAAATGTAATCCAAGACCAATAAGTGTTTCTGGCATACTTCAAGAAAAGAACAAATGTAATCCAAGCCTTATCACTACTCATATATATTTAACAATAGAAAATATATCTTTAATCATGCAATATCATCAAATACTTAAAACTAACATGCATGCATCATGATTCATAATTTTAGGTTGGAGATGATGATTCTAGCTCCAATTGTTCTTCTTTGCTCCTATTCTATTCAAATTCCTAGCTTTTTCCCCAATTTTCTCTTTACCTCAAGAACCCTAATTTGCGCAATCCCCTTGATCTCTGAAGCCGTGTCTGACACGTATCCGATACGCGTATCAGAGAAGTATCGGGCAATTAACATTATTTTTTTTTTAAAAAAATAACTGATACGTGTCCAATACGGCTAAATAAACCGATACTTCATTCGATACGTAATTGGATTTTTTATTTATTTTTTTTAGTTTTTTATTAATCCACTTTTCACATATTTCATTTTAAAATAATAATAATAATAAAATAAGTAATATATAAAGCTGTTGGAAGCGCTCTCTCTAAAAAAAAAACAGATGGAATTGGAATGGAACCCAAAAAATAGGGTTTCTCACCACCAGCGACTATAGCCATTCTCCTTCTAACCTGCAATGCCGATCGCTCCATCTCAACATCTGCAACAACAATAACCTCCATCAACACCTCCAGTATGTTCTCTACTCTGTTTCTCTTTTCTCTAATGCTCTATTTCCTATTTTCTTTTATTCTCTCTAATGCTTTGTTCTTCTCCCTTTAGTATCTTCTTCTCTCTTTAATCTTTTCTTCTGTTTCACGAAAAATGTTTACTTTCTTCTTAATAAGATTGTTTGTTTTAATGATTGTCTTCACTCTTCAACATATGTAAACCCTAGATTGATTTTTTCTTTATAGTTATAATACCAACTAACCTCTTGTTAATGTTTTATTATTGTTTGTTTTGTTAATAATAGTTATGCCTCCAATAGAAGAAAGTGTTACCAGTTCGTTTGCTTCAAAAGAACCCCAAGACGATAGTAACACTATGGAGATTTGTCACTGTGGTGCAGAATAATGATTCTGCTTATTTTTATCACTTCCCAAATATTTTATTTTCTGTCTTTTACATCTTTTTTCTTGTTGTGGTTTCACAATGCATAAGAATTTGATATTCTAACGTAATATTCCTGTTGACTTTAACATTTATAAAAGATATAAAATTTCCATTCTCTGCAGAGCTATATTTCAGGCATTGGAAATTGGGTTGCAGATGAAGTGCTGTACAAAGTAAGTGGATCTTTTATTTCCTCAATGATTTTAAATCTTTGATATTTTCCATGTATTTTGTTAACTATGGAAGATTTTTTAGTTTATGATTATATATAACTTATTAAGTTTTAATTCTCATCTAAACTTGGTTTTTTTAGCAATTTAACTATATGGTGATATAAGTGATCACATAAACTAACAACAACAGCCATTGGAGTTGCAACTTGCCATTTGCAACACATGCTAAAGTATCAGGAACAAATATATGATATTTCATGATTAGCAAAAAAATATATACAGAAAAAATTAGCAAAAAAAAAACAAAAAAAATCTAGCGTCGGCCAAACCGACTCTAATATTTAGTTGACTTGTTTGACTGTAGAGTGGGTTGGCCGACTCTAAAAGATTTAGTTGACTGATTTGAAGTTGACTTTAGCGTTAGTTCAGCCGACTCTAAATTTTATAGTTAGCGTCGGTCTGACAAACTCTAAATTATTTGTAGACTTTTTTGATTTTGAATTTAATAGCCTCGGCTGCGCGAAGAGTCGGTTTTAGAATCGGCTTAACCGACGCTATGTTAGCCTCGGAAGACAGATAGCCGACTCTACCCAGTAGCTTCGAATTTTTTAGCCTGCCCCCGACCCTGACGCTAATCCGACGCTAAATCTATGTTAGCGTCGGTTTTAGCCCTGTTAGAGTGGGTTTTTGGTCGACGCTAAATCACAGTTTTCTTGTAGTATACCCCCTACTCATTCTGCACCTCATGCACGTAACTATCCACAGCTGAACTTCTCCGAGTGGGATCCCCGTAACCTAGCAGCCTACAACCACACTTGGGATGCACTTAAGGCCAACAACAGAGGCCAGCTAGGACTTCAGGAGTCCATGTACAAATTGCAGCTGCAGTGGGGAGTTTCATCAGATCCTGCACAGCAGCCGATGACTCCGGAGGCTTTTTGGACTTTTGTTGCTTATCCTGAGGGCATGCCTTTTTACCCGGGAGGGGCTAGTGCAACTGGTGGAGAGAGTGCAGCTGGTGGAGATAATGATGATGATGATTCTTTCGAGGATACGAGGACGATTGACAATGAGTTTGCAGATCAGATGGAATCCGATTGATGAGTGAAAAAGATTAACGACTGAAAAGCTCACCATAACTGAGTGGCATTTTTGTAGCTTTCAGTCCATTTCTTTTCTTCTCATCTCTACTGTTACTACTTTTAATGCCTTGTTAAAACATTTTAGTTTCATATTACTGTTTATGTTTTGTTGTTTTCGTTTGGTTTGCATTATGAACTATTGTTTCTTTGAATAATGTAATCATATTTTGTTGTGTTATGTTAAAATGTGAACAATTGTGTCAGTAAAGTGAAATTTGAGAAAGTTCGTTTCTCTAATGTGATATTATCGTGTTGATTTGAAACTGAATGCTCATACAAAGTAGAAGTGCTTTTGTATATGTGTAATTGTGGTCCAAAGTAAATGAATCATCAACGGATGCATGATAGTGATAATAACTGGTTGAATTGCGCAAAGCCAAGGTACATGTTTCTTGTTTTTCTAGGATTAAACTTGAATGTGAAATATGTACTTTGCACAAAGGTTATATCATACAGCTCTCCGCATTAACATGTTTATTTTGTGAACCACTTAGAACTAGCCTAAATGTGAGGAATCCTCAAATACTATACTTATATGCAGGAGACCAGTATTCATTGTCTAACTCAGTTGTTTTATGTTAAATCTGAGAATCGCTTTGAACTGTATGAAATCACAGAAATGATCAAGGCATTCGTTTTGAAATTGAAAAGAAACACTTGACCACAGAAAGCCTACCCAGTGAGAAGAGTGAGTATTTGATAACCCCATTTGAGCGAAATGAATCAGAATCCTCAACTATGAACTGTCAATATTCATAAGCACAATGCTTATTGAATTTGCCCAAGTTTTTCAAAATCCAGTTCATTCTTGAATTACTGTTGGACTCTGATATTTTTACCTTCATTTTGAACCCTAAACCATCATGTATGTAAGTCCCTTGCCTGATGATAGGGGAACATTCAATTAGGGTATTATTTTGTACAAGTTGGGGAGAAAAGGGAGGTTTTACATTTATGTCAAGTAATGGTGAAATTTGAAAATTGATCTTGACAACAAGTTGTACAAAGAAAAAGAGAAAGAAAAGAGAAAAAGAAGAAAGAAAAAGAAAAAGAAAAAAAAGAAATAATAAATAAAAGAAGTTGTCAAGATCAAAGTACTACTTGTTTATCACCAAGGGTTGGTAAAGAGAATTTGGAGGAAGGGTGTACGTTATTTGTTTTGTGTAAATAGAAAGAATGTTCCTCTATGCTTGACCATTTGAATTTAAGTTTCCCACATATGACCTTTCTTTTGAAACCAGGCCAAGTTACAACCCTTAAAGACCTTTTGATCTATGCTTTTGTGCTTTTTTAGATGATATTTGGATGGACACATAACTTAATCAGGATGAGCAGAATTGCCGGATGTGTGTTCAAAACCCTCACTTTATGATTTCAATTTGTTTCATTTACTATCAAAGAAGTGTGTTAGGTGTGGTTCGTTGATAACTGTGTTGATAAAATGAACTGTGTGATATGAATTTTGTGTTTAGGACTTATTTCACACTCACAGTACATTCCTAGATTAATGAGAACATCAGACTTGCCAGTGCAATTTCTCTGTTGAATCATGCAAGCTAAAAAAATTTAAAACCTTTGCATGTTTGAGGACAAACCTTTGTATGTTTGTGAAAAATTCCTTTTGATTCTTTTGTTTGAGGGCAAACCAAAAAGCTAAGTTTGGGAGAGTTTGATAAGTGCCAGAAAGCAGTTGTTTTGTGTTATATTTTTAGGCACTGTTGTTACTTGTTTTGCAAGTTATCATAGGAAAAGCTCAGAATTATTGATCGAATGACAAAATTATGATCCTATGTCTTACCCCATCCATTTGTGCAGGAAATAACAAGCTAGGACACGAATTGAGCAAAGAAACATGAGGAAATGTAAAATCTATCTCGCCACAGCGAGGGAAGCGCTCGCCATAGCGAGTGCAGGAATGGAAAAACTAGGATTGGCTAGCCACAACGAAGGAAGAGCTCGCCACAACGAGGAACAAGCTCGCCACAGCGAGCAAAGGCAGTTAGATCCCCAAGTGCTGACGTGGAGCAAAACCACAGGTGAAAAGCCTGTCGCCGCAGCGAGCTATGAAAAGGCCAGATGATATATAAAGCCATTCAGCTCACTTTTTAGATATTATTATGTTATATTTTTAGAAAGAGAATAGGGCTAAAAGAGCTGATCTTCATAGAGCAAAAGTGATTAAGTGTAGATTAACTAAGAATCATTGAGAAATCAAGTCTTAGCAATGGATCTTCATCTTTCTTTCCACTTTTGTATTGTTGTCATGACAATGATCAACTAAATCTCCTTTGTTGGGATTAGAGGTACTTAATCAAGCTTTGATGTAATCTTTTGATCTTTCAAATATATGATTCTAGCATTTTATGTAATATTGAGTTTATTCTTGTTATTCATTCTTATGTTTGATTTAAATGTTATTGAAAAATACTTTTGAATCTAGGGTTAGAATAATCTTCTATCAAAATAAGAATTCTAGACATAGGATTGTGTTTTGATAATCATACAAAGTATCAGAACGTAATGCTATCAGATCATTTAATAGATTGAGAAATCGTCGATTAAACGATACGATCGATCTCACAACGTCATTTAGACATGAATGATGTTGTCGAGTGATGCGTGATAATATCGTTAAAAAGGAAAAAAAGCTAGAATCCATATTTATGATCATTAGAATATATTTGATACTTGATTGACGAACTCTGATTCCAACGCTTTTACGCCCTATTACTCTCCGTTTTTATTACCGCTTAAAAGTCGAATAGTTTTATAGCAAACAAATGATTAAACCCTAACTTAAAATGATAATTGGTGTTGAACGGTTTATGGTATCGCACTAGTCCATGAGGAAACGATATAAAAACATACTTGCTTTTAACTTACATCAAAATGGCGCCCGGGGACTGGCGTTTAGATATCATAAGCATTGCAACAAGAATTATTGTTTTAAGCAATTTTGCAAATATTCATTTCTAGTGTACATAAGCAATGCATTAATTTCTGGCATGCATTTCGAGAAAAGAGTCAAGAATCATGTATATACTATAGATGAGCTAATCATTTAGAATCATGAATACACTAGAATATTCATTGGAGCTAATCATTTAGAATTTTGTTGTAGTAGTAGTAGTAGTTGTCTAAGCCTACAACAACATTCTAAATGATTAGCTCATCTAAGCCTACAACTCGTCCCACAGTGATTCAAACCTTCATTTCTTTGAACATTATTCCAATTCCCTTCACCATGTTTTGTCACATAATATAGCAAAATTGCATCCTTTGCTGTTGTCCAAGGACCCTTTTTCAAATTTGCCTCATCACCCGCCTCCACCACAACCACCACCACCACTGCCACCCTCTCTACCACTGCCTCTTTCCATCATACCAAACAACATATTTTCATCATTCACTCCATCCACAATATTTGTCATGTATTCCATCTTTGAAGAAACGTGACACACTAGCTAGTTAAAATATGTTGCATGCTTTTTGACTTCTTTGTTCACAGTATAGTAGTAGCTGTTTTTTTTTTTTTTTGGGTTGGAAATTGTTTTGATAAGCTATACAAAATAGACATAATTGATGGCTTGTCAAACGGTTTCAAACATCAATAGATATTAATTGCAATTTAATTACTCTCAAACACCAAGCTTCATTAAAAAATATCAATACCTTCTAAAGTTATATTGTTACACAAATTTCAAATCTTTACAATGTGATCACATGAACCTTAATTTAACAGAGTTCAGGTAAATTGTCCCAAGTGTAGCAACCATTGTTTTCATTATTATTATTATTATCATTACTATTTGTTGTGTTTGTGAGAGGGAACAATGAAGCTATAGGCTTGATATCAAGTCCAAAATTTTCATCTCCCATCACTCCACTAGAAGATTGAACGTTGGTTACTTCTGATGCGTTGCTATTGTTATTATTATTCCAATTCTGAATTTGCATTGTGGAAGAAGGCATCACAGTTAGCATTGTTGACACGTCGTCATTCATAAATTTAGTTAGGTCTGGTGCTTCTTCCTTTGGTTTTTGTCCTGCATTTAAATCAATCAAATCCAATCAATGATATATACTAGTTAGATATCGATAATATATGTATCTGTATCGTGTTGATGTTGGACAACGAACATGTCTTTAATTTCAAGTGTGACTGTTATGTAGGCCATGTAGTAACTACAATGACTTCAAAATAGTAAATTATTTTTTTCCTTATAAATTAATGTATTTTTATTTTAACATATTCAAGACTATACACTCTATTTTCAACATGTAAAACAACTAAAAAGTATTGCTAATTACAACCAACTTAATTCTAATTAAATATAATTTGACTCTGTCTAAAAATAACCTTTACAGTTTACAGATCAAATGAAAATTTACTAAATTAAAAAAAAAAATAATAATAATGCTACATAGTTTTTTTTTATTAATTTTGATAAACTGAAAAGGTAAAAAGTAATCACAAGTCACAAGTCATCCTTAAATGTCGGTTCATATTAAGTAAGTTTAATTTTTTTTATGCCAAACTAAAATAGTCAGATTTAATGTAATAATAAAATTAAGATGAAAATTCAATCACCGAACAAAATGCAACCAATATATATATATATATGAAGAAATCATTATTATAAATTTAACAATATTAACCTGAATTAGAAGACCAATAAACAGAGCTAAGTGGGAAATCATCCAAGCTTTGGCAACCATTAAACACATCATTTCCTTCATATAAGCTCAAGTAACTTCTTTTCTTTGAATTTTGATCAGATGTTAGTGTTTGTGCTTCCATTAAAAGATCTCCCATTAAGCCGCTATTATTTGTCTGAAAAGAATTAGGCTCATTAAACTCAATATTAATAACCTTAACATCTTGCTCTGATGATAGTCTTGAATATTGGTTTGAAGGTAGCTCCAACTTTGTGGAGAAAGGTGAAGACGATGAAGAAGAAGAAACCCCTCGATCGGATTCCAACAAAGGAGTATGAAAGTATTGAGGAAAACTCGAGTTGTATTGAATTGGGAAACTGAAACTATCATGATGAGAGGTTAAAGAAGGATCATGGAGTGAAGAGCAATTTTGTGTTATGGAAGGGACTTGAAGACTAAAGTTGGGAGTGGAACGATAGCGTTTGAAGCGAAAAGGTGTAGATAAGAGTGGTGCAGGTCTTTGGAAAGTGAAGGGGAGTGGTAAAGGTGAAGAAGTTGACAATGGTGCAGGTGAAGTGTCTATGAATGTGTGAGGAGAATAAGAATGTTGGAGTGGTGAGGATAGAGGAGAATGATGGTGAGTTGGGGTTGGGGATAAAGGGTGAAGGTGGTGATGTTGTTGTTGTTGTTGTTGTTGATATTGGTGATGGTCTTGATTGAAAAACTCAAACTTTGTTGTAATGTTGTTAGGGTTTGTTCCTGTTGGTGTGACACATGGTGAAGGTGTTCTTGGTGTGTTGAGACGATCGTGTTCGTCTGAATAGAGAGGAAGACCTTGTCTTTGACGACGTTTGATCCTTGTGTTCCAGTAGTTCTTTATTTCATTGTCTGTTCTTCCAGGTAACTATACCACAATACACAACAATTAATGTTTGATAGTTTAATAATCAAACTAGTTCCATTAAAAAAGATGCATTATTCTATATGAAGGATGTGACCAAGATGCACATTTTTGGATTTTCTAGAACGATTATTGATAGAATTTGGGTGGTTTTGATCAAATTGTTGTATTTACAATGTGATTCTAATAATCTTGGATAGATAATTTCTTGATTTGTATTTACAATGTGACTGCAGACAATTTTGGTCCCTAAGGTTACTATGATCGATAATTCTTAAATGCAATCATTCTAAGCAATATTTTAAATATTGACACTAATTACATCATGACTTTAACAAAAAATTGCAATCTCAAATGTTTGATCTTTAATTAAAGTTTTATAACTTGTATGCATTATAACAACCATTTTAAATTAGGTTAGACTAATGGTAAGAAACAAAATGAAGAAGAAAAATGCATACATACCAAAGCAGCCATTCGAGCCCATTTGTTACCAAATTGAGCATGAAGTTCAACAATGAGTTTCTCTTCTTCAGGAGAAAAAGCACCTTTCTTCAAATTTGGTCTTAGATGATTAGCCCATCTAAGCCTACAACTCTTCCCACAACGATTCAAACCTGTATTTCTTTGAACAGCATTCCAATTCCCTTCCCCATGTTTTGTCACATAATCTATCAAAATTGCATCCTCTGCTGTTGTCCAAGGACCCTTTTTCAAAATTGCCTCATCACCACCTCCACCACAACCACCACCACCACTACTGCCACCCTCTCCGCTGCCGCCTCTTTCCATCATACCAAACAACAAATTTTCATCATTTACTACATCAACAATATTGGTTATGTGTTCCATCTTGCCAAAATGTAGCACACTAGCTAGTCCAATTTTTTTTTTTTTTTGAGAGGGCTAGATAGTTTAAATTACTCCCCCTTGTTTGTATCACATACATGAAGTTTCCATTCTTCTATGTATATTATTATTCTCTTTTTTTTCTCAATAACCCTCCAATGTTTCTTCCTTTCAATGGTGATGTAGTAAAACTAATATTCGTAAATTAACTTGGTTACAATTTACGATCTTCCTTGTATAATAAATTTTCACTAAAAATCAAAGGAGTTTGTATTCTAAACTTATTCTAAAGAGAAAACAAGAGAGTAAGAATTAGGAAGTTATTATGGTGGCGGCGGTGACGGTGGTTAAGAAAATGAAATTGATAAAGGGTGGTGGTGATATGAGTTTGGGAGGTGGCAATAGAATCTAAAGACGTGTTATGAAAATAAACTGAATTATGTTGCAATGTGAAAAAAAGTGGTAAAAAGAACCAATTTAGAGACGTTGCAAAGATTACGCTTCCGAGTAGTACTCATAGCCAATGGTGGTAAATTGTACACATGTTTTTAACCTTGTAGTAGCTGTCTGTTATATTGCATACTCATAACAACTCAATTTTTGTGTTCACTATTTTTTGATACTACAATATAATGAGACTTAATTTGGAATGAATAGAGAACAGAGTGTACAAAATTTTTCTTGTGGATAAGCTGAAAATAGAAAATTCATCACCCAATAGTGCAACTATATTGCAATGTATCTTATTTTATGCATGTAAATGTGAATAAAATGTGTGGCATGCATTTTGACTTCTTTCTTCACACGATAGTACAAGTTGTTTCTTCTATATGAGGTGGCAAGCGGCATAAAATTGGGTTGGAAATTGGAATATTAAAGCTGTTATTATATATCCTTATTTATAATTACACATATTAAAAAAATTTCATAGTTTAATTAATTTATATAATTTATGTACACACCACCAAAAAAAAATATAATTTATGTACTTACTCCGTTCTTATTTTTAAGCAAAAATTGGTGTATTTTGTTTAAAATTTGGATACATCAACTTTCTTTAACTAATTTTTGCTTATATATCAGAACAAATATGACTCTTATAAATAGATACATTCATGAGCATATGTCATCTTATTAGTGTCTTAACCATTAACATGCACGAGCGCCAAACTACTTCTTTTTCGTCTTTAAACATATGTTGTTTTTGTTTTTTATTTATTAATGAAATTATTTGTCTTGTGTTTTTTTGCATTTATCGATCAAAATTATTTGTCACGTATTTTTTTATGCAGCAATTATAAATACGTGTCCGAGTTTTTTTTTATGTTTAGTAGTGATAAATATGTGCCTCCGTTGTTATATATAAATGAACAATATATTTCCCTTGTTTTTTTTCACATTAATCAACGAAAAATATTTTTTCAAAAAAAAATTCAACGAAATATATTTGTCTGTATTTTTTATTTATCAAACACAATGGACCGTAGATCTCACCATTTAGGCCTTGAGATCCTTAAGGCAAGGGTTTGAACCCTTGGAGTAAGGCTGGGCGCCCTCCAGGAGGGCGCAGGGCCCACTTGACAGTCATAAATAACCTTAGGTGACCTCCCTAAAAGACACCTTCAGGGGGCGCCCTCAGCAGCTGACGATGGCGCCCTAGTCATGGTTTTGGCTCTTTACGATTTGGGCCCAAAACCATGGCCCGATATGCCCAAGTCAAGGCTACAAATAGTAACCTTGGGATCATTCCCAAGGCATGACCTAAACAGACTCTGAAACCCTAGTTTTGATACATTGTACTCACAGCAAGTACAGTTGGCGCCCACCGTGGGGCTACGGTAAAACTAACCTAGCCAGCGTCTCCGAAAGAAAGGCAGTTGATCCACGTCCTCTAAAAATCACCAGAACGCCGTGCATCCGCAGTGTTTCTCAGGAGCAACCTTGAAACCTCCGAATCCGCCGCAATTCAACCCTAAATCTACCCCTAACTCTAATCAAACATTCAACCCGTTCTTTGTTCAAAACATCAATCCTCCCCCTGAGATTCGCGATCCTGACCGTTAATCTTCAACCACCAGCCTTAATCTTCATAACCGACCCAAACGATCATCTTCGTCGCCATAGATGGCGGACCCGGCGGTCTTGGAAGCCCTACAACAACAAATCCAGCAGCTCCGCGACCACAACGAAGCTCTGCAAGCAACGATGGAGACAATCCAGCAACAACAACATGCTGAAGGGAACAGATCCCAGCAAGACGAGTCAATAGACCCAGATCCACAACCACTTTCCGCCGAAGTGTGGAACACGCCGGTCCCGGAAAACTTCAAGCCACCCTCTTTTTCGTCTTTCGACGGAAAGAGCGATCCAGTGGAGCACGTAACAGCTTTTAACACCCAAATGGCCATCATCGGCGCTGCTGACTCCCTCAAGTGTAAGCTGTTGGCCGGGACCTTCAAAGACGCCGCCCTCAGGTGGTACATGAACTTGCCCCGTTTCTCAGTCGTCAGTTACCAAGACATGACGCGCAAATTAACACACCAGTTTTCGGCTAGTCGCCACCGCAAGGTGTCTTCTACCAGCCTCTTCAATGTCCGCCAAGGGTCGAATGAGACCCTCCGTGAGTATCTTGCAAGGTACAACGACGCCACAATCAAAGTCGTGAACCCGAACCAGGAGCTGTTCGTGGGAGCTTTCCAAAACGGCCTCCGCGCCGGACAGTTCAACGAATCGTTGGCGCAAAAACCGGCCGATTCCATGGAGGAGTTCATGTCCATGGCGGAATGTTACATAAAGGGAGAGGAGAGCAACGCTGAGAAGAAAGCAAGGGATTCCAGGGAGCGTGCTCCCAGCAACTACGAACATCGCCGCAACTATTATCCACCCGCCCACAGAGACAGAGCGCCATACAGACGTCATACCCAAGATAGGCGCGCACCACTGCCGGAATCCTTCACGGCCCTCAACACTCGTCGTGAGCAGATCTGGAGAGATGCGTACCATTCTAGACTCATCCCTGAACCCCCACCGTCGAGAGTGAACATCATGGGAAACGACAAGGAAGCATGGTGTAAGTATCACCGCATAAAAGGACATACCACAGATGATTGCATCCACCTAAAGAGAGAGATTGAGAAGCTGATTCAGAATGGTAGGCTAAGAGGGTACGTGAAGGAAAACAGAGAAGGAGACAGGCATCCCCCCAAAGATCCGCAAAAGGAGAAAGACGTGGCGAAGGATGGTTAGCGCCACACTTTGAACACCATATCCGGCAGCTTGCCAGAGGAGGCGAGTCCAGCACCTCCCGAAAGAGATATGTAAGGCAGGTAATGCTGGTCGATGACCACGCCACGACGGAGCGCCAGACAGACATCACCTTCTCAGATGAGGACCGCAGAGGAGTGATTCCCCACGATGACGACCCCATGGTCATTAGTGTACAAATCTTCAATTGGGATGTCAAGAGGGTGTTGATTGATCCTGGAAGCTCCGCAGACATCCTTTATTACTCCGCTTTTGAAAAAATGGGATTGGACGAGGACCAGTTGCAACCCTTCAAGGGAATCCTGGCTGGTTTCACAGGGGAGCAGGTACAAGTTCGTGGATACATCACCCTGAAAACAACCTTCGGCACAGGTAATAGCGCCAAAACAATCATGATTAAATATTTAGTGGTAAACTTGCCCTGTTCATACAACATCATAATAGGCCGCCCGACTTTCAACATCCTTGGCGCTTATCTTTCCACTAAGTTCCTCGTCATGAAATACCCGCTGGACAATGGACGGGTCAGCACCATCAGAGAAGATCAAAAAATTGCTCGAGAATGTTATCACAATAGCTTGAAGCTGCAGAGAGAAAAGAAAGGAACAAGCAACCCAAAAGCGCACCAAGTGAACATCGTTAGCACAAGTCCAGAAGAAGAATGTCAGTAGGAACGCACAGAAGCAGCGAAAGGTCCAAAGGAAAGTTTGATGGATGAAAAGCTGAGCATAACAAAGCTCCTAAAGAAAAATCTGAATCTTACCGTTCGTCCGCTGATAGATATGCTTAGCGGCTGCCCCGCCGAAGTGTGTCGTCGCCTCGCTCTGTGTACAAATGTCAAGCCAAGCCCCGGCGGCATAGATCCAGAAGGAGAAGTTCAGCAGGAATATACAAAATCTACTGCAGGTCCAAAGGAAAGTCTGGCGGATAAAGAGTTGAGCATAACAAAGTCCCAAAAGACAAATCTGAATCTTATCGCTCGTCAGCTGACAGATATGCTTAGCATTCACCCCGCCGAAGTGTGTCGTCGCCCCGCTCTGTATGCAATCCAGCAGACAGACATACTCGAGCCAGTCAGCACGCCCACCGGGCATACCAGAAGTTTCACAGAAAAAGCCAGCAAGACAGACATATCAAAGGCAGCAAGCGTGATTCTGGGATTTCACAAACCTAAACATGTCCGCGATTCAGATACAAAGCAGGGAGAAGCTCGCCACAACAATTCAAAGGCGAACTAGAGGGTCACCAAAACCATTTTAATTTTTACTTTGACTTTTATCTTACGTATTGCAACATTTCTGTACAACATTAAAGAAAAAGGGGCACTCTTTTCCCCCGCAGTAGTGGGGGTTTTTAATGAGGCCCCGCCTTTTTTATTATCATATATATATATATATATATATATATCACTTGTTTTATATTACTCTCATGGCCTGTAACAGATCAACAACGCCAAGTCTTAAATGAGATCGCCACCTAATTCCTTACCCCAATGAGAGCTCTAAGACGTCGTGAGCTTAAAATGAGATCGCCACCTAATTCCTTAACCCCAATGAGGGCTCTAAGACGTCGTGAGCCGAAAATGACATCGCCACCTAATTCCGTAACCCCAATGTGGGCTCTAAGACGTCGTGAGCCGAAAATGAAATCGCCACCTAATTCCTTAACCCCAATGAGGGCTCTAAGACTTCGTGAGCCGAAAAAGAGATCGCCACCTAATTCCTTAACCCTAATGAGGGCTCTAAGACGTCGTGAGCCAAAAAAGAGATCGCCACCTAATTCCTTAACCCTAATGAGGGCTCTAAGACGTCGTGAGCCGAAAATGAGATCGCCACCTAATTCCTTAACCCCAATGAGGGCTCTAAGACGTCGTGAGCCGAAAATGAGATCGCCACCTAATTCCTTAACCCCAAAGAGGGCTCTAAGACGTCGAGAGCCAAAAATGAAACAACTAGGCAATTCCCAACGTTGTTATGAAACGAACACAAGTAATGACCACCGCCCAGGAGGTGCTTTCTAAAATGAATAAATTTGAAGATAAAAGGAACAGACGAGAAGCTTAAAGAAAACGATGCATCATTACAAATTTAAAGAAGAGTACTGAGTTCGAAATAAATTAAAAAAGTACAACAAGAGAAATTATGGTTCGTCCACTAGGGCGCCGTCTACAATAACTTTAAAGGAATCAAGGGCGGAGAGATCGACGCCAGGGTGGAGAAGGGCGACTTGAGCCTTAGCCCTTTCAAAGCCAGCATCGAAATTCAGAGCCAGCTCGCCCTTCGCTTCGGAAACCTCAGCCTTAAGCTGATCATCCCTTTCCGCTCCAGCCGCGACATCATTTTGCAGCTTAGCGATAACCCCGTCCTTCCCAGCAAGATCCGCTGCATAACCAATCTTCAGATCGGAGATGCGCTTATCACACTCAAGCTTCACCGCCTCCCTGGCTTCCTTCAGTTCCCTCTCCCTCTCATCCTTGGCCTCCTTCACCTCTTTCTCCAATGCCCTCACCGTAGCTTGAAGAGCCTCCTCGTTCTGCACCAATTCTTCATACTTCTGATCCACCACATCCAAAAGCATTATAGACCGCAAGTAATGAACTCCCACATCCCTTGTCATAAAGGGAACAACGCCCTGGTTCCCCGCCTCCGCGTCTTCTGGACTAAAAACCAACCTCTCCTTGACATAGGCACCATAGTCAAAACCCTTATCCCAGAAAGATTACACTGATCCACTGGTCTTGATGGCGCTTATCGAGGAAGGAGAAGGCGTCGTGTAATGAGTCCAGCAGGATCAGTAGCTGCCATCCCCTCAGCAGCCTTCTTGGCTTTCATTTCCTCAAGATATTTCTTCCTCTCCGCCGCAGTCATGGGCGCCATATCCTCTACAAAAAATGAAAACAGAAATGTTAAGAGGACAAGAAAATAGAAAAGTACAGTATAGGCACAAATAAATAAATTCGACTCACGTAAGTACGTGTCTAAGCTATTCGCATCCCCTTCCCTATTCAACAACTCTCGGATGTTCATGGGCAGCATTTTATCCAAAAAGCAGACGACGCCCTGGTCATATGCGTCTAGCTTATCGTAGTCAAGTCCCATGATAGACGCCGGAGCACTCGTCCAACATATGGGAAACCTTAGCTTACCATCAACCCACACGACAGCTGCCTCACAATCCTTTCGTCCCCGGGTCTTGAGGAACGTCTGTCTCCAATTCTTATAATGAGAGGTGTAGGGTGGGAACAACCTCTTGCCATGATGCGCACTGATGGACACCCATGACATCTTATCCACCCCCTTCGTGCCATAAAACGTGAAGAAGGATCCAACTGAGGGCTGGAAACCCAACCCCTCGCATATAATCTCAAAAGCACATATAAACGCCCAGCTGTTTGGCTGCAGCTGAGAAGGCGCCACATTCAAACAATTTAGTATGTCAACTTCAAAGGGCGTGAAGGGATACTTCACACTCAGATCCTCAAAAACAGCCGTATACATGTGAAACATGTCACTCTTTATTCCCCTCGGCCTTTGTGCGCACACTTTCTCACCTGGGCGACAGTGTTCCAAGACCACATCCTCTTCAAATCCCGTAGAGGACACGTGCAGCTTACTCCGGAAAAACGCCACTCGCTGGGGGTCCACGTACACGGACTCTGATCGAAGCACCTCGTCGGCAAAATTCTCCTGATCTGATCCACTGAAGGACGCCATGTAACAAATTCCTCTCCGACAAAACGGACCTGGGCGAACAGAATGAATAACACAGTCAGACGAATTCCCACTACTACTCCCTCATTCACCCTCGTCTGAATCGCTCGAAAACTCTGTTAAAAGGGAGTGGCCGTAGTAGGCCTTGTCGAACACCACCCAATCAGTGGTTCCATCTGACCGCTTCGCATGCCTAACACTTTCCCTCCACAACCTACGCCTCTCCTCCGAATTCGCTGGGGATAACTCCCTACCCGCCTCATCATACTCCCTAATTATCACCATACTACTGATTTAACTTAAAAAGAACAAGATCGAATAGGGTTACCTGGATTTAGACAAGCGAGAGATTGAGAACGAACTCGGGCTTCGAACGATCCACAAATGGCAGGCGCAGCGATCCACAGAGACTGTAACAGTTTGAACGGCAAAAAAGCGATTTGGGAGAGAAAAACGGAGGGAAGGGAAGTGAAAAGGTAGAGGAAAGACAGGAAGTGGTGAAAAGTAGATCCGAAATCAGTTTAAAGTGCAAAAGCCTGGGAAAACGCGCAGATGACGTCATCTAAGTTGGCACGATTTCCAAGAACCGTTGTGATGCGAACACGTCAGCGAGAGCGAACGGTCGCCTCATGTCAACCGTCAGATTCCACTAAGGCGCGTCCTCAACCTAAACCTTCAAAAGGTATCACGCCCATATTGGGCTAGTTCCGGCGCGGCGATCTAATATACTCAAAGGAGCCATTTCGACACATAGTTTAATCACTTCGCCTTGTCCCAAGACTCGTGCTTGTTGGGCTATGAATACCCTCGTTGGGCTAGTACCCACTAAGGCCCCCAAAACAGAAACATGGAGCTAGTACCCATGTTGGGCTAGTATCCACGTTGAGCTAGTACCCATGTTGGGCTAGTATCCGTGTTGGGCTAGTACCCATGCAGGGTTAAACACCCATGTTGGGCTAGCACCCATCGTGGGCGAGCGCCCATGATTGGGCAAGCCTCCATGTTGGGCTAGTGCTCATAAATTTTTTTCATATAGCTTCATGATCAGTAAGCCCTACTTGTTAGGAAGAAGGTCATAGGCAAATCCCCCCATTAACAGTTTAATCACTTCGTCTTGTCCAAAGACTCGTGCTTGTTGGGCTGTGGACCGTAGATCTCACCATTTAGGCCTTGAGATCCTAAAGGCAAGGGTTTGAACCCTTGGAGTAAGACTGGGCGCCCTCCAGGAGGGCGCAGGACCCACTTGACAGTCATAAATAACCTTAGGTGACCTCCCTAAAAGACACCTTCAGGGGGCACCCTCAGCAGCTGACGATGGCGCCCTAGTCATGGTTTTGACCCTTTACGATTTGGGCCCAAAACCATGGCCAGATAGGCCCAAGTCAAGACTACAAATAGTAACCTTGGTATCATTCCCAAGACATGACCTAAACAGACTCTGAAACCCTAGTTTTGATACATTGTACTCACAACAAGTACACACAAGTATTTATATTTTGTTTTTTTTAGATTTATCAATGACAAATATTTCTTCTGTATTTTTTCACATATAAATGACTAATATTAATACGGTGTTTTTTTTTTTATATTTATCAATGACAAATATTTGAGTCATAATTTTTTTATCCATCAAATATAAATATTTGTCTTATTTTTTTGTACATTTATCATGACAAATATATGTCATTTGTTTGTTATTAACAAATATTTGTCTATTTTTTTAATATATTTATCAGTGATAAAAACTTCATAAAAAATGACAAATACTTGTTCCGTGCCTATTTTAGGTATTAGAGAAAAAAATTTGTCCTGTGTATTTTAATAATTATCATTGACAAATATTTGTCTGGTGTATTCTTAATATTTACCAATGATAAATATTTGTCATGTATTTTATTTATTTACTAGTGATTAATAGTTGTCCCATATTTTTTTAATATTTATCAGTGACAAATATTTATCTCAGATTTTTGTAAGTATCAATGACAAATGGTAGTCTCGTGTTTTTTTAAGGAAATTGGTAGTCTCATGTTATTTTCCTTTTACTTTTTCAGTGACATATACTTGTTCCATATTTTTTTATGCATTTGGGAAAAATCTTAGACCCGTGTTTCTTTATGAATATTTGACAAATATACGTCTTAAGTTTTTTTTATTGATAAGTGAATCATAGTTGGGATCCATTTAGAAAAAAAGGGACGTAAATGTATAATAATATAAAAGTAATAAAAAAGGGGACTTTGATTAGAATATTGAGTGAGTGATATAAAAAGGTAGAGTGAGAAATCTACTCATGTGTTGTTGTAGACGAGTAAAACCATTAAATCAGGCGCTAATAATGATATTTAAAACAAGGCTTAAGTGCAGTTTTACCCCCTATTTTAAAACTCAGAATTTCACCACCCTTGTTTTACATTTTCCAAGATTTTAACCCCTAATCAAATTTAAACTCATTTATGCTGATGTGGATTTTAAAATATTACCTTATTATCCACCTAATTAATTATTTATATTAAATATTTTTTTAATTACAAAATTTTGAATTAGTTTTTTAAAAAAACCCAAAAAAACTAAAAAAATACCATAAAATGCAGAAAAAAATCATGAATTATAAAACCAGAAGGAAAAAAACCAGAGAAAGCATTAAAAAAGCAGAAAAATACTAGAAAATGGATTTAAAAGGTAGGAAAAAAATCAGCAAAAAACAAAAAAAAAGTGGAAAAAAACAAAAAAAAATACCAAAAAAAATCCCATTAAAAATACATGGAAAAAACACTATGCACCTGTAAATATTTGGGTGATCATCAGCATATTTGGATGATCATTAACATAGTCCTAACAACTTAATAAAAAAAAAAATACTTAAAAGAACCACAACGGCTCTATACTAGTGCAATAATACATCTTACAACTGAGTGTAAAAACAAGCATAACAACTGAATGTTGAAAATTTTGGTTTTCGTCTCTATATATTTAAACAAGCAAGATTGTATGTAAAAATGCTTGCCTTTTTTTTTTTGTGACTTTTTGGTTATGGCTAATTAGATTACATCCATTGTTAAGGGGACTCACTTTTTTTTTACAAGCTAAAAATTTATTGAAGAAAAAAGAAAAAACATAAAACTAGAGGAAAATAAATCTAACCTAGAAAAGAAAAATAAAAAGGAAGCGAAGGTAAAATAAAGAGCTCCCAATCCCCGTGAGCTTAGCTCAGTTGGTAGGGATATTGCATAATATATGCAGGGGACGGGATTCGAACCCCGAACACCCCACTTCTCCACATTTAAATGTGTGAGCTCTAGCCACTAGGCTATTTGATCAAAAATAAATAAATAAAGAGCTCCCATATTAGGTAGCTTTTCTACCCCTTCACTATATATTTTTTCTTTACTTTAGAAATCACTTCTATTAGAGTTTCTTTTTCTTGTGGTAGAACGATTCTGCAAATACTTAATAGATGCCTCACACTATCTCTTCTTCATTAATATATTTCCTTTGCTTAACTTCTCAAACATGTTTGTCCTTCAAATTTTGAGCAACATTGAGATTTATATTGTCATTAGTAACAATAACAGTCAAATAAGCACCACTCTAAGATGGGGGATCTCGAACATAATTATTATTTGTCATTGCATCACTCCTAGAGCCATTAATATGCATATCATGATATGTATTATACCTTGTTGTTTCTCGGGTTGTTTCCTTGCTTGATTCTCTTCCAAATTTGTAGCATGCACATGTATTGAAACTTGCACATGATCTATTTAGCAGTGATACTTTGTAGTACCACTTCTTCATGAACATTTTCAAACTATGGTTCATAATTAATTTGAGCCCTAGATGATTATGGTTGAGGATTATCACTTGCCACAACCTCTGTTGACTTTGAAATGACATTCGCGAGGATGCTTAGCAATATTTTTTCGCGTAGTTTATTTTCGGATTGGTTTTTCTTCCCTACGATTATGTCGATGAAAATTGTCCAAAGAATGACCAATTATTTGACCAGATTTGAAAAACAAAAGGAGTTTCTCATATCCTACATATACATTAAAGGCGCATCGTTTATGTACGAGAGTCCCTTTACCAAGCATGTTCAAAATATTTTGTGTTGGTTTCTGTAAATTGTGGATAAAAATGTGGTGCTACCTCCCTCTTATGGTGATGTTTGATTATTTGCTAAGAATAAATAATTAAACCAAATATAGGTTGCAACGCAATGGTAAAACTAATTTCTTTTTCATGTCGCATACTATTGAAAATGTACTTAAGAATTCTTTTTGAACTACTATTCCAACCTTGCAAAACTATATATTGCCCAGATTGCTTCATTTGTCTACAAACTCATGGAAACTGTTACAAGATTATTCTTTTTTGACCAGATTTTGTTTTTTTTAAACATTAAATTGTTAAAAGCTACACCACACAAGAAGGACGACTATGATAAAAAGAAGAGAACGACAACTTGCACCGTATATATGCGGCCACCCAAAACCATCCAACAAACCCCAAAAAAGCTCCTAAACACACCCAAAGTAATCAAAACCAAACGAGCAGCAAAAACTGTTTCAACAGACAATCCCTTGGATTCCAACACCACTCATAAAAGAGACAAGATGGAATCTTCAATTTATTCAAGCTCCATTGCTAAGACAAAACCTTGATATCATCAACTATATCCTCGGCCCCCTTAATACCATTTTTGAAGATTTTATCATTTCTAGTCTTCAATATCACCCATATAGACGCATGCCAAATTAACCAAAATCTCTTACTTAACTTATTATTTCGTACGTCTGCACTCCAACATTCAAAATGCACAAACAAATTATGTGGAATTAAGAAGTTAAATGTGAGCCACTGGAACACCTTTATCCCACACTCTAAGAACCACATCACAATGCAAGAAAATATGATTGGAGCTTTCGTCACCACCCCCACAAAGAGTACAATTTAAAGAAGCACCAGGTGATAAAACATTTCTCCTTTCTAAGTTGATCTTGGTAGTTTCCAAAAGAAAGCCACAACCTTTGACGGAGCCGGGCTTTTCCAGATGGACCCAAACACCACCTCTTCCGAACAACTCAAAGCTACATTCGTAACCAACATGTCATACAACAAGTTATAAGACAATTTCACCGAAAACCCGCATCTATCCTCCACATTCCACCACCGCACATCCTCCCCCTCCATTGGTGCCCTCCCATCCAAAACTCCCAAAAGACGATCCAAAATGTCAAATTCACATACAAAATAGATTTCTAAGCCACCCAAGTGACCAACCTCGAACACCATCAATCAACTACCACAACTCCCTCACTTTCGCCTCTTTGAGTTGAAAGAGAGAAGAACCTCGAAAAAGTGACTTAAAGAGGATAAGTTCCGACCCAAGGATCATGCCAAAAATTAGTATTCAAACCATTACCAATCCTTTTGGAGACATGTCCATTAAACCAATTTGATCCCATCGACTCTTCCAAAGAAGCAATTTCCCTCCACCACGAGTAGAAAAACCAAGACCAAGATTCCCCATTATCTTTCAACAATCGACACACTCGATCACCATATTTACTCCTAATAACATTTCTCCAAAGGCAGTTTTACCCTTGTATAAACCTCCAACACCATTTAGCCAAAAGACTTAAATTTACCACCCTAACATCCCTTACCCCCAAACCACCCTTGTTTCACGGTTGGCAAACCATATTCCACTTCACCCAATTAATTCTACGCCTAACCTTTGCTCCTCCCCGAAGAAACTCTCTTTGAATTCTCACAATCTTCTTCAACATCTTTATCGACAACTTCAAAAAAGAAAGATAAAAATTTAGGACAGAGTTCAACACCGAATTAAGAAGCACAATCCGCCCTCCTAGATTAACATACTTATTAGCCCATGAGTTCAATTTTCCTCTTAGTCGCCCTCCTAGATTAACATACTTATTAGCCCATGAGTTCAATTTTCCTCTTAGTTTATCCAACAATGGCTCCTAAGTTGCAATCTTCCTTGAATTTTCGCCCATCGAAAGCTCTGAGTATTTAAAAGGGAGGATCTATTCACTACTATTTAAAAAACTACAGGCTATCTCCATAAACTCTCTTGGCACGTTTCCTCCTATCAAGCAACTCTTGAAGAAATCAACCTTCAAACCCGACACAAACTCAAAACCTCTTAATAACGCCTTCAAGGTCCATAAATTTTCCACCGTCACTTACCCTATACAAAGTGTATCATATGCATATTGTAGGTGAGAAATTATCAAGCCCTAACTCCCCACCTCGAAACCTTTGAACAAATTCAAGTTAACTTCATTTTTCATCAATCCACCAAAACCCTCCATTGGACTTTTATTAACAAGGATGGACATATTACCTCCAAAGACACAAGCTTTCAACCAAACCAGCCACTTGTCACAAAACCCACTTTTATCAACATATATTCCAAAAATGCCAAATCCACTGAGTCATAAGCCTTTTCAAAATCAACCTTTAGAATAAAACACTCCCTCTTTATCTTCTTGGAGAAATACACCACTTCATTAACAACCAACACCCCCATCCACTAGAATTTAGCTCTTTAGGAATGCCGATTGAGAAGGTGAAATAATTTCATCCATAACGCCAGAAAGCCTTGCCGCCAACACCTTAGTAAGTAACTTATACAAACTACCTTACAAAGAGATAGGACGAAAATCCTTCAAAGCAAAAAGATTTTTCACCTTTGGGATCAAAATGACAAAAACGGACGAGAAACTCCTATGGAAAACCTATGAAAGCAAAATTAAAATTATTCGGGCCCGAACTTTTTACCCAACACTCTCCATCACCACCAATTCGATTTCCTCCAAAGAGAAAAAGAGCAATTAAAACTCCATTGGCTTCTTCAGAAAGCGTATTAAACTCCACTCCATCAATTTGAGTCTTTCCCAATTTGAAGAAGCAACTTGTCTAGAAAAATACTCAACACCCACTTCTCTTACTTCAACCAGTTTTTGAATCCAACCACCTTCAACATAAAAAGCTTTAATAGTATTCTGGTTTGTACGTGCCTTCACACACCTATGGAAAAATTTTGAATTCACATCACCCCTCTTTAATCCATTTTGATCTTGAATGTTGGGTCAAAGAAGCATTTTTACTCTTAATAAGCTTTCACAATTCACCAAACCAAACTTTCCTCGTTTTCACTTCTTGAGTAGATTAATGGAACCCTTGCCCCTTAACATCTAGTTCCGAAATTTCTTCCACCAAATTTTTCACTCTATCCTCCAACCCTCCATATTCCCCCTATCCCATTATACAATGCTTTTAATTTATTTTTAACACATAACACTCATCCTCTCACTTCCACCTTAAAGACCCCACAACTCATCCACAACCTTCTTAAAGTTCCTATTTTCAACCTAATGGTTATATAAACCAAAAATGTTTTGGGCACCAATCCGAACTACCAACCTTAACAACCAACGGACAATGGTCGGAGATATCTCTAGGTAAATCCCACAACGTACACATTCCCCACAAATTCACCCACTCTTCCGATACAAGCATACAATCAATACGACTCATTGCCAAATTCTATTGGTTTTTAATGTTTTTTTTACATTATGACCAAATTCTATTATTGTGTGATTATTTCATCAATCACTCATACTCCATCTTCATTACATATTATTTTGGCTTAAATTCATTTTTTGTCCCCCTATTTTAACTTAATCGAAATTTTAATCTCTCTATTTCTAAAACCACTATTTTGGTCCCCCTATTTTGCATTTTTTGGATTTTTTTAGTCTCCGTCAATTTTGATGATTTGTCACTATCATTAATGACGTGACACTAACATGGCATGTGTGTGTTGTCTTTCTCATTTTCCATGTAGTTAATAGTTTTTTTAATAGTAATAATTAATTAATGGGCAATGCTATATTGTACGAAAAAAGGCCACAAGAATAGCAAGAATACATTGTGCGTTGTTTTTAAAAAAATCAATAACTATTAATCCTTATGTAATGGAAATCACGGCCATGTGTTGGTGAAAATGAACGGCTTGGATATTGTTGTGCGTTTCGTTTATTTGAGTTCCCGTAACAACAAGCACTATCCTTAATTATATACATAATAAAAACTAATTGATTAATTATTAAAAAAATAAAATGAATTAAATTATAAAAAGGAAGGGAATCATATTGAAGGAACTATGAATTCTAATTTCTAAAATCACCAATATTCATTCATCGTCCTTTCTCCTTTTCCGCAATCAGACTCAATCACCAAACTCCTTTGTTCCTTTCCTCTTCATTCATCGCCCTCTCATTGGTCCTGATCTTCCTAAAACCGAAGAAATTGTTCTTGTTCTGGATACCTTTGTTGCTTATAACATTTCCATGGCAACCATCTAATTTACAACGCGAATGTGATGTGAAGTATCCATTAAGGGCCATTCCATTGTTTGAAAAGCTTGCTGATCTTGAGGCTACTCCTGCTTCAGTAGCTCGCCTATTCTCTTTAGAATGGTACAGAAACCGTATCAATGGAAAAGATGCTGGTTGTTTCTCTACAGCTTGGGCCATGTACAAGGCTCAAGAAGAACTTATAAAGGTTTCAAAGGAGTTTTGTGATTGGGCATTGGAAAAGAAGAAAGGAGGATGAATGAATATTGGAGATTTTAGAAAATAGGGTTCATGTTCCTTCAATATGATTCCTTTCCTTTCTATAATTTAATTCATTTTATTTTTTTAATAACTAATCAATTAGTTTTTATTATGTATATAATTAATTATCACTAATAAAAATACTATTAATTACATGGAAAATGAGAAAGACAACGCACACATGCCATATTAGTGCCACATCATTAATAAGAGTGACAAATCATCAAGATTGATGGGGACTAAAAAAAACTCAAAATGCAAAATAGAGGGACCAAAAATAGTAGTTTTAGAAATAGGGAGATTAAAATTTCGATTAAGTTAAAATAGGGGGATCAAAAGTGCATTTAAGCCTATTACTTTTTATTCACTATGATTAGTTTATTGTAATTTTCAACAATTTAGGATCCATTTACTTTTAGTGTTTCTTGTTTTAATATTTACCGATAAAATAAACATTAGAGAAGACTTTATGAAGTTTTTTCTGAAAACTAAACAAAGAGATGATAATCATTTCTTCACTCCACTCTCTGATCAAACAGAAAGTATAATTAAAATTTATATCATCCTTTTCCCTCTTCTTCTATTTATTTTCATAAAATTTCCCCCCTCAGCTAGAACTAAAAATATCATTATTTTGATGAAAAAATACCACTAAAAGATGAATAGAAGTGCTAAGAAATTAGTTTACATAAAATAGATGCATATTTTAATGGAAAATTCTATGGTGAAGTTCTTCAATTGACTTTTCCGGTGAAGTAACCCTACAGCCAATAATAATACGCCACGTTTTTAAATGATGACATGTCATCCTAAAGGTTGGATGGTATGTACCGTGTACCTTTAGTCAAATTAAATTGTACTTTAGCCCTTAAACTAATTATAATTAAGTTCAAAAATTAAAAGTGTTTCAAAATCCATAGACTTTCAATCTTCCCTGTGTTCATCTTGGTCCTTCTCCCACCATAGTAGAGCGAACTCACCTACCATCTCCACCCCTTCTCCCGGTCCTTGCCCTTCCATCTTTTACCATTTACTCGTACCTCAAATTTTCATTTCATCCTTGCCCTTGCATTTGTATTTCAACTGTGAATCACGAATCGTATCAAGAGTTAGAGAAGAAACCGATTTAAACTCTGGGGTAAGTTGTATTACACTTTTTTTGTATAGGTTAAATTATCGGGATTATTTAGGTCATGCGATTTCAATTTCGAAAATAGTTTTTGATTTGGTTCTTAGGGTTAGGGAAATTAGTGATTGAGTAGTTTCGCTGGTTCATTAGTGATTAAACTTTTTAGTTGGTTTTATAATGAATGAAACTTAGGATTGAGTAGTTTTGTTGGTTTATTAGTGATTAGTGATTAGGGTTTATCTTTTCAGTTGGTTTTTGAATCTCCTTTGTACACTTTCGGTTTTTAATTTTTTTAATAATAGATGGAAAACAACGACAATGATTTTACGGATTTTGGTTCTACTGATTATGGTTCTACGGATGTGGATTTGAATGATGATAAAACATATCTGGTTTTTGTTGGGAGTCAAGGTAAAGGTGATGAGAATGTTGAACATAATGTAGATGATGATAGTTCTAATCATGAAAGTGCAGATGATGAAAGTGATGATGATGATAGTGTTGGTGATTATAGTGCTGGTGATGAAGGTGAAGATGATGAAACTGTTGGTGATGATAGTGCTGGTGATGAAAGTGCAGATGATGAAAATGAAGGTGATAAGAATTTAGATGATGACGATGAAAAAGTTGTAGGTGAGAAAACGGTAAAGATAAATTCATTAATTGATGATGGAATACGGGCATTGGAATTTCGAAGTGTTGATGAAGCTTATGATTTTTATTTTCGGTATGGTAAGTGTAAAGGTTTTGCCGTTAGGAAGAGTGATATTAGGCGCAATTGTAGCAACCAGATTGTAATGAGGTAGTATGTATGCAACAAGCAGGGGTTAAGAGACAAGAAGCATTTATCAAGGTCAGATAGGAAAAGAGATCACCGGCGTCTCACCCGTACTAAGTGTCCAGCTAGGTTCTGTGTTCACTACAAACCCAAAAAGGATAGATATGTTGTGTCTATTTTTGAAGAGGGTCACAACCATGAACTTACTCCATCCAATTTTGTGCATTTACACCCTGTTTATCGTCAAATATCCGAGGCAGATAAAGCTCAGATTGATGGGCTTCAGTCACATGGAATAAGAACTTGTCATATAATGGGATACATGGTGGCTCAAAAGGAAGGATATGCTGGTGTTTAGTTTACTAAGAAAGATTTGTACAATTTTTTTGACCAAAAATTGCGTGCTGTTATTAAAGATGGCGATGTTTCAACTGCTTTAAACTATCTTAATGTTAAGTCGTCAACTGATCCACATTCGTATTGTGAATATTCTGCCACTGATGACGGGCGTTTGAAATGTCTATTTTGGGCAGATGACATGAGTAGATCATATTATTTTTGTTTTGGGAATGTGGTTGCATTTGACACAACGTACAACAAGAACAAATACAACTATCCGTTGGTTATTTTGTCTAGTTGCAACCATCACTCACAAACTGTTATATTTGGTGTTGCATTGGTAATGGATGAAATAATAGATACTTATATGTGGGTGTTGACCTGTTTTCTAGAGTATATGGAAAATAAAATTTCGAAAGCAGTTGTAACAGATGGTGATGGGGCTATGAGGGAGGCGATAAAAAATGTTTTCCCTAGTATGCGTCATCGTCTATGTGCTTGTCATTTGAACAAGAATGTTTTTGACAATGTGAAGAATTCAACATTTTTGGATGGTTTTAAAAAAGCAATGTACTCTAATTTTATAGAGGATGAATTTGAAGAGTTTTGGGGTGATTTGGTGAGGAAAAATGGTCTTGATAACAATGCTTGGGTTTCCAAAACACATGAGAACAAGGAATTGTGGGCAACTGCATACCTGCATGACAATTTCTCTGGAGGTATAAGAACTACATCTCAATGTGAATGTGTCAATAAAATCAGCATTTTTGAATTTCTGCATGATTTTGGTGATGCTATGAGAGGATACAGAAATAATGAACTTGTAACATATAGACGGTGCCTCAAGAGATGGGTGACTACATGAGGAATACTTTTTTGCATGAGGTGATTCTTCATGGACCAGCAGGGGAAAACAAGAGATGCGAGATGTGGTATGAAGATTATCCATGGCATGTGAAGATTAGAGATGGATGGAAGGGATTCGCTGCATCAAGTAAGTTCGTGGTTGGAGACCGGATCATCTTCATCATTGTTAACATCAATGATAACAATGAGATTAAGGTTATGAAAGAAAGCTAAATATATGAAGAGGATGCTGGTGCCTTTATGGAGTAACTAGTTGGTGGTGATTCCCTGGTGTGGTGATGGTTATTTAATTTCTTATATAGTGTGTAGGTTTTGTATGTTAATTTGCTGGTGATTTGTAATATTAATGGCTTAATGCCAAAGACATCTCTTTAGTGTGTAGGTTTTCCTACCACTAATGGCAAAAAGTTTATTTATGGTTTTAATTATGTGTGATATTATGGTTATGTTTGTTATATAAATGATTTACTTTCTTTATAATGTCAACTTAGGTTTGGTTTCTAACAAAATAAATTATGTCAAATTAGGCATGGTTTTCTGTATAATTATGAATGATATTTTACTTATGGTTATATAGATGCCTTACTTGCCTCATGTTGGATCAAGTTGCGCAGCATAAGATGAAAAACAATGAACAGAAACGAAAACTATAGGAGAAGAATGGAGAGAGATATTGAATTGTAATGTGAATTTTTCATTGTTTGTTATGAATATACGCATTACACAGCTTTATATACACAAAATGTCACTTGCATACAGCACAAGCTAAGTAACAACCTCTAACAAACTTCTAACAAACTCTTAACAAACTCTAACAGACTTAACAAACTCAGACTCTGGTCACTAACAACCTCAGACTCTGAAGCTTCAGACTCTGAACTTCAGCTTCTGAACGTTCAGACTCTGGTGTCACTGCAGTTATGGATTAATTCTCAACACTCCCCCTTAATCCATAACTGTTGAATATTGAGGACACCAAGTTTCTTCCTTAACAACTCAAATCTGTCCAGCTCCAAAGCCTTAGTAAAGCCATTTGCAAGCTGCATTTCTGTAGGACAATATTGCACCTCAATCATTCCATTAGTCACCTGCTCCCTAATGAAATGAAATCTAGTCTCAATGTGCTTGCTTCTCCCATGAGAGATTGGGTTCTTAGCAAGACTTATGGCAGGTTTGTTGTCAATTTTCAGTGTTAGAGGTTTCACAACTTCACACTTGAGTTCTTTCATCACTGAATTTTGAACATATACACCAAACTTAACTGAACACTTTCTGAAGTCTATATCGATTATGTACACCATATTTTCTTTGCCTGCAATCTCAAAACCATGTTTCTGCAAGAAGCCTCTAGCCACCAATCTTGCTTTATACTTTGAAATCTTGCCATCTAGATTCAACTTCACTTTGAACACCCATTTCACATCAATTTTCTTTTTCTTGTCTGGCAAGTTAACAAGTTCCCAGGTTTGATTCCTTTCAATTGATTGCAGTTCTTCTATCATAGCTCTTTTCCACACATCAATTTTCAGTGCTTCTTTATAATTGATTGGTTCAGAATCTGCTAGTAATGCAAAATGAATAAGATCACCTTCACCATTCACTGCATCATCAGGAATGATTTCACAGTCACTCAGCCTGCTAGGTGCTTGTCTGGCTCTTTGAGGCCTCACTGGTGCTACATCTACTTCTGGATCATTTTCAACATCATCATGATCCTCTTCATTTTTTGATTCATCACTTGAATCAGGGTATATACAGCTTTGCTGAACCTCACTGCTATAAACAGGTTCACTTTCCCATTTCCACTTCTCAACTTCATTTACTATCACATCTCTACTGATATGAACTTTCTGAGTTACAGGGTTGTAAAGCTTGTATGCACCAGTTGGATGATAACCTATAAGTATCATAATCTCACTTTTATCTTCAAGCTTACTTCTTTTAGTATCTGGCACATGTTTGTAGCACAAAGAACCAAACACCTTGAAATGCTTCACACTAGGTTTCCTTCCACACCAAGCTTCTTCTGGTACCTTCAAATTTAGCTTCTTTGTAGGACATCTGTTTAGAATATAAGCAGTTGTGGTGACTGCTTCACCCAAAACTTGTGTGGTAGATTCTTCTGCTTAATCATGCTTCTGGCCATGTCAAGCAAAGTTCTATTCCTTCTTTCTGCAAGTCCATTGTGTTGTGGTGTATATGGAGCTGTTACCTTATGAGCAATTCCTTGATTCATGCAGAAAGCTTCAAATTCCTTGGATGTATACTCACCTCCACAATCTTAATTCATTGGGTGTATATTAAGACTTTGAATTTTTTGAATACCTCCAAAGCTTCACTCTTAAGCTTAATAGTATACAACCATATCATTCTTGTAAATTCATCAACAAAAGTAATGAAATACTTAGTACCACCCAAAGAAGCTACCTCAAAAGGTCCACAAATATCAGAATGAATTACTTGTAATGCCATACTTGCTCTTTTAGGTGCTTCAGACAGAAAAGGGATGAAGAGTGTGAATCTGAGTGTGAATCTGTGGATGGCGTGGCTGAAGCGAGAGGAGTGAAGAAGCGTATTGTGTTTCTGAGAAAACGTGAAATTGGTTTTAGGGTTTTGGAGGTGTGGAGGGAGACTGAAATTGGTTTTAGGGTAGTGTCATACCCCAATTTTTGACCTAAGATTCCTTTTTTTTACTCGTCTCTTGGTTCGAAATTTTTTCGTCGTTTCAGACGAAATTTCGGCAGGGGAGGTATTTTAAAATACCTCATTTTTTGGTTCCGAAGGCGACCTTTTTTTTATTATTATTGTTTGTCATTTTTAATTATTATTTCTTTTTATTTTTAGTTTCATTATTTTCCTTTTATTATCATTTTTTTTATTATTTTCGTTTTCTTTTATTGTTTTATTTTTTTAAAAGGTCTGACTTTTGTTTTAATGTGTTTTAAGGACCATTTTAATGGTTGCCTTTTGATAATTTTGCTGATTAATGGTGATTATTGTCCATCATTAGCTCTTTAATCTGCATTAATCACCAGTGCACCATAAAAAGGAGAAACCGAAATCAACTTAGGAGAGGACACGATCAATCATCAGAAACAACCAGAGCCAAAAATTCATCAGAAACGCTACTAAAAAAAAACCACAAAATACAAAATACCAGCCGTACAGCCCTCCTCCCTAAACCTCCCACAACCCACATACCAACACAGCCACAAAAGGCCCTCTCCACCACCACATACAGTTCACGCACGGCCACCTAATACCACTCCTCTCATACACTCACGATACCAACCCAACCTAAACCACCATAACCCAAACCCGCATCCAGCCACCCTAAAACAATACAAACACGCGGCCATACCCATAAGCCACAATCCACACACACGAACCAACCCTAAAATAACCTCACAGTCACCCACATACACCGTCCAACAACCAACGTACGGCCTCCCCTCCCTCACCACAGCAACCCACGGCCATCTACCACCACCAATACAAAACAACTCAGCCGCGGCCTCCCCTCTCACAGCCACTACCATCGTGAAACATCCAGCCCTCTTTTAGCACCGCATCCCAAAACCGAGCACAGCCGTTCAAAGAGGTAGTTTGTTTTTTCTCTTTTTTTTTTCAAAAAAATTCAAACCTAGATCTAGAGCTTTTAAAAAAGAATTTTGAAATTTTGACTTGATTTTTGGTAAGAGGAAAGAAAAGGATTTCAGAAAACATAGACAGTTTTTAAAAAAAGAGAAGTTTTGTTCCTCCGGCACGGTGGCGCCGCCCCTAGGGCTGGCCGGCCGCCGTGCCGGAATGTTGTTTTCCGGCGAGGTAGTTTCAGAGAGAATGAGGAGAAGAGAGAGAGGAAGAGAGAGGAGAAAGGGGGAAAAATGAGGAAAATTCTGAAAATCTGGCTTTTATAGAGACCCACAACCGGGCCCAAGCTATGCAAATCCGCGGCCCATCTCCCCTTTTCTCCCTCTCATCTTCTGGTTACTTCTTACACCCCTTCTCCTGCTACTGCACCCCCCTTCCTTTTCTTATTTATTTTTTATTTCTTTTTTACCATTTCTTGTATTTATTTTTTAGTTTTTATTTATTGTCATGCATTTTATAGCCTTTAATTTTTAACACATCATGCATTTTTATTTGTTTATTTTCCTTTTATTTTCATGCACTTTCATCTTATTTTTATTCTTAGCATATTTACGTATTTTTAGTGCATTTGCAATTTTTATTTTATTTATTATTTTGTCATCTTTTAGAATGTATTTAGGAGCAATGTAAATATAAATGAGAATTTGCACCGACACTCACTTTATTTATTCCGCTTTATGTCATTTATTTCTCTTTTATTTATTTTGCTTTACGAAAATGCAAAAAATATTAGGTTAGTTTAATTTCAAAAGGGTTTCGTGGTGATCCAACGTCACCACGGAATTTCCTCGCGTTTAATTTTTTTTTAGTTATATCTTTAGTCTTAGTCCATATTCAAAAACAAAAAAAACAAAAAAACATGCAGAAGTCACAAAAAAATCTTTTCTTAATAAACCTTGATTTTCAATCAAGTGTTCGTTTTTTTCTCTTTTATTTTCTTTAAATAATCATTAATCTACCTTAATTACACTTTAATCATTTTCAAAAAATAAAAAACACAAACCAATCACATTTTGCCACTTGGCATTTATTTTATCTTTAAAACCTTTTTTTTCAAAAAAAACTAAAAAACACTTAAACAAATTAAACGGTATTTTTACCCCGAACTACGAGGTTTTGATCCCTTACGGGTACGTAGGCAAAGGACATTGTCCTTCCAAATCATAAAAAATACAAAAAAAAAACATTTTTATTTTCTTCTCACTATTCTAATTCATTCTTTTCTTTCTTAAAAAAAAAAAATATGCAAGTTATAGCCAAAATAAATAAATAAAATCAAGAGGTTCTCGTAGAGTACTACGAACGTTTAGGGTGCTAACACCTTCCCTAAACGTAACTAACTCGCGAACCCTAATCTTTTAAAATGTGGTAATTTAGAACTTTTTTCCACCTTTCTTTAAAAAAATTAAAAGTTCAGTCGTGAATTAAAATTAGTGAGTCAACGTTAATCAATAGCTTGATCTCCGAAAATCAACGCGACAGGTAGTATTTTTGTTGATTGAATAAAATTTTTTTTATATAATAATTTATATATAAATTAAATTTTTATTGGCAAAAATTTTAGAGTCGGCTAGCCGACTCTGAATATGGTCTAAAATGTCATACATGGGTCCCTTAACCTTTTGCCTCGGCTAGGCCGACTCTAAATCTTTTTAAAAATAAAGGAAAACTAGAAATTGAAGTAGAGTGCGTTAGTCCGACTCTAAAGGGACGCTATTAGCGTCGGTGTCGGGGGCCGACGCTAAATGTTGAGGCTAAAATCATGTTTTCTTGTAGTGTGTGCATCATAAGATGAAAAACAATGAACAGAAACGAAAACTATAGGAGAATAATGGAGAGAGATATTGAATTGTAATGTGAATTTTTCATTGTTTGTTATGAATATACGCATTACACAGCTTTATATACACAAAATGTCACTTGCTTACAGCACAAGCTAAGTAACAACCTCTAACAAACTTCTAACAAACTCTTAACAAACTCTAACAGACTTAACAAACTCAGACTCTGGTCACTAACAACCTCAGACTCTGAAGCTTCAGATTCTGAAGTTTCAGACTCTGAACTTCAGCTTCTGAACCTTCAGACTCTGAAGCTTCAAACTCTGAACTTCAGCTTCTGAACGTTCAGACTCTGGTGTCATTGCAGTTATGGATTAATTCTCAACACCTCATAATGGCTGAACATGGTTTGGTTTCTAAGAAAAGTTTGTCAAATTATGCCTAACACCAAACAGTATACATAACTTGTATTTTTATAACTTACAAACAGAGTAGATAACTTGTAGTGTAAGTAACTTACAAACTTCAACACAAAACAACTTTTAACTTAACATTTTTCAACTATATTTTTGCCACCTTCATTACATTAGATGTTTTCATATCCACAAACTTAAACATCAACCTATCCCCACCATGGAATCCATTGTCTTTACAAAATTTGTTCCACCCACTTTCAATCTTTGTTGCCTTCTTTTTTCCATCCCTGATTAGTACATCAAATTTGAACTCAGTGCATGTAGGTCCATATAGATTAACAACAGAGTAGCCTGAGATTCTAATGTAATCACCAAAATCAATGTTCAGTGTCTGAAAAAAATAAATTGACAATTAGAATAACTTTTAAGTTTATACAAAATCAATTGAATGTTAAAACTATGTTGATAATTACCAACTGATAACCCGCAGCCATTGAAGGAGTCAGGGTCATTTCATAATAGTCTTGATCTTCAATTCCTTGCTTGTAAGTGTGGTATGATGGCAAAGAATAATTAACGTTCAATGGTCCACGAAATGTTGTCATGTAGAAGCAATCATTTCCCAAGAATTGCAGAAAAAGCATTTTATTTTCGTTCCAATCATAAAACTCCCTTAACTTGATCCATCCATCAGTGAGAAGTGGGTGTTCAATGTTTTGATTGAATTTAACTTTGTGACTTTTGGATTGTGCATCAATCAAAATAAACTCTTTTCCCAGTTTGTGGATAAATTTCTCAGCAAATGATGGTCTAATCTCTCCTTACGACTGTAATTGAGATAAATAGTTTAGCAAATACTCTTAACAATAAAAACATAACTATATACTTATATTGTTACCTCATTGATGATATAAGCAGTAAGTATTCCTACATTCTCCCTATATTTAGGGGGTGTATTGGATTAAGATTTTAAAGGACAATTTTTGTTTAAAAAAGTTTTAAGGATTTTAAAAGACTTTGCAGGATTTTAATGACTTTGATGATTTTAAAAGACTATTGAGATTTACAATTTGGATTTCAATGGATTTAACTCATAAGATTTTAAAGGATGTCAAATGATTTTATGGATTTCAAAAGATTTCAAAAGATTTTATGAATTTTTAAAGACTCATTGAAAAAAAATGATCATAACACACTATCTTTCACAATATTTTCAATACACACTCTTTTATTTATTTTACTTTATTTTTTTATGAGGCGATAGAGAGATTGGAGAGAGGAGGAGAGAGATAACAAGCGAGAGGAGAGGAAAAGAGAGAGAGAGAGAGAAGGGGAGGGGAAAGAGAGAGAGACGAGAGCGACGAGGAGAGAGGAGACCGAGGAGGGAGAGACTGGAGAGGGAATTGAGAGATATAACTGAGAGAGGGGAAGAGAGAGAGGAGAGAGGAAAGAGAGAGAGAGAGAAAGAGAGGATGAGAGAAGAGAGCGAGGAAGAGAGGAGAGAGAGAGAGAAAGAAAGGAGGCGGGAAAGAGAGAGGGACGAAGAGGGAGAGCGGGAGGAAGAGAGAGGGAGGAGAGAGAGGAAAATCTTTAAAGAAAAAACAATCCTAAGAAATCTCATGTTTTCATGAAAAACTTTTTCATGCTAAAATTTCACTAGAAAATCCCACCAAATTCATCAAAATCCAATTTATTAAACAATCCTTCGAAATTTGCATGATTTTGAATACCACAAGACTTTTTTTAAGTGATAAAAAGTCTTGATTGAATACCACAAGACTTTTTTTAAATGACAAAGAGTCTTGATTGAATACCAAAAGACTTTTTTTAAGTTGCAAAGAGTCTTGATTGAATACCACAAGACTTTTTTATGATAAAAAAGTCTTTTAAAATCTCTTAGAATCCTAATTCAATACACCCCCTTAGTCTTTGAACTTGATTCACCACCAGACATTGTGTTCATATTACCAAACCTCATAGATACCCACAAAAGCAAAATAGTCAATTTATAAAGGAAAAATTTGTAATAAATATTGGGAAGCTTATCAGTTATTTCTAAATATCCGTTTTATATTTCAATCATTTAATATCAGTTACAAATGTCAAGACTATTAGTATTCAACATTCTCTATCTAATTAAGTATGACAATGAATGATATATGTGCTTACACAGCTGCATGCATTTTCATGTCTGATGAGGAAGATTCAAATGGGTTAGTGATTCATATAGATTAATTAATAGACTATTTCAATTTTAATCTAGTATAATGTGGCTGATCATATGTGGTTGCCTTTGATTATTCTTTGCAGTGAAGAGGTTTTGATCAGATCAACAACTGGCATTTATGGGGATAGGAAGGCTCTAAAAACACTGATGCCTAGATGTCATGTGCACCAGGAGGTGATTTTTAATTACCAGTTATAAATGAAAAATGTACTAGGTTATCTGAAATATGAGTGTTATCATCTGCAGGTTATAAATCTGGTTGTTTCAAGGCAAAATTGGTTGGTAGCTTCTATTAGCAAGGAGAATAGAGTGTGGTATCTGCCAACGTCGTTTTTGGTACTAACTTCTGATTATCATGAGATATAATAGCTCAGTGCAATATATAATTCAACTTTAACACAATTAACAAATGATTCAGATACAACAATGTGCTCTAGACTGGCATCATAACCCTGATGAAATGAGGAAGAGATATCAAGCTAGCTTCATGTCAAAGACAGTTTCTGTAACCAAGGTAATTATGTGGGATTTTGCATAAAAAAAAAGTCAGAATTGTTGCTTGTGTTCATCAATTTCGTTTTTGTGTTTTAATTGCCACACTTTTATTGTTTTTCTATTACCTTGTCATTTCAGAATTTGAATTTATTCCTTGTTCACACCATTTCCAAACCTTTGTTTTTTTTTTCATTCCTTGCATTGTGTTAAGTTTGAGTTTTGATTTTCACCATTTTGAAAGTTTTCTTACCTTGATTTACTTGGTTTCTCTAAAGAACTCAAAAGAGCAATTGAGTGGAAAAAGGCAAGAGTGATACATTATAAAAAAAAAAAGCCAATTTGAGTGAGTGTAAACACTTGTGAGGATTAGTTTTAGGGAATCATGGCTGAGGAAGGTCCAAATAAGTTACTAATAGATGCACTCACAACAAGGTTTCAAGCCATGTTGCGAGAGCAAGCTGAACAATTTCAAGAACAAATTAATGAGTTAAAAACTAATTTAACTAGTGATGGAAGTGGTGAGGAGGAGGATGGAAGTAGGCGTAGAAGGAGGGATGAGAGGCCAAGGGAGGATAGGTTGAGGGGTATTAAGATCAAAGTACCATCATTTTTGGGTGCAAATGATCCGGAGGCCTATCTAGAATGGGAGACCAAGATGAAACAAATTTTTAATTGTCATGATTATTCTGATGTTGAAAAAGTGCAGGTGGCGTCCATTGAATTTAAGGAGTATGCTCTAATATGGTGGGACCAAATGGTCAAAGAGAAGATGAGGTATAATGAACCACCAATTGCAACTTGGGAGGAGATGAAGAGAATCATGAGGAGAAGATTTGTGCCATCCTATTACCATAGGGATTTGCACAACAAATTACAAAGACTCACTCAAGGTGCCAAAAGTGTTGAAGAATATTCCAAGGAGATGGAGGTGGCGAAGATTAGAGCCAATGTGGTGGAAGATCACGAAGCAACCATGGCTAGGTTCATTCATGGACTTAACCGTGACATTAGTGACATTGTGGAGCTGCATCATTACATGTCTTTGGAGGAATTAGTCCATCAAGCCATCAAGGTGGAACAACAACTCAAAAGGAAGGGTCAATTGAGAAGAAGCTCTACTTCTCCTTTCAATTCTTCAAGTTGGAAGGACAAGCAAAAGAAGGAGGGTACATCTTCACCTAAGGAGGCTGTGAGTGATCCTAAAGGTAAAAACACTACTTCATCTCAAAATGTTTCTACTAACAAAATTTTCAAGTGTTTCAAGTGCCAAGGTCTAGGACACATAGCTTCTCAATGTCCAACAAAGAGAATTATGTTAATTGAAGAGAATGAGGACCTTGAGGAGGAGGAGGAGTATGTGGTGAATGATGAAGGAGGAGAAGAAGAGGAGGATGGTGAAAATGGTGACTTTCTCATGATTAGGAGGATGTTGGGAAACCAAGCCAAGGAGGAAGAGTCAAATCAAAGGGAAAACCTTTTCCATACAAGATGCTTAGTGCAAGGAAAGGTATGTTCTCTAATTATTGATGGAGGTAGTTGTACTAATGTTGCTAGTGCACACATGGTGGGTAAATTAGAATTAGAAACAAGACCTCACCCTAGGCCTTACAAACTTCAATGGCTTAGTGAAAGTGTAGAAATGCTTGTTGACAAACAAGTAGAGGTTTGTTTTAAAATTGGGAAGTATGAAGATGTTGTTGTGTGTGATGTAGTACCAATGGAGGCTTGTCATTTGTTGTTGGGAAGGCCATGGCAATTTGATAGAGGAGTTCAACATGATGACCGAAGTAATAAGTATTCCTTTATGCACTTTGGAAAAAAAATTATTCTTGCACCATTGAGTCCTAATGATGTAAGAGAAGATCAAAAGAAAATAAAAGAAAAATATGCGCAAGAAAAAGAAAAAGAAAAAGAAAAAGACAAAGAAAAAGAAAAAGAAAGAGAAAAGAAAGAAACTTTCATGGCAAAAAAAGGAGAAATAAAGAATGCCATTGTTACCAAGCAGCCCCTATATTTGCTATTTTGCAAAGAGGTGGCTTTGTTTACTAACACTCCTAACAATAAAAAATTTCCAAGTTGTGTTGAAATTCTTTTGCAGGAGTTTGAGGCTTTGTTCCCTAAGGAGATACCAAATGGGCTACCACCTTTAAGAGGTATTGAACATCATATTGACCTCATTCCAGGAGCATCTTTACCAAATCGTCCAGCCTACCGAAGCAATCCGCAACAAACTCAAGAAATTCAAAATCAAGTTGTTGAATTGGTAAGTAAAGGATGGGTAAGAGAAAGTTTAAGTCCTTGTGCTGTCCCTGTTATTTTAGTTCCAAAAAAAGATGGTAGTTGGAGAATGTGCACTGATTGTAGGGCTGTTAACAATATTACCATTAAGTATAGGCATCCAATTCCTAGGCTAGATGACTTACTTGATGAATTGTTTGGTGCATGTTTATTTTCTAAAATTGATTTGAAAAGTGGCTATCACCAAATAAGAATTAGGGAGGGGGATGAATGGAAAACTGCTTTTAAAACAAAATATGGTTTGTATGAGTGGATGGTTATGCCGTTTGGATTAACTAATGCACCTAGTACATTTATGACGCTCATGAACCATGTCTTGAGGGAATTTTTGGGAAAATTTGTTGTTGTGTATTTTGATGATATCTTGATATATAGCAAAAATTTAGAAGAACATTGTGGTCATATAAGGGCTGTTTTAGAAGCTTTAAGGAAAGAACATTTGTTTGCAAATTTGGAAAAATGTGTCTTTTGCACGGATCATGTAATTTTCTTAGGTTTTGTTGTGAGCTCCAAGGGAATCCATGTGGATGAAGAAAAGGTTAGAGCAATCAAGGATTGGCCACCTCCCAAAAATGTAAGTGAGGTAAGAAGTTTTCATGGTTTAGCAAGTTTCTATAGGAGGTTTGTGAAAGATTTTAGCACCATTGTTGCACCTCTTAATGAGATTGTTAAGAAAAATGTTGTTTTTAAATGGGGTGAAAAACAAGAGCAAGCTTTTGCTGCACTTAAAGAAAAACTCACCAAAGCACCAATTTTAGCATTACCAAATTTTTCCAAATCTTTTGAAATTGAATGTGATGCTTCAAATGTTGGAATTGGGGCTGTTTTGATGCAAGAAGGACATCCAATTGCTTATTTTAGTGAGAAGTTAAAGGGTGCTTCCCTTAATTACTCCACTTATGATAAGGAATTGTATGCTTTGTTTAGAGCATTGCAAACTTGGCAACATTACCTACTGCCCAAAGAATTTGTCATTCATAGTGACCATGAATCTTTGAAACATTTAAAAGGGCAAGGTAAGTTGAACAAGAGACATGCCAAATGGGTTGAGTTTCTTGAACAATTCTCATATGTGATTAAACATAAAAGAGGTAAAGCTAATGTGGTTGCAGATGCACTTTCAAGAAGGTATGTCTTACTCTCCACTCTTGAAACTAAAGTTTTTGGGCTTGAGCATATTAAAAGTTTATATGAAAGTGATATTGATTTTTCTTCAAAGTTTTTTGCTTGTGAACATGCTGCCATTAATGGATATTTTAGGCACAATGGTTATTTGTTTAAAGAAAAAAGATTGTGTGTGCCTAAATGTTCCATAAGAACTTTGCTTTTAAAAGAGGCGCATGAGGGGGGATTAATGGGACACTTTGGGGTTGTTAAAACTTTAGAGTTGCTGCAAGAGCATTTTTATTGGCCCCATATGAAAGTTGATGTCCAAAAGTTGTGTGAAAGATGCATAGTGTGTAAAAAGGCCAAATCAAAAGTTTTGCCTCACGGTCTTTATACACCGTTACCAACTCCTGAATTTCCTTGGGTTGACATTTCCATGGACTTTGTTTTGGGTTTACCTAGAACAAAGAATGGGAAAGATTCTATTTTTGTTGTTGTTGATAGGTTTTCCAAGATGGCACATTTCATTGCATGCAAAAAGGTAGATGATGCAAGCCATGTGGCTGATTTGTTTTTCAAGGAGATTGTGCGCATTCATGGAATTCCAAGGAGCATAGTTTCAGATCGTGACTCAAAATTCTTAAGTCACTTTTGGAGGACCTTGTGGGGTAAGATAGGAACAAAGTTACTTTTTTCAACAACTTGTCACCCCCAAACAGATGGTCAAACTGAGGTGGTAAATAGAACTCTCTCTACTCTTCTTAGAAGTGTTCTTACAAGAAATTTGAGAATGTGGGAAGAATGTTTACCCCATGTGGAATTTGCTTACAATCGTGTGGTGCATAGTACTACAAAAATGTCACCTTTTGAAGTTGTTTATGGTTTTAACCCACTAACTCCACTTGATTTGTTACCTTTGCCTAACAATTCTCTTTTGAAGCATAAAAATGGAAAGGACAAAGCTGAATTTGTGAAGAAAATGCATGAGCAAGTGAAGTTTCAAATTGAAAAGAAAAATGAAGTGTATGCTAAACATGCAAACAAAGGGAGGAAAAGGGTGATTTTTGAACCAGGTGATTGGGTTTGGGTGCATATGAGGAAAGAAAGGTTTCCTAGTCAAAGGAAGTCAAAACTTCTACCAAGGGGTGATGGACCATTTCAAGTGCTAGAAAGAATCAATGACAATGCTTACAAGCTTGAGTTACCCGGTGAGTATGATATAAGTGCTACTTTTAATGTTGCTGACTTAGCTCCTTATGATGTAGGTAATGGTGATCTCAATTCGTGGACGAATTCCTTTCAAGAGGGAGGGGATGATGAAGGCATGATTGTTCATGACACAAACACTTCAATTCAAGGGCTAGGAGGACCAATGACAAGGGCAAGGACTAAGCAAGTTAAGGAAGCACTAACTCAATTGGTGGTAAAAGCCTTGGAGTTCAAACCTACACTAGGGAACATGGAGGGTAAAATGGTTATGTGCATCAAACCATTGGAGGAGGGGTGGGGCGCATCTCTTGCTGCCCATTTTATTTAGTTATTTTGTTATGTTGTAATAAAAGTGTAATGGACCAATTTTGGCAAAAAAAAAAAACACTAAGTTTGAATTTTTTGTGTGTTTAACCCATTTTAAAGCCTCCAAAGCTTTAAATGGCGTGTTATTTTGTTTGGTGTGTTTTTTTTATGGAAAATAAAGGCTGAATCAAGAGAGTCAAAATCAGATCAAGGAAGAGCAAAAGGGGGCGTACAAGAGGAAGGAGGGAGCTGCCAAATATGGGAAGAAATGATTGCCATTATTATTTCTATTCAATGTGGTAGTCAATTCTGAAACTTTCCTTTCATTCAACACTACCTTCTCCCATTCTGAAACTCCTCTAATCAACAATCATCATCAATGGCCGCCCATGAGTTATTCTCCATTTTGTAACTTTTCTTGTAATTATTCAGCCTCCAAATTATAATGGCTAAAGTCTTTTTATTTTCTAGGAGTTACATTATATTTCAATCAGAATTAACAAAGTCATTCCTATATAAGGGGGGCGTGTAATTCACCTAAAGATAGTTGAATTTTGTTAAAAAAAAAGTGAGTTATCGCTCTTTAGGTTCTGGATTGGACCTTGTATTGATCATATCAAGAATCCTTTCTTGTGGTGATCTTCATTCCCACAGACTTATCATTTTCTAGGATTAGAAAGTGTGGCGTCCCTAAACCTCCATTCCATTTCTTGTTTGAAACCACAAATCAGCCTTTACACCAATTCACAACCAAACTTTTTTTCAACTCAAATCATTGTCAAAATTAACCTCTAATACATCATTTTCGTTTTCCTTTTGCACCTCATTTCATTGTCAATATTTTCAGTCCATTTCTTGTGTTTTGCATCCATAATTAGTTTTCCAGCAAGCAACTTTTATCAATTCATAATTACAAGTCAAATATGAACAAGTTTCACAAAATAGTGTTCATCAGTAAGTGTGGTATGATGGCAAAGAATTAACGTTCAATGGACCACGAAATGTTGTCATGTAGAAGCAATCATTTCCCAAGAATTGCAGAAAAAGCATTTTATTTTCGTTCCAATCATAAAACTCCCTTAACTTGATCCATCCATCAGTGAGAAGTGGGTGTTCAATGTTTTGATTGAATTTAACTTTGTGACTTTTGGATTGTGCATCAATCAAAATAAACTCTTTTCCCAGTTTGTGGATAAATTTCTCAGCAAATGATGGTCTAATCTCTCCTTACGACTGTAATTGAGATAAATAGTTTAGCAAATACTCTTAACAATAAAAACATAACTATATACTTATATTGTTACCTCATTGATGATATAAGCAGTAAGTATTCCTACATTCTCCCTATATTTAGTCTTTGAACTTGATTCACCACCAGACATTGTGTTCATATTACCAAACCTCCTAGATACCCACAAAAGCAAAATAGTCAATTTATAAAGGAAAAATTTGTAATAAATATTGGGAAGCTTATCAGTTATTTCTAAATATCCGTTTTATATTTCAATCATTTAATATCAGTTACAAATGTCAAGACTATTAGTATTCAACATTCTCTATCTAATTAAGTATGACAATGAATGATATATGTGCTTACACAGCTGCATACATTTTCATGTCTGATGAGGAAGATTCAAATGGGTTAGTGATTCATATAGATTAATTAATAGACTATTTCAATTTTAATCTAGTATAATGTGGCTGATCATATGTGGTTGCCTTTGATTATTCTTTGCAGTGAAGAGGTTTTGATCAGATCAACAACTGGCATTTATGGGGATAGGAAGGCTCTAAAAACACTGATGCCTAGATGTCATGTGCACCAGGAGGTGATTTTTAATTACCAGTTATAAATGAAAAATGTACTAGGTTATCTGAAATATGAGTGTTATCATCTGCAGGTTATAAATCTGGTTGTTTCAAGGCAAAATTGATTGGTAGCTTCTATTAGCAAGGAGAATAGAGTGTGGTATCTGCCAACGTCGTTTTTGGTACTAACTTCTAATTATCATGAGATATAATAGCTCAGTGCAATATATAATTCAAATACTTTAACACAATTAACAAACGATTCAGATACAACAATGTGCTCTAGACTGGCATCATAACCCTGATGAAATGAGGAAGAGATATCAAGCTAGCTTCATGTCAAAGACAGTTTCTGTAACCAAGGTAATTATGTGGGATTTTGAATTGAAACTAAGTCACCCCATCATAACAATAACTTATTTATTTGTTGTTTTTCAAATTTTTCAGATTTTTATCCCTATTAATGACTGGGGGATTCACTGGTATCTCATGATTGTTGATTTCTTGGAGAACAAGTTAGTTTTGTTGGACTCTTTACCTTGTCCAGAGAGATGCGATCATAGACGTCGTGAAGTGCTGAAACTGGAAGAATCCATTTTATTAGTTTTATTAATTTTGACAAAGTGAGCCTAGAATAACCATTATATATCAACCATCTTTCTTAGTACAAATCTTTAATACATTGTTTGAACCAATCACAAATTAAGTACTGAGAACCTATTTTATTAGACAAAAAATGACATCAAAATGCTTCTCATTATTTAACTTAACCAAAGAAGATACGTATAATCAACGATCAAAGAAAGTTTGAACATTCATGTGTCAATTGGAGTTGAGTCCAAGATACACTTTATAGACTTTATACACTTTATAGACTAATTGGAGCTTTTTATTGAGAAATTACCTTAATGGATTATTTGTTAAGTTTATTCTACTAGTTGTTTTTGTTGATTCTGCAAACAAGAGTAAAAGAACATAAAATAACAATCGACAATTCTTTTGTTTTCATAATTTTCTTCATTTTTGTTTGGTCCATAAAAAATCAGCAACATGAGTGGACCTTAGATCTTATCATTTGGGTCTTAGAGCCCTAAAAACAAGGGCTTGAACCCTTAGGACAAAGCCCACCTGACAATCCTATACAATTTTAGGGAACCTTCCAAAAGGCACCCTTTGAGGGAACCCTCAACAGCCTGAAAGGGCGCCCTAGCCATGGTTTTGGCCCTTTATGATTTGGGCCCAAAACCATGGCCGGATAGGCCCATATTGGGACTATAAATAGTAACCTTGGGATCATTCCCAAGGCATGACCTAAACAGACTCAGAAAACCCTAGTTTTTCTATATTGTACTCTCAGCCAGTACAGTTGGCGCCCACCGTGGGGCTACGGTAAAACTGACCTAGCCACCATCTCTGAAACGAAAAGCAGTCGATCCACGGCCTCCGAACACCACTAGAACACCGTGAATCCACTGCATCTTTTAGAGCAACCCTAAATTCTCCAAACCGCCGCGATTCATAAACCCCTTTTTAAAGCCATGATTGATAAACCCTGATTCTAATCAAACGTTCAACCCGCCAATCTCAATCCTCACATACCAACTCAAACAACCGTCATCGCCACCCTTAATGGCGGACCCGGCGGCCTTGGAAGCTCTACAAATACAGATTCAGCAGCTTCGCGACCACAACGAAGACCTGCAAGCGACAATGGAGACAATCCAGCAACAACAACACGCTGAAGGGAATGAATCCCAACAAGACGAATCAGTAGATCCGGATCCGGAACCACTTTCCGCCAAAGTTTGGAACGCGCTAGTCCCATAAAACTTCAAGCCACCCTCTCTTTCGTCTTTCGATGGAAAGTGCGACCCGGTAGAGCATGTGACAGCTTTCAACACTCAAATAACCATCATCGGCGCCGCTGGCTCTCTCAAGTGCAAGTTGTTGGCAGGAACACTCAAAGACGCCGCCCTCAGATGGTATATGAACCTACCCCATTTTTCCATCATCAGCTAGCAAGACATGACACACAAATTGACGCACCAGTTTTCAGCAAGTCGCCACCGCAAAGTATCATCCACCAGCCTCTTCAACGTCCGTCAAGGATCAAATGAGTAACAACGCCAAAACCATCAGAGTTAAATATTTAGTGGTCAACTCGCCTTGTTCTTACAACATCATAATAGGCCGCCCAACTTTCAACCTAAACGATAGTGGAAGACAGATATGCTTAGTGTCAACCCCGCCGAAGTGTGTTGTCTCCTAGCTGTAGATCCAAGATTTAAGCCGGTCAACACGCCAACCTGGCGTCATGGTAGTTTCACAAAGAAAGCTAGTGAGACACGCCCACCGCCCAGACTTTGCAGCCAACAGAGAGACACTAGCCATGACAATCCGAAGGGCGATCTCAGAAGCCCGTGAAGCCTTCACATTGGTTATCTTGTTTTAGTTTCATGTATTTTTTGTTTAATGTAAAAAGCAAGGAGCACTCTTTTCCCCCTCAGTAGCGGGGGTTTTTAATGAGGCACCCCACTTTCTTGTTGAATTATATCTATATAATCTATTTTGTATTGCAGACACCGCCCACAACAGATCAACAACGCCAAGAAAAGACTTAACCCCAACGAGGGTTGCCACCTAATTCCTTAACCCTAAAAGAGGGCTCTAAGACGTCGTGAGCTAAAAAGAGATCGCCACTTAACCCCAACGAGGGTTGCCACCGAATTCCTTAACCCTTAAAGAGGGCTCTAAGACGTCGTGAGCTAAAAAGAGATCGCCACTTAACCCCAACGGGGGTTGCCACCTAATTCCTTAACCCTAAAAGAGGGCTCTAAGACTTCGTGAGCTAAAAATAGATCGCCACTTAACCCCAACGGGGGTTGCCACCTAATTCCTTAACCCTAAAAGAGGGCTCTAAGATGTTGTGAGCTAAAAAGAGATAGCCACTTAACCCTAACGAGGGTTACCACCTAATTCTTAACCCTAAAAGAGGGCTCTAAGACGTCGTGAGCTAAAAAGAGATCACCACTTAACCCCAACGAGGGTTGCCACCTAATTCCTTAACCCTTAAAGAGGGCTCTAAGACGTCGTGAGCTAAAAATAGATCGCCATTTAACCCCAACGGGGGTTGCCACCTAATTCCTTAACCCTAAAAGAGGGCTCTAAGACATCTTGAGCTAAAAGGAGATCGCCACTTGACCCCAACTGGGGTTGCCACCTAATTCCTTAACCCTAAAAGAGGGTTCTAAGACGTCGTGAGCTAAAAATAGATCGCCACTTAACCCAAACGGGGGTTGCCACCTAATTCCTTAACCCTAAAGAGAGCTCTAAGATGTCGTGAAAATATAAAGGTCCACGCAAAAAGGGTGCCTCAACAAAACAATCACGCTGAGAATAAAACGGTTTGACAACTTTTAACAAGTCACGAAATAAGCACAAGTAATAGTCATCGCCCAGGAGGCATTTTTAGCATCGCCATTAACAAAGAAGAAATTTGAAGCTAAACAAGAGGAGAACGACCAAACAGCATAAAGCAAATAATGCATCATTACAACTTCAAAGAGTTCACTAAGTTCAAAGCAAAATTAAAAATTACAACATAAAGATTATGGTTCGTCCACTAGGGCGCCATCTAGAACAACCTTAAAAGAATCTAGAGAGGAGAGATCGATGTCGGGATGTAGAAAGGCGACCAGTTCTTTGGCACGGTCAAACCCATTCTCAAAAGACATGGCCAGCTCTCCCTTGGTTTCTGAGATTTCAACCTTCAGCGCCATCTCCCTCTCAACTCCAGAGGCAACCTCGTCCTTCAGCTGCATAATCACCGTGTCCTTCCCAGCCAAATCAGCGTCATGTCCAATCTTCAAATCATTTATGTGCTCATCACATTCAAACTTCATCGCCTCTTTGGCTTCTTTAATCTCTTTCTCTCTGCTTTCTTGGGCTTCTTTCAACTCCTTCTCCAGCGCCCTCACCGTACCCTGCAACGTTTCCTCACTCTGCACCAACTCTTCATGTTTGCGGTTCATTGCATCCAGGAGCATAATAGACCGCAAACAATTCACACCCACGTCCCTCGACATAAAGGGAATGGAGCTCTGGTTCCCAGCTTCCACATCGTCAGAGTTGAAAGTTATCCCCTCCTTCACACAGGCTCCATAATCGAAGTCCTTACTCTAGAAGGACTGGACCCCCCCGCTGGAACCAGCAGGTCCGATAGCGGACTAAGAGTGTACCCTTTTTAAGTTTTTCTCGGTCGCCACCTTGTCCTTCCCGATTGGCGCCTTCTCCCCCCTCTCCTCTCAGCTCTTTTCATGCACAACTTCGGCAGCGTTGTCACCTTGGGGTTGGGCATCAAGAGCAGCCTCAGCCTTCCTCTTTGGCTTACGAGTAATAAGTCCAGAGGGGTCACTAACGACTAACCCCTCAGCAACTTTCTTGGCCTTCATCTCCTCCAGATACTTCTTCATCTCTGCAGCAGTCATAGGCGCCATTGATTCTACAAAACGAGATACAAAGAAAAAACACATAAGTTACTATGATAAAGTAGGCGAGAAAGCCAATCAAGTAAATAAATAAAATCGACTCACGCAAATAAGCTTCTAAGCTATCCGTATCTCCCTCCCCATTCAAAAGCTCTCGAATGTTCATGGGCAACATCTTATCCAAGAAACAAACAACGCCTTGGTCATACTCGCCCAACTTCTCATACTCAAACCCCATGACGGACGCCAGAGCGCTCGTCCAACATATGGGAAACCTCAGTTCCCCGTTAACCCGCACAGCAGCGGCTTCACAATCCTTCCCCCCTGTCTTAAGAAATGTTTGCCTCCAATTCTTATAGTGAGAGGCATAGGGTAGGAATAAACGTTTGCCAAGATGCGCGCCTATGGATACCCAGGACAGCTTGTCCACTCCTTTTGTGCCATAGAACTTGAAGAAAGATCCAGCAGAAGGTTCAAAACCTAACCCCTCACACAAAATTTCAAAAGCTCGTATGAATGCCCAACTGTTGGGCTGAAGTTGAGATGATGCCACGTTCAGCCATTTAAGCATGTCTACCTCAAAGGGCGTGAAGGGATACTTCACGCCCAAGTCTTCAAATACAACCGTGTACATGTGAAACATCTCATTCTTCACCCCTTTTGGCCTTCGTAGGCACACCCTCTCACCTGGGCGACAATGTTCCAAGACCACGTCCTCCTCAAATCCCGTAGAAGACACGTGAAGTTTGCTCCGAAAAAACTCCACTTTTTTGGGATCCATATACATGGATTCCGAGCGGAGCACCTCGTTCGCAAAGCTCTCTTTCTCTGAAATAGATGAAGACGCCATGTAACAGATGCCTTTCCTACAGAACGGACCTGGGGGAACAGAAAGAATAACGTAGTCAGATGAATTCCCACTACTCTTCCCCCCTTCGCTATCATCAGAATCACTTGAAAATTCCTCTAAAAGGAAATGGCCGTAGTAGGCTTTCTCAAGCACCACCCAATTCGTGTTTCCATCTGACCACGTTGCATGTTTAATACTTTCCCTCCACAACCTATTCCTCTCCTCTGAGTTAGCCAGAGATAACTCCCTACCCGCCCCATCGCACTCCCTAATCACCACCATGCTAAAGACCTAATTAATAAAGGACAAGGTCGAGGAAGAATTACCTGGATTTAAATGATAGTGGAAGACCGAAAACGAAAAGCAAAGCCTCAAACAACTTGAAAACGGCGCAGCGATATCCAAAGCCAGGAAACGGTTTAAGAAGAAAAGACTTTTTTGAGAAAGAAAACGAAAGGGAGGGAAGCGATAAGGCAGAAGAAAAACAGGAGTAAAGTAGAAAAGTAGATCCGGAAACAGTTTAAAGTACAAAAGCCTGGAAAAACATGTAGATGACGTCAATTAAGTAGGCACGATTTCCAAAGACCGTTGCGATACGAACACGTCAGCGAGAGCGAACGGTCGCCCATCTCAGCCGTCGGATCTCCCTAGGGCGCACCCTAAATCTAGACCCCAAAGAAGATCATGCCCCATGTTGGGCTAGTTCTAGCATGGCGGTCTGATCCACTCAACAAAGCCACTCTTTTACACAGTTTAAACCACTTCGCTTTATTCCAAATCTCGTGCTTGTTGGGCTATTGATACGCTTGTTGGGCTAGCACCCACCAAGGTCCCAAAAACATATGAAGCTAGTACCTATGATGGGCGAGCACCCACGTTGGGCTAAAACCTAGTAATTCAAAAATTCTTACACAGTTTTATCCAGAGCAAGTCTCACTTACTGGACCAAAGATCATAAACAGATCCCTAGTACTAGTTTAATCACTTCGCCTTGTTCCAAAGCTCATGCTCGTTGGGCTGTGGACCATAGATCTTATCATTTGGGTCTTAGAGCCCTAAAAGCAAGGGCTTGAACCCTTAGGACAAAGCCCACCTCACAATCCGATACAATTTTAGGGAACCTTCCTAAAGGCACCCTTTGAGGGTGCCCTCAGCAGCATGAAAGGGCGCCCTAGCCATGGTTTTGGCCCTTTATGATTTGGGCCCAAAACCATGGCCGGATAGGCCCATATTGGGACTATAAATAGTAACCTTGGGTTCATTCCCAAGACATGACCTAAACAGACTCAAAACCCTAGTTTTCCTATATTGTACTCTCAGCCAATACAATGAGCTTGAAGAAAGAATTTCATACAACAAGGGAAAACCCAATCGAAATTGGGGTAAATTGACATCACAATTAAAACCGTAAACCTTAATCCACTATGTCCCATACCAGAAATGGGAAAATTGATACAACAATTCAAATCTAAATTGAGAATATTCAAAATTCTTCATACACTAGGGAAATCTCCAATCAAAATTGCTTGCAAATCGAAACAACAATTAAGACATAAAACATTATTCCAATTTGTCCCCATTTATTGTGAATCCCAAAATCGTACAAACGAAACCCGAAGAAGTACCTTAGATTTATTGTGATCGCAAACAACTTCGAATGGCAACAACTTCTGACAAAATCTCCCACAACTTCGAACACAAGATGAACCTCGCGTGAAGAAAACGTTTCGACAGGAGAAGACCGATTCCACAGAGATGAATGATACGAAGAAGATAACGGATTTTGAAAGAAGGATACGAAGAAGATGGTGAAGACGATGGATTTCATGGAAAGAAGAAGTATTGGTTTCGTGGTATGAATAAGATGATGAATTTAGTGGACTTGGTGTGGTATGATGAAGAAGAAACTTATGTGAGAAGTTTAAGTTCAAAAAAAATAGAAGAGGGAAATTTTAGGATTTAAATATTGATTTTAATTAGTCTAAATGATAAATTTAATAAAATGTGTAAATTGAATAGTTAAAAGATAAGTAGAGTCTAATTTACAATATTTAAAAGTTTCGTATTCCCCTTACGGTACTGTAGACCGTCTACACTCTAACATCTAACGTGTCAAGTTAATTGGCTGAATTAAACGACTGTGCCGAAAAAGCCAATTTTCTAACTTCACCTTAGAAGCTCCCTATTACCATACTCTTAAAAGATACATTCTCCTTCTACCGGGTTGCGCTACAATTGTGTTTTTCTTGTATTTCAATTTTCGGTTTTTTCTTCTTCTTAGAGTTCCTCGAATAACTGCGTAAACTAATTCTCTCAAAAATATTTACAATTGTTATTAACAAATAACCGCAAAAAAGTAAAACTTGAAGAGACTAGTTTAATATTTGACAATTCAAAGAGCTAGTAGTTGTTCCATATTAATAGGAGATGTGTATTTTGAAGGTCCATTATAAAGTCTATCAACAAAGATACGCATGGCTGCCTCAGTAGGATGGACTGGATCCCAAAAAATATGGTCTTGTCTATTGGTACAAAGGCTTGAAAGTGGTGTACAAAAGAATTGAGCATTCAGCTCACCAAGTCCACAACAAGCATCTTTCACATCTTTAAATCCTGAAAAGGGCATATAAAATCAAAGTCATACAAATGTCATTCTCCTCGCAACAATCCAATAAACGTTTTACTTCATATATTCTTTAATGGTCTATTTAAATTCCAAAAAGGAAATGAGAGGATATAGAAAGTTAATATATAGAAAGAAAATAAAAGCTCTATTTGATAAGAAACAATAAATAAGTGATAAACTCTACCCAAAAGAAAAATATTCTCTCTCCTCCCGCTCGAACAAGTCGGCCCAAGTTTTTTCTCTAGGTTAGCTCTTTTATTTTCTTCATTGAGGGGTGGTTTTGAGTCAATTTTTGACCCGAAATCACCTTTCATAATCTTTTTATCTCTATTTCAATAAAAATAAGTTATTTTCACATAGATCTAGTTTTTTTTCTTCTTCGTGATTTCGTTGTCTCAGTGCGGCATTGTGTTGTTCGTCGTTTTATGTGTTGTTATTTGTGTTCCTGTCTCGTTGCGGTGTTCATTTGCTTTCTATTGAAAGGTAAGATATTCAATCAATGATTTGGACGCCAACGTTGCAGATCCAAAGACATGTGTCTTCCGGTCACTTTAATTTTATCTTATTATTATTTGTAGACATTTTGCCGTTGTATGTTATTAACTTGGATGCTCTAAGTTTGTTCGCAGATACATCCTTTACGTTTTTGACGATGTTGAATGATGTACTCTATCAATACTAGCAGAAAGACGGGACACGTGCACCGTCTTTCCGCTCTTTTAATTGCGATAACGATTGTAAATCATGAACGATGTTTTTTATGAGATTTTTATATTGATTAAAAGTATAAAGATTAGATGTTTATGAATTTTAAATTATAACAAATTCAACAAACCATGTTAATTTTTGTCAAAAACACCAATGATCTAACAAATATAATATAAATTCTTATCAATAATGTAAGTTTTTACTTTTGTTAAAGCAATAATTAAACTACCTTTTTATGAAAATTTACTTAATTTGGTTGCTTAACCAATGCCTTGGGGGCACCGGTTAGCATTCCTCTTTCTTTATATATAGTATAGATGAATGAATGAATATCATTTTGTTTTTGTAAAAAAAAAAAAAAAAACTAATTAGATTATAGAGGAGGATGCGTAAAAATGAAAACGAAAAGTTTATATTTTAAAAGCTATAAAGTCAATATATAGTTGCTTGGAAAAAATTGCTTTAACTATAAGTTAGTAAAAAAATACTTCAACCAGTAAAACATGTTACAGTTAAACTAGTGGGATAAGGTTCTTTATTAAACAATTCTATATTTTAAGTGAGTGCATGAAACTTGATAAAGCGAGCCATAGAGAAGAGCAAAGAAGCTGATGCCTTCATGCAGAAATGCAGGGATTGTATACAGGGTTGCAAATTACTAGAGAACAAGGTTTTTTTTTTTTTTTTTTTCTTCTTTTCATATTATAGTTGGAAGTGATTTTAAGCTTTTGATTGATATAGTTATGAGGAGTTGTAAGTTTAATGGACACACCCCTACCTTAATCCAGCGGATGTTAGATCTTACTAACTTGCAATGACACGTCATTTTCAAGTACACCTTGTGTGAAGAAAATATATATGCGGATTAACTAGTTAAGTATAGCCTTAATTAGAGTTCATATTATGTGAGGTTCCTCTTAGAGAACTCCAAAATCTCTTCTTTGATGACATATTCGGGGCTTGCATGCCTAGAAATATTAGTGTAGTTTTGTAGTTTTTTTTTTTGGCTTTGCCCTCTTTTTTCACCAAAAAGAGAAGAGTACATAAGATGATATTATATTTAAGTGTGTCTAATATAGATCTCTTAGAAATGGTTCAAATGTTGATCTTTATAATTTTTAGAGAAAAAAAAAAGAATTTTATATTAATAAAACAAAAAACAAATATTTTAGTAAAATTTACTAAAAATAGGGAGATCCACTTTAAAGCGGGTCCATATCAGACGACCTCATTATATTTTGCTTGAACAAAAATAAATAAAAATAAAAATTTGATACTCTCCTATAACTCTTGTTATACATATTAGACAGAATTTAAGAGAAAAAATGTTTTTATTTATAATTATTTTAATTTTTTATTTTCAAATAACAGTAGATGATAAAGTGATAAATTTTCCATTTGATACAATATTTTCTCTCATTTCTATTTTCTTCCAAGACTAGAAAATATTATAGGGTTATGTGATGATGAATATTATAAGTTAAGATCTAGACCTATTTATAGGGTTATGTAAAGCAATGATATATAGGGTTATGTGATGATGAATCATACCGTAAGAAATTGAATTCTGAATGATGTCTTGTAGGGCAGCAAAACTATCAAAATATGAGTAACTTATTAAGTCCTTGTTCTCCAATTTCCATTCCTTCAACATGGATTGAAGCCCTTTATTATATTTAATTGACAATAAATTGGTTTGTGAAAAACATTCTGTTTTGTTCTTGAGCCTGCTTATTGGGCAGCATCCAATTGGACCAACACCAACAATCTCAAATTTCCTTGCACCATTGTTATATAGTCTCTGCCAAAAAAGGTACCAATCCAAAATTATTATTTTGAAAAAAATGGGAGATAAGGTAACATATTATTTATATAATTAAAATGAAACCAATAGCCATTTTTGAAATTATTACTAGATCATGTGTTTACCATTGATCCATGTATAGGTACCGATCCAATATTAAAATGCATGCAAAATAACAAATTTTAACCCTTGTATGCATATGATCTTTTTCACTATATAAAATTATAGGAAGTAGTAACTTAATAACAATTGTTTACCTGTAATTGTATTTTTAGTGAGGAAGTCATGGAATCCACATATTGTTGTGGGGTGTTTTTCTTTTGAAGATCCATTGAGTTATTGTAACCAAATATATCATTGCTTCCAATCACAACAGCAAATATGGATTTTGAGAGGTGTTTCTGAAGTGTAGATGCTTCTGTTTGTTGTGTCAATTTTTCATGCACTTGTGAATAGTAGTCCACTTGCTTTGTCAAAGATATTGATTGTCTCTGAAATAATTTCCACCATTGGAAATAGCTCAGTTGGAATGATAAATTTTCTTTCATTGCTTAATCATTTTATTTACATTTTGAGTTTTTTGCTTGCTACTTTTACTATGTTTTCATTTTTGGCATTTTTCATTTTATCTATGCTCTCCTTTCTTGGTCAATAAGGTTGAGAATAAGTTAAGATCTAGACCTATTTTACTGAAAATGTTATCAAATATATAATTTAATCCAAATCATCACTTTTTTCCATGTTGAATCATGGTGCACAATTTCTTTTTCGACTACAAATTTATTGTACAAACACGTAAATACAGAATTGGAGAAGGAAAAGAAAGAATTAGAACTACACTTACAATATTTGGATCTGTGCCATTAAATATTCCAGCACCTCCAGATGCAAAATTAACACCATCCAAGAATGATACATTCTTCTTGTTGAATTTGATCTTAGATACTAAGGAGAGGTAAGGTTGTGACGTGGCAAGACCTACTTTTTCAGCTGCAACCAAATATACCATGGCAAGTCAAACAAAATTTGTTGATTTTTTTGCAAATATTAGCAAAACAAAATTTGTATTTACTACTTATTACCAATTATCAATAATCAATATGCATGCCCCAACATAATATCAACAAGTCAATAGCATTAAATTTTGGTCCTTTATAGTACATATTCGCCCATTTCCTCTTGTCTTCCAATAAAAAAATGGAAAAATTGTGTAAATATTTTCTTTCCTACCCTTTGATAGCCAACATGCTTTTAAGATTTTTTTTTCTTTCTTTTTACAAAGGTTTCTTTTTAAGCATATGCATAAATGTTTTAACTATATGAACTTTTACAAATTGATGTTTGAGTCCAATATTGATGCAATAGTTTCCATCATATTAGATCAATAAATCTCATCATTAAATTAAGAGTAAATTACACTCCCCTCCTCTAAGAGAAACTTGAATTACACTCTGCTCCCATTTTATGTTAAAATATACACTCCCCTCCATTGAAAAGTAATATGTATACTCACCTCCAGTATAAGATGCTTGAATTACAACCCCCTCCTTTAATAATTAAATATGAACTACACTTTAATCTATTTTAACATAAATAAATATTTTTATAATATATACTAATTTTGAACCACCATTTAAGAAAAATAAATTCATTTCTTTATAATTTAAATGTCGATGATAATTAAATTAAAATATTTTGCTATTAATTTTGTAATTTAGAGTATAAAATTAACTTTTAAATACCCATACTTTATTGTCTTTAGTAATTTTTCACGTATTTTAATTTTATTTTGGATTGTTTCATATTTTATAATAGGGTTTAAAATTATATGTTAATGAAATTGTGAATAAAAAAATAGCGAAAAATATGTATACAAATTTTGATTGTATTAAAATAGACCCACAATACTATTTTATTCGAAGTGTGTTAGATTATAATTTTTTGCTAGATTATTAAAAATAAAAAAAAATTATTGAGGGAGTAAAGTGTAGATTTTAACATAAGAGGGGAAGAAAATGTAATTCAAGCTTCTCTTAGGGGAGGGAATGGAATGTTTTCTAATATGTTTTGAATAAGAGGGGAGGAGAGTGTATATTTTAACATAAAAGGGGAGGGGAGTGTAATTCAAGCATCTTTGAAGAGAGGGGAGTGTAATATACTTTTAAATTAAATGAAATATGATGCGACTTTTTGATCCAATGGTGGAAAAGACACTTGTGTATAGTGCAAGACCATTTTGCTTGAACATGTTAAACACAACTTTCTCAAAGTTCAATTGTAATAGACAAACAGTGAAGCTAATAATATTAAAGCAAAAGAAGATTGCAAAGGGCCAATATATGGTTGTGTAAAGTTCAAAAAAAGAGTGTCAATTTGTCCTCTTCCAATAATACTAATAACAAACACTTGTTTGAAAATCCAAGAGAGTGAGTGACCTTTGAATAACTTACCAATCAAATCAGCAGCATTTTTGCCATTGCTAAACCTCCCAGTTGGTTTCTTAGTTGGAAAATCAATGCCATAGTGAGGAAGAATTGCCTTTACAAGAGAAAGAGTCAAGTGATTGTTGTTGCCAACATCAACAAGTGAATCTCCAAACACATAAATAGCTGGAGTCTTTTGAGCTTCTAAGAATCCTAAGCTGAAGATGAAAATAGATAGAAAGTAATTCCTGATCATAACTATGGAAATATCCATTTTGGAATTTGTTTTTTCTTTGTGTGTGTGGATGTTGTGAAGGCTTTGGGAAGATATTTATAGATGAAAAAATTGGACACTTGTAAAAGATATGTGTGGAAAGAAGAATTTTGATCGGTGGCTAGTATGAGATAGTGGTGCAAAGAGACTCTTCAGATATTGCCACCAATCCATTATGATTTGTTTTTTTTTGGTGTATCCATTATGATTTGTTGTGTCATCTCACATCCAAAATTTTGAATGGTGATTTTGGAGAATATTTGGATTGAGTTGAGACTGGTTGAATCATAGTGATTCATCGTGATTTTGGCAAAAGTCATTATTTGTAGCTCCAACAAAAATTATGATGTCATCTAACCAATTGTTCCAATAAAATCATGATTCTCTTTCAACATAATAAATGGTTTCGAGTTTGAATAATATATAGTTGTGGAAATGTAAAAATGCTAAAACTTTTGAGGAAGAGTTTGCCATTTGTATGGTGTTATTTGATATGAGAGATCAATTACTCTAGTTACATGTAGAAATATTAGATTTATAAAAAATATATGTATAGTCAATGTCAAGCCAACATATATGATTAATGAATTTCAGTTAATGATAAATTGTTCTGGGAACTCGACTTCAAGTCTAACATGAAACAATCTTTGGACATACTTTATCTAACTTTGCACCAAACTCATAGTATTACTAAGAAAATTTTCAATAAACTTGGAGGTAAAAAAAAAGTTATTTCCATATGTGTGTATCTATATATATATATATATATATATATATATATATATATATATATATATATTGAAAAAATGGACAATATTGCGCCAACAGTCTTCTATTTAACTTTTTGTGTGTCGGCATACTCATTATTTTTTTATATCAAGTTATTCATTAAGTTTTTTCGAAAAAAAAAAGGCTATTCCTTAAGTTATTAAACTACAAACAACCTCATTTTCATCTATTTATATTACAAAAAGTCAACTTATCTGAAAGTATATGACAGGAGAGTAATGAACGAGCTCAAGATTAAAGATCAACTAGACTCTAACCCGAGCGATGCACGGGTTTTGTAGAGCTTCATATATAATTATCAAATTTGCTATATTATTACTTTTATAATTATATTCAATATTATGTTATCAAACTACCTTAAAAAACAGCAAAAACAAAAGATGGACAACAATAAAAATGACAAATCAAAATAAAAAATATATATAAAAGCTTGCACCAAGAAATTGGTCTTAAATGTAAAAGCTGGAACTGTTATGTGGTAATCGAAAGAAAAATAATAATAATAATAATAAAAAGGATATGTTAATAACTTATATATAATGATGAATAGAGACTCCCCTTACCTTTGGTTTGCAGAATTTGATATTCCTACGGTAAAATCTCTCTCCAGGTTCTTCTCACTTGTCTCCTTGCTTCTTCTCTCCACAACCCTAGTTTTCCTTTGATCTCTAATCTTTTCTTGTTTGTTGTAACCCTAATTCTCTAATGTTCTCCTCTATTTATAACCTTTTAACTGAGCTAGGTTTCTCTCATAACTATTTAACGGGTTTACTCTTCAATTTTAAAATATATTATTAAGTACAAAAATATATTAGATTTAGTACAAAAATATCTCAAATTGAGTACCAAAATATATCATATTCAATATAAAAATAGTATATTAGATTTAATTCAAAAATATCTCAAATTGAGTACCAAAATATATCATATTCAAAATATATCATATTAGATTTTTTTTCATAAATTTCTTTCAAAAGAAAAGTTAGGGTTAGTCATTAGGGTTGTCAAGACTACCCTAATTCTCTAATGCTCTCCTCTATTTATAACCTTTTAACTGAGCTAGGTTTCTCTCATAACTATTTAACGGGTTTACTCTTCAATTTTAAAATATATTATTAAGTACAAAAATATATTAGATTTAGTACAAAAATATCTCAAATTGAGTACCAAAATATATCATATTCAATATAAAAATAGTATATTAGATTTAATTCAAAAATATCTCAAATTGAGTACCAAAATATATCATATTCAATATAAAAATAGTATATTAGATTTAATTCAAAAATATCTCAAATTGAGTACCAAAATATATCATATTCAGTATAAAAATATATTATTGAGTATTAAAATATATTTCATATCACAAACCAAAATATATTAGATTGTGCATAAAAATATTTTAGCAAAACTTGGGGACTAAGAAATCACTTTCTAACATATTCAATATAAAAATAGTATATTAGATTTAATTCAAAAATATCTCAAATTGAGTACCAAAATATATCATATTCAGTATAAAAATATATTATTGAGTATTAAAATATATTTCATATCACAAACCAAAATATATTAGATTGTGCATAAAAATATTTTAGATTTAATTAAAACACTACTTAATTCCTTCATTCAAACCCCCCTTTTTATAATTGCCGTAGATATATATAAAATAAAAGCAATTATAAGTCACAAAAACCATTAGTGATCTAGTGGTTACAGCTGTGACCTATTAGAAGTTGGTCTGTGGTTCAACTCTCAGCAAGGATTTTTTTTCATAAATTTAGGGTTGCATTAGGGTTAGGGATTCATGTAATCAGACTACTTATGCGGCTTCCTGTTACATAATTTTGTGATTTAATGTCATTGACGGGTCTTCCGGTTACAGAATTTCTGTTATGTGCTTTCCCATTATAAAAATTATGGCTTTTTAATGTCATTTATGCGTTTTTCCATTTCAGAATTTATGCTCATGTCATTTATGCGCTTTTACATTTGTATTTTAATGTTCTTATTATAAAGTTAATCCATTTTAATGTTATTTATGTGCATCCACATTAACTGATTTCGTATCATTTTAACGTGATTTATGCGTCTTTCCATTACAGAATCTCTGCGTTTTAATGTCATTTATGCGTAGTTCCGTTACAAAATCTCTGTGTTTAATGTCATTTATGTGTCTTCCCTTTACAAAATCTCCTCATTTTAATGTCATTTATGTGCAATTCTTTTACAACATCTTCTTCACTTTAATGTGATATACGCGTCTTTCCATTACAAGTTCATGCTTTTTAATGTCATTTACGTGCATTCCTATTGCAGAATTTCTGCATTTTGATGTCATCTATGTGCTTTCGTTTTATAAAAATTATGATTTTTAATGTCATTTATGCTTCTTTCCATTTCATAATTTATGCTCTTTAATGTTATTTATGTGTTTTTGCATTAAATGATATTTGTATTTTATTGTCATTTATGTGCATTTTAATGTCATTTAAGCGTCTTCTTATTATAAATTTCATCCATTTTAATGTCATTTATGTGCACCCGCATTAACGGATTTCGTATCATTTTAATATGATTGTGTTTGTTGTTCAGTTTTATCCTTTTTGTGTTGCCGTAAAACTTATGTCAATTTTGGCAAAGTATTTGAATAATTTTCCTGGATTATCTTATTTTGTTTATTTAAGTTGTTCACAAAATTTCTTCAAAAAAAAAAGTTGTTCAAAAAATTTTCGTCAACATTTGATTGTTTTTAGTTGATTTTTACAATGTTGTATCGTCATATATATTTGACAATATTGTTTTAGAAAAATAGCGAAATCGTTTATCTTAAAAAAAAACGATAAAGACGGTATAAATACTAATGTGACGTCAAATATGGTATACAGAGCAGTATTTCGTAATTTATCATAACTAATTTTGTCTTTACTATTTTCCAAAAATATGAATGTTATCTTGATATGATTAGTGTGAATCCATCTTTACGATACGACTTATATGAGAACTATCATTTATTTTTATAATATATTTTTTTTACAAGTATTGTGGACAAACAAAATGATGTCTCTTTAATAAGTGGGACTCATACGAAGCATGGGTCGATGGTCTACTTCTACACATGTTTGCAAAAAATTCTAAATGTTTATCGTATAAGTTGAATAACAAAAAAGAAAATTAGAAATTTTATAATAGAAAAATGATATTTAGCAAATTATACAATAAGTGAAAGTACGAAAAAAGCCCTCACTTTATAGAAAATTTGCATTCGTACCCTCCAAGTTCATACCTATGTTGCGCGTGTCTGTCTGTGTGCTTCTACATCGCCGCCGTCGTTCATCCGCCACTGCATTCGTCCGCCGTCGTCCCTCATCGTGGTACTCATTTCGCTTCTGCACATTCAAACACTTAGTTCTATTGCATTTTCTATTTGATTCTTATTATAATTTAATTGGTTTCTCTTTATTCTATGTATTCTTCCCTCACTCAATATTCTTCTCAACTAACATAATATTGCTTATTTTAAATTAATCTCTTTTGTTAAGTGGCATGTTGCTATTACAGTCATTTTGGGTCTGTTTTGATTGACTTATTTGAGCTAGCTTAACACTTTTTTTGTGAAAATAGCTTATGACGTGTGAATAAGCTGTTTACGGCTTATTTCTATAACCTCTCCAAGATAACTTATGAAAACAACTTATAGATTATACCATTGACTTAATATTATCTTGTGTTATAGAAATAGCTTATTCATAAGCGCTTATGCCTAAGCTGTATAATAAGATGTTCTTTCTTGGCCTGTTTTTTTTTTTTTTGGGTTAATTGTTGTTAAGGTTGGGTTAAGCTTGTGCTTGTTAAAATTTTCCCTCTTGGCTTGATTGTGTAGACATAGTTAATCAAAGGGTATCTAAAATGACCATTCAGTGGGAAAATGAGGGAGGGGAGAAGGGGGAGCTGACAACTTAAATACCTTTCCTTGGGGGAAGGTGTGAACCAAATAATACATTGTAGTAGAACTATCTTTCATTGTGTTTATATGTTCGTATACTTTACTTATTTTTTAATTTTTTGTTTTACAATCTTTGTAGCACCAACACATTTGATCGAAAATGTGTTTAGTGTCAGACACCGATACAACATCGACACATATTATCGAAAATATGTTCGGTGTCAGACACTGATACAACAACGACACATGTGATTTCATTCGATCAATCCATTTTTACAAATTGTCATCGATATCGACGTGTTAGTGCCATGTCTAGTGTTTGTATCATAGTCACAGAATTCGTGCACCCCCCTAGGGAACCGCGAATTGGTTCGTGCGAACCGGTTCGCGGTTCTTTCGTGAATTGGTTCACGATAATTCTCTCTTGAATTCGGTGAAAACAACGAACCATCGAACCATGCCCAAGAACGTGTGTTCTAACCTCTCAGACGTGATTTTTTGTTTCTGCAAATGTTTGGCTGTGTCTGTTTCTGCAAGATGGCCATGAAAATTTCCAGTTCTGCAGCCAGGAAACAAATACCCTTCCTGCAGCCACTTTGTGATAGGTTGAAGATGAAGGGAGATTTAGACCATTTTCTTATACAAATACCCTTCATGCAGCCACTTTGTGATAGGTTGAAGATGAAGGGAGATTTAGACCATTTTCTTATACAACCCAAGCCCAATAACTTTGTTTTGGTTAAAAGCCCATTTTCTTATACAACCCGATCCCATTAACTTTGAGACAATCGAAAAGTTTTATTTATTTTTATTTTTTATGGCCACGTGGTGGTTGTGTTTAGGAATTAAGAACGTGTCTTTGTTTACCAACACCTTAAATAAAAGTCCATTCACTTACATAAGAAAAGAACGGTCTTTGCTTGTAATCAATAATTAACTTCACTTGTGGTGGTTCTTTCTTCAATAATTACCATTTAAAGTTCTTAAAAAGTGTAATTGTTAACAAATATTTCAATATCCAATGTATTCAATATCTTTTTTTATTAGTAACGTACCGATTATTATATTTGAACGTACCACGAACCCAAATAGCGTACCGACTATGCGTACCTAATTCTTTGAGAGTGGCGAACCGCGTACCCGAATTCGTACCACATACCGAAGCGAATTCCGAACCATGTGACTATGGTCTGTATCACTATTAGTGCTTTCTAGTTTGCAATTATGTATTATTGACATTCTTTGTTTTCTAATTGAGCTGAAATTGAGTTATATCTTTTTATTAATTTTGTCCTTTTTCTTCTAAAGAATGCATTTTATCACTTCAGGGAAGTGGTTCTTTGAATGAGCTGGCTGGTGTTGAAAACTTGTTGATTTATGTCTTTGGTTATCCATTATTGAATTCGAAGGATTGGCTAGATAAATATCTCAATTGTCTCTGTGTTGGAAATAAATGGTTATTTTCATCTTTTGTCGTCCCAATGAAGGAGAATCACTCTATAATTTGATGCATTTGTCTCTATGTTGAATTGTCAAACCTGGAGCAGGTATAACAAGCTCTTTCTTTAATTGTGATGCAATTTGAAATCTTGTGGAGTTATCTCTTTGGTTTGTCCTTTATTGTATTTGAAGGGTTGGCTAGATAAATTTGTCTCTCTTGGAAATGAATCGTTAGTTTCACATTTTTTCGTCCCAATGAAAGAGAACCTCTGTATGATTGCAATGTTAGTATTTTATCGTTGTGAGGTCAATATATACTTCCGTTAGATTTTGTCGATTTTTTTCGCCCCGCCCCACCCTGTTGCCATGCCTAGTTTATAAATATTGAATTGTTATGCCTGACATATGTCTAACTGTTTTTAATATATGGACAGGTAACTCCAACAATCATTTTTTGAATGTATTTGTCATGTTGGAACATGTGAGAAGACTAACAACCTTAAAACCAACCATAAACCTCTCCATCTTAGAGTCAAAGTTACATAGATGCCAATGGGTGAACCAATTCAAGCAGATTCTGTCACAAATGATCCTCACCGGTTATATCACCGACACCTACGCCGCAAGCAGGCTCGTCAACTTCTCTACTCACTCCAATTTCATTCCTTTTCAGTATTCCCTCAAAATTTTCGACCACCTTCACAACCCCAACACCTTCATTTGGAACACTATCATGCGTTCCCACTTAGAACTTCACAATTCACCTCATCAAGCTCTTAACTTTTACAAGCTCTTTCTCTTTCAAAACACTTCACCTGATCATTATACATATCCGATTCTCCTCCGATCCTGCACTGCCCGTGTATCGGAACCCGAAGGAAAGCAAATTCATGACCATGCTGTTAAGTTTGGTTTTGATTCTGACGTTTATGTTAGGAACACATTGATTAACCTGTATGCTGTTTGTGGGAACATGGTGAGTGCACGTAAGGTGTTTAAGGAAAGTTTTGTGTTGGATTTGGTTTCCTGGAATACCCTTTTGGCTGGTTATGTTAATTTGGGAGATGTTGGGGAGGCGGAATGTGTGTATGACAAGATGCCAGTGAGGAACACCATTGCTTCGAACTCCATGATTGTGCTATTTGGTAAAGAGGGTCGTGTTGCGAAGGCGCGAAGTCTTTTTGATCAGATTGAAGGGAAGGATATGGTGACATGGAGTGCAATGATTTCTTGTTATGAACAGAATGGGATGTGTGAGGAGGCATTGGTTTTGTTTGTGGATATGAATGCTCATGGAGTTATGGTTGATGAGGTGGTTGTGGTTAGTGCTATCTCTGCTTGTACGAGCCTCTTGGTTGTCCGGATGGGGAGGTCGGTACATGGTTTGGCATCAAAAATTGGGATTCAAGATTATGTTAGCCTTCAGAATGCAATGATACATTTGTACTCAAACTGTGGAGAGATATTGGATGCTAAGAAACTTTTCAGTGACGGTGTCCTGTTGGATCTGGTTTCTTGGAACTCAATGATTTCTGGGTACTTGATGTGTGGTTTGGTTGAGGATGCTAAGAAATTGTTTGATTCCATGGTTGATAAGGATGTTGTATCTTGGAGTGCTATGATATCGGGTTATGCTCAACATGGATGTTTCTCAGAAGCTGTGGCTTTGTTTCAGGAAATGCAGCTTCTTGGAATTAGGCCAGATGAGACTGCTTTAGTGAGTGTCATCTCAGCCTGCACCCATCTGGCTGCTTTGGATTTGGGCAAATGGATTCATGCATATATAAGTAAAAATAAATTCAATGTTAATGTCATTCTGGGCACGACACTTGTAGATATGTATATGAAATGTGGATGCGTGGAAAATGCATTAGAGGTTTTCTATGCTATGGAGGAAAAGGGAGTTTCTACCTGGAATGCTCTCATTCTTGGGTTGGCGATGAATGGTTTGGTAGAAAAGTCACTTAACATGTTTGCAGATATGAAAAAAACCAAGACACTACCTAATGAGATAACATTCATGGGAGTTCTTGGGGCATGTCGGCACATGGGTCTAGTGGATGAGGGGCACAGCTACTTTAGTTCAATGACCCAAGAACACAAGATAGCACCAAATGTTAAGCATTATGGGTGCATGGTTGATCTTTTAGGACGTGCAGGTTTGCTTAAAGAAGCAGAGGAACTGATTGAGAGTATGCCAATGGCGCCTGATGTTGCTACTTGGGGTGCTTTGCTTGGAGCTTGTAGAAAACACCATAACAATGAAATGGGAGAGAAATTGGGAAGGAAACTCATCCAGCTTCAACCTGACCACGACGGTTTCCATGTGTTATTGTCAAATATATATGCTTCAAAAGGAAATTGGGGTGATGTTCTGGAAATTAGAGGAATTATGGCACAACATGGGGTAGTGAAGATGCCTGGTTGTAGCATGATCGAGGCAAATGGAATAGTTCATGAATTCTTAGCGGGAGATAAAACACACCCTCAGATAAAGGATATTGAGCATATGTTAGATGAAGTGGCTGCAAAATTAAAGATTGAGGGCTATGCACCAATCACAAGTGAGGTTTCACTAGACATAGATGAAGAAGAAAAGGAAACTGCCCTTTTCAGCCATAGTGAAAAGCTAGCTGTTGCTTTTGGACTAATCACTATTCCCTTACCAGCTCCAATCAGAATAATCAAGAATTTGCGCATATGTAATGATTGTCACACTGTAGTGAAGCTAATCTCCAAAGCATTTGATCGTGAAATTGTTGTAAGGGATCGTCATCGCTTTCATCACTTTAAACATGGTTCTTGTTCCTGCATGGATTTTTGGTAGCAAAATCTGAAAAATTGCATGTGTGATTAAAGTAAATGGGCATCCCATGCTATGCTTAAGGAAAGTGCACTAAACTCAAAACCTTTACAATGTTTTGGACTCAAATATAGAAGCATGTAGCATCGATGACCTTTTCAGATTTGTTACATGTCGTTGATGTTGAATCAAATGATTTTTGTTCTTATGCTGCAAGATGGTATAGAATGAGGGCAGCAGAGCATGATATACTTCACAAGATATCAATCCATTTTTTATGATGCTGATTACAATCTATTCAACTCCTGGACTCTGAAGATAATTAATGTATAAAGAAATCAATTACAAGGGCTGCAGCTATCCTTGTATTTTTACCTTCTTTACATGTGTAAAAGTGGCCGAGTCTGAGGTAACTATTTTACAACCCAAAATAGTGGTATATATTTTGTTTTTATTTGATGTTTATTAATATGAAATGTGTTTATAAATATTAATGGCTTATATTATTTGACCTAAACTAAGGATAAAATTGTAATAACCACTACCAGCCACTGCTTTTGCTGGGTTATTATCAATTACCTCAGTAGCTTACACTAATCACTATAGTTTTTCAATTGCTCAAAATTACAGAAACCGAAGAGTCACGACATATATAAAAGAAATGAGGAAAACCAGTTTTACAAATTGGTATTTAGATATGCCATTGAAAGAGTATGATCTTTTCCACTGTTTTTGGCAACAGTACAGGTTCGGCCTCTTTTTCAATTGCTTTCTCTGTTTGAAGAGTCCCTTCCCTTTTTCAAAGACTTTCTCTAGTTTTTCTTTTTTGATTTGAATACTGATCTTCCTCTATTGGTTTTCCCTCTTCAGTACCAAGGTGGTGTATTTCTTTCCTAAAAGGTTTACTAATGGAAGGACTTTGTATCAATCAAATTTGGTTGACAGTTCACAAGGAAAAATAAGATTTACATATGGTAGCAGCTGATAGAGCTCCTGCTTGCTAGTGCAAGGAAATTTGCTCAATTGGAATTTGTTTTAAAATAATCCATTCTTATACTTACTTATAGAGTAAGAAATCACATTGACAGGGTTGATTTTGTTGCTTTATTTGGATGAGGGGGCACAACAAAGCATTGTAATAGAAATCATAATTGGTTTGACATGTGATAACTATAATGACTTCAACTTATTAACATATATATGTCGTGTTGTATCCGTGTCGTACTGCACCTATATTCCCTTATGGAATGTTATTAACGTATCTAAGCCGTGTTATATCTTAAATTTCAAAATTTCTCCATATCCTCACACGCTTGTATCTTAAATTTCAAAATTTCTCCATATCTGCGTGCCATTGTCGTATTGCACCTATATCCGTACTATGTATATGGAATTCATATCAATATCTCACGTCATAAAGTTAGAATAAATAGGCTAAAACATTAAATGTTAAATTATGTCCATGGGTAGGAAAATATTTTTTTTAACATCAAAAACTCTAGCAAACATTTAATAACAGTTTTAAAATTGTAACCCCAGCGTTACTTATAGAGGAAGAAATCACATTGACAGGGTTGATTTTGTTACTTTATTTGGATGAGGGGGCACAACAAAGCATTGTAATAGAAATCATATATAATTGGTTTGACATGTGATAACTATAATGACTTCAATTTATTAACGTATATATGTCATGTTGTATCTTAAATTTCATATCCTAATCGTACTGCACCTATATTCCCTTATGGAATGTTATTAATGTATCTAAGCCGCGTTGTATCTTAAATTTCAAAATTTCCCCATATCCTCACACCCTTGTATCTTAAATTTCAAAATTTCTCCATATCTGCGTACCATTGTCGTATTGCACCTATATCCGGACTATGTATATGGAATTCATATCAATATCTAAGGTCATAAAGTTATAATAAATAGTCTAAAACATAAAGTGTTAAATTATGTCCATGGGTAGAAAAAGATTTTTTTGTAACATCAAAAACTCTAGCAAACATTTAATAACAGTTTTGAAATGGTAACCCCAACATTACCCCTATTCCGGATTCGTAACTAGAAATTTTGTCTAGCTCTTTTCAATCAGAGCTAAAATTAAAGAAATTAAAATTGCCAAAATAGGAAGAAAAAAATGGAATGGATAATAGTGTTTCTATTATGAATGGAAAATCTTGAATTCTTTTGGCAAACAATAAATGTAACTAACACTTGTCAATAGAGTATAAAAAAATAAACAATCTTTTTGGTTGCATTAAATAATTAAACTGTTTTTGACTCAATTAAATAAACATGCTTGAGAAGACAAAAACTGATTAAAATAAAACAAAGTAACATACTTCAATTTGAAGTTGTCAATCCCAGAGAAATGGTGGAAGAACCCATAGTGCAGGTGGCGTCCGTCTAAACCGATTTTGGTAAGGGCAATGTTGACTAAAGCTTCCATCTTTAACATTATAAATTCCCATATCAAATGGTCCATTAGGATAAGAAACTGGCACATCGTTGTAAAAATCATCGGTGTAATATATTGAATCCTTTTGCAAATAATTAGAGAAATATGAGGCAGACATAGATACAGAATCACTATCACCCACAAATAAAACATTGTCTCCTAAACTATCAAGTTTTAACATTTGCATAAGCTTACCACTTTGAAGATCCAATTCCAACTTATATACTTCAAATCTTTCAGTACCACTACTAGATATGATACTATCTTCATCATCGTCATCATCTGGAAAACCAATAATTTTTCTCACAAGCCACAGTTCTCCCTCCAATGATTTCACAAGATAAACTCGATGATCATAATCATCCCCCTCGGAAGAAACAACATTGGGAATGACCTTCTTATCCTTCAAGTAACACAAATCGAAAGAGACAATGTTATTCCATTCTCCCACAGCATAGACTAGACCTTTATAGAAAATAACATCAGTGAAGCGACAATAGTCGAGATCATCGTGATCAATATAAGTCCAAACCTTTTGTCCGGCTTTTATGAAAGCAAGACATTGACGCATACTATAGATTGCTACAACAACGTAATCATGTGGCCTAATTGTAGGATTAGCCGATAAAATAACCTTATGCACATTACATTCATAATTTTTTCTTGTAAGTATATCCAACATGTAGATAGGTGGTAGAGGGATGGAAACATTTTTGAAAGGATTTAGTAGAGTTATAATTGTAACTTTGGAGTACTCCACCTTTGCTAGCCAACCATGACTGGAGCCACAAAACCTCTTGTTATAAGGCACTTGAAGTTGCAACTTACAAATTGCTTTGGATGAAATCCCATATAAACTTCTCTTTGTTCTACACTTTCTTTTTGTGGGAATCATTAACATGGGCAATACATTATTTTTTATTTGCCGGTTTTGATAATTAAACTTTGCAATGGAATACCAATTCTTGCATACCACGCTGAAATAGATGTGATCTATACGCTCTACCAACTTGTCAAAAATCAAACTTAGAGGAAGTGTTTCCAAATTTTTCCAATCTACCTCCATTGACAAGAAATCAAGTATAAGAAAAGGGAAGCTTTTTATTTTTTTGGAATGAAGCTATGAGAAAATCTGGTGCACAGAGTGGTTGCAGTTTGATGTATTTAAATAGAATTCAGAAGTCGGTATTTAAACTATGAGCAAATCTTTCTTATTTATTGATAAGGTTGTTACATGTTAATTTTGCAAATATGTATTTCTAAAATTTGTTACGTGAATTGTGGCCCAAATAACAAACATATACTATATATTTGCTCCTATTATATTGCCAATTTAAAGATATGATTATTTTTTTTTAAGGGGAAAAGATATGATATTTTTTATTATAAAAAAAAAAAAGATATTTTGAAAGATTGGCTTTACAAAATATGAATGATTTCCGTGCGTGAATTGTGCAAAAAGAAATAACAAACATATACTATACTATATACTATATATTTGCCAATTTAAAGATATGTTATTTTTTATTAGCAAAAAGAAATATACATTTTGAAAGATTGGCTTTACAAAATAAGAGCAAAATCAGATACGATGATGAATGATTTCTGCGTGAATTGTGCAATTTAAGTTCGAAAGATTGATTCTGAAATTGTTTTAAGGTTGTTTGTTTGTACGAGAGGTTTGATTCTTGCTCCGTATCCAACATTCCATTTGCATTTTTTTTTAAATTCGATACACCTTTATTTATGTGTTAAAGTGTGTGTAGTATGGTCTTTTAAGAATCTTTATCTTTATTTTTATATATATAAATGTTAGGTAGTCTTGACAACCCTAATGACTAACCCTAACTTTTCTTTTGAAAGAAATTTATGAAAAAAAAATCCTATTTTGGTTTGTGATATGAAATATATTTTAATACTCAATAATATATTTTTATACTAATATGATATATTTTGGTTTTTGAATTAAATCTAATATACTATTTTTCTATTGAATATGATATATTTTGGTACTCAATTTGAGATATTTTTGTACTAAATCTAATATATTTTTGTACTTAATAATATATTTGTGATATGAAATATATTTTAATACTCAATAATATATTTTTATACTGAATATGATATATTTTGGTACTCAATTTGAGATATTTTTGAATTAAATCTAATATACTATTTTTATATTGAATATGATATATTTTGGTACTCAATTTGAGATATTTTTGTACTAAATCTAATATATTTTTGTACTTAATAATATATTTTAAAATTGAAGAGTAAACTCGTTAAATAGTTATGAGAGAAACCTAGCTCAGTTAAAAGGTTATAAATAGAGGAGAGCATCCGTAGGAATATCAAATTCTGCAAACCAAAGGTAAGGGGAGTCTCTATTCACCATAAGGGGGAGTCTCTATTCTCATGTCTTTTATTTTGGCCTAAAAAATAGGAAAATCTTCCAGGTCATGGCAAATAAGTTATTAACATATATATATAATGATGTCGCTTTGCAGTTTTTCTTTAAACCTTATAATGTGTCTTTGTTGTTGCCCATGTTCTGTTTTCAATAACTTCAAAAATCCTTGAATCTATCCTCTCTATTAGAATCAAAAATCAGCCAAAGTATGTTCTAAAATTTAGTGAGATTAATATACTTCACATTTATAATTCACATTTTTTGTGTTATGTATCATAACTAATGTGGATCACATCTGTTTTAGGATGACATTGGTGAAAGCAACCCCCATCTCTGATATCGTGTGCGGTAAGACTGATTTTAATGTCATGGCTCGGGTCATTCATCTCTGGTCAATTCCAGACCGAAACAACTCTACTGAAGAAGGAAGCCTCCAGATGCTTTTGGTGGATGAAAAGGTAATATGTTTAATATGTTTATTTCCACGTTTGATTACTTTCACAGAATTTAATTTTGATAGTTATATATGAAGCTCTACAAAACTCGTGCATCGCACGGGTTAGAGTCTAGTTTAGTTTAATAATCAATAACTTACCTTTTTTTGTAACCTGTAACTTACCGATAGAATATAAAAATTAATGGTAACTGTGCGCACCTCGTTTTTTTCCTGAGAAAAAGACGCGCAAATCCTCCGAGGTCGTTCGTAAACGCTCGGAGGGCCTTTGTGAAGCCGCCACCAAAGTTTTTGTGTAAAGGGAACGTTGATAAACCCTTAAGTTTTTTTTTTTTATGTTTAAAGGGAAACGATAATAAAACCCTTTGACGATGAGGAAAGGATGGTCATCGCAACCATTGTCGGGTTCGGGAGTCGATTACGCAAGGGGAAGGTATTAGCACCCCTCACGTCCGTTGTACTCAACGGGAACCTTCTATTTGGCTAAAGCTTAAATTGTTTTTTTAATGTTTTGCGCGCATGCTTATTTATGTCAAAATATAATAAAAAGGGGGGGAAAAAAGAGATAAAAACAAATGAAAGAAAGGAAAAAAAGTTTTTTATTATTGCGCTTGACAAGATGTCGATCTTGCTCCTACGTATCTCCCGGTAGTCGGAGAATTCAAAGCGTACGTAGTTCTTTGGTAGAAAAACGTACATATGTTGGTTAATTTTAAATGGACGATGTTTTAACCGAATTCTTGCGATTAAAACGTAGCTTGTATGCTCGCGCTTGGGAGACTTATTAAGCGTTTGTTCACGAATCGCACTAGAATTGTTAAAAGGTACGTCCGTTAGGGTAAAAGGGGTGAATTGGTCGCTATGGGACCAAGAGAGGTGCAATGGACTCATACAAGTCAATCATTGACCGAGTGGACTCCAACGAGTCGGGCGATTGTTCGATTGATCCACTGAGATCAAGAACGGGTACAATGGACTCGGACGAGTCGAACATTGACCGAGTGGACTCCAACGAGTCGGGCGATCGAATCTAATGGCCACGGGGGACCAAAAGGTTCGGATTGACCACAAGGGGCCAAGGTTTGGTTTGGTTATGGTTGGATACGTTAAAAATGGAATGACGATTGCCCGAACGACGAGACATACGTCACGCATTCGTGCAATCGGGGCAATGGAGAGACATACGTCACACCATCCCTTTTTCATTCATGTTTTTGGGTAGAATTCTTTTAGAAATCCCAAAGTATATCAAAACATTCGGTTTGAAAACCCAACTTGGAAAGATTTAGCAATTTTGCTAGAAAACGCCTAAGTTCGTCTCATTTTGCGAAAAGCGAACGTTATTCGGCGTATGTTCATGTTTGAGTTTTGAACATCATGAACAATATTTATTGTTCAAGTTTTGATTGAAATGATGAACATAGCTGATTTGTTCATGTTCTTTTGAAAGTTTGAGAACATAACTTGTTTTACAAGTTATCCACAAATGGGCATACGAACTTGTGAATTTGTCAAGATTATGCAAAATCCTTGTTTATGGTTTGAAAAACATGGGTTTAAAAACTCTTAGGTTCTGAGCTCCTGGGCTAGAACCTCAAAAAATGGTCATTTTGACACAAAAACTCAGATTCTGAGTTCTGTCATGGTCGCACTGCGACCATGACTTCGCACTGCGAAGCATGCGAATTTTTGAGTTCAGAAGCTGTTTCTGAACTTTTGTTCAGAAACAACTTCTGAACACACTCAGGACCTTTTATGTGAGTGAAAAGCTTTGAGTTTTTGGGATGAAAAAGGCTGGACAAACCAGTTTTGATGTTTTGAAAACTTTGGGATTTCTTTGAAATTCAAAAGGGGTTTTTTAAAACCAAATGGTTTTGAACCAAAATTGCTATGCAAACACAAATGAAAATGCAATACAAAGGCTTAGAAACTTACAGAACTCCTTAGCAAAGCTCCAGCTGCAATGGATTTGAATTGGTTGAAGGCTTTCACAAAGGTTTTTGATATTGGTGATGAACTTGAACTTTGTGATGCTTTGTGTTGGATTGGTTTTTTTCTGGTTGTTTGTGAGTGTTTGTAAGCTGGAATGAGTAGAGTTTCTGCTCTTGAAATGCTGCTGTTAGTTTTTTAAAACCTTGGGCATTGCCTTCTATTTATAGGCCAAAATCAAATCTATTTCATCATTAGCAAATCCCAAAATCCAGCTGATTTGTGGCTAGGATCAAGCTGAATCCCTTTGCATTAAATGCTAATGGATAGAGGCAACCTTGCCTTGTGCCAAGGGGCAAGATTCAGCCTGATTTTAGCCACAAATTCAACTAATTCTATAAGGTAATGATGAGAAACAAAGCTGAATTGCAATTGGCCAAACTTGGGGATCAATCCTTGCAATCTCAATGGTTAACCAATAAAAACGTGCACTGTAATGTGCAGAGATTGAGGGATGAGAAAGGCTACCTATGGCTGGTGTGAGGGGTGAAAAGCTGCTGCAAAAACAGGGTAGGCACTCATGGCTTTTCAAGAGAGAAAATCCAGCTAGTTTGACTGGTTTTGGGGGGAGCAAGCAGGAGAAAAGTGCTCAAGCAGGTGGCTGGCAACCTTGTGGTGGTTAACAGGTCACTTGGGAGGGACAAGAGCTGCCCAAGGGCAAGCCCACTTGCTTGTCACATGCTAGGTTGGAAGAAAAAGCTTCCAACCTTGGCATTAATGGCAAGTCCTTCAATTCTTGTTTTGCTTGGCCCAATTAGCCATGAATGCTGATTAAAATAAATATGGAAGTGATATGCAACAAATTCTGGAATTAAATCAAAGAAACCAAAAATCTGCAGAAAAATCGCAGACTTTGCAGTGCGAAGTGAGCTTCGCAGTGCGAAGTCATCATTTTTGAAATGTTGACTTTTCTGTTGACTTTTGTTGACTTTGACTTTTTTCTCCCTCTTTGATTTCTTTTGATTTTTTGTTTTAAAATGCTTAGGACAAAATTAGGGTACTACAGCTGCCCCTACTTAATTGTGTCTTCGCATAGAGTGCGTGAGTGCCGAGGGCATCTCATGAACTCTTTGCGAAGATCAATTAAGTAAAAAGAAGGACCCGAATTTTGTCCTTCGCGGAATGCAAATGCAATAGTTTGAAAAGGTTGATCGTATCCAGCCGCTAACACTGGAGGTAGACCCACTGGGGGATGAAGGTAATCTTATCTAGGCACTTTCACTAGAGGTCGATACCTAAGCTAGGTAATCTTATTCAGGCGCTTTCACTGAAGGTCGATTCCTAACGAGCTGTGATCTTATTCAGCCGCTAACACTGAAGGTCGATACACTGGGGGAGGTGATCTTATCTAGGCACTTTCACTAGAGGTCGATACCTAAGCTAAGTAATCTTATTCAGGCGCTTTCACTGAATGTCGATTCCTAACGAGCTGTGATCTTATTCAGCCGCTAACACTGAAGGTCGATACACTGGGGGAGGTGATCTTATCTAGGCACTTTCACTAGAGGTCGATACCTAAGCTAGGTAATCTTATTCAGGCGCTTTCACTGAAGGTCGATTCCTAACGAGCTGTGATCTTATTCAGCCGCTAACACTGAAGGTCGATACACTGGGGGAGGTGATCTTATCTAGGCACTTTCACTAGAGGTCGATACCTAAGCTAGGTAATCTTATTCAGGCGCTTTCACTGAAGGTCGATTCCTAACGAGCTGTGGTCTTACCCTAAATAGGTGCCCCTGGTTGAACCGGAAAACATGATTGTATAATGCATGTTATGGAGTATGATATGCAGTGATATGCAATGTAATATGATATGAGATGGACTCAAACAAAGATTCCTTCTGGGGAATTGGGGACAGTTAGTGAAGGAGGTTCACTGGGGAACGCTTACTTGACTGTTGATGGATGTTGGTGAATATGTGATACTCACTGGAGAATCCTCACTGAGGATGCATGATTTATGAAATGAAATGCATGTGTACGAATGATTTGTATATGCATGCATGAATGAAAATGACATGATGCATGAATTATGCTATGCATGATGTGAGGGATGGGTGCCGAGCAAGGTCGGTCTTGGTTGTGGTTGTGCCAATGACGATTGGACTCTCTCTTTTTTTATTTTGTTGTTGGTTGGTTTGGAAGGACAAGGTCCTTTGCCTACATACCCGAATGGGATCAAAACCGGTGTAGTTCGGGCTTGCCCCGGGGATTTGTGTGGGTTTGCCAATAATGATTGGACCTTTTGTTTTGGGTTGAGACTCCCTGGGGAATGTCAATGAAAATTGGGCTTTATTGTGGGCCAATGAATATTGGGCTTTGGTTTGTTGTGCTTGACAAGATGATGATCTTGCTCCTACGTATCTCCTGGTGGGATGGAGAATTCAAAGCTTACGTAGTTCTTTGCTTTGCCAATGAATATTGGACTTTTGGTTTGCCAATGAAAATTGGGCTTTGGTTGTGACATCACTGGGGATATAAGGATCAATTTGGAAACATGATCGATATCCGGCCTTAGTGGATGAAAAAGATGTATGGGGGGGTGAGCTTTATTTGGGAAATTTGCTTCCTCCGACACCCGGGATCTTTGCGTTTTACGCGTCGTGAGCTACGCACTTGTTTCTGCTGAAGAACATGAGTCTTAAAATGACTGATGCAAAGCTTCAAGTTTTGAGTCCTCTGATGCAATACCGGGGACCAACGAAATTCTTTCGACATTTAACGTCCAAGTAAAAACACACATTTTTTTTGTTTTTTTTATGTTATTCCCATATTTCAATGCATTATTTATCATGAATAAAAACACATTTTATGAGCAAGTAAGGACGCATAACAATGAAAAGATTTAAAGATGATTTTGATTCAACGAAACTTAGTCCCTTGTGTGGGTAACTATTCGTGAAAATGTAATCCCTATAAGAGGTGATTACTGAGATAGAGAAAAAGGAAGAAACAAAAAGACAAATGGAAATTTGCTTGGGTTTCACGTGCTACTTTCCCTATGACTTCGAAATAATTTGTTTTTGAAAGATGATAATGAGGTTGATTCTTTCCCTCTTGAATTCTGTCCGGACCTCACGTGCCGCAGTCTTTTTGCCTTCTCTTTTTTTTTTGAAACCCCTAATTTTTACCTGGACCGCTCCTTCGAGTTTTCAGTCCACCGGGGTATATTTCCTTTTTTGATGTCCTTAATTTTTGCCTAGACCGCCTTTTCAGGTTTTCGATCTACCAGGACGCTCTCTATTGCCTAAACCGCCCTTTTCGGGTTTTCGATTTAGCGAGCTCTTTTTTCTTTTTGGCATATATTTTTTTTTTGACTGCGCCGGAGTTTATTGATAGGGGGATCCTTGTGGACGGGTAATACCTTTTTTCCAAGCATTAAGTCTCCTTCTCTAAATTCTCGAGAATGAACTTTCTTGTTGAACTGTCCATGCCCCAATGTTGTGAGGTGTTTCTCTTTTATGGGGTTCAGCTGGTCGAACCTTGTTTGTGTTTGTGGATGCCAATGAAAATTGGACTTTGGGTGTGTGGATGCCGAGCAAGGTCGGGCTTTTATGATGGGATGCCGAGCGAGGTCGGGCTTTTATGATGGGATGCCGAGCAAGGTCGGGCTTTTGTTTGGTTGCCGAGCGAGGTCGGGCTTTTTGTGATTGGTTGGGAATGGCTTCCGAGCAAGGTTGGGCTTTTGTGATTGGCTTCCGAGCAAGGTCGGGCTTTTGTTTTTTTTTTTGGATGGGAATGCCAATGAAAATTTGGCTTTTATTGGAAATGGGGTTTGTGAGCGCCAATGGAAATCGGGCTTTTTGTTTGGAAATTGTGAGGAATGCCAATGACGACTGGGCTTTTTGTGTTTGGGGATGCCAATGAAAATTGGGCTTTGTTTGTTTGGGAATGTGAGGAATGCCAATGACGACTTGGCGTTTTGTGGGAAATTGTGGGGAGTGCCGTAACGGCAAATGGTTTCTTTTTTTTGATGAGTTGGGCGACCACTTATTTGGTCATGTTTGCATAGGAAGATGCTTCGACCCATTTGGTGAAACAGTTGATGGCAACTAGTATGAACTGGTGCCCTTTTGAAGCCTTTGGCTCAATCATTCCGAACATGTTTATGCCCCACATAGAGAATGGTTAGGGTGATGTCATGACATTCAGAGGTGTTTGTGGTATGTGCCCCTTGTTGGCATAATTTTGTCACTTGTGACATGTCTTGGCATGGGTTTGGAAGGACTCCTCATGGATTTCTTTGGTGAGCATGACTGCTTCATGTTTATCCACACGTCTGAGTGAGACTATGATTTCTCTTATAGAGTGTGCCCCGGCAGAGGGAAAATTGTAGTGTCATTCTTTTGAGGGCTCTCTTGGTGAGGTTGTATTACCCTATCCTCTTGATCCCCAAGTCTGGACAATCCTTCAGGAGGTTCAAAATCGTCCCCATTATCACCTTCCGTTTGGTTAATTGGAAAATTGAAGTCAAAAGGGATCGTAGCAGTGCTATTTTTTTTGGTGTATTTATGATGATTTTTTTTGTAGGGTTTACGAAAATTTATTTGAGAACGAAAGAAAAACGAATTCTTTGAACATAAACTGCAAACTTATTAATGACAGAAATGATTTGAAATATGGGGGTCCCATAAAATTAATCGTTTGCCCTGGGAAGAGCAAAATGATTTTTTTTGAAAAACAAGATAAATTACTTGGACAAAGAAATTATTTCCAGAATTTCGATGGCCTTCCGGTTGCTTGGATCTCATCTGAAACGCCACGATACACCGGGTCGGGTATTTCTTTTTTTTTTGGTGTTTTTAGTGAGGGGATGATGTGAGGGTTTTTCTTTGAAATGAAAATGCATGTGAATGTATAAATGCAATGAGTATGCAAAAATATGCCCCTCTTTTTTTTATGCAAAATTTTTTTTATGAATGCAAATGTAATGATATGCAAAGGTTTGGTGTATGAAGGTTCGGAACTTCCCCCCATCCTCACATGTAGGCTCTAAAAGGTGAAATTTCCTAAGAAGAGGTCCCTAGAGTCATAGATCTCACATGGAATTAGGGTTGTCTATGGACATACGTCGACATGACTTCAATTAATTCCACGTGAAAATCTCCTCTAAGCGGGGTTGGGCATCCTACCTCACGGACATAAGTCAACGCGGGCTTCCGCACACAACCTCCTTCTAACTTAGTTTTTTTTCTCAAGCTCGGGTGGAGAGCCTCACACGTCCGGCATTAACCCGAACAATGTGGAGTAACATCACTCAAGTAACCCCCGCATTTGATATATATGATATGAATATAAAGCAAAATAAAGCAAATATAAACATAAAGCATATATATGACATGTATGAATAAAATAATAAGCATGGCACGCAAAAAAAAAAAACATTTGGCTTAAAAGCCAAATAGGTTAGGCTTGACTTGCTAGTGGGAAAATTCGTTCCCCAGTGAAGTCGCCAGCTGTGCGCACCTCGTTTTTTTCCTGAGAAAAAGACGCGCAAATCCTCCGAGGTCGTTCGTAAACGCTCGGAGGGCCTTTGTGAAGCCGCCACCAAAGTTTTTGTGTAAAGGGAACGTTGATAAACCCTTAAGTTTTTTTTTATGTTTAAAGGGAAACGATAATAAAACCCTTTGACGATGAGGAAAGGATGGTCATCGCAACCATTGTCGGGTTCGGGAGTCGATTACGCAAGGGGAAGGTATTAGCACCCCTCACGTCCGTTGTACTCAACGGGAACCTTCTATTTGGCTAAAGCTTAAATTGTTTTTTTAATGTTTTGCGCGCATGCTTATTTATGTCAAAATATAATAAAAAGGGGGGGAAAAAAGAGATAAAAACAAATGAAAGAAAGGAAAAAAAGTTTTTTATTATTGCGCTTGACAAGATGTCGATCTTGCTCCTACGTATCTCCCGGTAGTCGGAGAATTCAAAGCGTACGTAGTTCTTTGGTAGAAAAACGTACATATGTTGGTTAATTTTAAATGGACGATGTTTTAACCGAATTCTTGCGATTAAAACGTAGCTTGTATGCTCGCGCTTGGGAGACTTATTAAGCGTTTGTTCACGAATCGCACTAGAATTGTTAAAAGGTACGTCCGTTAGGGTAAAAGGGGTGAATTGGTCGCTATGGGACCAAGAGAGGTGCAATGGACTCATACAAGTCAATCATTGACCGAGTGGACTCCAACGAGTCGGGCGATTGTTCGATTGATCCACTGAGATCAAGAACGGGTACAATGGACTCGGACGAGTCGAACATTGACCGAGTGGACTCCAACGAGTCGGGCGATCGAATCTAATGGCCACGGGGGACCAAAAGGTTCGGATTGACCACAAGGGGCCAAGGTTTGGTTTGGTTATGGTTGGATACGTTAAAAATGGAATGACGATTGCCCGAACGACGAGACATACGTCACGCATTCGTGCAATCGGGGCAATGGAGAGACATACGTCACACCATCCCTTTTTCATTCATGTTTTTGGGTAGAATTCTTTTAGAAATCCCAAAGTATATCAAAACATTCGGTTTGAAAACCCAACTTGGAAAGATTTAGCAATTTTGCTAGAAAACGCCTAAGTTCGTCTCATTTTGCGAAAAGCGAACGTTATTCGGCGTATGTTCATGTTTGAGTTTTGAACATCATGAACAATATTTATTGTTCAAGTTTTGATTGAAATGATGAACATAGCTGATTTGTTCATGTTCTTTTGAAAGTTTGAGAACATAACTTGTTTTACAAGTTATCCACAAATGGGCATACGAACTTGTGAATTTGTCAAGATTATGCAAAATCCTTGTTTATGGTTTGAAAAACATGGGTTTAAAAACTCTTAGGTTCTGAGCTCCTGGGCTAGAACCTCAAAAAATGGTCATTTTGACACAAAAACTCAGATTCTGAGTTCTGTCATGGTCGCACTGCGACCATGACTTCGCACTGCGAAGCATGCGAATTTTTGAGTTCAGAAGCTGTTTCTGAACTTTTGTTCAGAAACAACTTCTGAACACACTCAGGACCTTTTATGTGAGTGAAAAGCTTTGAGTTTTTGGGATGAAAAAGGCTGGACAAACCAGTTTTGATGTTTTGAAAACTTTGGGATTTCTTTGAAATTCAAAAGGGGTTTTTTAAAACCAAATGGTTTTGAACCAAAATTGCTATGCAAACACAAATGAAAATGCAATACAAAGGCTTAGAAACTTACAGAACTCCTTAGCAAAGCTCCAGCTGCAATGGATTTGAATTGGTTGAAGGCTTTCACAAAGGTTTTTGATATTGGTGATGAACTTGAACTTTGTGATGCTTTGTGTTGGATTGGTTTTTTTCTGGTTGTTTGTGAGTGTTTGTAAGCTGGAATGAGTAGAGTTTCTGCTCTTGAAATGCTGCTGTTAGTTTTTTAAAACCTTGGGCATTGCCTTCTATTTATAGGCCAAAATCAAATCTATTTCATCATTAGCAAATCCCAAAATCCAGCTGATTTGTGGCTAGGATCAAGCTGAATCCCTTTGCATTAAATGCTAATGGATAGAGGCAACCTTGCCTTGTGCCAAGGGGCAAGATTCAGCCTGATTTCAGCCACAAATTCAACTAATTCTAGAAGGTAATGATGAGAAACAAAGCTGAATTGCAATTGGCCAAACTTGGGGATCAATCCTTGCAATCTCAATGGTTAACCAATAAAAACGTGCACTGTAATGTGCAGAGATTGAGGGATGAGAAAGGCTACCTATGGCTGGTGTGAGGGGTGAAAAGCTGCTGCAAAAACAGGGTAGGCACTCATGGCTTTTCAAGTGAGAAAATCCAGCTAGTTTGACTGGTTTTGGGGGGAGCAAGCAGGAGAAAAGTGCTCAAGCAGGTGGCTGACAACCTTGTGGTGGTTAACAGGTCACTTGGGAGGGACAAGAGCTGCCCAAGGGCAAGCCCACTTGCTTGTCACATGCTAGGTTGGAAGAAAAAGCTTCCAACCTTGGCATTAATGGCAAGTCCTTCAATTCTGGTTTTGCTTGGCCCAATTAGCCATGAATGCTGATTAAAATAAATATGGAAGTGATATGCAACAAATTCTGGAATTAAATCAAAGAAACCAAAAATCTGCAGAAAAATCGCAGACTTCGCAGTGCGAAGTGAGCTTCGCAGTGCGAAGTCATCATTTTTGAAATGTTGACTTTTCTGTTGACTTTTGTTGACTTTGACTTTTTTCTCCCTCTTTGATTTTTTTTGATTTTTTGTTTTAAAATGCTTAGGACAAAATTAGGGTACTACAGTAACAATTATCCTTATTCAAAAAGGGACAAGTATCCTAAAAATGGAGGAAGACTAATTATTTATCTTTTCGTTTTGCTTGCACATACAATATATATTTAGACAAAACTTAGATACAGTACCTTAGATAAAAAAAACTTAGATAAAGTCAAATTGCAATTTCAATAAGTGAATGGCTCGAAGAAGAAACCACTACTTCTTCTAACTGAGTTTCATCAGCACCGTCCCTCTTTTAATCTATCTTCTTTTGCCTTATAAAGTTTCAATTTTGATTAATGGGGTTACTCTGTTTTATTTTCCTGGTTTGAACAACTATTTCCAAAAAAACAAATAGTGTCTTTGTTGTTCTATTTTTTGCCTTCAATTTTTAAACTTTGTATACAAGTGAAACAGTGGAGTAAAATTTCAACACTTTGCATTTAAACCTTTCATTAGAACATTAAGATGCCTTTAATTGAATTTTGAATGAGTAAGACAAACAAACACTAACTTAACCGAAAAAAACCAATCGAGAACCGGGATCTTATTTATAAAAGTTCTTAAGTTTTCTTAAGCAACTTTTTCAAGCCAAAAATTGAGGTTAATTTTGACATTTTAATATTGACATCTCATAATTATTATTTAATTTAATATTTATTTAATTATTGAATCATATTGCCACCATATGCCAATCAATTGAACAAATATTTGTTAAATTTGTGTCACCTTCCCTAGACTACCAGGTACATTTGTTTTTCTCCATAATCTTTTGGTTTGTTTTCTATTTTTCCTATTTTGTTATTTAATTTAATCTTATATATAAATGTTCTTAAGTCTCTTCGACAACTTATTGGAGGCGAAAAATCTTTCTTTCAACAAAAAAAACTTTTTTGGAGTCAAAAAAGTTGTTGCAAATATCCTTCCAAATTTTTTTCTCTTTCTTTATTTTTTTTAGAAAATGATCGCATATCTTATCTTATAGATAAAAGTTCTTAAGTCGTTTAACTTTGGAGCCAAAAAAGTTGTTGCTAATCTTTTTTCTAATTTTTTGTTTCTTTTTGTTTTTAAAAAAATGATCTCATCTTATCTTATATATAAAAGTTCTTAAGTCTCTTAAACAAATTTTTTAAGGCAAGATAATTGTTACAAATTTCCCAATTTTTTGTCTTTTATTCTTTTTCTAAAGAATGATCTTATACATCTTATCCTATATATAAAAATTCTTAAGTTAACCAATTTTTTTGAGCCATAAATAGGGTAAATATTGTAATTCTATATCTATATTAACGAATTGAACCTATATTTTCTATTTAGCTTATTGAACGTAAATTCCCTATTATTTTTTCACTATCTTATATATCTTATATATAAAAGTTGTTAAGTTCCATAAACAACTTTTGGAACCAAAAATAACGTTAATATTGTAATTTTATATTTATTTTAACTAATTAAACCTAAATTTACTATCATGCATAAATTTGAAAATTGTTCTTTAAGAGGTAATTACATTCGTTGATGTATTTGTTTTTTTTATTTATCTCTATTTTTGGATCTATTATATTGTAATGGAGTCAACAAGAGAATTTAAATAATTCTTATCAACAATCTCTCTGATGTGATAATATGAAGTCTAAATTACTTCAAGAGGAATTGAATATGGGATGTCGGAGACTTGGAGACAGGTCTTAGAAGCACATGGCCTTCGAATGAGTAGAAGCAAGACAGGCGAAGTAGTTCTACCTTAGACATGAAAGTTGGATATCATATCATACAAGTTACACAGTTTAAATATCTTGGGTCCATAGTACAAAATGACGAAGAAATAAAAGCAAATGTAAATCATCGTATTCAAGTTGGATGGTTGAAATGGAGAGGAGCCTTATGTGTTTTATGTGATACAAAAGTACCATTCAAGTTGAAGGGAAAAATATTATACAATTGTCAGACCAACGATCTTTTATGGAACAAAGTGTTGGGCGGTTAAGAACCAACACGAGAATAAAGTAAGTGTGGCGAAGATGAGGATGTTGCGTTGGATGTGTGGTAAGACTGGATGTGATGAGATTAGAAATGACAACATTATAGAGATAGTTGGGGTAACACATATAGTATAAAATATTGTGGAAAACAAGCTTAGGTGGTTTGGACATGTAGAGGGAAGACTTTTAAATTCTGTAGTAAGAAGAGTAGTCAAAATAGAGGATAAAAATATTACAAGAGGTATAGGAAGACCTAGAAAAACTATAAGAGAAACTATTATGAAAGATTTAAAGATTAATGAGTTGGATCTAAATATGGTTTATGATAGAACAATATGACGTATTTCGATTCATGTAGTCGACCCACTTAGTGAAATAATGTTTGGTTGTTGTTGTTTTTTTGTGTTGTTGTCTTTTGGAAGCAATAACTCATGCAAAACAACAATTATTATAACATTTTATGTTTACCATATTTATTAATCAATGGTATAATCAACTTCCCGTGCATCGTATGCGGTCCAAGTACTAGTGACAATTAGAATTATAGTATACATGCCACTTGTTATTTTCTGATAGGGAACAATACCACCAGCATCTAAGGTACCGTATATGAGTTTTCTCCTAAACAAACGGAGGCCCTGGCCAAGGTTAAAAAAGAAGTTCAATTAAATTAAATTACAAATAAGTTAAAATATTATTTTTGGGTAGAATAAGTTAAAATATAAAATTTTAAGATTTTCTTTATAGAAGTTTTTTACTTTATGACTTAGTATTTATATAGTTTTTAAGTGTTTGTAAAAAAAATCAAAACATTTTTTTAAGTGTATATTTTTATTTTATTATCTTTATTAGATCATTGCTAGTATGAAGACTTTACTTTATTTACCAAACAATGCTTTTTTTTTTCTTACGGTATCACCAACAATATGATTGAAATAACTTTGTTAGTTCTTCCTCATGATATGTTTTCCCCAGACGTCTTTTCAGATTATTACCCTACGAGAAACCAGTGTGCTGTACAATACCCTTTCAAAGTCGATTATCAATATTCTTGGAGAAAAATACTTGGATTTCTGAGTGTTAAGACGTTTGATGAAAAATATCAAGGTGGTACATAACACAATGAGATTGCTCAATCGAGGCCTTTGCAAAAAGAAGATCATAAGAAAAAAGAAGCTAAGAGAATTGGGTCCATACCCGCTAGCACACATAGTTTTCGAGTTATTTGCTTCAACTTGATATATGCTATAATATGAGAAGGTAGTTCCATACAAATGAGTAATGACAAATAAATAAGGTGTATTATCCTCTTTTATGAGTAAAAAAAAATATATTGTATCTCCATTCCACATGATTTTGTAGGTAAGGGAAGTGATATAGTGGTGAACAACCTCAATAAGTTTCTCTAGAAACTTAAACTCCTCCATATAGTTCTCCATGAAGTTCCAGTTAAGGCGATCCTATGCTTTTTCTGGATCAATTTTGATGAATATAAGCAAATTCTTACCTGTCATGTGGGACATAGATTGAACCATCTTCTAGGTCACAATAATGTTTTGATGAATGTTGCGCCCTAGGATAAAACTCGATTCACTCAAATAAGGCTTAATCATGTTCATAATGAAATTTAGAAATAAATTTACACACAATATTAGACAGAGATATATGAAAAACAAACCTTGATTTATAAATCTTAAGAATCATCACAAAAATAGTATTATTAATAACATATATAAGGTGAGATTTACCTGAACCTGATTAACATAGTGAAACAAAGAATCTGCAATTGTATTCCAACGTTGCTGGAAGAAGAGGGCAAGGTAACCATATTCTCTAGACGATTTGGATCACCCATATCAAAAAGGGCTTTTTTACACTCTTCTTTATATAAAGTAATGGTAAACTGATCTTGAAGATCATTTTCCATCCAAGAAATCGTTATAACATGATGTGTGGCTAACTTGAATGTCATTCAATGATAATAACAACTTTTTTTTTATCTTGAAATATTACCGAAAAAATTATTATTCCAATCTTTTAAATGAGTGCTAAGACTAGATAACGTGTTGACCAAATTAGAATTACCAATCCAATTATTTGTAATTAATCTATAAAAATCAGCATGAGATATCGAAGCAACTTCAAACCTGAACGTTTGATTACAACCACTATAGGTCTTGGGGTGTTCAAAACCGAACAAATCCAATAGAAAAACCGCAACCCAAACCAACCCAAACCGAAACCGCAAAAAATCGCATTTGGTTCGGATGTATTCAGATCATTTTTCTATCCAACCGCATGATTTGGTTTGCGGTTTTTATTTTACCAACCGAACAAAACCAAACCAAACCGCAACATAAGAAAAACATTAATTAAACATATATGTTACCTAGACTAATACTTATAGAAAATCAATGAAATTTTTTATAAAATGACATATTTTTTCTTTTGATAAGTTTCTTCTTTGCATTTTATTTCAAAAGTGTATTCATATGCTACTTGAACTTTTAGTGAATGTTAAAATCTTAGTATTTTCTATTTATTACAAAATAAGATTACTTTTTGTTTACGTTTTAAATTTGGTCTATGTAGTTGGAAATTTTTTTAAATGAAAATGAAATTGTAATGTTGGATGAAATTTAAAACATTGTTGAAAATATATTTTTAACTTGATTTTAATGTTGAAAAAAAATTATTGTCTTGAAAAAAACTGCATCAACCGATCCAAACCAAACCGCATTAGTTTGGTTTGGTTTGGTTCGGATTTTATTTTAAAAGTCAATCAAACCAAACCAAACCGCATATTTTTTTATCTTGCGGTTCGAATGACTTTTAACCTCAAAACCGAACCAAACCGCACCGCAAACACCCCTAATATGTCCCCCCGTTGGATAATGATCAGATTGCACCCGCAGAAGAGCTTTAACGAAACTATCATGATATTTTACACACAAAGCCACATGCCCACATTCACAAGATTTGGTCAAGTTTCTTAAAGACTTTAGAATATTGCTTTTCCCACTTCAAAGAAAGCTAAAACACACCTGTAATTTACGTTTTTACCCCGACGGCAGTTTGTTGCCGATGGGAAGGATCCGGCGGCAACTAACTACCGATGGTTTTCTTCCATCGGCTGTTAGTTGCCGCCGTCCCCATCGGCATCTAACGGCCGATGCGATTTGTACATAACCGAAACAGCAAAACAGAACCTACATCAGAAGCAGAAATTTTCTAAATTTTGGTCCAATCCTCTCCAATTCCCTTCTCACGAAATTGAAGCAAATCATCTCCACAAAACAACAAGTAAGTAGTATTAATCATTTATAATGTTAATGTTAGTTTGTGTAGGTTTATTTTTGTTAATTTTGGTAGATTTATCTGGTTAGGGTTTATGTAAAAATTGAAATTTTTGTTAGTTTATAATGTTATAGATGAATGTTGTTGTTGTAAATGTAATTTAGATTATGTTTAAGTGCAATGTGAATGTGTAGAAGTTGAATTAACACAATGATGAGTTGTTACATACTTTGCACTCAAAGTGTTTGATAAAATGCCTAAATGATAATTGTTTAGGTTTTTAGTTAGTTTATGTTGTTAAATTGTGTTACATTGGATGAGGATTTTTAGATTAAGAAGAATTAGGATTTATCTATCTACTATTCTTGTTTAATTAATAGTTAAGGGTTATGTTTATGTGTTTATGTCACCATTTGAAAGTTGTTTTGTTTTGTCAAAATAATTGATGACAATGTTGTTTTGTTTTGTTAAACAACATTATGCATTTGTTGATGACAATGTTGTTTTGTTTTTGTGTAGATATGTCTGATCAGAATGCAGATAGATTGAGAGCTGGTAGACAGACGATGACCGGCAGCTACCGTAGGGAGAGGCAGACTGCAAACCCTCATGTGCCTAAGAGGGGAAGAGGCCGGAGGCCTGATCATTCTGCGGGTGAGGGTAGTTCTTCTCAGCAGCCGACACAGTCGCAGGTGGAGGACCCCACACAGTACCTGCATTATCAGGAGCATTTACATGATGCCACAGATGGTGGCTATGACGTCCAGCATGTTGCGGATGAGGGTGGGGACGACGATGCGGCTGCGCTAGATGAGGATGAGATTGCGGCTGCGACAGCCCCCGAGGAGTTACCTGATGTGGCTCCATTTCCTAGAGGGCCTTTTGATGACTCATTGTTGTCATCATACGCTTCACACGTTGCATTACCGTTGTGGTATAATGCAAATAATGTAAGTTTTCTTTTTTCTTTTTTAACTTTTATATATGAAGTCGATATATTTTTTTTTTGTATGATAACTTTTAAAATAAATGACATGAACACAAGCCGTTGTCTGATTATTTTTTTGTCTTCGATTATTGTTCGCGCGTAATTTTTTATATATGAAGTATATGCTTTTTTGTATGATAACGTTTAAAAAAAATGACATGAACACATGCCGTTGTCTGATAATTTTTTTGTTTTCGATTATTGTTCGCGCGTAATTTTTTATATATGAAGTATATGTTTTTTTTTTGTATGATAACGATTTATGTGGTGTTTTTTTTATTATTTTAGATTCGTAACACCCGTAGGATGAGATGCATAAATCACGGGGCGAAGGTGGCAGATCTCCAGCGTCCACATATGAATCAACTCTGGTTTTGGGATCCTATAAGGGCGAGTGGGTTGCTTGATTTGCTGTACACAGGGTATTCTACTGGTAATCATGCTCTGCTCCAGGCGCTAAGCGAGAGGTGGCATTCCGAGACTAGCAGCTTTCACATGCCTGCTGGGGAAATGACCATCACTTTAGATGATGTGGCGTGTCTGCTGCATGTTCCTGTTGAAGGAAGGATGTTGAGCCATAGGAAGAAGGTGTCTCAGGTTGATGGGGTGGAATTGATGGTGAGGAACTTAGGTGTCACCCAAGAGTATGCAGTGAAAAACTACAAGACTGAGTATGGTGGCTACATTAGCTATAAGCGCTGAAGGAGCTTTATGAGGAGGCGGCAACAACAGCAACATGATGACCAGGATTAGGATTAGGACATTTTTTTAGGACTTTTGTTAGTTTTTTTTTTACATTTGTTAGACTTGTTTGTAAATTTATGACACATTATCGTAGTTTTTTTGGTACAATTTTAACATGATTTCGGGTTTATTTTGCTTTATTTTGATTACTTCGAAACAACAATAACAACAATTCATTCATGATCCGAACTAAATCATAACTAAAAATTCACAAAATAAGCGTTACGTTACGTTACGTTACGTTACATTACATTACATTATCCCTAAATATGTTGTATCATCATCAATGATGTTGGATTTAAATTTAATTCTTGAAAGTTTGCGGAAAACATATATATGCTCTCGTGTCTTATACTTAGTGTAAAAATTTACAAGTCTTTTTGAAAACTCAAAAGAATGAAGAGAACACAACACATGTATTCTACGAAATCAGCTATATATGTTTTCACATCGAATTCCCTCATATAAGATGAGTCATGACAAAAAGGAATGCATTCCAATATATTCTTTTGAACTTAATCCTACTGTCCTGCCAACTGACAAAGTTTCAATTGACAGAGGAGCATGATCAAGTACAAAACAACATCTTAGAACTGTGTTCCCTTTTGTCACACTCATCCTATACAAAGGAATTCGATGTGAAAACCTATATAGCTGATTCCGCAGAATACATGTTGTGTTCTCTTCATTCTTTTCAGTTTCCAAAAAGACTTGCAAACATTTACATTAAGTATAAGACACTTCAATGACAAGATTTTCCGCAAACTTTCAAAAATAAAAAAATCCAACAAAACAACGACACAACATAATAATACTACCTAAACATCTTCATCTGGCCGAATCAAACTCTTGAGAATATCTTCAGGCGACCTCAGCAACGTAACATCCATCTCGAGGGGGATCATGTTCGGCTCAGCAAATATCGAGAACATGCTCCTCACGTCATCGTCGTTCGTTAACTCCGACCGAGTGAACGACAAATTACCGTCTGAGTCGAACGATGGACGGTGATACCAAATGCATTCCACCCTCCTCGTGTCTCCGTAGTTGATTCGTTGGTTGATTTCATGAAGTAAATCCTTCAATTCTTTTAACGTCACATCGTCGCGATCCTTGAAAAAATGTTGGTTACCACCGTGTTAGCCCATATTTTTATGAGCTAAGAATATGCTCTAAATATGCATTAAATGCTGAATGGAATCTTTCAAAGATTCTGTTTAATCGAAGAACCAAAAAGAATCTTCGAATTGTTCACAGGTTCGAGAGGATACTTACAAATACAAGGCTAAGGCAAAGAAGGAGGACTTCGAACCAGAAGGCAGATCGAGCTAGCGTACGATCGAATCGAAGTGACAAAGTTCTGGACTTAGCACAATTCTGACAAACTTTCACAAAACTCAGTTCGACTTCGAAAGATGTAACCGTTCTAAGGAGCAGTTAAGTGCATGCAAGGTGTACGTGGCCGGACATTTGGCATTAGTACAGTGTTCGACCGTTAGGGCAGTTTATTTTCGAAAGTCTATATATAGTAGTTTTTTAGTCAGAAATAAGGTCGCAATTCATTTATACAAAATCCTTGTAAACTCAAAGTACCCACGCTATCGAGAGAAACGAGTGAAATGGGATCCAAGTATGAATCTGTGAACCATCCTTTTATGTAAAACATCTTTTACAATTCAATGTAATTTACCTTTTTTTTTTATGAAATGTATCTTCCAAGCATTCTAAATTTTATGCAAGATTTACTGTGTTTTCTTTAAATTCAGTTTTCTTCATCTGTTTCGATCGAAACAGCGCGCTCTCTTATTAAAAGTTCATTTCCCTTGTTGCTTGTAATTCAAGTGACTTGCGCGTTTAATTTCCCAAAACTACACTAAATGTTTATGCGTAATGGACATTCAAATAATTTAAAGAATTCAAGCAAGGCACTATGCTCCTGAGATTCACTAGTTGGTCTCGCAGGCAATTAATTTAGACTAGCGGTTGTTTACCAAATTTGGGAGTAAACAAATTGGCACGCCCAGTGGGACCTGTGCTTTAATTGAATCTTTTCTATCAAAAAATATTTTCGTTTGGATTTGCAAATTTCTATTTGTGCATTCTTTCTGGAAAATTGTGTTAGTGCATGTTCTTGAGGAGTGGGAAAATACTCCCTGAAATGGTTAGACCACCACCCAGAAATACAAACACAAATAATATGGAAAATGCAAATGTGAATGATAACAATGTGTCAGCGCCTTCGAGCGCGTTGAACACTTCGAATGTGACTGGAGCGACCATCTCCGCCCCCAGTTCTTCGACATTGGGCGTTACTATGCCTGTCATTGCATCAACAACGATGCCCTTTACCATTGCAGGCCCTGCAGTTTCGATACCCGAAAACACAGGGAGCCAGCCATCCCCAGCAAGAGGAGGAGGCACAATAGGCTCTACGTTCAGTATGCCTTTTTCACAATATACGAGTCAAGGCAACAGTAGGAATGTACCATATGGTATGCCTACAACGCTGATGCAAGGGCTACAAACTAACCCTTCATTATATTCAGAAACTGTACCTGGCGTTTACTCGCCTGCAAACCAACGATTGGCCTCCAGTTCTGTTAATCGAAATGCAGTGCCATCATTAACTAATACATCCTTGATGTCTTTAAGGCAACAAATGGATGAAAGTAATCATGATATGGTTAATATGTTGACACAACAAATTGGTACAGTATTTAATCCTTTGATACAAAATACTAACCAGTCTTATCAATTGTTGGCCACCCAGATGGGTAGAATGGCTGATTTCTTTGGGGCTCCACATGTCCCTAATCAACCAGTCCCTCAGATCCAGAATCTAGCACCCATACAAAACATCCAAGTACCAAATAATGCTATGGTGCCTATGCCCAATGACTTAGTGGTACAGCCTAACCAAGGACAATTACAAATGGGTCCAATCGAACCAAACGCTCAACCACAAGTACAACCACGAATCGAACCAAATCCAGGGATAGTCTTAGTAAATCGAAATCAAAATGCTGATGAAGTGGTTCGAAATGTCCAACAAAATAATCTAGGGGCACAAAACAACATAGCAAATTTGGTCGAAGCTATCTTAGTCCAAAACGGTTTGAATGTAGGTTTACATAGACCAAATTTTGTTTCTGCCTTGTCAGAGTATGTGCTTCAGACTGAACTACCAAGGGGTGTCAAAATCCCAAAATTCACTAAGTTCGCTGGTGACACTAGCGAATCAACCGTTGAGCACATTGCAAGATTTCTGACAGAAGCAGGAGACATAGCAAATAATGAGAATTTAAGGATGAAGTATTTCCCAAATTCTTTAACTAAAAATGCCTTTACATGGTTTACAACCCTCCCTCCACATTCCATACATAATTGGAATCAACTAGAGAGAGTTTTCCATGAACAATTTTACATGGGACAATCAAAAATAAGCCTTAAAGAATTAGCAAGTGTTCGACGTAAAGCGCCTGAGTCAATCGATGATTATCTCAATAGATTTAGACTTTTAAAGGCAAGGTGCTTCACCCAAGTCCCTGAACATGAATTAGTCGAAATGGCTGCTGGTGGCCTAGACTATTCGATTAGAAAGAAATTAGATACTCAGTATTTGAGGGATATGGCTCAGTTGGCTGATAGAGTTCGACAAGTCGAACGGCTAAAAGCTGAAAAGGCTAGGAATTCTAAATTTCATAAGAGGGAAAAGGTTGCATATGTCGAAGCAAACGACAGTGACCAAGAGTTCGATATCACTTATGAAGATATCGAAGACAATGAGGTTGATCTAGCAGAATTAAAACCGGGACCTCCTTATGTCTGTAAACTCCTTAAACCTTCGAATGGGAAAAATCCTGTTGAGCCTAAAAATGATAAATTTGTGTCTAAGACCTATACATTTGACATAACCAAATGTGATGAAATATTTGATTTATTAGTTACAGATGGCCAGATTATAGTTCCTAAGGACTTAAAAGTACCCCCAATCGAACAACAGAAGAAAAGGGGTTATTGTAAATTTCATAATTTCCTTGGCCATAAAACCTCACGTTGTATTCTTTTCAGGGATCTGGTCCAAAAGGCTCTCAATGAGGGGAGACTCAAATTTGGTGAGAAACCAAAGACAACTCAGGCGAATGTTGAGGCACCAAAAGCTGTTGAAACTCTCTATGCGGAACCACAGGGAGTAATGATGGTCGAAGCCATGGAGGTGTCTGAGGTGCAAGTTCAAGGCATATCTGAAGAAGACTACAGCGAGAAGATGAAGGTTGTGTATCCTCAGACTGAAGAGGATCTGATCGATTTTCTGAATAGATGCAAACTCGAAAACAAGAATGTAATGCTGTGTCCCCGCTGCAGTGCAGTATGTGATAGAGAGGCCACTGAGGGCCTCAAGAAGTACCAGGTTGTCAACAAGGGGGCAACGCAAAACCAGCGTTTTGATAAAGGCAAGAGGACTATGGTGCAGTCGAACAACAACCAGAAATCTGGTCGAAAGACTACCTTTATTCCTCCTGGTTCGATTCCTGTCGAAAAATGGATGCACCAGGGGCTCATAAGGTTCAACAAAGGAACTATGGAGGTAGGTGGTTCCAGTGGAACGAAGCAAGTTGGCCCACAGGAGGCTAATAAGTATTCTTACCGAAACAATTACAAGGGTAAGAATCCTATGACAAGGACCCAATGGCGCAGGTTTCAGCGTCAAAAGAAATTGGCCGAACAGAATCTGCAAACTGGCCAATATAAGGATGTGTCCAGGAGGCCTGCAAAAGAAAGACTCTTTCCTCCGGTGAATGAAGATAAGATGGAGGACGAGGATCTGCTGGACTCTGAACCTGATTTCGACGTCATCTGCGTGGTATCCATCTTGCCATCTGAATATGATGTCGAATCTGAAGTTACTGAGATCGAAGGTCAATTCGATCATCTTGATATGGCTGACCCAAAGCCTGTATGTTACTATGTGATGAACAATGGCTGCATTGAGGAGCAACTAGCCTCTTTCGAAAGGCCAAGTCTTGGGATGAAAAGCCATCTCAAACCCCTTTTCATTAGGGCAAAGGTTGAGAATGTTGGGATCAACAAAGTGCTCATTGATGGGGGAGCAGCTGTCAACTTGATGCCTCAATCCACATTCTATAGGATTGGGAAATATGACAGTGATCTATCTGCCCACAACATCGTGCTTTCTAATTATGAGGGCAAAACTGGCTATTCGATGGGAGCCATACAAGTTGATGTTGCTGTGGGCAGCATAGTTCGACCAACTCTTTTCCTGGTGGTTCAATCCAAGGCCAACTTTAACTTGCTGTTAGGAAGGGAATGGATCCACGGAGTTGGAGCTGTACCATCCACTCTCCACCAGAAACTTATTCTTTGGAGGGAAGATGGAATTGTTGAAAACATAGAGGCAGATCAAAGCTTCTATAAGTCAGAGGTTGACATTGTCACCCCACAAACCTTTGACAAAAATTTGGCTAATATAGCACCTTGTGGTGACAAGGATTCTGCTTTCGTGCCAAGTGACAATGTCATTCATTCTGTCAAGCTCCACCCTGCCCATGGCTTTATATGGGAAAGAGAAGAAATTAATGCTGCTTCTTCCGAAGATGGAGTCATTCCACCAACTGGGTGGAATATACATGAAGATTACTATGACTGAGGCCACTGCATGGGCCAGGATTACGGCTTATATGGCCGAAAATAGATTAAATACGGCCCTTGAGGCTGAGTTTCAACAAAATATGGCAGTAGAGGCCAAGATCGAAGATCTGGAAGTCAAAGAAACAAAGGATCGAAGACTTGACTGCATCTATGACGATGAGCCACTGGGGTTCGAGAAGGATCCTATGAGTGAGGCGCCAAAAATGCAAGCACAAGATCCTTTGGAAGAGATTGATATTGGAGATGGCTCGATTAAAAGGCCAACTTATATCAGCGCCAATATCACTTCAAATCTAAAAGAAAAGCTGGTGCTTCTTCTTAAAGAATTCAAAGACTGCTTTGCATGGGATTACGACGAAATGCCTGGGCTAAGCAGAGAAATGGTCGAACTGAAGCTACCTATCAAAGAAGGAAAGAGGCCAGTGAAACAATTACCAAGAAGATTCGCACCAGAAATCATGTCCAAAATCAAGGATGAGATCGAAAGGCTGCTGAGATGTAAGTTCATCAGAGCTGCCAGGTATGTCGAATGGTTAGCAAATATAGTCTCTGTTATTAAAAAGAATGGAACTCTTAGAGTATGCATAGATTTTAGGGATTTAAATAATGCTACACCTAAAGATGAATATGCTATGCCAGTAGCAGAAATGTTAGTAGACTCAGCAGCTGGCTTCGAATTTTTAAGTATGTTAGATGGTTATTCTGGTTATAACCAAATATTTATTGCTGAAAATGATGTGTCAAAAACAGCATTTCGATGCCCTGGTGCATTAGGCACTTATGAATGGGTTGTTATGCCTTTTGGTTTAAAAAATGCTGGGGCCACTTATCAAAGGGCCACGAATTCTATGTTCCATGATTTTATAGACACATTCATGCAAGTTTATATTGATGATATAATCATCAAATCCTCATCCGAAGATAGCCATTTGGATTACCTTAGGCAGTCTTTCGAACGAATGAGGAAACATGGATTAAAAATGAATCCATTAAAGTGTGCTTTTTGCGTGCATGCAGGAGATTTCCTTGGTTTTGTGGTGCATAAAAAAGGCATCGAAATAAACCAGAACAAGACAAAGGCTATTCTTGAGACGAAGCCTCCTTCGACCAAGAAACAGCTTCAATCTTTGCTAGGGAAAATCAACTTCTTGAGAAGATTCATTTCGAATTTAAGTGGCAAAGCTCAAGCTTTTTCGCCATTGCTTCGACTCAAGAAAGATGAACCATGAAATTCCTGGCAACCTGACTAAAATATGCTGTGCACAATGTTGGCGCAACTGTCCGAGCGCGTGTCTACTCAGAACTACAATTAAAATAGCACAGCGTAACAAAGCACAAATTAAAAGGAACACAGCGGAAATATAAAGTACACAGTGAGTTTGTTAACCCAGTTCGGAGCAACTCTCCTACTCTGGGGGATACCAATCCAGGAATGATTCCACTATTATAGTTCTAGTGAAAAGACCAACGCAGACCCACTACTTGACTTTGCACCTAGACCCTACCAGTGGCAACTCTATCTAGGAACTCCTAGATATGAGACCCCGTCTCAATTCCTACGAACAACACACACAGTATTGTTATCAAACACACAAAACATAAAACATAACCAAGAGAAACACACGCTAATAACACATACTCACTCCGTACTTAAAAGCTTAGGAGTAGCTTACAAATTACAACTCAAAACAAACTCAGTCCTTAGCTTGAATCAGGATGATACAAGCAAGGCTCACAATTAACAAACAAAACCCTAAAAACCTTAAAACACACGCTTTACTAACACACACGGTTTTTAGTTACCCAACTAGGGTTTGCCTTCATGAATATATAGTACTCAGATACCACGGGTCTGGGCTTCAAAATAGAGCATGGACATTGACCGGTCCAGCTGAAAAACGATCTTCTAGAAATAATAAAAAGCTTCCAAATATAGCACAATATCTTGTGGAACAAATGGCAAGGCAAATAAAACTTCAAACAAATCTTCAATCAGATACACGCGCCTTGATCAGCAAGCTAGAGGAAAATAAATCTTCAGGCAAATCTTTGGAAGATTGCGTACACAAATATAAAGCGCTAGCTGGCGCGAAAACACAACTCACGAAATGCTGTTCCATATGCTACCACATCTGTCCCAGCATCTGGCTAGTAGATGTTTTTGCAAAATGTAGCCAATCTACAAAAACCCAACAAACCATTCAAATGGGAAGAAGAGCATCAAAAGGCTTTCGATGAAATTAAAGAGTATTTGATTAAGCCTCCAGTACTAATGCCTCCTAGTCGAAGTAAAGATATGAAGTTGTACATTGCTGCGTCTGACAATACCATTGGGAGCATGTTGGCTCAAGAAGATGAAAATGGCGTGGAGCATGCAATTTATTATCTTAGTCGTGTATTAAATGATGCAGAAACTAGATATACTGCCATAGAAAAACTTTGTCTTTGTTTGTATTTCTCTTGTATTAAACTTAAGCAATATATAAAGCTTGTTAATGTCTATGTGTATTCCCATTATGATATTATTAAACACATGTTATCGAAGCCTATTTTACATAGTAGAATTGGAAAGTGGGCTTTAGCATTAACAGAATATTCTTTAACTTACAAGCCCTTGAAATCTGTTAAGGGTCAAATTGTGGCAGATTTTATTGTAGATCACTCAGTGATCGAAATGTCTCAGGACTATGTAGATACTGAACCTTGGGTTTTGTATTTCGATGGTTCTAAACATAAACATGGAACTGGGATTGGAATCTTGATAATATCCCCCACAAAAGTCCCAACTAAGTTTAAATATAAAATTAAGGGTCTTTGCTCAAATAATGAGGCTGAATATGAAGCTTTAATCACAGGCCTTGAAATTTTAATTAGCTTGGGGGCAAGGAATGTTAACATAAGGGGTGATTCAGAGTTAGTATTGAGACAATTAACACAAGAATACAAATGTGTGAAAGAACACTTAGCAAAGTACTTTGTTATAGCAAGTTCTCTTCTGAATCATTTCGATTATATTAACATTGAACACATACCTCGACTAGAAAACCAAGAAGCGAATGATTTAGCCCAAATAGCTTCAGGGTACAAAATGTCGAAAGAAAAATTAACTCAGTTGATCGAAATAAAAGATAAACTAGTGTTACAAGAGCCGTTGAGCACTACATTATCAATGCCAAAACTTGTGGGGGCAAGTACACCACAAGGTGGTGAAGATGAAAACATAGATGATCTTCAGGAAAAAATCCAAATTTTGGCCATTGACAATATGTTGGATAATGATTGGAGAAAATCCATTGTAGAATATTTGGAAAATCCAACAGGTAATGTGGCTCGAAAAATCAAATATAGGGCTTTGAACTACGTGATTATGGGAAATGAATTATTTAAAAAGACTGCAGAAGGAATTTTGTTAAAATGCCTAAGTGAATCAGAAGCATATTTGGCAGTTTCCCATGTTCACAGTGGTGCTTGTGGATCACATCAAGCAGGCCATAAAATGAAATGGCTTTTATTTCGACAAGGTTTATATTGGCCATCTATGTTAAAGGACTGCATAGAATTTGCTAGAGGCTGTCAAGAATGCCAAAAGCATGCAGGGATACAACATGTGCCTGCTAGTGAGTTACACTCTATAATCAAACCTTGGCCTTTCAGAGGGTGGGCTTTGGATTTAATTGGTGAGGTTAAGCCTGCTTCGTCTAAAAACCAACGATATATTTTAGTTGGAATAGACTATTTTACTAAATGGATCGAAGCAGTCCCTTTACCAAATGTCGATCAGGAGGCGGTAATTAGTTTCATTCAAAACCATATTATTTACAGGTATGGTATCCCTGAAACAATTACCACTGATCAAGGTTCAGTCTTTACTGGACGAAAGATGCAAGAATTTGCTCAAGAAACTGGCTTTCGATTATTAACCTCAACACCATATTACGCGCAAGCAAATGGTCAGGTCGAAGCAGCCAATAAAATTATCATTAACTTGATTAAAAAACATATTGCCCAAAAACCAAAAAATTGGAACAAAACTTTGGATCAAGTTTTATGGGCATGTAGAAATTCTCCTAAGGAATCAACTGGCACTACCCCATTTCGACTAACGTTTGGTCATGATGCTGTACTTCCAGTCGAAATACATTTGCAATCAGCCAGAATACAAAAACAAATGGACATACCAATTGATCATTATTGGGAAATGATGTCAGATGAGTTGGTTGATTTAGATGAGGAGAGATTAAGAGCATTAGAAGTCTTGACTAGGCAAAAGGAAAGAGTTGCAAAAGCTTATAACAAGAAAGTAAAGTCAAAAACTTTTAATGTTGGAGACTTGGTGTGGAAAGTCATCCTGCCCATGGATAGAAAAGATCGAACCCTGGGCAAGTGGTCCCCAAATTGGGAAGGACCATTTAAGATAGTTCAGATTTATTCGAATGGTGCTTATGAGTTAGAGGAATTAACTCCTGATCAACGTACTTTGAGCATAAATGGTAAGTATTTGAAAAGATATAAACCAGTCCTGCAAGAGGTTCGAATAAATCAAGAATAGTTCAAAAATATATATATAAATGGCTAAAGTGGCAACTAGCGAAGATGCCATTAAAATCAACATTCGAAATGGTGGGTTTCATCCCTCAACATACAAAGATTTTATCTTGGATTTTTCTACCCATCATAGCTAAAGATCTTATGCAAATTACAAAAGGAAAAGTGGCACGTTAATCTTAAATGGGCCCTCATCTAAAAGAAAGACACGTTGATCTTGAAGGGGTCTTTCATTTCGAATCTACTTCTGAGTCTGAGGAACGAAGGTACTCCTTGTTTTCATCATAAGTCGAAAGGAATTCTGCCCAATCAGGATCCGTACTATCAGACTCTGAGGAAGAAACCTCTGGTTGAGCATTCGAAGGTGTTTTCCCTTCAGGAGGAGGAACCCTGCAGGTTTTTGAGCTTTCACCCTTGGAAGAAGGTCTCTTGGTCTTCTTTGAAGATTCAGTAGCCTTTTTGTTGTCCTTCTTTGCAGATGTTGCTTTCTTTTTATCGGTGTTCTTCGCAATTTGTTTGCCTTTACCCATGTTTCTCTTTCAAAATTGATGATACTGGCTATATTATTATGACTTGCAGAGTGGAGTGGGTAAAATGGATAGAGAATGACCATATATATAATGGTAGAATCATTAATGATTCTTCAACCGTTTCCTAAATTTTCTCAAAATTCACGCCAGTCTAGCAAGTTTGTTTGAAAACGGATGTTTGACTCGTTTTGAAATTAGAGCCAGTCAGAAATATGACTTGATAGTTGCGCGTTTTGTTATACGCACGATCTTATCCGTTACTAAAAAAGAGGTGTGTCGTTGTGTATCATAAATGCTTCGATATCTGGCGTTTTTTTTTTAAAATGCCAAAATAATAAAAAGTGATTCGAAGTAAAAATAAAGCGCAGAATAAAACTTCAAAAGGAATTCCGAAATGATGGTTAAGGAAACTGCCACAAACTGGGCATGTCCTGAATATTACAATCAAAATATGCCAAAAGATGTTCGAAATTCACAAGAAAATTAAGGGATTACAAATGCTTTACAGACTCCCAGTACAATTTGGTTAAGCTGTTCATTTCCTTATCGAAGACCTGACGGGCATTTTCCAAACTCTTAACCTCTTCAAGTAGTACTGCAGAAGCACTATAGGCTTTGAGACCCTCCCTTCCCTTCTCATCAATTTGAGCTTTGATCGAATTGTTGACGTCCTTTTCGAGTCGGTCGCGTTTGGCTTCCTCTTCAGCAATCTTCTTTCTATAGCTGTCGATTTGAAACTGCAACACGAGGATAGTATTTTCCCAATCGGAGATGTTGTTATTGCAAGCCTTAATATCAGGGTGCACTTCTTTGGTGAGATTTGCTAATCGATCAACCTCAGCCTATGCAGCTTTGGCCCTTTCGAGCAAATGATCATGTGTTCGTTGTTGAGCAACAAGTCTCAAGGCACTGTCCTCATCATGCTGCACAGTTTTGGCTAGTTGATCAATAATTGATTCGATTTGAATAACCTTCCCTAAGGTTTCGTCAGTAGTCAAGGGATTATGGAGTTTCTTCAAAAAGTTGAGAAGTCCAAAAGCGGCGGAGGGATTTGCCTTGATTATGCTGGGCACGTCTTGGATTACGAAATCCGTAGTCAGCTTTAGCAGAAGCGAGTCTTGGCGTACGGATGAGTTAATTTCTTCCGCCGACTGAGTCGAATCAGTGGCCCTGTCACTTGAAGTCTGAGGAGGGGTTTGTCTGGCGAGCAGAAGTCGAAGGGTCGCTGCTGGGTCTGAACTTTGCATATGCATGAATTCTTCTTCAGGCAACCCTAAGCTGGCGGAAAGCTTCGAAGTCGAAGACTCAGGCAAAATTTCTGACCCTCCAACCTCAGCCTCTTTGATAGCCTCATCATCGAATTGTTGTCTCTCAGGGGAGGGCGAATAACCCTTGCTCGACTCAGAAGAAACAGCAGCCTCTGCTTGTTCAGTCTCACATTCGACAGACTTGCCCCTCCAACCACTAGGACCCTCAGACACAGCTGCTTGATCTGGTTGGTATTCTTTCTGTGGTTCTGCCTCAGCAACAGCTTCAGTTCTTACAGGACTGGGAGGCTCTTCGATAAGAGGGCTTGGAATTTTTTCTCTCCCTGCTGGAGCATCCTCTGCTGCATGACCTTCCACCTGATTCGAAATATAAACGAAGTAAAAAAGGGTGCTAGCAAAGGCAATCTTATTCATAAAAGAAGAAGTTTATGTATATATCCGTACCTCAACCTCTGCAATAATGGGATTTGGATTAAGGTCTTCAGGAGTCTTAGCCTCTCCCTCACCCTCTTGGCCTTTAGGCTCTTTGTCAGCCTGATTGTCAACCTCAGTCGAAGCAGGCTGAGATTCAGAAGGAGTTGCTTTCGAATGATCTCCTGAAGACCTAGAAGACTTTTTCTTTTTCTTCTTCTCAACAGGCTCTTCTGCTTGTCGGTCTGCAGATGTTTCAGGCCTGGCTTTCTTGTCTTTCTTCCTTTTCTTCTCTTTCGGCTCCTGAGCCTGAGAACTACCAAGACCCGTCTGTTCGACGGACTCGGTGGGTGTCGAGCTGGGGGGCGATTTTCTTTTCATAATAAGAGGAATTTCCTCCTCTTCCTGTGAAAAAAGGAAAAAGAGGAGATAAGAAAAGACTAAAAGGATCGACATTAGATCAAAAATTGAGGTAGTTGAAAACGTTCGAATGGGCTTACTTCTTCTTCATCTATACTATAGATGACCTCAGGTTTTGATTTTTTAGAGGTTGTGGTAGCCCCAGAGCTACTCTCTCTTTTCCGACTCTGCCATAATCGAAGTAGAACGGAGTTAGAAAATGTTGGAAATTAAAACAAGGTAAATGAAATTAGTTACCTTTTCTTGTTTCACCTTCGGGGCCTCCTGGATCTTTATGCCAGTTGATTTTTTGGGCTTTTCCCCAGCTCGAGATGATTCTACACCTTTCTTTGTCACTGGTGCTTTGCCTGAACAAATGAAATCGAAAGGCATAAATAAATGAAACTAGCAAATATCAATAAGTGACAAACAAGTTTGATACCTCGAGCAGGGAGCTTCGAACGAATGTTTTCGATGATTGGCTGAGAAAAGCCACTTTCCAGTCTGGAGATCGTAACTTTAGTATCTCCCACTGAGTGACCAGAAAAATGCTTCCCCCACCATCTCGTGAATTCTGTGGTGCAGAAGAACGAAGCACCGTATTCGAATGGGTGTAATTCGAACAAGAGCTCTTCAGAGAACTTCAGAAATTTCTGGTAAAGTTTATCTGAGAGGTTAGCTCCCCTTAAAAAAAATTTTGGGGTCTGAGAACATACCTTTGGGTCGAAATTGAGAAAACCCAAACTGTCTTGATACTAGATGAGGTTGGTACCCAACCAAACCTAGGTAGTTCGATTTCACCCCAGTCCTACAGGAAAGTACGGCAGGAGACAAGTAAGCTGACCATACTTCGTTTACTTCATCTTCATTGTCTGGATCAATGGTGGGGAAATCTTCCGTAAACCAAGCTGGACCAAATTTTCTCTTATGGAAGGGGGCATGTTGTGGAAGGAAGTGTTTGAAGTCCAGGAAGATTTGCATATATGAGAGAAAGAGCCTCCGTGGGCTCTGACCTAAGATCCTGGGCGTCAGGCGAAGTGCCCTTTGCCCCTCAATAGAACGATTTGCAACTTCTTCGACGTAGTCTTGTGGGATGAACAATCCCATTTCCTTTTCGAAAGTGGCATTAAGCCACAGTTGAAGAAGCCACATTGGGCCAGACACCAGGAAGGAAGAACCATCCTTCGATTTTTTCAAGTCATCGCAGGCCTCACCAATCGAATCATAGAGAACGGCCAGCAAGAGTTTACCGAGCCCAAATGCCCTGCCTTCTCCAATTTGCTGGGCCATAGGAATAAATCTCTTTGCCACTTGCAGAGATTTCGAACAAAAAACAAAGTGCGACAGCCACAGGGTCAGGAATGCAACATGTTCTTCGAAGGATACTTCATCATCATCATCACCCCTGTTCTCAGCTATGTATTTGGCAAAAGTTGCCTCTTTAAAGTTAACTTTGATATCATCATTAGTGATGGTAGGGTCATAAGTATCCCCAGTAGGCCTAAGGCCTGTAAGAGCAGCTACATCGAAGAGAGTTGGAGTAAGCATCCCACAGGGAAATTGGAACGTGTTGGTTGAGCTCTCGAAGAAATGTAGAGCAGCAATGATCATCTCTGGTCGATATTCTGGACCAGTTCTTGAAAATTGGATAAGGTCGAAAATTTCGTGTCTTTTCCAAAACTCTTCGTAGTCTTTTTCGACTCGATCAAGCCAAGAAATATAATCTAGATTGCCTACGTAAGGAGCTGATCGAAATAGCTTACTTGGTTTGCTTAGAAAATTGAAGTTGTATGGGTCACTTAAGAAGATCCTGGGCTCACAAGTTGTGAACGAAGGGAATACCTTGTCCATAGCCTTCGATAAAGCTGACTGGTCTGGAAAAGGCCCACCGAAAGCGTAGGTATGGCCGCCCACAGAAAATGGGATCATTACGTTCACTTCCCAGACGGCTTTCTTGGCGGCGTCCCCATGAGGTTCGGGTACCATATCTTGGCCATCATTATTTGTGATAGCACTTGGCCATCTTCCAGCTATGGGAACTTCTTGATCTTCTGAAGACATTATCGAAGAAGAAGATGAACAGTTACGAAAAAGGGTTCAGATGACGAACTGTTTGAATCAATGCCAATGATTCTGAGGAGAAAGTTTCTTCACTAGAGATTAAGGAACGAACGATTGAGGAAGGAAACAACGGATTGGTTTGATTCGTAAGGAGTTTAAGGAGATTAAGAAGCGAAAAGTGAAAAGGGAAGAACTCTGAAGGTTTTTCGTCTGGAAAAGTTCTTCAATGGCCGTTTCTGGCCTTTTATAGGGTTACTTTTTCATTTTTAAAAAAAAAAAAAAATCTGTCAAACCAAAATCACTTCGACTTCCCAGTGTGACACGTGTCCCACTTTTCCCTAGAAAGTTGGAACTCATGATGATAGTGGGAATCGAGGTGACAGTTATACAGTGAAACGTGCCATCATGACGCCGTTTCAGTAAAACGTGCCATCATGACGTCAGTAAACGTGGCCCATTAGCTTTCGATAAACGACGCCATAAACTTGTTTCAAATGAAAACAACCTTCCGTTTCAGTTTCGTTGGAATCGAAACTTGTAATTTGTCATTCGACGCGTAAGGTTACAGTGTCGATGTTTCATTGTTCAAATCGAATATGTTTCATTGTTCAAATCGAATTTGGAGATAGAAAGCAATAGAAAATAAAAAGGGATTAGATTACATTGAAAGTCGAAGCCAAAAATTAGGCATGTTACATCAAAGATGTCGAAGCATAATGACATCGACAAAATACATCAAAAATGGTTTATAGGTCCTAAAAAAGAGAGGTTATATCCTAAATGCCTAAAGAACCTAGAAACCTTCGATCTCCAAGAAGTGAAATTCATGCAGGAACCACTTAACTTCTAGGTCGAGACGACAGTAGAAGCAAAGTTCAGTCCCATGATATTCATTGTCTGAACCAGGTAAGGGCCAGAAAATCCCAGGTCTTCTCCCATGTCCTTTGCATTTCCCTGAAGCAATGCAGGTGAAACGAATGACCAAGCCTGGAGGTAACGGCCTAATACCACGATGAGGTCTGTGTGGCAAAAAGTAGGGGAAACCTGGTCCTCCACAAGTAGATCTTCTGCATTCTGCTAGCATTTGACGATCGAAAAGATCTTTGAAAACGGGAAAAACTTCCTCCATTGAGAATCCATCTTTTGAAAGGATTTTCAATATCATCAGTAAGTATTTTGCCCCTTCCACGCCATGGGAAGCTGCTTTGCGCAAAATACGGAGGATGCTATTCAAGTTGTTAGGTTCATCATAAAGGAGTCTTGTTGTCTCCACTAGGCTGAACGATTCATGACCACTCTGGATCATTCGTCGCATGAAAGCAAGTTTCCCAGCAGAAGGAAAATGGTCATAGAAATACCAGACACAGCTACGAGGCAAAGCCCGAAAAACTGTCTTCTTGTTCGCCAATCGACGGTGAGTGACGGAAGTTGCCTTAAAGTTAAGTAAGTTTTGAGTACCAGTTGCTGCTACTTTTTTAGTAATGATGATTAGTAAATCTTCTGAAAGTCTCTCCATGATAGAGGGAAGAGGAAAGTTGGTTTTTCTAAAGAGGTTTTTTCTGGAAAGGAAATGACAATGGGAGAAGTGAAAAGTAGATTTTTATACTCATTACTGATGGGAAACTGAAAAGACTTGGTTGAAAAAGTTGACAAATTCGACCACGTGGCGAGAGGAAAACTGAAGGGTCTCTGAACCAAGCCGTCGGTTACTTCTTCTAGGCTCCGAAAATAGTGCTATAATGATAACTGGTTTGGGAACTGCTCGAGGTAAATGACGTCATCATTTAAGAAGATGTAAAGTTTCCGTCGAAGGTCACAATTTTTCAAAAATGTCAGTTTTCTCCTACATTATATTTCGTCGAACCTAACATTTTTGGGGGGCAATTTGTTAGCCCATATTTTTATGAGCTAAGAATATGCTCTAAATATGCATTAAATGCTGAATGGAATCTTTCAAAGATTCTGTTTAATCGAAGAACCAAAAAGAATCTTCGAATTGTTCACAGGTTCGAGAGGATACTTACAAATACAAGGCTAAGGCAAAGAAGGAGGACTTCGAACCAGAAGGCAGATCGAGCTAGCGTACGATCGAATCGAAGTGACAAAGTTCTAGACTTAGCACAATTCTGACAAACTTTCACAACACTCAGTTCGACTTCGAAAGATGTAACCGTTCTAAGGAGCAGTTAAGTGCATGCAAGGTGTACGTGGCCGGACATTTGGCATTAGTACAGTGTTCGACCGTTAGGGCAGTTTATTTTCGAAAGTCTATATATAGTAGTTTTTTAGTCAGAAATAAGGTCGCAATTCATTTATACAAAATCCTTGTAAACTCAAAGTACCCACGCTATCGAGAGAAACGAGTGAAATGGGATCCAAGTATGAATCTGTGAACCATCCTTTTATGTAAAACATCTTTTACAATTCAATGCAATTTACCTTTTTTTTTATGAAATGTATCTTCCAAGCATTCTAAATTTTATGCAAGATTTACTGTGTTTTCTTTAAATTCAGTTTTCTTCATCTGTTTCGATCGAAACAGCGCGCTCTCTTATTAAAAGTTCATTTCCCTTGTTGCTTGTAATTCAAGTGACTTGCGCGTTTAATTTCCCAAAACTACACTAAATGTTTATGCGTAATGGACATTCAAATAATTTAAAGAATTCAAGCAAGGCACTATGCTCCTGAGATTCACTAGTTGGTCTCGCAGGCAATTAATTTAGACTAGCGGTTGTTTACCAAATTTGGGAGTAAACACACCGTTGAAGGATACATGAAAGTATACTTGAGCCATTTTTTCAGATCTACACCATAAGAAATTAAAAACAATCAAATTAAAAACTCATTCAAACATTTCATCAAACACTTGTAGTGCAAATTATACATAAATCCTAAAGCTAAAATTACAACATAAACATGCAAAGATCTAAACAATTAAGCAACATAAGTCATTTCCATGTAAACAATCTATCATTTCTTGACAAAAAAATCATAAATTAAACAAAGTCTAAAACTAAAAAAAAATTAAATTAAGATAATAAATGTAACATATAAGTATAAAATGACAATGAACTTGATTATGGAAACTTACTTGTTATTGGAGTGTTAGTTGATTTGAGGTTGAAAATTTTGAGATTTTTGGAAGATTTGAGAGAGTTGAGTGTTGGAAGATTTGATTTGAGATTGAAGAGATGAAGTTGGAGCTTCTGGTTGCTGAGCTTCATAAGTAATGATCGCAGCGGCATTTAGCTGCCGATGAGGACGGCGACAATTGCAACTAACTGCCGCCGGATCATGCCCATCGGGAACAAACTGCCGCCGGAGTAAAAACGTAAATTATTGGTGTGTTTTAACTTTCTTTCGAGTGGGAAAAACAATTTTCAAGACTTTATCATGATTATTCCATGTGGGACACTACATCTCCACACATACTCAGGTCAATTTTGTTGGTCACGTGACCATCTTAGAGTTACTCCATTTGCATGTGTGAGGGACACTTGTCAGAATGGACCCTGCTAATTGGTTTTTTTTTTGTTGTGGTAATAATCAACCACACATCCATTCAAAGCAACAATGCCTTTTTTTTTTCTTTTAACAATGCTTTTTAAATTAAAACGATAAAGAAAATAATAGGTGCTATAAATTTAGAGTATATTACGATACCAGTGAGACCTATTTTAAAGTTTTTATGAGTGTTATGGATATTTCATCTATATATCTAAATCATATTATGTCTCCTGCATTTTATCCATAAACCTTACTTTCTTCCCTCCTTAATAACATAGTGGTGGGCCACTAATTGTGATATTATTTTATTGTTAATTATTAGTAATCTTATTGGTTTTTAATGTATTACATCTTAGTTAAAAACAAGGAAAGAAAATTTAGTTTTCACATGAATTAAAAGCATGTACATTGGTCATCTTAAAATGCATTGCACGTTACATTATACACCTCCGCATTCATACATATTCTAATTCCAATCAGATTAGCATTCAATGCATATTACTCTACCAATTCCATGTGTTGCATCAGTGTAGTTCACTACATCTATGTATACGAAATCCAAATCCACTCAAGATATCTTAATCTACAAAGTGCAAATTATGGAATTTTATGCAAAAGGTCTGAGTGGTGGTTTGGTTCCAATCTCCCAGCCTCTCTATCTATATGTCTATTAATGCATTAATCTTCATAATTTTCTTTTGTTTCCCTAATTAAAAGGGTCTCCTTTGGCCACAAAGCTCCACCTTGATTCTCTTTTTAACATCTAGTTATTTAATTAATTTGTGGTGTATCATCTTTTACCAATACTCTATACTTTTCTTTAACTTTATTGGATTCAATTTAGATGTAAGATTTTCCTTATTCTGGTTTTGATGTTATGTAATATGTTCATAATTTGGGTTATACTTTCCAGTAGTTTCTGATATATCTTCCTATTTAAATTTCTTCTGCCTTTTCCATTTTTCTCTAATTTGAAGAGAGAAGTTTCAGTGAAAGTGGTCATCTAAAATTTGAAGAGAGAAGTTTGGGTGCAACTGGTCATCTAAAAGGTACGAATTTCACTATTTTTTTCAGACATTTTTTTCATTCATGTTTTTCATTAAAATGTTTTATGATGTTTGAGTTTTTAGTTTCTTAATCTTAACTTTGTGATGGCTTTGTGGCAATAGATTATCTTATCCGTAAAACAACAAAAAATAAGTCTATGTTTAGGCAGAGTAAGTTGAAATGCATCGGTCTAAATGTAAATTCATTTTATTCTTAGTTTGATTATGTGTGTCTGTTTAAATGTAAGGTTTCTTGCTACAAAAAATGACATTAGATAAACTATTGATGGGACAAGCACTAGCTATTATCTTGACTATTGTAGTTTTAGATTATAGAATTTCAAGTAAGAAACTTAATAACTTGCTTTGATTTTATGGGCATCTTATTGCTAAGACTTACCATGATGGATTATGTGGTTCAATTTGTTTTCAGGTCATTTTTTGTTGAAACTTAAGTCTCAATTTTTCTCATGATTCAAGAATTTGAGGGAATGCTTTGATCACAAGGATGTTGCATATGTGCTTTTCGAATTTTATTTATTTAAATTATAGTGTATGTGATCCAATTTTTATGTAAAGTTAAATGATATCTCGATAGATTTCAATCTATTCTAATTCTATAAACTCATTCTTTATGTAAAGATATCTCAGGAGGACTTAATAGCTTAAAAACCAATTTTATGTTTAGTTTGTTTTTTTTTTTACTAAAGCACATAACATAAAAAATTAAATAAATTAAATAAATGGCTAATGATTAAATCAATTATAGTCATTATAACTTAGCATTACTCTTTTGAAATCATTCATTTACCTTAGTTGTTACTTTTTTGAAATCATTCATTCCATTCAGTCAAATGCTAATTGATTACTTACTTTTTTTAATTCCTTGCTTAATGAATCGTAGAGGCTACTAATAATAAAAATCAAATTGTCAAATGAAATTAAAATCGTCGATAATTTCTTTCTACCTAATCAAAACGGCTGTTGAATTCAAATTGATGATGACAATATTAGAGAAAGATGTTGATAATAATAAATAGCTGATAATTTCTTTCTACCTAATTAAAACGGCTGTCAAATTGAAAAGTCAGCGTCCTTAATAATAATAATAATGTCCAAGTGTATAGTTGCAGATTTAATCATGATTACTTTGTCTCTTATGCTTATCACTATAATATGTTGTACTAATTATGATTAACTTTGTCTTTTACTTTTTAGAAATTTATAATGAGCAATGATGTTGATATATTTGGCTAATATTTTTTATTTGAGAATTCAGAGCGTCGCACGGGTGGTGGTCTAGTATTCATGAAATATAGCTCTTGTTTAATACTATTTCATATTCACTAAGACCATCTTCAATGGAAGGATCTTAAATATTTAATACCCGATACTAGGTACCCCCATTGGAAGAAACTTTTTCAGGGTCTTATAAGACCTGTGGTCTCACTTAAGACTTACAATCTTAAGTGAGACCCACACTTTTTAAATATTATAAAATTAAGATGTAATGATATAAAATTATTGATAGTTGATTAATGAGTCTCATTTAAAAAATTTGTATGAGATGTTGTGTTAGAGAAATTGAGTGTTTATTAGATATTATTATTAAAAAATTATAAATAAGTGATCGTGTGATCCATCTAAGTACCGAGAAAAAATGGATGCTATACCAATATTTTTTTTCCTTCCCTTAGCTCGTTAATTTTTACCAAACAAACATACCACAAGTACAATCAGCAGCTCTATCACCGCTTCACAGTATAATGAATGGAGAGATTGAGAAGAGTGGTAAACGAAATAGCATACACCAACAATCCCACTAAACTATCACCGCTTCACATTTCTCTTCTCCCTTTCCTTTCCATTTCTTCATCTTTCTACAAACTCGCTCTCTCACTTCGTCACTATCTTTACAAACACAACAGCTTCTTCCATTTTCATATCCACCGTTTACCAGTTCCTGTTATCAGTGTTGGAAATTTAACATGGGGAGGTAATGGCAAAACACCAATGGTCGAGTTCATCGCTCGCTACTTTTCTCGTTCCGGAATTTCACCTCTTCTTCTTTCTAGGGTAATTTTTTTTTTTACTGATTTTGTTTTTATTTGTGCTGGTTTATTTTCTTTTTTATTCTGAAATTCAAAATGTACATGTGAAAATGTGAGATCCATTGCTAAAAATTTGAAATGCCCCAGCCCCCAAGTTATTGAAGATACTGACCCTCCGTGTCAAATTCTAACTGAAGTACCCAATTTATGTTCATTTCTATCCTCCTTTGGCAGGGTTATGGTGGTGGTGATGAAGTTAACATGCTTCAGAGGCATTTACTTGGAACACCAACTAAGTTTGGTGTTGGCGCAAATCGAACTGCTGTTGCAAGTAGTTTGATCGAAAAATATGGCTACATTGATATTCGCAACAGTTCATTGCATGAGAAGCAAAACCATGATCAGAAGGCCCAGAAATCTCTTGACTCAGAAAACATTGGGGTTGTAGTTCTTGATGATGCAATGCAGGTAACAAACTCTCCTCCACACTATCCTTATTTGTTTCCCCATGCATTAATCTAATGTTTCACAATTTACTTCTTAGTTACTGTTAGAACTCAGTTTAAGAGAAAACAGATACACAAAGGAAATAAGCAAACAAAGAACACATGATATTTGATCATGGAGTTCGGCTAATTGTGCCTACTTTTCCGCCCACCACCACCACCGCCCCCCACCCCCCAGTTGCAGCCCAACAATCTCGCCTCACTCGAGCGGCCTGCCCACTTTATGTCTTCAATAGTAAACTATGAACCATATCCGACAGTTACGATCTTGAAAAACAGCTAGTGCCTACGATTCTAATATCAATTAGTTATGTTCATTATCATTTTGTTAGAGCTACTACTGGTGACTTAAGTGCATGGAATCTAGTTTTTTTTTTTTTTTTTGAAATATTTTTTGACATGGCATGTGCTCTAAATCAAACCATTCATGTGTAAGGTAGCATTGGAGTTTATGGCGAGATTTGGATATTGTGATGGTCAACGGATTAACTCTTTGGGGTAACAGTAAACTACTGCCACTTGGACCTTTAAGAGAGCCTTTGACGGCACTCAGACGAGCAGATGTAGTTGTAATCCATCATGCAGACTTGGTACGTTAATATGGTATTCATTGTTCCGCTTTGAAGAAAACAATTTGTAATTTTTTTTTGTGGCAAGTTTTTCTTCATCAGTCAGCATTTACTTATATATAGTTGGCATGCCTGTATGCAAATTTATAAAACATAACATCATTCTGAAAATTGTGCTTTTGGAGATTCTCAGGTTTCTGATCATGTTCTTGAGGATATTGAGTCAATGGTCCACGAAATTAAAAAGTCGGTTCCAATTTTCTTCACAAAAATGGATCCAACATACTTATTTGAGGTGGGAAACATCAATTCTAAAATACCGTTGACGGCTCTTCATGAAGCTACTATTTTATGTGTTTCTGCTATTGGTTCTGCAGATCCTTTTGTGAAGCGGATTCAAGAGGTATTCCTTCCTAATCATCTCCCGTCAACTAAATAGATTATATATTTTTATAATCATTGGAGAGTATTCTAAATACAAACACATTAAATGACTATTTAATTTTCACATGTTAAAGACTATCTACCATTTTGTTTTAAATCATGAACTTCTTTGACTTGGAAGGACTCTGATATAAGTAAAATTATTTGATTCTAATATGTTAAGCCTAGCTATAATGTTGTGAATGTTTTAAGTGAATTTTCCCTTTCTTTTCCTCTTACTCTCTTTCTACATATCATCTCTAAAGTGCAGATGGGAGCGCTTTATGTTGATCGAATAGATTTCAGTGATCATCACATATTCCATTCAGGGGTACATTTATCTTTCCTGAACTAAATAATTGATTGATTGATTACATACGCTATTGTTTCAAGTAAACTTTTAAATCTGTCATTCATTCTCTTTGACACTGATTTTTTTTAAGCCAAAATTTGATTCCAATGGCATCATGATGGAAACTAATATCCCAACTATGTTGGTGCCTCAGAAGCAAACAATTATTTGCAGCAAACGAAAATATTATTTACAGGGGGGGGACATAAAACCAAACCCTCCATAAATACATTACTAAGACTGATAAACTTGAGTGTGGTGTCTTGCTGGGCTGTTAAAAAAACAGTGGTGTGTGAGTAAAATCATGAAGATCATATTGAGTGCTGCCATTATATTTGTGCCTACTTTCATTTATTTGTGTATTTATTCATTTTTAATATGTGGTTTAGTTTTACATTGACTAAAATGATAATATAATATATTCAATTAATCCAGGACATTAGTATGATCAGAGCCAGGCTTAAAGAACTAGAGAGGAAGTTTGGTTTCAAACCATTTGTTGTAATAACTGAAAAGGTAATTATACTTGCTTCCACATTTGTGTTGTTGTTTATATACGAAATTTTCCATATATAAGTCTGTATCCCTATTCATAAACGCTTAATTTATTTTTCCTCTTTGCAGGATTATGATAGGGACCCTGAGATTCTTAAGCAACTTTATCCATTTAATACTTTTGTTCTGTGTTCCACATTGAGGGTTTTGCCCTATAGAGGAAACAATGAAGATAGCTTTAAGAAATTTCTAAAGGACCAATTGAAATTAGAATTTTCCGCAGCAAACTAATCTTGCCTTCCTGTAAGCTCTCCCTTCCAATCATGCGGCTAACATACCAAATATTGTTTGCTAGGCCCTCTGTTTTGCAATTATGTTGCTGGTTATTGTTATATTGTTGATGACATTTTTTCCTGAATTACACAGGATGCCTTACAAAATTAAGAAAAGGGGACACTATCAAAAAACTGTTGCTATAACTATAGTTTAGTAATCAAACTTTAAATCAGTTACTCTTAAGAGTTTATTCTCAATTTCTCATGCATTCTTGAAGGAGACAAATTCTATAATGGTTTTTTTTTTTTTTTTTTTTTATAGAAATATCAATTCTCTTATAGGTACAGTACCATTAGTTACCAACAGTTTGATTGAGGACAATCTCTTTAAAGTCATAATGGTAAAAGAATGGTGGAGAGATGGTATAGTTTATACTACACAACACAGCCTTTCATTTGATTTGTAATTTATTTTTTCTTTCTTTTGGTTCTTGATTTGAGCAAATTCTGGATATTTTGGCAATGGATGCAACTATCAATGGTTTCCCAAGGATCACTTTAATCATGATAACCTTTCAATATTGATTACCCATACCTAATAATTCTCAAACTCAAACGGGTTATCACACTGCATTTTATCTATGTTCAATAATGTTTGTCATAATTATGGTGTACTACTGTAATTTTAGTAAAAACTACATTTCGTATCTTCGATAAAAACACAGTGCCACCGTAATTTCTTAAAAATTAATGTTATTGTGTCACTGTTATTTTGTCAAATTAACCGTGAATCAGACATACATCAAGTTGCTCCAAGTGAAACTCCTCATATGGATTTTATATATTCCGGAACAAACCCATTTCAAATTATGCTTTTCTACATAAAATCAACTCAACTTTTTTATACTCCACTCAATTTAATTTCCCTATCCGTGCAACATACACAAATATATCCTGCTTTACGTGAATGAACGACAGACACGTGGCAAAAGAAATAAATAATCAACAAGAAATATCTTTTCCCTTTTAAATGCACTTGCTAAATGGGTTGGTATATGTGACTATTAGTTGGTTTTGTTCTCAAAGTTTACACCTATACCTCATGAAATCGAGGGTTTGCCACATAGTAACAATTAGAAAGCTTTTGTGTTCAAATTGCTTTACACCACCGTTGCCTCCCTATTCATTCAATTAAACCAAAAAGATACAATGCACTTCAACGTAATTGTGTATCTACTTCTCGTTAACTTGACTACATTGATAACATGATCAGAACTTAGCTTACCGACTCGCAACCTATGTAACACCGATACTTTATTTTGAAGGCGTGTTTAAATGTTTGACACTCACACTTACGATTACAAACCATCATCGGTGTCTACGTGTCATTGTTGTATCAGGTGTCTTTGATCGCTCACACTCATATCTCTCAACCGCTTTCTCTATTGACAATGACAATATATACATATATAGCATCACAATAAATCATAGTGGATAGATGATAAATATCTAGAGAGTGCCCTTGGCTCCACTATCTTTAACTACTTAAGTAAAATTCTTTTCCCACCTATCTTTTACATAAATTCAGTATCTGCATCATTAAATCTCTAACCGACTCTTTTCAACCACTACACACTACAAAGACAAAAAAAAACACAAATCAAATCCTAGTACACACATTCCAAAACAGACAACTTAGGTATGATGAGAACTTCCTTTCTCTTTATCTCTTTCTTCATCTTAAGTTTAGGATTCTTAGAAGCTCAAAAGGTTCCTGCTGTTTATGTGTTTGGAGACTCACTTGTTGATGTTGGAAACAATGATTACTTGAATGGTACCTTTGCAAAAGCTATTTTTCCTTACTATGGTATTGATTTTCCAACTAAGAAACCTGCTGGGAGGTTTTGCAATGGCAAGAATGCTGCTGATTTGATTGGTAACTTTTTCTTAATTCATTCTCTTTGCTCTTCCAACATTCATTCAATCAATCAGTTGTTTATTACAGACATCTTTGAAGATGAACATCACTAACAACATATTCGTTTGGTCCCTTGTAACCTTATTTTTCTTTAATATCATTATTCAACACACAGCTTAATTAATTGCTTAAAGCATAAACACTTACTTATCATATAAGTGTTCATGTATAAATTAGTTCTTTAACAAACTGTTTTCATAAACGATATAAGTCGAAACTACCTACGGACATGTCATAAGCTGTTTCCATATGTTCACACATATGTAAGTAAAGTAAAATAATACATATGTTCTCACATTTTTGTTTGCTGCTACTCAATCTCTCGTTACGATTGGATAAAATTTCCTGTTTTATGAAATATCTTCTTTGGACAATTTTTTTAGCAACACTTTTGGCATATACCTTGTTTTCTGCAATGTTTTTCTCATGAAAGAAAACTCATGTTTATTGGATGATTCCCACAAAGCATGAAAGGGGGCATCACAATTGGAATCTGACATATATGTTCTCATGCGTGCACTAACTTCAGAAAAGTTCATTTTGGTAAAACATATGCTTTATGTAATGTGAGAAACAAAAACTAAAAGGTAGGAAAGAAAATATTGAGTGACACCATTAAATTCAAGAGGGGCCAAAATTGTTCAGTACATCAAGGACTAGAAGTTAATATTAATATTCATATTAATATCAATAATAATAATAATAATAATAATAATAATAATAATAATAATAAGACAAGTGATATTTTTCTAATTTTTGTATTAAATCAATGATTGTTACAGCTGAAAAAGTAGGCCTTGCCACTTCACCACCTTACCTCTCTATAGCATCTTCTAAGGTAAAAAACAACAAGAATGTATCCTTCTTGGGTGGTGTTAACTTTGCCTCTGGTGGTGCTGGAATATTTAAAGGCACTGATCCAAATTATGTAAGTGCAGTTCTAATTCTTTCTTTTCTTTTCTTTCACCAACTTTGCCTGTGTTTGTACAATAAACATGGGGTCCAAAATGCAATTTTTAGGTCTATTTCAACATGGCCAAAAAGTGAGGCCTTGGGCTGACCTGCCTTAGCCCAATGGACCAAATTGAAAAAACAACCTAGACCGGGCCAGTCCATAGCTTCGTTAGGCCACAAATTTGGTGGCCTAGCTCGGCCTAAACTGTGTCAAGTCCGGACTTTTAACAAAGATATTATTTTAATTTTCCAAAAAATTGCGTTCAAACTGACCCAACGGGTTAAAATGGCCGAATTATTTCTGGGCTTGTGATTGAGGAGCCCAACCCAACGAAACATGCCGGCCCGTTGAACTAGCTCATTTAAGTGGGCCAAAATTGGCTGCTCTACTTGCGGACAATGAAGTAGGGATAAATATGTGAGCTCAACAATTGAGACAAAAATGAAAGTTCTTGACAAAAAAAAAAAGAAGATAAAAGATACAATTAAACAAAGCAAAACGACCTAAATGTAGTAATAGTAGTTATCCCTTAAACTCAAAGTGATTAATGAATGGAAAAATTTCTCCCAACTGGTGACATTTTTTTGTAGATGCGATCAATACATTTAACAAAACAAGTGGACTACTATACACAAATGTATGAAAAATTGACACAGCAAATAGGAGCATCAACACTTCAGAAACACCTCTCAGAGTCCATCTTCTTTGTGGTGATTGGCAACAATGATATCTTTGACTACTTCAATTCAAAGGATCTTCAAAAGAAAAACACCCCACAACAGTTTGTCGAATCCATGGCTTCTTCATTAAAAGTGCAACTACAGGTAAACACAATGGTTGTATATTGTAAGTTAACATTTACTATAATTTTATATGTATAAGAGCACAGTTCTAAAATTGTGGTTGCGGTCGTGATTGCAATAACACTACAAACCTTAATATTGCGGTAAAATGAAAGCAAATGCAACCGCAATTGAGCTGCAATGTTGTAGCCAAAATCTCTAAAATCTTTATATTGTGTCCGCATATTTAGGACTATGCTCAAAACTATATGCTTAGAAGGATTAAAATTTTATGTTATTTGCATCCATTTTTATTTTGATATGGTAACTTTTTGGCAGAGATTATACAAAAATGGTGCAAGGAGATTAGAGATTGCTGGTGTGGCTGCAATTGGATGTTGTCCTACATTGAGGCTTAAGAACAAAACAGAATGCTTTTCAGAAGCCAATTTATTGTCAGTGAAATATAATGAAAACCTTCAATACATGTTAAAGGAATGGCAATTGGAGAGCAAGAACTTAAGTTACTCATACTTTGATACTTATGCTGCCATCCAAGACCTCATTCAGAATCCAACTTCTCATGGTATTATCACATTCTCATGTATCTCTTAATATTATAATTAGCCTATTACTCATACTAGGGGTATATTTGGGATAAAGTATCAATTTTATAACATTAAATAAGTTTATTGGTCTTGGTGATTTTGCAACTTATTTTTTTTCCTCCTAACTATTTGTCAAAATCAACAAAAAGAGAGAGTAGAAGAGACCATATATATCCTCTCATTTCATCTCTTTATTTTCTCTTCATTTTTCTTCTTTCAACCAAAGAAAACAATTTTATTATTTTTTGTTTTTGTTTTTTATTTTGTATCCTCTCATTTCCTCTTGCATCTAAGCAAAATCATGTATCATGTTTAAAAAATTTCTTATCTTTTTATATCCATTTTTTCAGGATTTGTAGATGTGAAAGCTGCATGTTGTGGAATTGGTGAACTGAATGCTGAACTTCCATGTCTACCAAGTGCGAACATTTGTACCAATAGACAAGACCATATATTTTGGGATTCTGTCCATCCTACTGAGGCAGTAACTCGCATAATTGTGGATAGACTTTATAATGGACCATCACAATACACATCTCCTGTTAATATGAAAGAGCTACTTCATGTATCAATTGCCAAATCACTTGGTCCCTTTACATTTTTCATTTTATTGAGTTTGTTGGTTACTTGGTATCAAACAAAAACAAATTAAAGGAAGGAAAAAAAGTGTAGCACAACATGTATGTTAATTAACAGAAATATAGAATCAGATGATTGTAAATGAATATATGATCATTTATTCATTCTCATCATCTTTTTCGATCAATTTCAATTTGTTTCTTAATATGAAGCTTTATGAGTATTGCAGCTACTCTCTATATCTCTCTTATGAATATGATTTGGAGCCATGACACCCTCTAATCAGTAACATTAACCAATGGTTGAAAAATAAATAAAGGATTAGATGTTCCATGTGTTTGATAAATTAGTAATAAATTAGTCAAACCAAGGAAGAATTGATTGTAAAATGGAGCATTGTTTTACCAAAACAAAGATTCATAATGTGATGTTGAGGCCATTATAATGCTGTTAACAAGAACGTTTACAGCAATATTATAGTATAGCTTTGCATTAGTCCCACATCGTTAAGTTTAGCATGAATAATTTGCAGTATGAGTTATAAAAGTAAAGTCTTTGGCACTGAAAAACATACTTACCTGGATGGGGTCAATGGGTGATCAAGAAGGCCCATGGCCTAGGCAAGTGACCTCCATTGCACTTAGGAGGAGCGCTAGCCTAAGGTCTACCCAAGTGGTGGAGCCTACATCATAATTTGTTGCAGCGGGGCTTGCGTTCGCGCAGCCCCTCCTAATTTTAGTTAAATCTTTTTTATTATTTATTTAAAAAATTGATTTTTTTAATTTTATTCTGGAATTTGATTATTTTAAAAACTTAAGTTAATCTTATTTTATTTTAGTAATTGTTATTATTACTATTAGAGAAATGTTAACGAGTGTCCGGGGGCTGTTAAGCACCCAAAGTGATAATATTTTATGAAAATTTGTGTATTGGAAATTGAAGATATTTTATGAAAGTTTGTGCATTTAGTGTATTGGAAATTGAAGTCTTTATGTTTTTTTAAAGAATAATTTATTCATTAAGAATGCTTAAAGAGTATCCTGGAGACACTCGTTAACAATACATTTACTTTTATTTTGTAACAATTAGTGTTGGCAAAGAGGGAATGGATTCCCTTGTGTGAATGGAAAGATCTTGTGAAATCTCAACCTTTTAAAATAGAAGATGAAAAATCATTTAATATTAAAAGCAAAAGAGAGAATACATTTGCTGGTTTAGATTTCACATGAGGCAAAGCGACTCGAGGGAATCTCTTCCTTGGCAAAGAGGGTTTGTTTGCCTCACTATAAACGAGCAGTGCCACCTTGAGAGGTGGACTCAAACGGTAAACCCACCCTATTCTGTGAGTGGTTTGACCTGTATAAAAAATAAATAAATTTGTTAGACAATTTGTTATTAAAAAATATAATGTAGTTATAAGAAAAGAAAACTTGAACATATATATGTTTCTCACTTATTTGGTTTTAGCACATTGTCCTTTACCGTGAGTATTAGCTAAAAGTGTAAATGGTAAAACATGGATGTAAAATATGTTTTAACTATTCTTAATTTAAAATGGGGGAAAAATGAAAATGACGGGGGTGTGATTTGTGAATGTGTGACTAAATTTTTTCTTGAGAGGTGTGTGACTAAGATTTATTTATTATATTTGTTCAGTTAAATCAATCATAACAAAATAAAAAGAAGCATATATGAGCATAGAGTCTTTTTAAAGAGCCTATTGTATTTAACTAGTCACGTAAAAGAACAGTTTTTTAAAGAGCATGCAGGCCAACATACCTTACCTCACCGTGTTTTTTCGACGGGCTAAACGGGGTGGATCAACTAGAGGGGTTGAACTAAAAACCTCAACTCAGTCCCTCTATAATAGCGGATTAAACGGATTGATCCGAGAATTGGGCCTGTCTTGCCACTCTTAATTGTTTTGTTTCAGACTAGACCAAGACTCAATCCTCCGATTTATAGTCATTCACAAGTTAGGCCTAATGAGACGCCCAAATATGGCCGCAAGATCACCTATACCGACGAAGAGCCGTAAAATACTGGAAAAAAAAAAAGCTCAGCCAATATTTTCATTTTATTGGGTTTGTTAGTTACTTGTTATCAAACAAAATAAAGGAAGGAAACAAATTATATGTCAAGATGAATTACCATGAGAAAAATGAATATGTATGTTAAATGACAGAAATATAGAATCAGAAGATTGATTAGTGAGTTACTAACAACACTCTTAAGGGTTTCTGATTGTTATTAAGTATTGAGGTTGTAAATCCTCCATAAGTTTTATATATGGAGCATCATGTATTCATTTTTATCATCTTTTTCAATCAATTCAATTTGTTTATGTTTTTTACGGAATTTAGAAGAAAAAAATACCTTAAAAAGAAAAAGAAATCACCACTGAAGAGATTACGGGTTGAGTCACGACCAGGTCGCTCTTTTTAAGACATTTCGCGGCACTACCTGAATTTGTGCAAGGTACTAATAACTGTTGATCAGACAAAAGTAAGTATTTTTATATCGTATCCACAGAGACTAGTGCGATATCGCAAGTCATTCAACAGTTGGTATCATTTTAAGTTAGGGTTTATAAGTTGTTTGTTATAAACTATTGGAATTTAAAAGCGGTAATAAAGACGACAAGTAATAGGACGTAAAAGCGTTGGGATCAGAGTTCGTCAATCTAGCCTCGAATATATTCTAATGATCATGCATATGGATTCTAGCTTTTTAGCGAAATTATCATGTATCACTCGACAACATCATTCGTGTCCAAATGACGTCGTGAGATCGATCCTATCGTTTAATCGACGATTTCCCAATCTATTAAACGATACGAAAGCTTTACGTTCCAACACTTTGTGTGATTATCAAAACCAAATTCCATGTCTAGAATTTCTTATTTTGATAGAAGATTATTCTAAACCTAGATTCAAAAGTATTTGTCAATAACAATTAAATCAAGCATAAGAATGAATAACAAGAATAACTTCAATATCACATAAGTTACTAGAATCATATATTTGCAAGATCAAAGATTACATCTAAGCTATATTAAGTACCTCCAATCCCAACAAGGGAAGGTTAGTTGGTCATTGTCATGACAACAATACAAAAGTGGAAAGAAAGATGAAGATCCAAAGCTAAGTCTTGATTTCCCAAAGAATCTTAGTTAATCCACACTCCCTTCACTCTTGCTCCATGAAGATCACCTCTTTTAATCCTATTTTATGTCTCAAAATATAACCTAATAATACTACTCTCCTGTACTGCAAAACTCTGTTCTGCGTTTTTTCAACTCTTTTTCCTGTTCTGCTTCAGAACCTTTTATAGGCATTCTGAAATTTTCAGACTTCGCTATGTGCAGTGCTACTTTGCTTTGTGAAGTCACCTTTCTTCACAACTGAATTTCTGCCACCTCAGCCTTGAACAGTCAGACCGCCTTACTTCGCTCTGCGACGCTCTACTTTGCTCTGCGAAGCTCAGAAGCACATCCTGAGTCTGAAGATCAGACTCTGTTCATCAGACGCTGAAGCTCAGACACTGTTCATCAGAAGCTGACCTTCAGACGCTGAACTTCAGACTCTGAACTTCAGACGCTGAACTTCAAACTCTGAACTTCAGACTTCAGAATGTGAAGATCAGATTTGACCTTTAAGTCCAAGGAAAAAACATGTACCTACAAAAATGGTTGGGATTGGGTCTAAAAAGCATGAAATGATATTTATCCTTTATTTTGGAGCTTTTACCTAGATAACTTGCAAAACTAGTAAGAAAAGTGCCTAAAATAAATATGCGTTAAAACTAGTTCTGGCACTATCAATAACCGCGCAGCCTCTAGGATAAAACAGCACAAGGAAGGATGATATATTGTCCTGATGACCCTTGATGCAAAATTTATAGTTTGAGGTTGAGATAATATCTTAACATATTAGTCTAGTTGGTTATAAATTCGATAAGTTGGTAATAATTGGAAGATGATCTTGTGCATTGATGACCCTCAATTGAGAAACGTAATATATGAGCCAAAATGATTTTAAATTTGATATATTAGAAATTGATATTGTGTCCCGATGATCTTGATGCGAAACTTATAGCTTTGCTTGATTGGTTCTATATTCAATAAATTGAAAGGATGATATTGTGTCCAATGACCCTGAATGCCAAACATTGTATTTGAGCGTAGTTGATTATAAATTCCATAAGTTAGAAGGATGAAACAATACCTCGATGACCCTTGTCTAGTTGGTTTTAAATAATTCGATAAATTGGAGGGATGATACTTTGTCAGATGACCCTGAATGAAACATTGCCCCGATGACCATTGATTTGAAATGTATAATTTGAGCTTAGCTGGTTCTAAATCCATAATTTTAAAAGATGATATATTGTCCCAATGACCTTTGATGTTAAACATTTAATTTGACCGTAGTTGGTTCTAAAGTACATATTTTGGAAGGATGATATATTGTTCTGGTGACCTTTTGATGCGAAACGTATAATTTGATCCTAGTTAGTTCTAGATTTGATAAATTGGTGATAATTGAAAGATGATATTATACATTGATGACCCTGAATGTGATTCGAATAGTTTTATCAGAATGAGATTCTGCATGTGATGTGTCTTTGGGAGGACTGGAAAGTTATTTTTCAAGTTCACATCTATTTGCATGAGTAAGTTAAATTTTGAGTTGGTTTCATGTTAATGTGTTTGGAAGCAACAAAATATTTTTTTTTCTTTTCTTAAAGATACTGAAAGGTCCTCAATACATTTTGAAGTTTCTAATGATTTGGATGAGTGTCTTGATCATGAACGGACATAGATTTATTGGTTGCACAAGAAGTATTTTTATAATAACTAGACTCTAACTCGTGCGATGCACGGATTTTATAGAGCTTCATGTATAACTATCAAATTGACTGTATTATTACTTTTATAGTTACATTCAGTATTATGTTATCAAACTACCTTAAAAAGCAACAAAAACAAAAGATGGACTGCAATAAAAATGACAAATCGAAAGAAAAAATATATACAAAAGTCTGCACCAAGAAATTGGTCATAACCTCAAAAGCTGTTAAATCTATAAAATTGAAAAGGAAAAGAAACTGCTATGTGGTAATCGAAAGAAAAAAATAATGAAAAAGAACTGTTATGTGGTAACCGAAAGAAAAAAATAAAAAAAGGAACCGTTATGTGGTAATTGAAAGAAAAAATAATAATGAAAAGGAACCGCTAATAATGAAAAGGAACTGCTATCAAAAAAGGAATTAAAATGGTGTTAGTGACTTTTAAAAAAAAATGACATTTTTATGTGTTACCTGATTCAATTCCTTGTAGACTTTTTTTTTTTCATAAAAATTAATTAGGTCCGTCAAAAAGGGCGGGATTATGGTTATTAGGTTCAATTGCATGATGGTGAGAGAGATAAAAGTGAGTGAGCAATGATTTAGGGATTGTGAGATTGAAAGAAAGAGGACCCGTGATTTGTGTTGAATACATAACATTGAAGCAATTGCATGTTATAAAAAGCATTAGTACTTTGGTGGTAAAAGTTGTCAATTGGAAGCATGTAGTACCTGGTTCGATCCCTACTAGGAGTTAAGTTTCTTATATTTCCTTCATTCATATCCAATGAGTTTGTTTCCTTCACTTTTGTTGATTTGTTTCCTTTTGATCTTATCCACAAATGTTGTTGAACTGATTAGTGGTTAAATTTCATTTTGATCTTATCCATTAGAGTAACTGTTGCCGCTATTTTAGCTAAAACAGTTACAAAATCTATATATAAATAGAGGACTCCTCTCAGTTCAAAAATCACATCAAAGAGTTCTATTGAGTTGTCGAGAACTCTTTCTCTCTTCTACCCCACCTTGTGTTAACGAGTTGTTCTTCTCCTTATCTCATTTTTCTGTCTCTTTGGATTTAAGAGTGTTCTTAAGACCTTAGTCTCTATTTGCTATAACGTCCCTTCAGAATTAAGATAGGTCTTAAGAATATAGTCCCTCCGATAATATATGTCCCTCCGGAATAAAGAGTATTTTTAAAATCATAGTCCCTTTCTGGAATAATAATGTCCCTTCAGAATTAAGAATGATCTTAACGGTATATAAATATTCTTTCGATATTTTTCTACTCTTGGAGAAGTTAAAAAATCAGAATGGTGGTATCACCATATTTGAGTGATCGTAGTACCATATTGAATTTTTGGAAAACTTAAAGGTTAGAATGGTGATAACACCATATTTGAGTGATTTTAGCACCATAATAGAGTGGTTACAATATCATATTAGAATGGTTTCAGTATTAAAGAGTGGTCTAAGTACCATATTGGAGGTGTCAATCTCGAACGGTTTTCTACAGTGCAGTAGTTAACCGCACAGTTGTAGCTGGACTTGTTTTATCTTGGAGGCGGCGTGGTTGATAGTGTGTCTTGCACAATTTTGGACAGCGGCACGAAACGTCTTAAAGAGAGCGACCTGGTCGTGACTCAACCTAGTAATAACTTCGGTAGATATTCTCTTTCAAAATAGAATTTGGAAATCCAAATATAACAGTTTGGAAATCCAAAAAACAACACACACACACACACACACACACACACACACACATATATATATATATATATATATATATATATATATATATATATATAAATTTGTGTAGGTGGAATGGAAGGCATAATCCATTTATTAATTTTATCCAAATTTTGAGGATAATCAATAAGATTTTGGTTTTTAACCAAATTATCTGAATTAACAGACATATTATCTTCCATAAGGAAAAGAAAGCAAACATGTGTTATGGTAAGTTGATCTATAAAATAAAGATTAGTAAATAAGAAATACTTATAGATTCATTGTTATTAAAATCAAATTTCGACGAATTATGTAAATAAAGAAGTCCCAGATCCAAGATCTTAGAAAAAAAATTTCAAGCTCAAGAGATGCATATAAACTCCCTACCACAGGGAAAAAGAAATGGCACAGAGCGAAATACACTAAGACAAACCAAGGAGCTTCAGAGAGGACATAATTGAGTTTTATTTGATTAAAGTAACAATCTATCTATAAATAATAATTATTTACATAACTTTATTTACTTAGTTCAACAAACCATAACAACAATTTAGTTACACATAAAAATATACCTGAATCGTCAAAAGGCTCTGATACCAGAAATGTACAGCGGATATTATGATAAGAAGAATGGAGAATATGTAAGAGGATAGATTACTGAGATTTTTATTAACTTCAGAGAAGAGAAATGTACAGCGGATATTATGATAAGAAGAATGGAGATATGTAAGAGGATAGATTACTGAGATTTTTATTAACTTCAGAGAAGATTACAAAAGATGAGAAAAAAAAGCGTGCCTATAATGAAGCAACAAAAGTCCCTTAAATAGGGAAAGAAAGGCTTACTATTTAAGTCGGTAAAAAGAAAAATAAACGAACAATAGCCAGTCTACTGACATTATTGGAGTCGGGTGCACAATGGGCCCCATCGACACTACAATAAAGCATAAGCTGACAAACAACTTTTATAAAGAAAGATAAAGAGAAAAGTCGATAGCGACAAAAGCAAAATAATTGCAATACACTAGCATTATTGCTAAAACTATTTATGAATTCTTATGGCAGCATTATTGCCCTTTAATCTTGGATTCCTTTGCCTTTATTTTGACAAAGAACTATGTTCAAAGAAAAGTTTTATAAAGAGCTTAATAGAAAAAGGGAATTTATTCCTTTTGTAACATGGTTTTACAAATATTTAATTAAGAAAACTAAAGAAAAAATTTTAGTTTTAAAATCAAAACCGTGGACTATGTCCCCAAACGGAAAAATTATTCAATATCCTTTTCCGCCTGAGCAAGAGATATTTTTAGGAAAAAATATTGAAGCTAATGCTTATAATCCTTTCCTTAAAATAACTAGTACTCTTCAAGAGTTAAATTTTATAATAAAAGCGCAGAATTATACTAATGCCTTTTAAACTAGCCTAGGAGATCAATACATAGACCTTGAAAAAGATTTGGCTTATATAAAAGTTCTCCTTGAAAATCAAGCTAATCAACAAAAGGTTGTTTTAGAAAAACTTGATAAATCGGATAACCAGCAAAAAATTATTTTAGAAAAACTTGATAGTTCTAGAAGTTCTACTTCTACTTCTGCTTCTACTTCTACTATTAAAGAAATAGAAAAATCTTTTATCCAACCGCCAACCAATATAAAAGGTTATAAGATGGAAAAAGATACTAACAAATTTGTTACTATCTTATGTTGAAGCAAAAATCTTTTTGGTGAATGTTTTAATGATAACAAACCTCGTGGAATAAATGATAAGTTTTATGAATAGTGATCTACTGATGTTTGCACTTGAGTTTTTGTTATAAGAACAGGAATCACTTAAGTGGATAAGCTAGAAGCCACCCACATCAATAAGTGCATTATATCTACTCCACAATGAAAGAATGAGTATATCATCAGTTGAAACAATAGTATCATATCTCCATGAAGATTCATAGCTCAAGAATCATGATGGAAAAACTTACATCACAAGCTACACAAGAAGGTGCTTGAAGTTATGTGACAAAACTCACATTGAGTTTTATGTTATATGATGTGAAGATCCTCCATGGGTAAACAAGATAAAAGGAAATATGCATACAAGTTAGGAAGAGTCTCAGAACCTCCTCAAAGTATCACACTTCTAAAGCTTCTAAGGATAAGAAGTTCAGAGTTCAGAATGTTCATATGAATGTAGTTCATAATGATCATGAACAATTAACCCAGAATATTTCCAGAAATATTAAAGGATTACTTCATGGATAAACAAGAATATTTAAAGTCATCGGTTACAAGCAATGATGCAAAGAAATATTCTTTTGGACTTCAAAGAAAGAATCATTTTGTTTGTCAAAACAAATGATCTCTCATTTATATGCTTCAAGTAGTTTTTGAAAGGAATAAATAAACAACCTTCATAAGGTTCAAAGTATTGAAGAACATTAGAATGTTTAAGATAATCAGAATCTTCAACATAAAGTACAACCATCAAAAAAGAAGGAACCCAGAAGAAACATTCTGAAGTTCATATGTATGAACCCAGAAGGAGCTCAGAAGGTTGTTCAGAAGGTTGCTCAGAAGGTTCGTTAGAGCAAACCCAAAATTCAATGTCCACACCAAGAACATACAAGAACAGATGTGATATGAACATATCATATGTAGAAAAAAGATTTCGACGTTGGATCAAGAAATCATTAAAGACATCAATGGTGATTAAAGGATTAATGGACTTTGATAGTTCTTGGTATTTAATGTGTTCTTGAGTGATTAACTAAGACAGGAACAAAGTATGAACCATACCAAGATAAAAGGAATCAAAGATCATTAAGAATAAAGAACTCAGTCAGAGTTCAGAATGTTAAACAAGAGTTCAGAAGGTTGGACACAGTTCAGACTCTGGAACGTACTTCAGAAGCTAGAACGAAGTTCAGAAGCTAGAACGCAGTTCAGAAGCTGGGACGCTGTTCAGAAGCTGAAACGCAGTTCAGAAGCTTGTACACAGTTCAGAAGCTGAACATTTTTTAGAAGCTGAACATAGTTCAGAAGCCTGTTCACAGTTCAGAAAGTTTGTCATAAGGCTACTTTTACATAAGCCCAGAAATTCAAGAACACTATCAAGAACATGCAAATCACATGTGGCATGAATAAATGTTCAGGAAAGCATACTTGCATGGATCAATCAAGCAATAAAGGCATTTACAAGATAAATGTCAAAAAGGATATTCAATGTTCATTTAAGACTATGAACATTGAATTAATAGGAATATTCCAAAAGGGAATATCATCCTAGATGTTCAAATTACTGCACTTCATTGATGTTTTACTATTAGGATTTGATTTCATCAAATGGAAGTCTTACAAATCATCCTAAGTAAAACAAAAAGAACTTTCAGAGTTCAGAAAGTTCAATACAGCACATGCTTTAATTCTGACAGCAATAGTAGAGTGGTTGGAAAAGTAAAGCAAAAGCAAGATTACAATCTCCAAGTCAGAATCAATAAGATTTTGACACATAAGGGAGTTGGTACTGTACAAGACCAGCAAAATCCCCTAAAGCATGGGCATGAAGTGACAGTTCCACTTTATCTGTCCTGCACTGTTTCCAAGGCAAATCTGGGAAAGTATTATCCAGCAACATTCTGATGTAAGTGTTAAAGTCACTGCTTATGGATAATGCCCAGAAAATCATATGAGACGCATATGATGAACCCAGAAACTCATATCTTCAATCATACATGATGAACCCAGATGAAGATCATCAAGAATGCAACAACGTTCTGAAGTATTCTCAAGAACACAACAACATTCTGAAGTTCAGAATGTTCACCCAGATTTTCAAGTAAAAGTCAGTGGGGCTCAGGACACATGGCACAAGACCATTGGTCACCCTCCAACGGCTACAAGAGACCAATAACTCTATAAATAGAAGTGAAAGGCTCAGCATTACATACACCATTGCAAAGCATACAAGAAAACACATGAAAAGTGTTTGAAGCTTTAGCATTTCGAATTGATCATCACTGAGATTTCAAATTGTCTCTAAAAGTGTAAATCAATTCTCTTTTATCTTGTTAAAGATAATTTCTCCCTCCTTTCTTCTCTTCTGATTATCTTCATCTTGACAACACTTCTTCAATTCTCCAATCAATTGTAAAGAGCAAATCTCATCTAGTTTTAAGGGTATTAAAGTCTAGGTTGAGTAACATAGTGCAAGGTCTGGTGTGACTTAGCACAGAAAGTGGAGAGCCTGCTGAGGCTTAGAGAATACAGGTTGTAACCGTTCCAAGAGAACAAGATTGTACGGTGCAGGATTTGAGAGGTTATCTCAAGCATCATAGTGGAAACTCTCACAAGATTGTGAGGAGTGGACTAACCCACATTGGGTGAACCACTATAAAATTCTGTGTGCCTTTCTTCTCTATCCCTTTACTATTTCTTTTCAGCATAAATGTTTAAATTCAGTTTACACCCCATTATCACTTTGTTCATCATTTATTACACTAACAGTTCTGAACGCACTTCAGAATGTTCTGAACTTAACCAAGTTTTTATTTCTTCCAAGTATCAACTTGAGAATGATTTACCACAAGTGCAGGTTAAATTTAAAAAGGGTCACAATTCAAACCCCCCCCTTTCTTGTGACTATTATTTCCACTTCAATTGGTATCAGAGCTCTGCCTCTATGGTTTGAGCACTTAACAGTGTATGAGGAAAAGATCCAGAAAGAAGTGATGTCAAAATCTGCAAATCAAAGTACATGTCACATATGCAACAATGTGGGATATTTCAAAACTAGACGTCCTCTGAACAAGAAAGTGCAAAGATGGCATCCTGTGAAGACTTTGAAGAAAAAGAAAAAGTCAATACATGAGTAAAGACAAACACAGAAAGTGAAGAGGTAATAAATTCTAATCCTTATCTTTTATGCAAAGTGTTTAATAATATTTCATATGACTCATGCATTTTATCTTAAAAGTATGAACTTTAAAAAAATAAGTTTTCTGAAATAAAGAAAGAAAATGTGAAACTACTAATCTTGAATGAAAAATATCTTAAAACCATTCAAGAATTGCAACACTCTTATTTGAAAATGTTTGAGAAACATAATATTCTCAATGAGCAAAAAAGTTGTAAGACTTAAAAAAATTCTAAATTATTGAAACAAAATGTTATTTTGAAAAGAAAGTAAAAATTTTAAAAAAAAAGGACATAACCAACTTTCTGAAGTCTGTTAATACCTTTTAAAAAGCTGGTTCAGGATTCAAAACCTCTCACAAACAAAAGGAAGTAAATTTTTTTAACAATTAAAAAATAACCAACTTTCTGAAGTCTATTAAGACCTTTTAAAATGTTGGTTCAAGATTCATAACCTCTCACATACAAAAGAGTAGTAAATTTTTTTTGAAAAAGGACATAACCAATTTTCTGAAGTCTGTCAAGATCTTTTTTAAAAAAAAAAAGGGCTGGTTTAGGATTCAGAAACTCTTACAAACAAAAGTGAGAATCTAAATTAAAAATGTTCATTTTACAAAAGAATTCATCATTCTAAATCTATTTGCTGTTTTATAAAAAGAAAGTTGAGAAAAATCCTTATTTCAAAAAGACATATTATCCTATATCAGAATATTCTCAAAAGGTTGATAAGGTTATTGTGTTTATTATAACATATATTATTATCTAGAATCAGTTTGTTATCATAAAGATTTTTTTTTAAAAAAAATCAGATTATAAAAGTGTTTTCATAAAAGATCTGAATCATTTTTTACACTAAAATAGAATGATGTCAAAAGGTTGAGATTGGTAAAATATAAAGTTCTTATTACAACAAATCTGATCATCTTAAATCAGAATGTGGTCATAAGAAAGAATCTCTTGAAAAGAGAAACACTAACCTCTAAGGACCCAAAGTAATATGGGTACCAAAAGCTTTACCCATTTGTGCTGCAGGAACGTCTTTTGACCATCTAAGAAAAGCCTTGATCTTGGACAACTGTTGTTCAAGAAATGCGTATGGAGATCATAATGATGATGATTCTCAAGATGATGCTGAATTGTTCTAGAACAATGGAACAATCCAAAATGAGTTCAAGTCAAACAACCAAAACTTCATTTATTTGCACACCTCTAATAAGCTATCATCTGTCATCACCTAAACATGAACCACAACCTATCCTAGAACACATTAAACCTGATCATGATTTCAATTCCACAAACTTTCAAGATGTCCCTAAAATCATCCATAACCTGATTAGGCACACTTTACTCCCTAGATGTGGAACCTTTGATGCTGTAACTGATACTGATTTATGTATCATGTACCATCTCATGACCAAAACAAAACTCAACCTCTGCTTCATAACTCTTCAATACATGATTGATTCTTGTCTGACTGTCAAACAAAAGGTTGATGAGTTGCCATATGGAATGCATATGACTCCCATCTTTAAGGCTGCATAAGTATCCCTAGAAGATGAAGAAAGTAAATACACCTTCATGAGATTCACAACCAAAACCTTAGGACAACTTCACATCACCACTTCAAACATGCCAACTCCTCCAACCTCAGGAACATCTGGATCTATGAAAAGACATGCAGATCAGAAAGTTCAAAAAACTAGGAAGAAAAGAAGAGTTGAGAAGGTTAGAAACCTATCCAACATTTAGAAGAAAGAAGGAGATGGATCTCCTGAAAATATGGAAGATGATGAAGCTCATTCTCCTCCAGCCCTGGAGTTGTTTCAACAAGTTGATGAGCTTGCAAGAAAAGCAGTTCAGAATGTTGCTGGTGAGAATGAAGAACAACTTCATAAAGAAGATGAAGTTGTTAAAATTGTGCAAGATGAGGTTGTCACTCAAATGAAAGATGATGAGATACCTCAAGAGGCTCATATGTTTGCTGCAATCACTAAAGAAGACAGTCAGAAGATTGACTCAGCTGGTGATGCATCTCTTCAAAAAGAAGTTGAGAATGTTGCCAAAAAAAAAAAGGAACATCAGAAGGTTGACACCTCAGAATGTTGAAGAAAACCCTCTTGACCAAGATCAGAGAGTTGAAGAAAATACTGAGCAAGTTGCTCAAGAAGTTGATGAAGATACTCAGGAAGTTGCAGGAATATTGGCTTCTAAGATGATGAGTGGAGAAAATGCTCAATCACAAGAAGATGAACAAATGGAATTTTTAACGAGTTTTGATCTCAACATAGAAGATCTAAAATCAGACTTCAACACTGATGTGTTTCAAAATGCTGAGGAAACAATTCAGATTGTTCAAGAAACATCAGAAACTGAAGATCAGAATATTCAAGATAATGCTCATGATGTTGAAGCTACTTAATCCAAAAAGTTGAAAGCTTCAAAGTTCATCCCTCTGTTTTCAAGCAGGAATAAGAGAAAAGTTAAGAAAGTTGGAAATCTCTCAGAAAAAGAAGATGCATCTCCTCAAAACGATCCTATGGAAGCAGATCCTCCAACAATGGATCAAGACATCCCTGGAGAAACCCTCCAAAAAGTTGCTGATAATGCTAATGAAGCAGTTCAGAGAACTGATGAAGTTCAGAATGTTGAAGAACCTCAAAAGGAAGCTGATGCAACTACTGAAACATGACTTCAAAAAGTTAATGCAGCTACTAAAAGATGGAACTCAGAAAGTTAATGAAATTGAAGAAGCTTCTGGAGAAATACCTCAGAAAGCTAACAAAGATGGAAGCTTTTATTGAAGAAGGATCCTTTAAATCTTCTACTGCTAAAACAATTTCAAAATCTAAAGTTGATGTTACAAACATCATGAATGAACTCCATATAGATGAAAAAGAAAGTGTTCTAGAATCTAATATGGGAAATGACCCTCTGTCATTAAAAGATCAAGATATGCATGATGTTGCTAAAGTTCTAGCCACACACATGCTTAGTGAAAACAATACCACTAAGGAATTTGATGAAGACGAGCTAGCTATCAAGCTGGTTTTGATCTGAATGTGGAAGAACTCAGCTCAGAATTCAATGCAAGAGTCTTTCAAGATTCTCATATGGAAAATGATGGAACAATTCATGCAACTCAAGTTCAGAATGTTCAAGAAAACATTCCTCATGAACAAAGCATTCCATATGTTGATCATATGTCTGCAGATCCTGAAACATCTAGATATGACAAAAGACACTCATATCAGAAAGCTGGAAAGACTAAGAAGAAGAGAAAGCTACTGATGATTAAACTGCTTCAGAAGGTTATGCTTATTGATGCTTGGACTTCTCCATCCAGATGAAAAAGTATTTCAAAGAAAGAGAAACATGCTCTCTTCATTGAATCTCAAAGTAAGGGATATCATCTCATAAGGTACACATTTATTTGCACTATAATAAATGTGATGATTGAATGCATCAAATTATGTCATGTCTAATATGTGCATATATCAAATGTTTAAACTTAAATGCAATAATTTTTTTCACTCTTTGTTCATACTTCTTTCATGATGATATTATACCCATTTGCAATTGCACAAGTCATAATTGATGATTAAAATCATTGCATGATGTCTTATGCTTTAACAAGTTATATTAAGGGTGCATTTAAAATAAATTAGTGTTATAATACTTGAACAAGGGGTTGTTTTTGTTATGTATAAATTCATGCATAATATTCTCTCATTATTTGCCCCAAATCCCTTCTTAATTATCATGTTAAATGATCCTGATGCATTTTTATCTAAGTTATTGACATGAACTGCAAACTAAATCATCATTGTTGTTAAATGATTCATAGGAAGATTTATGTTTGATCATAAATGTTGAATCATGATTATTCATTGATATAAAACATAAAAAATGTCTTAATTTGTCAAACTTCACAATAATCTGAAACGTGAAGATATTCACATGATTTTGATATGGTTTATGAAAATACCATTCTTCAAACATGATTTCAAATGAATCTTATGTTTGAATTTATCATTAGAAGACTTTTTTATATACTTGATCTTCATTTTGATGTTGTGTGTGATCTTGTTATAATCTTCAAAAATTGTTCTAAGGTCTGCATATTTTGTTGACCCTGTTTTGAACATAAAAGTTTGTTTTAAGCATTGTTGAATAATTATCTTACTCTAAATTGCAAAAATTGAAGACAAAGATAGAGTTGTAAACATAAATGGCATATCAATATGTGTTTGTGCATAAAATTGTTGCATAAGACTATTCTGCAATTTGACCTTATGTGTCTAACATACTTTTCAAGCATGAAAACTTGAAAGATCAACACTCAAAAGGTATCACTCACACACTCCTACAAATGCAAGTAAACATAGTCACATACTTGATTGTAAACATGTGTGTTTTCCACAAATTGTGTCAAAAAATTGTTGCTTGTAATTGATTTCTTTTAAAGAAACTATCTTGCATCAAATGATACTTTAAAGCATTTCATCTTTTAAAAAAAAAATCAGCAATATTTTCCAACACGAGAATACTCTAGAGAGAGAAAGATCTTTTCTAAACTCTGATTCCACCGCTTCCACAAATACTTCATTTTCTCTCAATTTCAGAAATTGCTAAATAAGATTAATTGATCTTTTCTCTTTTAAAGACTCAATTTAGATTAGTTAATCATTTTCTAATTTTTAGCATGGCTTTGTCCAAATGAAAAACTTATATGTTATTACAATAAGTTAAAGAAAATAATTATTTTCTTAGAAAATCAAAAGATTTGAAATGTAATACGACATTCATCTCTAAAACTTAGGGGGAGTTTTCTATACTTGAAAATATCAATCTTTTCAAAAACATTGAAATCAAGGACAAAAACATTTTCTCAAATTTTGAGAAAAATATCTCATATTTGGAATATGTTGAAATAGTTGCATATGTTATCATTTTTCATGTCTTGTTTATACAACTGATTGAAATAATGATTGATCATGATCCCTGCAATGTGTTTTAAATTAAACCATGAGTTTGATATATGAATACACTTGTGAATTACATGTAATGTCTTATGATTCTTACCTTCCAAGATTATGTCACTTTTCCTTCATATCATCCCTAGTACTTTTTGATAGATGACAAAAGGGGGAGAGATATATATATATGATGGGAGAAAAACCTAGGATGGGGAGACATATGTATTATGGGAGAGAAAAATCTAAAATGGATTTAATTAATGAAGAATGTTATGAATTAACCTTTTGCATATGTTGAGGGGGAGTTTAATTAGTTTGATAAGAATTAAACTCTTGCATGTGTTTAGGGGGAGTTTAATTGCATATCCATGAACATTCCTACATTTATTATTATATCCATCATAAAACTTAAGATTTATTCAAAAGGTTTGTCATCATCAAAAAGGGGGAGATTGTTGAAGCAAAAATCTTTTTGATGAATGTTTTAATGATAACAAACCTCGTGGAATAAATGATAAGTTTTATGAATAGTGATCTACTGATGTTTGCACTTGAGTTTTTGTTATAAGAACAGGAATCACTTAAGTGGATAAGCTAGAAGCCACCCACATCAATAAGTGCATTATATCTACTCCACAATGAAAGAATGAGTATATCATCAGTTGAAACAATAGTATCATATCTCCATGAAGATTCATAGCTCAAGAATCATGATGGAAGAACTTACATCACAAGCTACACAAGAAGGTGCTTGAAGTTATGTGACAAAACTCACATTGAGTTTTATGTTATATGATGTGAAGATCCTCCATGGGTAAACAAGATAAAAGGAAATATGCATACAAGTTAGGAAGAGTCTCAGAACCTCCTCAAAGTATCACACTTCTAAAGCTTCTAAGGATAAGAAGTTCAGAGTTCAGAATGTTCATATGAATGTAGTTCATAATGATCATGAACAATTAACCCAGAATATTTCCAGAAATATTAAAGGATTACTTCATGGATAAACAAGAATATTTAAAGTCATCGGTTACAAGCAATGATGCAAAGAAATATTCTTTTGGACTTCAAAGAAAGAATCATTTTGTTTGTCAAAACAAATGATCTCTCATTTATATGCTTCAAGTAGTTTTTGAAAGGAATAAATAAACAACCTTCATAAGGTTCAAAGTATTGAAGAACATTAGAATGTTTAAGATAATCAGAATCTTCAACATAAAGTACAACCATCAAAAAAGAAGGAACCCAGAAGAAACATTCTGAAGTTCATATGTATGAACCCAGAAGGAGCTCAGAAGGTTGTTCAGAAGGTTGCTCAGAAGGTTCGTTAGAGCAAACCCAAAATTCAATGTCCACACCAAGAACATACAAGAACAGATGTGATATGAACATATCATATGTAGAAAAAAGATTTCGACGTTGGATCAAGAAATCATTAAAGACATCTATGGTGATTAAAGGATTAATGGACTTTGATAGTTCTTGGTATTTAATGTGTTCTTGAGTGATTAACTAAGACAGGAACAAAGTATGAACCATACCAAGATAAAAGGAATCAAAGATCATTAAGAATAAAGAACTCAGTCAGAGTTCAGAATGTTAAACAAGAGTTCAGAAGGTTGGACACAGTTCAGACTCTGGAACGTACTTCAGAAGCTAGAACGAAGTTCAGAAGCTAGAACGCAGTTCAGAAGCTGGGACGCTGTTCAGAAGCTGAAACGCAGTTCAGAAGCTTGTACACAGTTCAGAAGCTGAACATTGTTTAGAAGCTGAACATAGTTCAGAAGCCTGTTCACAGTTCAGAAAGTTTGTCATAAGGCTACTTTTACATAAGCCCAGAAATTCAAGAACACTATCAAGAACATGCAAATCACATGTGGCATGAATAAATGTTCAGGAAAGCATACTTGCATGGATCAATCAAGCAATAAAGGCATTTACAAGATAAATGTCAAAAAGGATATTCAATGTTCATTTAAGACTATGAACATTGAATTAATAGGAATATTCCAAAAGGGAATATCATCCTAGATGTTCAAATTACTGCACTTCATTGATGTTTTACTATTAGGATTTGATTTCATCAAATGGAAGTCTTACAAATCATCCTAAGTAAAACAAAAAGAACTTTCAGAGTTCAGAAAGTTCAATACAGCACATGCTTTAATTCTGACAGCAATAGTAGAGTGGTTGGAAAAGTAAAGCAAAAGCAAGATTACAATCTCCAAGTCAGAATCAATAAGATTTTGACACATAAGGGAGTTGGTACTGTACAAGACCAGCAAAATCCCCTAAAGCATGGGCATGAAGTGACAGTTCCACTTTATCTGTCCTGCACTGTTTCCAAGGCAAATCTGGGAAAGTATTATCCAGCAACATTCTGATGTAAGTGTTAAAGTCACTGCTTATGGATAATGCCCAGAAAATCATATGAGACGCATATGATGAACCCAGAAACTCATATCTTCAATCATACATGATGAACCCAGATGAAGATCATCAAGAATGCAACAACGTTCTGAAGTATTCTCAAGAACACAACAACATTCTGAAGTTCAAAATGTTCACCCAGATTTTCAAGTAAAAGTCAGTGGGGCCCAGGACACATGGCACAAGACCATTGGTCACCCTCCAACGGCTACAAGAGACCAATAACTCTATAAATAGAAGTGAAAGGCTCAGCATTACATACACCATTGCAAAGCATACAAGAAAACACATGAAAAGTGTTTGAAGCTTTAGCATTTCGAATTGATCATCACTGAGATTTCAAATTGTCTCTAAAAGTGTAAATCAATTCTCTTTTATCTTGTTAAAGATAATTTCTCCCTCCTTTCTTCTCTTCTGATTGTCTTCATCTTGACAACACTTCTTCAATTCTCCAATCAATTGTAAAGAGCAAATCTCATCTAGTTTTAAGGGTATTAAAGTCTAGGTTGAGTAACATAGTGCAAGGTCTGGTGTGACTTAGCACAGAAAGTGGAGAGCCTGCTGAGGCTTAGAGAATACAGGTTGTAACCGTTCCAAGGGAACAAGATTGTACGGTGCAGGATTTGAGAGGTTATCTCAAGCATCATAGTGGAAACTCTCACAAGATTGTGAGGAGTGGACTAACCCACATTGGGTGAACCACTATAAAATTCTGTGTGCCTTTCTTCTCTATCCCTTTACTATTTCTTTTCAGCATAAATGTTTAAATTCAGTTTACACCCCATTATCACTTTGTTCATCATTTATTACACTAACAGTTCTGAACGCACTTCAGAATGTTCTGAACTTAACCAAGTTTTTATTTCTTCCAAGTATCAACTTGAGAATGATTTACCACAAGTGCAGGTTAAATTTAAAAAGGGTCACAATTCAAACCCCCCCCTTTCTTGTGACTATTATTTCCACTTCATCTTAGACAAAAACTTAAGCATATGCGTCTTAATGTTTTAGATGAAAAAGAAGCTTCAGAAATATCTGAGAATTCCGACATTGAGAATATTGATAGTATGACTGCCATGTTTAATAATCAGGATAATCCAGAAATAAATCCTATTTATTCTCCTAAACCGGTAGAAAAATATTATTATAAAAGGCCTTCTCCGCAAGATTTGCTCATAGAGGAAGATGATTCTTATCAGAATCCTTATTCAGGAAATCCATTTATGAATGAAATATTGATGGATTAAATGACACTCAAATTTTCAAAGTTATACATAGAATGTTTTTATATTCCACTGTTGCCAAGCAGCAAGGAAACACTGACAGTACTATAGCTACTTTCATATCAGCTGGGTAACTCAAAGGTTGGTGGGATTATTATCTCACTGCTGATCAACATAAAGATATTCTTAATAGTAAGAAAATCTTAGAGGACAATGATAACCCTCTTAGTAGAAGTACTGCCAATTACAATGCCCATTATATGGTTGGAGAAGAAGATGGAGTTTACACTCTTTGTCTTTCGATTCTTCAGCATTTTGTTGGAACTATTGCTCCTGTTACTGAGAAGATTAGTACTCTTCTCCACAATCTCAGGTGCCCCTCTTTAACCCATTTTAGATGGTATAAGGACACCTACCTCTCAAGAGTTTTTATGCTCACTAATTCTAATTCTGAGCATTGGAAATCTAAATTTGTAGATGGCTTACCCCACTTGTTTGCCGAAAGAGTTAGACAAACTCTTAGAAACAATAATGATGGTATTAATATAAACTATTATAACATGACCTATGGTCACATAATTAGCACTTGTGTTAATGAAGGTTTGAGTTTATGTAATGACATAAAACTTAGAAACCAGATTAAAGAGCAAAAATTAACAGAAAAAACCAATTAGGTGAATTCTGTGATCAATTTGCCTTTGACATAGGAAAATCTTCCCATAGTAAGAAGAAGGGTAAGAAAGCCTTAGACAAAACTCCTAATGGGTACAAGAAACCTTATAGGAATAAGAAATTTAGGAAAAGATTTCACAAAAAAGAGAAGGATATTACCTTCAAAGATGACAAGAAAAGAAAATCTAAAAAGATGAATATTACTTGTCATAAGTGTGGTAAGACTGGTCACTATGCTAACCAGTGTTGGACTAAGAAAGCTCTTAAGAATATTGAAGATAATAATCTTCGTTCTCAACTTGAGAAAGTTCTTTTAATTAATTCTGAAGATGATTATAACTCATCTGATAATGATATTGATATGATTAATGAATCATCTTCTGATACGGATGAAGAAATATCTTCCGATGACAACAATGATTGTCAGTGTAATTATTGGAAATCCATTGTTGATATGAATGGATTAAATGTTCTCACTGAAGAACATGATGAAGCTCTGAAAGCTTTAGAAGCCATAACAGATAATAATCTGAAAAGAGAAATGATAGAATTTCTTATAAAAAGATATTCTAAGAAGGATGCACCCAAGGTTATTGATATACCTTATAAAATGAGTGAAGTCATATCTAGACTTCAGAAATCTAATGTTAAAGAGACTCTTGTTTCTATTGGAGATCTCAAAAGAGAAATAAGGTCTTTGAAAGAACAATTCCAAATAGAGATTTGTAATGACGTCCCTAATGCTTTCTGGGATAGAAAGAAACATGTCGTTACTCTTCCTTATCTGGATGATTTTAATGAAAATCAAATTCCTACTAAAGCTAGGCCGGCTCAAATGAATCAAGATTATCTTAATTTGTGTAAAAAGGAGATTCAAACTATCCTTGATAAAAATCTTATTAGAAACTCTAAGTCTCCTTGGAGTTGTACTGCTTTTTATGTTAATAAAGCTGCTGAGAAGGAACGTGGTATATTTTTATGTGTAACTAAATTGTTGTTATGGTTTGTTGAACTAAGTAAATAAAGTTATGTAAATAATTATTATTTATAGATAGATTGTTACTTTAATCAAATAAAACTCAATTATGTCCTCTCTGAAGCTCCTTGGTTTGTCTTAGTGTATTTCGCTCTGTGCCGTTTCTTTTTCCCGGTATAGGCATCTCTTGAGCTTGAAATTTTTTGCTAAGATCTTGGATCTGGGACTTCTTTGTTTACATAATTCGTTGAAATTTGATTTTAATAACAATGAATCTATAAGTATTTCTTATTTACTAATCTTTATTTTATAGATCAACTTACCATAACACATGTTTGCTTTCTTTTCCTTATGGAAGATAATATGTCTGTTAATTCAGATAATTTGGTTAAAAACCAAAATCTTATTGATTATCCTCAAAATTTGGATAAAATTAATAAATGGATTATGCCTTCCATTCCACCTACACAAATTTATAATTTCGGTATGTTTGATTTAGCATCTAGATTTGCCATAAAAACTATGGAACAAACTGTTCGTATAACTAATAATGATCAGTCTATACCTTTGTTAAACAAAAGAGATATGAAAACTTTTCTGACTTATAAGTTTGTCCATATTGGACTAATACAAGTATCCTTTAGACCTTTAACGTTATTAGGTTTAGATTCTAGCATAATGGCTTATGTTAGAGATAGCAGATGCAATAATTTTAAACAATCTTTAGCAGGTGTTATAAAAACAAGTCTTTGTCATGGACCTATTTGGTTCGATGTTAAACCTAATTTAACTCTGTCTATGACAGATCAAAATCTTTATGATGCTATGGAACTTAAAGTTCACACTCACGGGTATAACTTTAAACTAGGAAGTGAAATAATAGCTGTTTGTTATAGAGTCTTTTATAAAGTTCTAAACACTCTGAATCCTAAAGCTAAACAAATAAGCTTACCTGGAACTACAACATTAGTCAACACTAATCTTCTTACCACTAATGTTGCTACTAATAGATTAATTAAATGGGATGAAATAAACTTCCCCGAGACTTGGAATCTCCAAAACGAAATAGATCCTGAACCGATTATTAATAGTAATATCGATCAGATTATTCAAACAGATGAAGGAGGCATTCTTCCTTTATGAGAAACTGTAGTTCAATCCCCTATTAGAGGAATGTTATTTTGTGGTGACAATCTGTCATCCCCTCCCCTACCACGAATATATATATATATATAGACTGTATGCATGTGAATTATGTGATGTTGAACTCAAGTTTGAGCATATTCACGTGGTGTATAATAAAATTAGATAATTTAGATCTAAAGCTTTTATTTGTATGAATGATGTGAGAGGATTCTTTCCCTGTTTAATGTTATTCATTTAATATTTATGATAGTATTTGGGATGATGCTGCCAATTTTCTGATGGAACTTTGTTTATTATCCACTAGCGAAGGCTTTCCGCTCTTTTTATTACGCTAACGTTTGAAAATTATGAACGGTATTTTTTTTATGAAATTTTGATTTTGATTAAAAGTAAATGATTTTTTCTTTCAAATTATAACAAATCAAACTAATCATGATTATCTATTTCAATGACACAACAATATAAAAAAAAATATAATCTAAATTCTTATTTTTCTTAATGACACAAACAACAATCTTTATTATAGAAAAAATTGTTTAAGGGTATAATTGGGATAATAAAAAAATAAGTATAGATATACTCATCTAGTTTGTTACACTTTTTAAAGGATAAAGGAACAAAATGTACATATATATATTCTCATATCGTGTTTGTTACACTTTTTTTTAATATTTAAATTTACTCTTGTTTATTTGTTATATGTGTTATTTGTATTGAAAGGTGAGAATAATTTTAGAAAGAAAAAAAGTCAGCTCAAAAGAGTCAAAAACATGTCATTTTCTTTATATATAATATAGATTGGGGTGTCTTTCTTGCTTGGTGTTATTCAAGTTTTTGTTACTCGGATGTATTCAGAGTACTTGAGTACAAGAAAACCTCGTCTCCTACTAAAGTGTAAGTTTTTAATACCGTCTTGGGAAAGAAAATTATTGACTTCAACTGATTCTATTTTATTAAGTTTGTTAGTGGACAACTTATTTGTTTTCTATTTAGTTGTTTCTTCTTGTGATTGGATTGATGAATTTGAAGAGGGGGATCATAATGCTTTAGATAAGTATGTTAGTAAACATTGAAATCTTGTGCTGCCACTTGATGGTGTTTCAATTTGATGTGATTGGGATTGGTCTAAGAAATATAGGTAAATTACCGATAGGATTCATAGTAGTATATTAAGCAAACAATGAGATTAAGATCTAATAAAAAAAGACTATTAATTTTTCCACCCTATGTTATACTCGTGTGTCTTATTTTTTTTCCAAAATATCCTTTGTCTGGATTTTAAAATCCGAACTAGATTCATATGATTTTCAGGTACTATTTTCCGAGAAAACACGAACTGCACATTCTGTGTTGTATTTGATGTCAAAGGTCTGTTGACCGTCGTAGAATCCCCACATAAGTTGTAAATCAATTGCAGGGATTCTATGAACGGTCAACAATGACCATGACATCATAAACACTCCTAAAAAACTAAAAAAGTTTAAGAAAAAGTAAGAAAAGATGGGAAGGGAAGGGAAGGGAAGAATGGATGAATTTGTTGAAGATGCAAGCCTATTTATAGCCTTAAACCAGTCCTAGATCATAACTACATTCAAAGGAAACGTTTTCCATGGTTGGAACCGACCAAAAATGCATTAAACACACCACAAACTGTCCAAACATTTGGTGAAACGCCACCGTCCAACTTGTCTGAGGGGATTCAGATTATAAAATTGAAACCTGTATAAATATTTTCGTATTTTATAATTTGAACAGCAGCAGAATGTGTTTAAGTTTCATTTTTAATAGGTTTGCATGGGCAATGACATAGGATTTTTTTTAAAATAGGTACAAAAATAATTAATCAGCTTAAAACAACACAATAACATAAGTGACGGTGGATCTTCTGGGAAGGCGTTCGAAGATGTGCTTTTGTACTTGATCCTGCAGGCCTGCCAACTGACATATTTCGATCGGCAGGCCAACTAGATCAAGTTCACAATAACCTCTTTGAAATCAGATCTACAACATAATGATGAAAGACAATGTGTTTCAAGAGGATTGTTTTGAGTTAGATCATGCTGCCTTGGCAACTGACATAGGTATATTGCCAAGACAGCAAGATTTAGCTCATAGCAACCTCTTGGTGTTCACATCTTTCGGAAGATTTTTCATAGTTTTTTGTTGTGTTTTACAGGCAATGAACCAAGCACACTTATTAATAGAAGTTTTTGTGCGTCGTGGACCACAGAAATTATCGGTGCAATGTGGACCACACAAAAAACCTGTGTTGAACCAGTTCGGATTATATAATCCGAATCTGACTTGCACCTTATGTATGTGTTTACGTTGGTTTTTGGTAAACAATAAAGCTAGTTTTTCGAGGTTACTTGCAGGATCAAACTAGAAATCCTAGGAGCATATTTGTGCGTAGTTCTTAAGAAAAATCCTTTGATAGTTTAAGTGTGAACAAAGATGATAAAGAAAAACAAAGATAAAGCGAAAAGGCTTTAAAAAAGGTAAATTTGCATTGCTTGAAATGTAAAAGGGTGGTTCAAGAAATCAGGGCCACATACATTCCGTATGACTCGTTTCTCTCTGATGCTGGGTACTTTGAGTGCTTGGAATTTCTGAGACTGATTTCTGACCATTAGTTCTTATGAAAAACTAGTATTTATACATTCAGGATTATAATTGCTAAGTAAACGAAAAACTGTTAAACTAATGGAAACTGCCAAGTTCATGGACCACGACTGGACTCCTTCGACCCGACTGGCACATCCTCCACGTTCTTTAACACACGTCCTCCTTCATGTTGATGTTTGTAAGCATAACTGTCCAGAACTGCTCTGAATTCCCTCCAATTTGTCTTCGACTTGATTGAAGCAATCTCCTGTCGAACTGCCTCAAACCTTTTGCCTTTTATCGAAATGCTTCAAGATCCTTGCCCTTGAGGGAATTCGATATCTTGACATACTCGCATATTGTCGAACATGCTTAGCCAAAATATTGGCTATCCCCCCAAAAAAGTCATTTTCGACTACAAATATTGAGGAGAAGATGACTATTTTTGAGAACTCTGTCCTTCAAATAACAAAGTCATCATGTTTTCTTTGAAAGAAAACTGCCTTTCAATTCCTTGCCAAATTATCGCTTTCCCAGGATTTAGTGGGCCATCCCATAAAAGAACTGTCAATTGGATTCCTTTTCGAATCCCCACTATCGACTTCTTGGCCACTTGGCACCATCGCAACGGCTTAGGACTCAAAAACACTTTTTGCAATACTTCTCTCACCACTATAAAAGTGACTCCTTGTTCTTAACTCCGCTTTTCTGAAATTTTCTTCTTCCTTTGCATGCCCTAAAACATAACCGAGTTCCTAGAAAATTTCAGTCGATCTTGTTTTCCGCTGAAAAAACTCCATTCGCCATTGTCTAACAATGGCAACTTCATCGGCGACTCCTGACGTTGTTACCTTTGCAGCTGACGTCACCAAATTTCCTTCGAAGAACAAACAAACTTTCGCGCCCGAGCCCGTTGTAGACGTGGAAAAAGCTAAGATTTGGCAATCTCAGGTATTAATTCCTTACACTGTTACTGGCGTGACTCACACGTTCCTAGGGCCTTTTCCTGGTACTGAACCAATTTTTTCCGGGTACTGAACAAACATTCCCTAGGATTTTTGTCGAAGGCTCTTACCAAATGGATTTTGTCGGAGAAAGTATCTACTCTTTATCTCTGGTGGTTACAGAAAGTTGAAAACCAGAAATCCAAACATTAGAAAACCCTAGGTATTTTCGACCTAATTCAGCTTTCCAAAACTGGCCATAAATACGACCATGCTTTGATTTTGGCAGCTTTGCACTTCTGGGAAGGAAGTACCAATACTCTTCAGTTGAGGTGTGGCATGTTAACCCCCACTCTCTTTGACACGGCTGCCATTGCTGGGCTCCGACCGGATGGAGATTATTATGATCCCCAAATTCCAACTGAAAGTGACCGCTTCGACTTCAATATCAAAAAGGCTTCTTATATCTCCTTTTTGGCTGATAATTTCATACAGGACACTGAAGAAGTCTCCGACCAAGAACACATAGCCTTCCTCGCCTTCTGGTTATCACACTTTATCTTTTGTACTAGCTCCCTTCAAACCCTATAGATGTGTGAAATGCTGCAAGATCACTTTTTTTTTCACAATATATGAGCCTAAATGTTGAAACGGTTAGGGTGATCATATACACTATTCATAATGTAAAAGTTGGATGAGATGTTTATGACTTGAATTGAATTCTTTACTATGATTGCCTCTATGAGTTGAAATCAATTTTTGTAATTTGAAAAAGGAATGATATAATCCTAAGTTCCATATTATTACCCTATTTTTAGGCATTATAAACTTTTTAATTGTTACCCTATTTTTATAGGTCAGACTTTGGTCCATTTGGTGATCAAGGCTAATGGTATACAACCTAGTGGAGATGATTTTATATGATCTTTGAGCAATGGTAGCTGCTAGTTACCTTACCTTCTACGAGCCATGGGATTGAGCTATCTGTGTTTCTCCCTTGGAGATTGAACCAAACGTACGTAGACAGAATTGTTGGTCAAAGAGAACTTGATGCTCTTCTTCATGCTTTTATATGGCCCTTCTCATACTTGTGCATGAGCCATTCAAATCATTAGTTAAGTGCGTTGATAAAGTTGTTTTGTTAAATATTTTGACGTGTCTTTTTATCTTTTTTTACCATTGACATTATGATTTAGAAAAAAAATATGAATATTGTTCTTCATTGAGCTCACTTGGTTTTTAAAGCATGTGTGAAATGGTTCAGTTACTTATAAGTAAGACATAATGAAGTACCGGTAATGTTTCAGATTTGAGACATATGGTTTCATGTGCATTATCCTACTCCTGATTTAGTATCTACAAGTTCGTTTGCTATTTGGATTTCGCATGGTTTTTTAAACTTTTAAGCACATCAACAAATTGGGTAAACATTTTACTTGTTCAAGACACTTAAACCTAATTTAAAACCTCCAATCGCTAATGAAGATAAACGATATCTATTATTTTGTTGAGCTGAACTTTTTCAAGGTATAGCTTTTATTATTATCTCTGTTAGTAGGATAGTTTTTATCATTAGATCAAAGATAAAAAGTTTTGTCAAAAGGTAAACATATTGGTAAAGATAAATGCTAACTTTTTAGTAAAACTTTATAGCTTTGTTACCTTTTCGTCCTTAATGTTTTGGTTATCATTTGCCTGAATGTTTTAAGAAGTATTGTTAGTCTTAGAAAAGTTGAAGGTTTGTTTCTAGAATTATGGTTTATGTGTTTACGCACGCGTGTACGGGTACTGGTTCGTGGTACGCGACGTGAGTCTTTTTTTTTTTACTAGAATTTTTAAACAAAACTTAAAAATTTATTAGTAATCATTAAATATTTACATCCCAATGTGAGTCTTTCCAACTGTTCAACACTATCTCGCCCTGGTACTTCTGAGAACCAATTCGCAAAAGTACCACGAACCGGTACGTACATACCAATTGGGGGTTCACTGTATGTCAAGAGTATTATCTGTCTATACATTTGTACTGCTTAGTGCTTATATGCATTATGTTTTTGTAATTTATTCTCTCAGATTGTTTGTGTTCTACTATGTTGCACTATGCACTATCAGTGTGAACTCTTTGGTGGAATTGTAATGGCGGTTTGTGCTGATTTGGCAAGATAATTGAAGATGATGTGGAAGCTAGTGAATTATGGACCGGAAGAAAATTTGTTAAGTGGCTAGTTAAATTAAAATTTCTATGGAAAGGTTAGTTCCTAATGCATTACAAGTGTAGCTTCATTTCCAAAAATTATTTAAGAGTTCAAACGTTTGTTTAGAGTTCATGGATATTATTTGTTCCATGAATTTTGAAGTGTTGTGATGCCTCATTCGGTTATGAGGTGTTGGTGGATTCTTAGGTCTCGTTGCCTGATTCTTTTTTCTTCAAGAAAACAAGAAAATGACGAAACACGCCTTGTTCTGTCCCTTTCATCTTCAATGGTACGCTTCTGACTTAATCTTGATTTTTAGGTTTTGATTCTTGAATTTTTATAATCCTTATACAATTGGTGCATGTTGCGAATTTTGTTGTTAGGCTAGTCCTTCACTCATTCTTGCTTATTCAACAACCTTCAATCTTCTGCTTTAACAACAACAACCCTATACAATTTTGTAAATCAAAATTTAAACAAGTTATATACAAACCTTATAGATGTGTGAAATGCTGCAAGATCATTTTTTTTCACAATATATGAGCCTAAATGTTGAAACGGTTAGGGTGATCATGGACACTATTCATAATGTAGAAGTTGGATGAGATTTTTATGACTTGAATTGAATTCTTTACTGTGATTGCCTCTGAGTTGAAATCAATTTTAGTAATTTGAAAAAGGAATGATATAATCCTAAGTTGCATAGTATTTTTGCTGCTTAAATTTTGTAAATGTTGGGATGCCTCAGTGATTTCAAAGAAAACTACATTGTGTAAATGCTGGGATGCCTCGGTGATTTTATGATCTTGAGTGCAATTCTAGACTATGAATTGTCACTCCGATATGATATATGAGCCTAAGTTATGAAATTATTATGATGCCTCGATGACCCGAAAGGAATTGATGGATATTATTTGTCCCATAAATGTCGCAAGTGTTGGGATACCTCGATGACCCTTAAGCAAACATTATGAACACTTTACTCATAATGTAAAGGTTGGATGATGCCTTAAATGTGACAGTGATATGAATTTTTATTCATTCATAATGCCTCGATGACCTGAAAAGAATTAACGGATATGATTTGTTTCATAAATTTTGCCAAGTGTGTGGACGCCTCAATGACCCTAAAGGAAATATTTTGAACACTTTACTCATAGTGTAAAAATCGATGACCCTAATATGATACTAATATGAATCTTTATTCATAATATAAGGGATGGATTCGTTGTGCTTTTATGACCCTGAATGCAGTTTTAGACTATGAATGGCCACTATGAGATGGAATGTAGGATGCCTAAATGAATCAATGATATTATATGTTCCATAAATGTTGCAAGTGTGTGGGTGCCTCGATGCCCCTAAAGGAAACATTATGAATACTTCACCCATATTGTAAAAGTTTTATGATGCCACACTGAGATGGAATATAGGATGTCTCGATAACCTAAAAGGAATATGAATCATGAATATTATTTGTTCCATGAATTTTGAAGTGTTGTGATGCCTCATTTGGTTATGATGTGTTGGTGGATTCTTTGGTCTCGTTGTCTGATTCTTTTTTCTTCAAGAAAACAAGAAAATGACAAACACGCCTTGTTCTGTCCCTTTCATCTACAATGGTACACTTCGGACATAATCTTGATTTTCAGGTTTTGTTTATTGAATTTTTATAAACCTTACACAATTGGTGCTTGTTGCGAATTTTTGTTGATAGACTACTAGCCATTCACTCATTCTTGCTTATCCAACAACCTTCAATCTTTTGCTTTCACAACAACAACCCTATACAATTTTGTAAATCAAAATTTAAACAGCTTATATACAAACCCTATAGATGTGTGAAATGTTGCAAGATTATATTTTTTCCACAATATATGAGCTTGAATGTTGAAACAGTTAGGGTCATCATGAGAATAATTCATAATGTAGAAGTTGGATAAGATTTTTATGACTTGAACTGAATTCTTTACTGTGAGTGCCTCTGAAATCAATTTTAGTAATTTGAAAAGTGTGTGGACGCCTCAATGACCCTAAAGGAAATATTTTGAACACTTTACTCATAGTGTAAAAATCGATGACCCTAATATGATACTAATATGAATCTTTATTCATAATATAAGGGATGGATTCGTTGTGTTTTTATGACCCTGAATGCAGTTCTAGACTATGAATTGCCACTATGAGACGGAATGTAGGATGCCTAAATGAATCAATGATATTAAATGTTCCATAAATGTTGCAAGTTTGTGGGTGTCTCGATGACCCTAAAGGAAACATTACGAATACTTCAACCATAGTGTAAAAGTTTTATGATGCCACACTGAGATGGAATATAAGATGCCTCGATGACCCGAAAGGAATATGAATTATGGATATTATTTGTTCCATTAATTTTGAAGTGTTATGATGCCTCATATGGTTATGATGTGTTGATGGATTCTTTGGTCTCGTTGCCTGATTCTTTTTTCTTCAAAAAAACAAGAAAATGACGAAACATGCCTTGTTCTGTCCCTTTCATCTTCAATGGTACGCTTCTGACTTAATCTTGATTTTCAGGATTTGATTCTTGAATTTTTGTAAACCTTATACAATTGGTGCATGTTGCGAATTTTGTTGTTAGGCTAGCCATTCACTTATTCTTGCTTATTCAACAACCTTCAATCTTCTGCTTTAACAACAACAACTCTATACAATTTTGTAAATCAAAATTTAAATAGGTTATAGACAAACCTTATAGATGTGTGAAATGCTGCAAGATTATTTTTTTTCCTTCAAAATATATGAGCCTAAATGTTGAAACGGTTAGGGTGATCATGGACACTATTTATAATGTAGACGTTGGATGAGATTTTTATTACTTGAATTGAGTTCTTTACTGTGATTGCCTCTGAGTTGAAATCAATTTTAGTAATTTGAAAAGGGAATGATATAATCCTAAGTTCTATTTTATTTTTGCTCCTTAAATTTTGTAAATGTTGGGATGCCTCAGTGATTTTAAAGAAAACTACATTTTGTATATATTGGGATGCCTCAGTGATTTTATGATCTTGAGTTCAATTCTGGATTATGAATTGTCACTCCGATATGATATATGAGCCTAAGTTCTAAAATTATTATGATGCCTCGATGACCCGAAAAAGAATTGATGGATATTATTTGTCCCATAAATGTTGCAAGTGTTGAGATGCCTCGATGACCCTTAAGCAAACATTATGAACACTTTACTCATAATGTAAAGGTTGGATGATGCCTTAAATGTGACAGTGATATGAAAAATGATGTGGTTAAAACAGCAGCAACCAATTATAAACATACCAATGCAAGCAACCCAATACCGATAGTTGGTTGTTCACATTAACAACAATATTCAAACATAACAAATTTGGTTATTCGAAATTCAAGAACATGTAACTCATAATCATATTCTCATACAAGTCTATCTACTCCATCATATCAACTCATCATTCACAATCATTCAATTCATACCCTCATCGATAAACAATTATCAAGTCAATTATGACAATTCATCATATCACATCTTCAATGCACATTTACCAATTAGATGCACAAATTCTCATCAACACATTAATACATACGACTCATACTTATGCAATGTTCCTAAACGACTCTAAATGCATGTGGTACCGTTCAACCATCATTTTATTCTTGATCTTAAATCAAGCACCAAAGTTTACTCTCGATTTTAAACCGAGCACCAAAGTTTTATTCTCGATCTTAAACCGAGCACCAAAATTTTATTCTCGGGCACCATTAACCGACTATGAATGCATGGACCAACATATAGACTCGACGATGCAACACCAACAAATTCATCATCGTTATACAACTTACTCCATCATATAACATACATTACCAATTCATCACCAATCACATTGTCAAATCAAATAGGCCATACATCAACAAGTCAAGCATTCAAACATTGCATCATCATCATCATCATCAATATCATATATAAACAGCAACACATCACAACCATCACAAGATCAAGCATTTACAAACATCATCATTCACATAATTTAGGTTTCATGATTTAATCACACAAACTACACCAATCATTATTAAAGATCACAACTTCATAATTACCTACTCATTATTTAACTCTAAATGATTCCTTAGACTCGTCATTAATTTTAAGGATGTTTCAAGATTCATTGAAAAAGTATGCGAAAGTTTTCACGACAAATGTGTCATGACCTATGTGTAGTATTTTGATCATAACTCAAGTTCTAGAAATCTAAATGAAGTCCAACCAACGGCATATGAAATCTAACATCCATATCTACAACTTTCATGTTTACACTGAATCCCAGTTCAGAACGGAAAATGGTAAAAAAACCAAATGAAAGCGGAGTTTGGGTTTATGTCCTGACCAATTTCGTGGCACGATGGCTTCCCCTCGTGGCGCGATATTTCTAGGGCCAGAACACCAAATTCTGGGCTCAACATCGTGGCACGATGTGGGCAACAGTCAGCCACCAAAAATCAGTTTCTAAAACATGTTTTTCACCAAAAATCACTTCTAAATCACTTAATTCAATCCCAACACACTCAAATCATTCCAAATCATTACTCATGATCAAAACACTTATAATTAACACCTTCACCACTTCATAACACCAATTACACACTCAAAATCATGATTTCTATCCACTTTTCCAAAACTTCAACAACAACACATAATCACAACTTAACCATGAATTTACTACTTCAAATCTCATACAAACAGGACATTCTCATACCCAATATCATAACAAGAATATAAAACACATCTTAACATCATTTCATCAACAACTTAGGTACCGTTTGGCCCAACTTATTTTCTACTTCTCTACAATTTTAAGGAGTAGGTAGGCCAAACACAATATCTATTAAGTACTTATTAAAAAAAGTATTTTTTTTAGAATGCATAAAATTGAATGGAAGGAGCTTTAAAACTAAAAAAATAAAGTAACCAAACAACTTTAACTTCTTTCTTAAAGCCCTTAATTTTAACTTTGTTTTAAAGTAGCTTTTAGACTATAAAAAATTCAGGCCAAACGATACCTTAGTCATTTCAACAACTTAATAATTTTATTTTCACCAAAACACCAACAACAACAACTTTTTTCACAACAAACCACATAATAAACATAGTCTTTTGATTACAATCATCTCCTTAACATTAACACAAAGTAACAGCAGCAAATTAAGCAGATTCGGTCAAATAAGCATTTTTAGCAAAATCACTTAATTCACAACTTATTCCACATAACTTCATGATTTCTCAAACAAATTACATACCCATACTCATAATCAATTACATAATCAACAAACAGCACTTAATCATCATATTAATCATCACAAACATTAAAATTCATCAAAGTATCAAATTAACATAATGCAAAATGAAGTTTAAGATGAAGAAAACATGAAATTATCAAGTTTTGACATGCTTAATTTAATCAATAAAAAGGAGCACAAATTTACCAAAAATTCAGCAACATAATTCATACAATTAATCATAATCTACAACACACAAACATACCCCAAGCTTATTAAAACCAATTAATGAAGATAATCTTCCCCCTTACCTTGATTCTTCACTTCTCTTGCTAACCCACTTGAAATCAACAATCTACCCCTTTAGTTCTTCTAGATTTCTCTTCTTCCTCTTCTTCAAGTTTCTCTCTCTACCTCTCTCTTGTTTTGTGACAAATGAGAAAACCTAATGAAATAACACTACACTATTCTCTTAAATATTAATGGGTTAGGTTAACTCACCTTAATGTGTTTAGTTAAACTTTTTAGTGGACTTAGTTATTTCTAACACAATTATTTTCTCTACACAATTACTTTACTTAAACCTCCCACATTTACTAATTACCACAACTCTCTCTAAATTCAAATTTTAAACTTCTAACATATTACAAATAGAGCACTGCTACATGGCACGACAGCCATCATGCACGAATTTGGCACGACATGTGTTTCCAGCCGCTACACTTTCATTCCTATTCATTTATGAGTTCTTTACCATTAAACATTAATTAAAAGTAAAAATAAGCAAAAAGGAAACTCCACATCATATAGAAAACCCAGTTAACGATTATTCTTTTTCACCTCCTGCCACCAACATCTAGAAACTAAGCCATAACCACTTATCACCACCACTATAACTCATCCTTGCCATCATGTCTTCATCTTCGCCATGATGTTGTAGTTGCTGAAGTTATCTTCTTCATCATTGTCGTTGCCGTTGTCGCCGCAACCGTATAATTATCACTGGTTTCTCTCACGTCGTAGTTATTGTAGTCGACCATCGCCGTCGATGTTGTCACCGTTATCTTTATCGTGTTTCAGTTGTTGTTGCCATCGTCGTCAACTCTCGCTGCCCAGTGGAGGTAAGGGACGACGCCAGTTTTGGCGTGCAAGAGAGCTACTGCCGCATATAAGAGAGAATAAAAGGCTCGTGGGATTTGCACGACAAAATGTGTCGTGCACTTTAGCATTTCTCTTACAAATATGTCACTCGCCCCCAAATTACTAAAATACCCTTCAACTTCCAAAATTCAATAAATCACCAAAATAAACAATTAAGCACATAAAATAATTAAATAAATAAATCCTAAAAAATCGGGTTACAGACAACTTTTTTTTGTAGTTTGAGAAAATAGCATCTTTTGTTGCCAACGTTTGAAGTGACTGCCATGAAACTGAAACGGCTTATTGAAGTCAACAACTATTCCAGATACGATAATTTCTTCGGTGGTCATAATGTTTTTAGAAACGTCTTAAAATTGTTGTTTTCGAAATTTAGAAAAAATACCTTAAATAAGGTCTACCCAAGTGGTGAAGCCTACATCATAATTTATGGTAGTGGGGTATGCGTTCGCGCGGCCCCTCTCAACCTTAGTCCAAACTTTGATTTCTTTTACATTAAGAGTCCGTTTCGTGCACATGATATGATAGAGATATGATAAAATATGAAACTAGATAAGGATAGGAAAGGATATAAACATGATAAACATTTATCCTAACACATGTTTGTTGCACACATGATAACAAATATAATATCATATATATCACAATTAAATGACATAATTAACCTTGTAGTTAATTATAATTAAATGTAATTAAACTATTATTAATTATACAAAGTTATAAAAAAAAATTGTCAGTAGTCTTCTTCATTTTTTTAGGGGTGCCGTAATCTTCATTCTTAAAGTTCAATTAAAAAAAATCATGGCTTCTTTAATTAAAAAAATTGTTTACTTTCTTCTTCCTTCTTCAATTACAAAGTTCTATCAAAACCCCTTTACTCCAACCTATAAAATATTCATACACCAACAACAACCTATAAAAAATTTATCATTACAATCCAAACTTTTAACCAAACTAATTGTTGTCTCTTTTGAAGATAATACGAAATTCCAAAACTCTTTGTTTCATCTCTTTTCAAATTTGTCTTGAATACAAAATAGACAATCAAGAAACAAACAAACAAACAATTAACCAGATTGAGAAAAAAGTGATTGTAAGGTGGAATTGAGGTCAGATCTGTAACAAATAGAAGAGATGGAGTTAAAGAGTTATGGAGGAAGATGTAAAGATCGATGAATGGAGAGCATAAAGAACATGAGCGATGAATTGAGAGAGAGAGGGCGAAATAAACATTTTAGTGCTAATCATGATAGGATAATTCTAACCCACCAAAAACTAAGGATAAAAATAACAAAGAGTGACTAGGATATGATTAGAAATGTGTTTAAGTTATCATTTCCTATTGACGCACAAAACAACAAATTGAACCATGATATGATAGTTTTATCACATCCTGTCTTCATATCCTGTGCACCAAACGAACCCTAAGTGTTAATACATTTTATTTAATTTTTTAAGGATTTTATTTTAATAATTTTTTTCGAGAGAATTTTTCTTTTGGTAGATAGACGAATTGATAATAGTCATTGGAAACTCACAAATACAAATGGATGAACCTCATTCGACCTAACAATTTCGGTATTTTTACTAGTTGAGCTAGGATTTGCGGGCGTTTTTTGAGAGAATTTTAATCTTTGTTTTTTGAATTTTTCTAGTTACAACCTATATACTATATAATTCTAGTTACCCCTGAAAATTTTCTGTATATGAAATTTAATTTTCGATTTTATCCAAAAACTCTTGGACCGTTCTTCTTTTAAACCAAAAAAAAAACACTTCTTTCTTATTTCAAAGTCATTAGTTTCCAAACAAGATTGCTCCATTCTATACAAGATTTCAAAGCAAAATTGAAGCAAGTAAGGTTAGCAAATTTTGTTCTTCCATCACTTTTTTCTTGTTCTAGGTTTCCTACTCCCTTGCTAACCACATCAACAATTTCTTCTTTGAGAAATCCACAAAATCGTTAGTTTAATTTTTGTTGTCAATTTGAGAAATCCTTTGTGGGTGTAAGTATATGTTTGGTTATTCAACGTGAAAAATCTATTTATAGTAAATTCATTACGTAAAATTGATTACGACTATAAATGATTTGAAGACAACATAATTTATGTTTAAATACGTTCACAAGAAGAAGTGAAAGTATAAATTCATACGTTATTTTTAAAAGTGGAACCAAGTACCCTTCCAAAAAGAGTGGAACCAAGTACGAAAGTAAATTAGTGTTTACTACTAAAAAATGAAACAGTGTTTCTGTTTTCTCACTGTACGCGCGAGTGCAACCACTTCTACTAACAGCAATCATTAATGTTAGGTTTTCCCCCACTAGCCCAAACCTCAGCTTCGGAAGAATCCGAACCTCTCCCAATATCCGAACCTCAACCACACCAAAAACAAAGCCAAACCAAGAGAGAGAAAAAAAACAGCAACACTTTCTAGAGAGAGAGAAAAAAGAAACAAACTCATTCTCTTTCTAGTTTTCTAGTGATAGAAAGTAGTTGAATTCTAGAGAGAGAAGCAATGGTTCAGGTCGCTAAGAGGAAGAAAGGCAGGCCATCAAAGGCGGATCTAGCTCGCCGCGTCGCCGAATCTCAGGCCGCCGCCGCCGCAACGGAATCCGATTCACGGCGGAGTCTCCGCCGGAAGAACGTCAGGTATAATATAATCGAATACGACGGTGATTATGTCGATGATGACGAAGAAGATGAGAGGAAGCGCGAGAAGAAGAAATTGAAATTAATGGCGAAGCTGCAACAGGAAGAACGAGAAGAAGAATTGGAAGAGAATGAAGATCACGCGCCAATGGAGGAAGAAGAAGAGTGTAATGAAATTGAAGGAGTTGAAGAGAATGAAGATACCGAAGAAAAAGTTGAAGAAGATAGTGCGGTAATAGTGCTTAATTTATAGCGTTTCTGTTTTCTCTCTCTAGATTTCTGTTTGTTTTGAAAATTTAGGAGAGAGAAAGTAGAACTAACAACTTAACTGTCAAAACTACCTTCAACAGAATCTGATCTCTTTCTCTCTCTATATATAGAGAGAGAGAGACAAAGTTATCTATTATTTATTTATTTTTAGAATAAAATAAAATTTCTAGGACACTGTCTGTATCTTAATCTACCTGTGTAGTTAAATAGCGGCTATAACAAGTGAATAACATTGTTGCGTATCGGAATTTGAACAAACTTAATTTTTGCGCTATTCACGGTCTTTGATAAAAGGCGTGTCCGACACTGACATGACATGACACCGATACACGTGATTACATTTGATTGATTTGTCTCTTTCAAGTTTTTACCGGTGTTAATGTTTTAGTGTCGTGTCTCTGTTAGAGTTTCAAAGTTCGCGATTGACATCAATGGAGTATATATATATTTTTGGTACTTCAATGAAGTCTATGTTTGTTTGTGGCTGTATCAGTTTTTTTATTTTTATATAAGTGTAATTTTGGGGCTTTGAATGTAAATAATTGAGTATTTTTTGTGTATGTTTGTTTCTAATGATGACAGATAAAGGGTACAAAAGTTGATTCAAAAGGGCTCCACTTTGTTTCTGTTTCAGGTTTGTGTGATTTTAATGGGGTACTAGTTGTTGTTGTTGTTGTTGTTTAGGGTGCGACTTTGTCTTTTTTTATTTAAAATTGATTGAAAAAGAAAAAGTGATATGTACTGAAAAGGGTATTGAATTTGAAGATTCTGTTTCTTTATTTTCTTTCGTGTGTTTCTGAAACTTTACTATATTTGTTTAATTTTTTACTGTTAGGAACTCCTGCCAATTATCCGCACGGGATTCCGTTGCCTGATAGGAAGATTTTGGAAGTGATCCTTGACAAGCTTCAGAAGTATGCTTTTGTTTTACATTTTGCAATTTTGTTTTCGTGTTTATGATTATCTGTATAATTGCATAGTGGTGTGTGTTTTTGGGTACTGTTTTGTTTTCTGATAACTAGGTACTGTTATGGGTTTGAATGATTGGCAGGAAGGACACATATGGTGTTTTTGCGGAGCCGGTTGATCCGGAAGAGGTGTGTGGAATTTTCTTAATGTGAGTTGGTAATTTTGCTTTTTGAAGCCCCTCTTGAGTTGGAAGTTCAAATTCTGTTTTGAATGCAGCTTCCTGATTATCACGATGTGATTGAGCATCCTATGGATTTTGCCACGGTGAGGAAGAAGTTGGCAAATGGAGCTTACCCTACCTTAGAGCAACTTGAGGTATACAAAGCTGTTAATGAGTACATATTTTTTTTTTTTTGAAATTGGTTGTTTTGCGATGGATTTGGATGTTGATTTTATTCTTCTATGGAGACATTAATTGGAATTGAGTGTTTTTTTACTCAAATATAGGCATAATTTGCTGTCTTTTCTTTAATGAATTTGTCAAGGAAGGCTATTGTCAATGATGTACCAGTGAAAAATGTGGTTTGTTAGCTATAATTGGCCACATATAGTTAATACTTGTTTTGCAGACGAAACATTGAAATGACTAATTCTCAATTTATTCAGCATGCTGTCAAGTTGTAGCATGTCTCTCTGTAGCATTGATTACTGATGACATGATCGTTGCATCATTTTAAAATAGTAAGAAGCAACTGCAGACAAAATGTGGTACATATTTTAGTATCTAATTAGTTGATGCATCATACCATGTTTATAGTTTTGTCAGGATTTATGAATACATACCTTAAAATGAATTCCTACAGGAATTCAATTACAGGCTAGGATATGCCTGTAATCCCCAATTACTGATAAAAAACTAGAAAAAGAAGATACCATGCAGAACTTTGAGGGTCTACAATCTCTCTACTCTACAGCCCATGATACTTGCATGGTGTCTGCTTTCCTTTCTCTCAATGTCATGTCTTTACCTCTTGTTGCTTGCTTCTAACCATTTCCTTCTTCCTACCCTCCTTGCCATGCACGCGAGGCTGTGACAACAACCTAATTATTCCCTTTGGTGCCCCGTCCCTTATTTCGCACATGTTGTCTAGCATAGCAGTGTCTAACAGATACATTGTAGTCCATGTACTTTTGATGGTTTCCAAAACAAATGCATACAGGAGTATAATATGAATTGGATCATTTGGGGTTTAGTGCTTGTATTTACTGGATCCTTTGTTCTAAATATTGATTGCCTATGAATCAGTGGCAGTATCTTTGTTTTATACCATATGAAAATCTTATATAGTATATTATATAAAAATTGTAGTTGAGCTGCCGAAGAGTTCCCTGATATCACGGTTTATGCTTCATGAAGTACTATGATTTATAATGATTTTTAATACGCACTGAGGCAGCATTTTTCTCTCTAATTAGTATGGCTTTTCTTCATACTGACAATTTATTAATGCTTTTTGATCAATGGCAACTGTGATGCATGATATTCCAGAAATTTAAGAATCAACTTGCATCTCTACTTGATTCCACTATTGCATAAAATTCCTGAATATTGCTTTCCTTATCATTTTTTTCCCGTCTCTAAATTGTGAATGAATTACTCCCGTAAAAACTGCAAGACAAAGGTTCCACTATTATCAGACTGACTTGTGAGTGGAATTGTTGAATGCAGAGTGATATATTTTTAATTTGCTCAAATGCAATGAAATACAATGCACCGGAGACTGTATACCACAGACAGGTATAGAACTCGATGCTTCTTTGTGTTCTACGAACAAATGTGGCACATTTTTTTACCGCTATATTTGCTTCAGGCACGAACAATACAAGAACTTGGGCGGAAGAAATTTGAGAAGTTAAGGATTAAATTCGAACGTACTCAGGTTGAGTTAAAATCAGAACAGAAAACACGGTCTAATTCTTTGGTTAAAAAGTCATTGAAAAAGCCACCGAGTTGTACCTCACAAGAATCTTTTGGCTTTGATTTATCCTATGGAGATGTACAGCCAAGTTCCTATCCAATGCAAGGTGGTGGCTGTGAGAGGCCTGGCAACATTGATGGTACTGTTGAGGGGAATGCTTTCTTGATTGATGCAAATCAAGATAAAGCTGAAGATGTTATGTCAGGTATCTCAAAGAAGATAACATGATATGATATAGTTCTCCTGTAAGATACTGATGTTAGGACCTGGTTATTCCGTTTTGATTTGTTTTTCTTCCATTGTTCCAGGGAAGAATATGGTCTCTAAGATGGGAAGGAAGTCATTTGTGCTTGACGATAATCGTCGTGCATCTTATAATATGTCTAATCAACCAATCATTAGAACAGATTCAACATTTATGACCTTTGAGAGCGGAATGAGGCAGCTGGTTACTGTATGTTTCAATAGGATACAATTCTAATTCTTCAATAGTTAGCTTTATTCTACTCGTATTGTTAAAGCATTATAATTGTATTTTTTGGATACAGGTTGGCGTCCATGCTGAATATTCCTATACTAGGAGTTTGGCTCGTTTTAGTGCATCTCTAGGACCTGTTGTTTGGAACATTGCTTCCAACAGGATTCAACAGGCACTTCCTGCCGACTGTAAATTTGGTCGTGGCTGGGTTGGCGAGTATGAACCGATTCCAACCCCGATATTTATGCTTGGTAATCATCCCCAGAAAGAAACTAGTTTGATTATGAAGTTGAATGGTGACAAAAATGGTAAGGGTGTGGAACCCAAAACTGAACATCCTGTAAATGGACGGAAGCTTGAGGGAAAACATTCTTCCGATTGTCCTACCAATGGTACTGCATACGAAGGAAATCCTTCTATTGGTTTTAATGGAGTGAAGCTCAATGCTCCTCTCAACATCCCCAATCAGCAGAATTCCCAATCTAGGAATTTTGGCAATTCTGAGAATAAGAGCTTGAAAAAGGTGGAGCTGAAGTCTTTACCCTCCAGTAATCAAAATAATTCCAGTCTGGTTGCAAAATCTGGAAGTAGTACTCCTACAGCAGAGTCTAATCCCAAAGAGAGTGCGCCTAAGAACTTGAATTCTTTGCCATCTACAACTTTCAAGCAGCCAGATACTAATGAAGTTGTTAGCGGAGAATTGCCTGACGGAAAAGTCATGAATACAAGCATGAATAGACGGTTGACTGGTCCATCATCTGATAGTACAACAAACCAAACAATCAGAACAGCTCCTTTTGTTTCCTGTGGGCAGGAGCAGGGTCTCAGTGACCCATTTCAGTCCATGAGAATGTTCACAGAAGAGGCTCAAAAGCCACAGACTTCTAATTATTCACCAGTTGATACTCTGCCAGATAAACCATCAGCTCAATCTGGACAAAGAGATACCCCAGGCAATGCTTCAGTGGCAGCTGCTCAGGTATGGATGTCTGCAGGGGCAGGAGGGTTTAATCTAGGACATGAGAATACTGGTTCATCCAAAAATCAGATTTCTGCAGATTCTTTTCCAAACTCAACGAGAGAGTTCCATCAGCATATTTCACGAATTCAGGGCGAGTTTCCGTCTGGTGGAATGTCTTTCGAGTCTAATAAGAACAATCTTCCATTTCATTCACCTAGACCTCAACCTATTCACGCAGGTGGTGTTTCACAGTTTCCCAACCAACCTATGGTATTCCCTCAATCAACATCTGCAGGCCGACCTACATTTCAAATGCAGTCCCCGTGGAGAGGTCTCAGTCCTCGAAGCCAACCAAGGCAAAAACAGGAAACCCTTCCGCCTGACTTGAATATTGATTGTCAATCTCCAGGGTCACCTGCAAAATCTTCAAGTTTCGTTGAATCACAGCAACCAGACCTAGCTTTGCAACTATGAAGCGTCATTTGTGTCATGGTTTGGATTTATTGACAGGAATTGGACTGGTGGGATTTGCAGATCCTGCTATCGGATGCTGAGTTTTGAACCTAAAAGGCTTGAGTAAATGTAAGAAAGTAAATAGTTTGCCTGGATTGGGATTTAGCACAAGATGGTCCTGAATCAAAATGAGTTTGCAAGTTCAGAAAACATTGGTGAACATGTATGAAAATAATTTAACGACAAGCCATCTTTTCCAGATGCTGCATGTCAATCGATTCTGATCAGGTAGGTAGCAGGCAAAAAGTATTATTGATGCCTTGTATATTGTGGATCTGGATTGCCGGCTGTAGCATAAGCACGCAGTTGCATGCTGTAAATGGGCTCAGCCATCAATTTGAGATCGGACAACTCAGATTACACAATAACAAAATCAGCTTGAAACAATCTCATCCGTTAATTTGAGATCGAACGTTGAGATGCAAAACTGCGTCAATGATGCAATAAATGCACCAGATCCAAATTCATATTGTATACTAATTCATGAAATTAGTTTGCCTAGATATTTCTTCATTTGATGATTAGTACTTTGTACTACTACTACTACTACTACTACATTTGTCTCAGAATTGATGGTAGGACATCCTAATTATGTTATTAATTTGTACATGTGATTTAGTTGTTACTAAAGGAAAGCCACTGATTGTTTCCTTTGGCTAATTTAACTTCATTGTGTTGCTTTAACATACAAATTATGGTTAAATTCCTGTAAGTCATGATTGTGATCCTAAATAGGATCAAGGATCTGGACAACCCATTGCGAAAGCTGTAAGTAAATATCAGAAGGTATTCTTTTATATACTTATTTCCATTTTTTTACTCACATTATATTAATTTCTTCTTTTTTCAGTCACTAGTAAATCATTCTTTATCTTTCAATATTTGATCAATTTCTCCTCACTCCTTTTTCCATAAGGCTAAGATAAGGAAGATATTGAACCAATTTTAGATTACATGAAACCAAACAAGAGCTACTTTTGTGTTTTGAAAAACAAATTGTTAGAAATGTCAATGTGAGACCTAAGCTTACAACTCCTTTTCTCTTCAACCCTTTATATTTCTCCTCCTAAACCACCAAATCACTTTGGCTTTAAGAGCATACAAATCGCCTGCCCTTGGCCGTGTCCTCACATTTCCCAATAGCATTTTGTCAGATTTTTACTATACACCGTAGCACTGTATTGCAACGGTGGTTTTTCTGTTTTCCTTAATAAAAAAATATAAAATATAAATGTAAGAGATATTATGATGTTTGATGGGACCCATTTTAGAGTTTTGAAAAAGTGGTATAAATATTTAGAAAATGTAGTTGAGTGATTTAAATAATTAGAAAGTGTGAAGTAATATAATATATTATGTGGGACTCATTTATACCACCTATATGGGTGACATGAATGTGAATGCTCTAAGGTACAAATTGACATGGTAAGGATCACAAGAACCTGAAATTATTGGATGCTTCGCCAATCCTATTCCAAACATTAAGAACAAAGATCAATATGGAATTTTATGCAGGTTCTTGTGTTTAAATATCTGACGTGGAGGCCATACAAAAAATATGATAGATTCTATTGTAACATAAATCTTATGTGACATCATAAGATCCACAAAATGAGATTTGAGAATAATGTTATTAGTTGGATTCTTACTCCGTAAACATTTAATATATATATATATATATATATATATATATATATATATATATATGTGTGTGTGTGTGTGTGTTAAGACCTAGTTTATGTAAAGGTTTAACTGCGATTTGTATTAGTCCTAGATTTATGTATCTATGACCTTCTCTAGAATGCTCTTCTAATAAACTCCTATCGAAAAGATTTATAGTTTCATTTTTACTATTAATAGATTTAACCAACTCTGTAGTTTTAATAATCTTTTTACTTTGGTAATCAAATTTTCCAACATGATAAACTTTATTATACTTAATTTCTGGCATGGCATAATTCCATTTCTTGTATTTCTAGTTCACTATTCTGATATTTATATTGATCTATAGTAGATTGTTCGCTAGTGTGTGTGTGTGTATATATATATATATAATTATTTTAAAAAGGGAATAGTGCTTTTTTTTATATCATAATAACAATGAAGATCTTTATTACTTCCTCCATTCCTTTTTAAATGTCTCTTTTGTAGAAAAATTTTGTTTCTATTTAACTGTCCCTTTTAAAGTTTAATGTAATATTAAATTTTGTTTTACCAATATTACCCTTAGTTATTTATTATAAAGAAATATATGAAATAATATATTAAATGAATGAGGTTATTATTGAAAAAGAATAAATTATTGTATAAAAAATAGTAATATTTATTGATTGTAACTCTAGATAGTAACTCATTTAATAAACATTTAATTAAATTGTTTATGCAAACGCTTCTAGAGACAAACATAATGACAGAAATGAAATACAGATTATGAATCAATTTACCATCTATTTCTCAGCTATATATCCTACATAAACAAGAGAATTCAGGTAAAGAAGTGAAACAAAAATAAAAATCTTTATCTCTCTTTTAAGTGCATGTTTAGAATGACAGTGGATTTAACGAAATTACGATAACACCCCATAATTTTGTTAAAACTCAAATATAGTTTTTCTTTCCAAAAGAATTGTACTACAAAGCCAATTGTAATTAACTTGAGTAACCCTAAACAATTGAATGGCTTATTGGATCATGATAATGGCAAAATCCATATTTCCCAAATAGGTTTTTTGCTATTGCTTGCTCTTTGACTTTTTGGCTTGGTACTTCTTCCGATCTCTTAGCATACAAACATCACCATGACATACAAAGTCTTTGGATTCTGAGGATTCAGAGAAACAACAAAAGAAAAACAAAGCCATTATTGATTTTTCAGCTTTGAAGAATCAGTAAAGAAAACAAAGTGGTTTAGCTGAATTTGCATTCATGATGATTGATTATATATATATAAGGTATGAACACACAAACATATTTTATTATGTACTAGTGGGAAACAAGTAACATAGCAAAAATATTAAAATACTCGTATAGGTCAAAGATCGCAGAAACTGTCCGTGTGACAACAATCAAAACACGTCTTGTTTTTCTTGACAACTTGTCACGTACAAACAAGAGTAGTGGCCATGAAATAATTTGAGCTGGCATGGTAGTGTGGAGTTGAGGAACCTCACAAGAATTATATGAATCAATAATGACATATTCATGTCGATGTAGTATTTGGTCCCTTTCAGTTATGCTTAGAGAGTGGTGACCACTTGCAACGAAAAATGTGACTTTTTTTATTAAAAAAATGTTAATTTTTTTTGTTTTTTAAATTATAAATGAACTTTATATCTCAAGATTTACAACACTCACAACAACATCCTTATTTGCGATCTAAATTTATACATGATAAAAATCACACAACTTAGATGGATTTTAACTAACGGTCCTATTCCTTCGAAGAAAAAAAAAACTAACGGTCCTGTTTGACAATATATATGATACTCCCTTTCGTTCGTTATTGCTTGTCACTTTTGTAGAAAAAATTGTTCATACTCCAGACTTACTTATAAGCAAAGGTCATCATAATTTTATGACATCAAATATAAGCAAAGATCACTAAATTCAACTTTATTTAATATCATTATTCAAAAAAGGTTCGTTATTAATTCTCCTAATGAAAATGTAATGTGATAATTCACTAACATTTTTAACTTTAGGCCATGTCAGTCTTGGCAACGGCTGAAAAATCATGGCCAAAGAACCGTATCTGGAGGAAGTGTCCCATGTGCTTAGTTTACTTCTTCCACATCTTTCCTTTCCTCTTTACATACCCATTGCACTTTAATTAACGAATAACAAGCTTCACTTTCATGTTGATCAATAGTCATATTATTTTATTTTATTTTTATAAATTACTTCTTAGTTTCCACATGTTCTTAATTGACTTATTCTACAATTTCCCTTTAATCTATAATATGATTGTGCTCCTTTTCTTCCACGACTCCTTGCAAAGTGCACGTTGTAGGACGTTCTAATCTCATTTTAGATCGATCTTGTCCTTACTTCGTCCATCCTGGTGGTGATGCTTCTGTTGTTTCACTCAGTTTGGAATGGCTCTGTTTGAATAATAGTCAAAATAAGTTAAAAAATATTTTCTGTCACCGAAGAGATTACTAGGCTGAGTCGCGGACTAGGTCGCTTTCTTTAAGACGTTTTGTAGCACTGTCCAAAATTGTGCAAGCAGACTATCAACCATGACGCCCCCATGATAAAACAGTCCAGCTACAACTGTATCAGAGTCCTATTGCACTATAAGATGTGTTCTAGAAATACACCTTCAAATATGATGCTAAGACCACTCCAATATGGTATTAATACCACCATATTATGACACTAAGACCACTCTAATATGGTACTAGAACCACTCTAATATGGTGTTTCCACCACTCTAACCTCTAACTTCTCCAAGGACATAAAACATAAAAAGAGACTATGATATTAAGAATACTCTTATTTTTGAACGGACGAAATTCACCGAAGACACTATGCTCTTAAGACCATTCTTAATTCTGAAAGGACATTATTTTTCGAAGGAACTATGGTATTAAGAACACTCTTTAAATCTGACGGGACATAAAAAGAGGGAGAAGAAAAGAATAGTGTAACACCCTAAACCCCACAAAATATTTTCCAACGGAAATTCAATAAATAAAAATAAAGCACCCAAGGGTGTCACACATCTTCTCAATACCAAAGTGCTTAATTCAAAATAAAAAACGTCGCAGCGGAATAGTTATAAAAAAACTTCAAAAATACATCACAGTGTCAACATCAAAACGAGATTCAAAGAAACCCTAACAAAGTCTGAAAATAAAGATAAAATCCTCAATCTATAGTGTCACAGATCAGATCATCGACTCGATAGACTCCCAAAGCAATAAACAAAGCGAGTTGGCTCCAAAGCCATCCTCAGAAAGTCACAACTACTAAGCTTCCTCTTCCTGCAAATCTACACCACAAGGGCGTAGGCGTCCAACCCGTAACTAGAGGGTGATACAATATTCAACATAAATGAAATATAAACGCATGTATAGCTTCAAGGTAAACAATACATCATTAATACTTAACAATTATTCATCACAACCAGACAATAATCACAATATATATATATATATATATATATATATATATATATATATATTCATGTCATAGAGTTAATAAGTCTCCATCAACATCTTATAAGCAAATATAAAACACATCTTCAAATATTCACATCTTCGCATAACACATCATCAAATTTCACATCTTCAAATGTACTTGCAGTTATGTATGCAATGTAACTCGACTCTATATGCATGTGGTACCGGTTTTTGGATATCAGAGTTATGTTACTGATTAATCCCTCAACGTCATATAAAATCAGACATCAGAAGTATGTTACTGATTTTTGTCCCCCATCGTCACATCGGACTGACTATGAATGCATGGACACCATATAAAACATCAACAATGCATATCTTGACTTGACAATTACACATCATTAAATAATTCATCGTCATATCTCACATCATCATATCAACACATCGTTATATAGTCACTTCATTATATAACACATCTTCATTTAATCACATCATCATATAATCACTTCATTATATAATCATCTTCAATTAAACACAACTTTACACATCTCCAATTTCCACATCTTACAACTATCCATCATATTCACATCATTAAATGTTCATCATCATATAACCATCACAGCTCATCATTTACTAATTCATCGGTTCAATTCTTCATTAGATTTTCAATATTCACATTTATCAAGTTTACATGCTTATACACACTCGTCAATTCTTATGTACTACCCATATGTCCAACATCACAATTGTCGCGGTGATTTTAGGATATCAAGCTATTAGTTAGCGTTGACTCACAAAATTAAGATTCACCACTGAGCTTTTATTTTTCCAAAGAAAAGGGGAAAGTTTGAAAAAAACCCTATTTTTTAGCGATCAAGGTCCGGGGGTTGGTTACGCAAATGGAAGGTTTTAGCACCCTAAACGTCTATAGTATTCTATAGGAACCTCTTGTTTTTATTCTTATCTTTATGCTAAATTGATTATTTGTTTGTAAAATAAGTGCCTAAGTGTGAAAAGATTAAAGTGATGAATTAAAAGAGAGAAAAAATGTTTTTGTTATTTTTATTGATTTGGAAAGACAAAGTCTTTTGCCTACGTACCCGAGCGGGATCAAAATCACATAGTTCGGGGTAAAAAGCCGAGTGATTTGTTTGATTGATTTTAAAGTTTGAAAATGTTGTTAAAGATAAGATGAGCCAAAGTGGCAAAAAAGTGAAGTTGATTGATTTTAAATGTAAAAAATAAAGTCTAATATGATTAAGATTTATTAAAGTTTGATTAAAAGAAAACCACTTGGTTTGAAATCCAAGGTTTGTTGATAAAATATATTTTTGATGAAGTTTTTAAATATTTGAATTTTTTTTTGATTTTTTATGGTTTTTTACTTGGAGTTAAAAAAAAAGGTTAAGTGTGATAAAATAAACTAGATGCGAGGGATTTCATAATGACGTTGGATCAAAATGAAAGTCCCCTTTTCCTTGGATTAAGCTAATCACTTATCTTGATTATTGACATAAAGCAGAATAAATAAATGTGGGTGTCGGTGCAATATTCTCATTTATATTTACATTGTTCCTAAAATACATTCTAATGGCATAAATAAATAAATAAGATGACAAATGAAAATGAAATGGCAAATAACATAAAAATGCATGACGTGATGTGAGATGCAAATAAATAAGATGCTAAAAATAAAAGGACAATAAAAAAAGAAATAATAAAAATGCAAAGAAAAATAAAAGAAATAACAGGGAGGTGTAAAAAATAAAATGGGGGGGGGGGGTGCAGGAAGTAAGAAAAAGATCAGATTTTAAAAAGACAGTCCCAAATGTAAACATGATTAGATCTGGACCGTCTGATCATTCTGAGTCCGATACTTCAGACTCTGGTGATCCAGCGTCTGATGCTTCAGACTCTGGTGGTCCAGCGTCTGATGCTTCAGACTTTGGTGATCAGCGTCTGATGCTTCAGACTCTGGTGATCCAGCGTCTGATGCTTCAGACTCTGGTGATCCAGCGTCTGATGATTCAGAGTCTGATGATCATACAAAGGTTGATCATTCAGAGCCTCCTTGAGTAGTTTTAAAACTCCACCATTTTTCAAAAAAAGTTTTTCTTACTCTTCTCCTCACCCTCTTTTCAAATCTACTATTTAAAAAAACCTTTTTAAACACCTAGATCTAAGTTTTAAAAATCTGGAAATCTACCTTTTTCTCTTCTTTTGGTTCGGATTGGTGGTGGTTGTGGTGGGGGACAGATGCGTTTGGTGGTTGGGAGGAGGTTAGTGGTTTTGTGTGATTTTTGTGGGTGGTTTGGAGGAGGTGGTTTGAAGGTGAGAAAAACACACACACAAGAAGGGGGGGTTGAATTGTGTGACCAAAAACTTGTTCTTTTCTTTTCAAAACCTTAACACAAGTTCAGAACCAGGTTCTGAACTGTGATCAGAAGTATATGCAGCGGATAACAAGTTAAAAGGAGAATGAAAGAGAGAGACACACAAGATTTATACTGGTTCCTTCTCAATGTGAGAAGTAGTCCAGTCCCCTTGTTTTCCAACAAGAGAGTTCCACTATAATCAGTTCTGATTACAATTGCTCAATCACTAAGAAAGAGACTTCCAGTTGCTCAATCACAAAGAAAGAGGCTTCTATGCTCAACCACCAATGAAGAGGCTTCCAATGCTCAAGACACTAAGTCAAGAGACTTCTCAATGCTCAAGACACTAAGTCAAGAGACTTCTGACTCAGACCACAAAGGAATGAGGTTACAAATGCTCAGTATTCAGACTGAGACTTTAGGGACCAAACTGGTTTACAAGTAAATGAGTTTGGGATGAACACTTGATAAAATATCAGAGGTGTTCTCTTAATACAACACAGGTTAAGACTCTTAACCTTAAGAAATTCTAAGTTACAAAGACTAAAGAATTTCTAAGAGTTTTTGAACTTGACAGTTTTACAGCAGAAAACAGAGCACAGGTTCAGCAATGTAGTTTCAAGAGTCTTCAACTTTTTCTTCTTCAAATCTTCTTCCTTTTATAGATAAAATATAGCTGTTGAAGATTTGCTTGATTTGAGGAAAGAGCCGTTGCAATATGAGCTAGGATTTCTGCAAATGTGTGCTGCACTTTTTCAAACAAAACAGAGCAGCAGCCATTTTTGAAATGGCCTACCTTAAAAGCTGGAGAATGTTTGGGTCAGGGAGACAACTGTTCCATTGAGTTGTTCTGACACATCCAGGCATTAAATGCGCACAGTACTGGTCACTTTCCAAGCCACATCAGCTTCAGAAGCTTCTGTGTGAACAGTGCATCAAAAGCTGCCTTGTACGGATCAGAAGCTGGCTTCAGGATCAGAAGCTGGTCTTCAGACGTTGACTATGCGCTGACTTCTTCAGAAGCACCCAGACTTCAGAAGCTGCCTTCAGACTCAGAAGCTGCACTTCAGGAGCACTAATTCAGGAGCACTTCTTCAGACCCAGTTTCCTTCTAGCTTTGCAACATTGCTTCTTTGCTTTCCTTTCTTGCTCTTAGCTTGTTCTTTCATAACCATTATTAGTTTCCAATCCATAAACACGTGGTTCTGAAATTCACTTGAACAAAGCATTAACAAATAACCAATTTTCTCTTTAACACTTTGTTATCATCAAAACCATAAAGAGAGATATGTTTACACATAAATGTTTCAACAATCTCCCTTAATTCATAAGAGACTTGTTAAACACATTTTGTTCCAACAATCTCCCCCTTTTTGATGATGACAAACATAAGTATTAAATCAGAAAATTGTTGTTAACTTAATTAACAAGTTAACTACAGGGTGTGAGGTTTGTAAGCTCCCCCTGAGTTTGATCCAAGTTAATTAAGTTCAGTTAAAAACACAAATGTGAAAATTTCAGAATTGTTGTTAAGTTTAATTAACAATTTGACTTCAGGAGAGGTTTGCAAGCTCCCCCTAGGTCTGACAATCCTCAAGGTTAGGTTTGTAAGCTCCCCTTGATTCTTATCCAAGTTAATTAAGCTTAACTTAAAACAATATAGTGAAATTAACACTCAGAATTTTAAATAACTTGCTGACTTCAGGTTCTGAGGTTTGTAAGCTCTCCCCCTAAGTCTGATAATCCACAGGATGAGTTTTGTAAGCTCCCTGAGTCTTATCCAAGTTATTTTAAATTCAATTTAACTCACTAAGAGTTTTGTATCTCACAGAATGGTATCAGAGCCAGACTTTCAATTCAGAGGCTAAGAGTTAAAAATCAGTTCTCATAAGTTAGATTCAATCAGTATCAGAGCTTTAACTGAGTTTTAACTTATGCTCAGAGCCTCAGGCTTTAATACCTTTTACTCCCCTTTCATAAGTTAATATACTGACAGAATTTTAACTTATATTGTTGAGCTCAGGTGCTTTAATACTTGTTTTACCTTACTCCCCCTTTTGTCATCAACAAAAAGTTTTACTTACTCCCCCAACACAGAAAATTTCTCCCTCTTTGTCAAAAGAGTTTGAAAACATCTGTATCAGAGCAGAAAAGAGTTTTAAAAGAGTTTGAAAACATGTATCAGAGCAGTTCAATCTCCCCCTTTTTAAAGAGTTTGAAAACATTTCAAAAAGGTTCAGAGCTTGGAGGGGGGGGGGGGTTGAGAAACTTGTGAGATATTTATGCAATCATATGGATAATCAAGCAGCAAAGGTGAGTATCAGAGCATACTTGACTTTTAATGAGTATCTGACTTGCATTAAAAATAGAATGTTGTTCAGAAGCAGAAAAAGGTTTAGAGCTTCTGATCAGGTCATTCTGTGTTCAGACATGACTTGTTCAGTACAAATGGTTCAGTATCAGAACAAAACAAGCAAGAAGGTATCAGAGCAAATCTGAGCTGATTTAAAGAAAATAGTTCAGATCAGAGCAGGTCTAACTCATTTTTAAAACAAAATAGTTCAGATCATAGACCAACTGATAGGTTATATCAGAGCTTGATACCAACTGAGGATTTTATCTCATAGTCTGATACCAAAATACAGTTTTAATACTGCTGAACTTGTATCAGAACCTGATACTAAAATGTGAAGGTTTATCTCAGAGTCTGATACCAAATTAAAACATTTCTAAAAACTGAATATGTCTGAAACACTTTGGGCATTTAAAAAAAAATGTGTCTGTGCTAAACAGTTTGAAAACAGACTGATTCCAACTGAAAATTGTTTGTCAAGCAATTTTATCATGGAATATCAGATCAGAAAATCACATTTTTAAATTGATGACTTTGGGAGGATTAGAGTATAAACTTTCAAAGCTTTAATCATCATTGCCCATAGTTATACTTATCAGATTCTGACCAACATTAGATTCCTATCAGATTCAGAAGTCAGAAAATCCAGGTTCTGATCCTTCAGACTCTGAAGTTTTTCAGGCTTAACTTTCTTCAAACTCTCAGAAGGTGAGTGTTTGATAAGTCTTAGCTTATGATAAACTCAGAATCAAGAATTTCATTCAGATTCAAGCACTTTTTCAAGAGATGAAATGCATGTTCAGATTCTTTTTAATAAAATTGAATCTTTCTTCTGTTAGGGGTTTTGTGAATATGTCAGCCCATTGATGATCAGTATCAATGAACTGAATATCTAAAACACCCTTCTGAACATAATCTCTTATAAAATGATGTTTTATTTCTATGTGCTTGGCTCTAGAATGCAGAATTGGATTTTTAGACAGACATATAGCAGCAGTATTATCACAATAAATAGGAATATTATCTGCATGAATCTGATAATCCTTTAATTGATGTTTCATCCAGAGCAGTTGTGTGCTACAACTTGCAGCTGAGATGTATTCTGCTTCTGCTGTTGACAAAGCAATGGTTGCTTGTCTCTTGCTGGCCCAGGATATCAGATTCTCACCAAGAAACTGACAGTTTCCATTGGTGGATTTTCTTTCAATCCTGTCCCCAGCATAGTCAGCATCACAGAATCCAACTAGCTTGTAATTTAGAGATTTCTTGTACAGAAGTCCCAAATTAGTTGTTCCCTTCAGATACCTAAAGATTCTCTTGACAGCAGTCATATGAGATTCTCTAGGATCTGACTGGAATCTAGCACACAGACATACACTAAATAAAATATCTGGCCTAGAAGCAGTTAAGTATAGGAGAGAACCTATCATACCTCTGTACAGCTTCTGATCTACTTTAGAGCCATTGTCCTCTTTGCTTAAGGTGCAGGTGGGATGCATAGGTGTTGACATCAGCTTGCAATCATCCAATTGGAACTTCTTCAGAAGCTCCTTGGTGTATTTTGACTGATGAACATAAACACCATCTTTGCATTGGTTGATTTGAATTCCCAAGAAGAATTTCAGCTCACCCATCATGCTCATTTCAAATTCATCCTGCATTAACTTTGAAAATTCCTTGCAAAGGAAGGCATTAGTAGAACCAAATATGATATCATCCACATATATTTGCACAATTAAGATTTCTTTCTTAACAATTTTCCTGAAAAGTGTATTATCAACTTGACCTCTTACAAAATTATTTTTAATTAAAAAGTTGCTTAGCCTTTCATACCAAGCTCTGGGAGCTTGTTTCAGACCATACAAAGACTTCTTAAGTTTAAAAACATGATTTGGATATTTAACATCTTCAAAACCAGGAGGTTGTTTGACATACACTTCTTCAGAAATTACACCATTTAAGAAAGCACTCTTAACATCCATTTGATATAAGATGATATCATGATTAACAGCATAAGAAAGAAGTAACCTGATTGCTTCCAGTCTTGCTACTGGAGCAAAATTTTCTGTGTAATCAATTCCTTCTTGCTGGCTGTACCCTTGAGCTACTAATCTAGCCTTGTTTCTGATCACTTCTCCTTGTTCATTGAGCTTGTTCCTGAACACCCATTTTGTTCCAATGATGTTCTTCTGATCAGGTCTTGCAACAAGATCCCATACATCATTCCTTTGAAACTGGTTCAGTTCTTCTTGCATTGCTACAATCCAACCATCATCAGCAACTGCTTCATCAGCAGTTGTAGGCTCAATCATGGATAGCAGGCCAAGCATAGACTCATTCTGAGTGAATGCTGATCTTGTCTTTCTTGGACTGTTCTTATTTCCAATGATCAACTCCTCAGGATGTGAAGACTTGTACTTGAATGAGGTTTTGGGTTGATTAGCTTCTGAAGAACCATCAGGGATATGTTCAGAACCATGCTGGTCTTGATTAGCTCCAGGAGTAGTGTCATTGTTGGAGAGTTTCTCAGATTCTTCATTGTTTTCAGCTTCTGAACCTTCATCAGAACCTGAACTGGGTTCAGCTTCTGAAGGTTCTTCTAAGATTCTGATATCTGCAAAACTCTCAACCAGCTCTGGTATTTCACTACCAGGCTTCTTATCATCAAACCTAATATGTATAGCTTCTTCAACAACATGTGTTTCAGAGTTATACACCCTGTATGCCTTAGATCTCTCTGAGTATCCCAAAAAGGTACCCTTTTGAGCCTTGGCATCAAATTTCTTTAGGTAGATTTTGTTGTTCAGTATGTAACATGTACAACCAAACTGATGAAAATAAGAAATACTTGGTTTTCTTCCTTTAAATAATTCATATGCTGTTTTATTCAGAATGGGTCTGATATAGATCCTGTTCTGAATATAACATGTTGTGTTTACAGCTTCTGCCCAAAAGTACTTAGCAATTTTAGATTCAAGGATCATGGTTCTGGCCATTTCTTGTAAAGACCTGTTCTTTCTCTCTACAACTCCATTTTGTTGTGGAGTTCTAGGAGATGAGAACTCATGGAGAATTCCATGGTCTTCACAAAAGTTTTCAAAAGGTTCATTTTCAAATTCCCCACCATTTTGAGAATAGCTTAAAGAACACCGACAAAATATTTTACCTACTACCGTTGTGGGGGTAGCTTAATGAAGGTAAAATGTAAAGGAAAAGACTTGGTCTACTATCGTTGTAAGGATAGCTTAAAGAAGACCGACAAAAATATTTTATCTACTGCCGTTGTGGGGGTAGCTTAATGAAGGAAAAATGTAAAAGGAGAATGACATGGTCTACTATCATTGTAAGGATAGCTTAATGAAGACCGACAAAATGTTTTACCTACTATCGTGTAAAGATGGCTTAATGAAGGTAAAATATTAAGAAAATACATGGTCTACAATCGTTGTAAGGATAGCTTAATGAAGACCGATAAACTATTTTACCTACTACCGTTGTGAGGGTAGCTTAATGAAGGTAAAATGTAAATGCCAGCTGTTCGGGATATTGCCGAACTAGCCACTGACGACAAAAGACAAGATACACACAAGCTTTTCGTTAAAGAACTGCCTTTTGACCTAAAGACAAGATAAACGATGCACAAGCTGTTTGTTAAAGAACTGCCACTTAGCGTAAAGACAAGATAAAAGATGCACAAGCTGTTCGTTAAAGAACTGCCACTTGGCATAATGACAAGATAAAAGATGCACAAGCTGTTCGTTAAAGAACTGCCACTTGGCATAAAGACAAGGTAAAAGGTGCACAAGTTGTTCATTAAAGAACTGCCACTTGGCATAATGACAAGATAAAAGATGCACAAGCTGTTCATTAAAGAACTGCCACTTGGCATAAAAACAAGGTAAAAGATGCACAAGCTGTTTGTTAAAGAACTGCCACTTAGCATAATGACAAGATAAAAGATGCACAAGCTGTTTGTTAAAGAACTGCCACTTGGCATAATGACAAGATAGATAAAAGATGCACAAACTGTTCGTTAAAGAACTGCCATTTGGCATAAAGACAAGGTAAAAGGAGCACAAGCTGTTCGTTAAAGAACTGCCACTTGGCATAATGACAAGATAAAAGATGCACAAGCTGTTCGTTAAAGAACTACCACTTGGCATAAAGACAAGGTAAAAGATGCACAAGCTATTCGTTAAAGAACTGCCACTTGGCATAAAGACAAAGTAAAAGATGCACAAGCTGTTCGTTAAAGAACTGCCACTTGGCATAAAGATGGTGACATCTCTGGACCAGATACACTGGGGATGACACTTGGGGGGGAAAAAGAAGGTTACAAATTGTTCATGATTGATTGGTATGAAAAGGTAGTTTAAAGCAGGACTCAAGGTGATTAATGCAACTATGTATGAATGATGTTGTCTGTATGTTGTATATGCATGAATGTGTATATGCATGAATGTATGAATGTACGTATGACAATACGACTTGTATGACTTGTATGACTATATGAAGGACTGACTTGATTGATTGTATAACTGATAAACTTGATGAGACAAGATTGGACAGGTGACATGGAAAGTGGACCGACGTCGCAGTACAAACACTCTGCAATCTTTATTGGGAATGGTGCCATTGGGGCATATCAAAACATTGACGGGGTAAAGCTGCAACAACAGATGGGGGAATAAACACTTCCTGGGGAAATCGTGCTAATCCAAAAACCTGGCAGAAGAACTGATGTTTCCGTGGTCATGCTTATCTTTTGTTTTTTCCTTTTTTTGAATCCCTAACTTTTGCCTGGACCGCCCTTTTGGGTTTTCAGTCCACCGGGAATATGTTCTTTTTGTATGTCCCTAATTTTTGCCTGGACCGCCCTTTCGAGTTTTCGGTCCATCGGGACGCTCATTTTTGCTTAGCCGCTTTTTCAGGTTTTTGACTTACCGAGCTTTTCTTTTCTTTTCTCTTTTCTTTTTTCAAGCAATTGACCATGTTTAACCTGCAGAGTCTACCCGTTCTTGGGACGGATGCTGGCGCACACTTCACTTATTCATGAGTTCAGAGAGAATGTGTTTGTTGTTTATGCTTTCCAAAAATATAAAAAGATTTATGATTTTGAAAAATATTTCGCTTCAAGTATTACCATCAAAAATGGAAGAAATTTTACAAACAGAATAAATGAGAATTCCAAATAAAAGGCGCAGGCTCAAATTTATTTAATAGAGTGGTGGCCCGCCAATGGCGTGGCTCCACGGATTTCACAAAGTTTTGAAAAATGGCAAATAATATATGGGAAAGGTATATTGAACACAATAATCGCTATTCTCTTTAACAACTTTGAATTCCATAGTTTGGATGCTTCAGATTCATAATCTCTTTGACAGCTAACGTGCCCCAAGTGAGTTATGGTCAACCCGATGCAGTTACTTTGTCTTTTGATCCTTAATTTTTGCATAGGTCACCCTTTCGGGTTTTCGACCTATCTGGATGATTATTTTCTGTTTTATGTCTCTAATTTTTGCCTGGACTGCCCTTTCGGGTTTTCAGTCCACCGAGACGCTCATTTTTGCCTAAGTCGCTCTTTTGGGTTTTCGACTTACCGAGCTGTTCTTTTATTCTTTTAGACAAATTATTTCTTGAGTGCATCGGTGTTTACAGGACGGGGAAGCTCATCATCATCCATAGTTGCAAGAGTCATTGCCCCACCGGAGAAAACTCTCTTGACGACATACGGGACTTCATAGTTAGGCGTCCATTTGCCCCTAGAATCGGGTTGAAAAGATAAGATCTTTATGAGCACGAGGTCTCCTTCTTTGAATTCGCGTGGGAGAACCTTCTTGTCAAAAGCTTGTTTCATCCTCTTTTGATACAGTTGTCCATGACACAAGGCAGTCATGTATTTCTCTTCAATTAAGTCTGTTTTGGCACCATTCAACCTCAGATAACTCAGCTTCCATCAGAACTCTCATTGACGGGATCTCGACCACTACGCGGAACACTGCTTCTATGCCATATACCAAAGAGAAAGGGGTTGCCCCTGTTGACGTGCGCACTGAAGTACGATACTCGTGCAAAGCATACAGTAATATCTCATGCCAGTCCTTGTAGGTGACCACCATCTTTTGCACTATTTTCTTGATGTATTTTTCCTCTTTTTTTTTGTTTTTCTTTGTTTTTTGTTTTGTTTTTTTTTGTTTTTTGTTTTTGTTTTTTTTTTTGTATATTTTTTCGCAGCTTTAATGGCACCATCCATCTGGAATATTGTAGTGGCAGTTCCTCGGAACCCAAGCTAATCACTTCCAGTGCTTCTTCATGAGGCTGAATGACCTTCCTTTCATACTCTAGTAATTGAGAAATCTTTTCGGGAATCCCTTCATCCTCCTCCTCTTCAGCTTCATAGACAGGGAACTCAAAGTTGGGAGAGAGCATAGGGTTACAGTGTTTGAAATTCTGGCAGGTACTGATCAGAACCGTAAAACAGAGTACCAGAAATACAAAACAGGGTACCAAAATACAAGTTCAGAAGCAGCAAAATAAGGACAGAAAAATAAAGAACACAAAGTATTTGTTAACCCAGTTCGGTGATAAACAACACCTACGTCTGGAGGATACCAATCCAGGAAGGAAATCCACTATGAGGAATTAATTCAAAGACTCAGACACAGCCCCTGTTCCCAGCCTTATCACTTAATCTCCACTAGTCTAGACTTCTACCCAGGAACACCACCTAGGTATAAGAACACTACTTACTTCCCAATAACGTAATCACAACCCAGTGATTAACAACTTCTGAACAAAACAAGTATGATGAAGACACTCTTCAAACAACTAAAATATCACTCGTACTTAAAAGCATAGAGTGAATTACAACTCAAAACAAACTAAACCAACTCAATCAGATGAGTGGTGTACAAACAAAGCAACAACTTACAAATTCAAAAACTCTAAAACTCTAAGACTCTAAATTCTGGTTTTTGATAATCAGTCTTCAAAGCAGCACGTCCTCCTTATATAGGCTTCAACAACTCTTATAATTCTGAACACAATCATCCTCAAAGATATGATTCTGAAATTGTTTAGAAGCTCATAGAATCAAATATATTTCTGAGATATGTTTTGCAAAGATTCCTTTGAAAATATATTTATCAATAAAATAAACAAATATGCACGCAAGATCTTCACAGGAAATATTCAGCCTTCTGGAAACATCAGCCTTGATAAATCTTCAATAAATCTTCAAAAGATACGCAGCAAAAACAACTTCTGAAATGCAGCTTCTGAAGGTCAACAGAAGTCAACATCTGAACAGTGCGTCTGAAGACTTGTTCAGCGTCTGATGAACAGTTCTGCGTCTGAAGGCCAGTTCTGCGTCTGATGGACAGTAAATCTAGTTTTCAGCTTCTGAAACTTCTCAAAACCAATTTCCAGCTTCTGAAGACACAAATTAACATCTGAGGACGCTTTGCTTGTACAATATGATTTTAGCAAACATTTAGCCAACCTTCAAATAACCAACAATCTCCCCCTTTGGCAAATTTTTGGCTAAAATCAAATTGACCATAAAAACAAGTTCTTCACTCAACACAATTAATCAACCATGAAGAACTACACACATCCAAACATAGCCACAGAGTCAGCAGCAGATAAATAGCTATGTTGAACACAAACAGCTTCAGTTGAGCTTTTGAAAAACCACAACACATCCTGAAGCACACAATTAAACACTCAGTTTCTGAAGCACACATAAAAACTCCCCCTGAAGCACAAACACACCAGCTTCTGACAGGAAACTCCCAGTAAACTCCCCCTGCAACTCAGCACATCACAAACAACTCTCCCCCTTAATTCTGAACTGCAGTAAACTCTGAGATATTGCTTCTGAAACTGAATCATCACACAACTCAGGAACTTAACACTTATGCACTCCCCCTGAGCTAGAAACTCCCCCTCAAACACAACTTCACAGCTCTTGTTGTATTGCTTCTGAATTCTGAACAACTCTGTCAACTTCTGAAAACTCTGAATTCTGAACAAAACAAACTCTGAACTCTGAGACTTAGTACATTCTGAACAGCAACATTCTGAGCCAGGACACAAGTTTTTCTCCCCCTTTTTAGCCAAATAATCTTGACAAAACATAGTCTTCACACAGGGAACAAAAACTGAATGTTTAACACAGATTGAATCAGACTCAGACTCAGTATCAGACCCATCTTCATCTCCTTCACTTCCAGATTGCTTACCCTTTGCTATCTGTAATTACTATAATTCTTCTTGCAAACAAACTCCCAGCTTGCTTCTCAGATTCTCAAATTGCTTGGCATCCAAAGCTTTTGTGAAAATATCATCAATCTGCTCTTCAGTATCAACATGTTCAAGCCGTACAATCTTCTCCTCCACATGGTTTCTGATGAAGTGATGTCTTATATCAATGTGTTTAGTCCTGCTGTGCTGTATGGGGTTCTTAGAAATGTTGATAGCACTTAGATTATCACAGTACAGAGTCATAACTTCTTGTTCAAGATTGTATTCTTCCAGCATCTGCTTCATCCACACCAACTGAGAACAACTACTTCCAGCTGCTATATATTCAGCTTCAGCTGTAGACAATGAAACACAGTTCTGTTTCTTACTGAACCATGAAATCAAATTATTTCCCAGAAAGAAACATCCACCAGAAGTACTCTTTCTGTCATCTGCACTTCCTGCCCAGTCAGCATCGCAATACCCAACTAACTCAAAACTTGCACTGTGTGAGTACATAATACCATAATCACTTGTATTGTTGACATACTTCAGAATCCTCTTTACTTGTGTCAAATGACTCATTTTTGGATCAGCTTGATATCTAGCACAGACTCCAACAGCAAAAGTTATATCTGGTCTGCTTGCAGTTAGATATAAAAAACTCCCAATCATGCTTCTATACTGACTTTGATCAACTGAAACACCTTGTTCATCTTTTGTCAACTTCAAGTGAGTAGCTGCAGGTGTTCTCTTATGGCTAGCATTCTTCATTCCAAACTTCTTGACTATATTCTTTGCATATTTGCTTTGTGAAATGAATATAGTATCTTCCATTTGCTTGACTTGAAGTCCAAGAAAATATGTAAGCTCACCCACAAGACTCATCTCAAATTCTGATTGCATCTGCTGAACAAATAACTGAACCATCTTGTTTGACATCCCACCAAAAACTATGCCATCAACATAAATTTGTGCTATCATCAGACTTCCATCTTCTTCTTTCACAAACAATGTCTTGTCAGTTCCTCCTTTTCTGTAGCCTTGAGTAACAAGAAACTGTGTGAGTCTCTCATACCAAGCTCTAGGTGCTTGCTTCAATACATACAAAGCTTTCTTCAATTTGTAAATATGATTTGGAAAATTAGGATCCACAAACCCTTTTTGTTGTTCAACATAAACCTCTTCTTGTAAATAACCATTCAGGAAAGCACTCTTCACATCCATCTAAAACAGTTTGAATTTAAAAATGCATGCCACTCCCAACAGTAATCTTATGGACTCTAATCTGGCCACAGGTGCAAAGGTTTCATCAAAGTCAAGTCCCTCCACTTGAGTGTATCCTTGAGCAACTAACCTTGCCTTGTTTCTGGTCACAGTTCCATGTTCATCTGATTTATTCTTGTAAATTCACTTAGTGCCAATGACATTCATACCTTCAGGTCTTGGAACAAGGTCCCACACTTCACTTCTTTTGAACTGGTTCAATTCCTCTTGCATAGCTTCAATCCAGAATTCATCAGTGAGAGCTTCTTTAATATTTTTGGGTTAAAATTTTGACACAAAACATGAATTATTAGTAGCTACAACATCTGATCTTCTGGTTCTGACTCCTTGATCAAGACTACCAATGATTAAATCTTTGGGATGATTCTTTTGAACTCTAATTAAGGGTCCTTTACCATTAGATACATGATCTGGACGAATTTCTGCTGCTTCAGACTCTACTTCATTTTCTGCAACTGGAGCTCCTGACTGTTGTTCTTCTGATGTAACATCATCTGGAACCTCTTCAGACTCAACTCTTTCTTTTTCAGCAGATAAATCATCTATCACAACATTGATAGACTCCATAAAAACCTTGGTTCTGGAATTAAACACTCTATAAGCTCTGCTGTTTACTGAGTAACCCAGAAAAACTCCTTCATCAGACTTAGGATCCATCTTTCTTCTGTTTTCTCTGTCAGTCAAAATGTAACACTTGCTCCCAAAAACATGAAAATACTTGACTGTAGGCTTTCTTCCTTTCCACAATTCATACAGAGTAGAGGTTGTGCCTTTCTTCAGAGTCACCCTATTGTGAATATAGCATGTTGTATTCATAGCTTCTGCCCAGAACATATAAGGTAAATTCTTAGCATGTAACATAACTCTAGCTGATTATGCTAAGGTTCTGTTCTTTCTCTCAACTACACCATTTTGCTGAGGTGTTATAGGTGCTGAAAACTCATGCTCAATCCCTTCAGAAGCACAGAACTCAGAAAACTTCTTGTTTTCAAACTCCTTCCCATGATCACTTCTGATTCTGATGATGACACTATCCTTCTCTCTTTGTAGCTGAGTGCACAGATCTTTAAACACATCAAAAGTATCTGATTTTTCTTTGATAAAGCTAACCCAAGTAAGTCTTGAAAAATCATCAACAACTACAAAGGCATACTTCTTTCCTCCAATGCTCTCAACTTGCATAGGTCCCATTAAATCCATATGTAACAATTCAAGTACCTTAGTTATTACCTGATGATCCAACCTGGGATGAGACTTTCTTGTTTGTTTACCAATCTGACATTCTCCACAAACACTATCTTCATCAATCTTCAGCTTAGGTAAACCTCTGATATCTTCAGTATTCATGACTTTCTCCATGCCCTTCAGATGCAAGTGACCCAGTTTCTAGTGCCAGAGTCTGACTTCTTCTTCTGCACTTATAAGACAAGTAGACAGGCTTCTTTCTTCTTCAGATACCCACAAATAACAGTTGTCTTTTGATCTGCAGCCCCTCATCAGAACCTCACCTTCTTTACCAGTTACGAAACATTGTTCCTTGTTGAAACTCACTTTCAAGTCTTGATCACACAACTGGCTTATGCTGATCAGATTTGAAGTTAGCCCTTTCACTAATAACACATCATCTAGTCTTGGTAACCCATCACAGATCAAGTCACCTATTCCAAGAATCTCTCCTTTAGCCCCATCACCAAAAGTTACATAGCTGCTGGAATATGGCTTTAAATTACTTAACAGTTTCTTCACATCAGTCATGTGTTTGGAACAACCACTATCAAAATACCAATCTTCCCTAGAGGTGGCTCTCAAAGATGTATGAGCTATGAGGCCAACAGTATTACCTTTGGGTTTCCATACCTTCTTGAAATTGTTTCTGGATGCAGCAGGTTCCACTTTTCTATACTGAAAATGCTCAGGATAACCATATAGCTTGAAACAGAATGGTTTAATGTGCCCCTTCTTTCCACAATGATGACAAACCCATGTATGATTTCTCCTGTTTCCTTTAGACTTTTGAGGTTGCTTCTGAGGTTTCATCTTAGATGTGCCTATCATGGGATCATAAGTTTCAGCAGCAGGAACAAACCTTTTAGCTGGATTCTTTTGCTTGAGGTTCAAAGTATGATCAACAAATCCTATGCCACTTTGTTTCCCTTGTTTCTGATTCTCCAATATCTCCTCCAGCACATCAGTAGAAGTATTCATCATTGTGACTTGCTTTTTCATGTTTTCAAGCTGAGAATTCAGTTGACTCACTTCATCTTTGAGATCAGAATTTTGCACTAAGAGCTCACTTTTCTCATCCTGCAGTTGACAGATTATCTTCTTCTGATCCACAAGTTGCTTGCAAACTTCTACACGTCTGATGTATAGGCTTTTGTAATTGTCAGCCAGTTCTTCATAAGATGATTTTTCAACTCTGGCTTCAGACTCTGATAATGTCTCAGACTCTAAAAATGCTTCAGAATTTGAACAAGCTTCTGAGGCCTTAACCTTCACACCAGACTTGTACCTTCCAGTTAGGGCAACAACATACTTGGCAGATTCACTCTTTACATCTTCTTCTGAGTCTTCATCTGACCAGGAAACAACCAAGCTCTTCTTCTGCTTCTTAAGATGAGTAGGACATTCTGACTTGATATGCCCATATCCTTCACACTCAAAGCACTGAACACCCTTTGATTGATTGTTCTTTTCATCACTCTTGGTCTTCTTCCCATCACTTTGAGGCTTACTGTTGTTGAATCTGAAGTTCTGACCTTTGGATTTAGATCTTCTGTCAACATGCTTCAGAATTTTATTAAACTGTCTCCCCAACAACCCAAGAGCTTCTGATAAACCTTCATCATCCTCATTAATCTCCTGTTGATCCTCAGCTTCAGAATTAACTGCAAATGCAACTCCTTTTCCTTTCTTCTCAGTACGGTTACAAAAGGCTGTTTCAAAATTCAGCAAGGATCCAATTAACTCCTCAACCTTCATATTGGATATATCATGAGCTTCCTCAATAGCAGTCACCTTCATGTCAAATCTTTTAGGAAGTGACCTGAGTATTTTTCTGACTATCTTCTCATCAGACATCTTTTCTCCAAGAGATTCAAAAGAATTAGCCATATCCAGCTCAACCTTCATATAGAAGTCTTGAATGTTCTCATCCTCCAACATCCTCAAATTTTCAAATTTTGTGGTGAGTAGTTGAAGTCTGGACAGCTTAACCTTTGAAGTACCTTCATGAGTGGTCTTGAGTATTTTACCAGGCATCCTTGGCTATAGTGCACTGCTTGATCAGTCTGAACATGTTCTTGTCCACTCCATTGAATAGAGCATTCAAAGCTTTGGAGTTTCCAAGTGCCAAATCATCTTCAGCCTTTGACCATTCTTCCTCTGGTTTCAGCACATCAGTCTTATTCCCATCTTTGTACAACACAACTGGATGATCCCAACCTTTTAGCACAACTTTCCAGGTCCTGCAGTCTATGGATTTTAGGAAAGCACTCATACGAGACTTCCAATATTCATAGTTGGTCCCATCCAACAGAGGTGGTCTCTTAACATATCCTCCTTCCTTGTCCATTCTTGCCAGAAAAGCCTTCCCTGGAGCTCACCCAATAACAAGCAAGGTGCCTGCTCTGATGCCAATTGAAATTCTGGCAGGTACTGATCAGAACCGTAAAACAGAGTACCAAAAATAAAAAACAGAGTACCAAAATACAGGTTCAGAAGCAGCAAAATAAGGACAGAAAAATAAAGTACACAAAGTATTTGTTAACTCAGTTTGGTGATAAACAACACATACGTCTGGAGGATACCAATCCAGGAAGGAAATCCACTATGAGGAATTAATTCAAAGACTCAGACACAGCCCCTGTTCCCAGCCTTATCACTTAATCTCCACTAGTCTAGACTTCTACCCAGGAACACCACCTAGGTATAAGAACACTACTTACTTCCCAATAACGTAATCACAACCCAGTGATTAACAACTTCTGAACAAAACAAGTATGATGAAGACACTCTTCAAACAACTAAAATATCACTCGTACTTAAAAGCTTAGAGTGAATTACAACTCAAAACAAACTAAACCAACTCAAACAGATGAGTGGTGTACAAACAAAGCAACAACTTACAAATTCAAAAACTTTAAAACTCTAAGACTCTAAATTCTGGTTTTTGATAATCAGTGTTCAAAGCAGCACGTCCTCCTTATATAGGCTTCAGCAGCTCTTATAATTCTGAACACAATCATCCTCAACGATATGATTCTGAAATTGATTAGAAGCTCATAGAATCAAATATATTTCTGAGATATATTTTACAAAGATTCCTTTGAAAATATATTCATCAATAAAATAAACAAATCTGCACGCAAGATCTTCACAGGAAATATTCAGCCTTCTGGAAACATCAGCCTTGATAAATCTTCAATAAATCTTCAAAAGATACGCAACAAAAACAACTTCTGAAATGCAGCTTCTGAAGGTCAACAGAAGTCAACGTCTGAACAGTGTGTCTGAAGACCTGTTCAGCGTCTGATGAACAGTTCTGCGTCTGAAGGTCAGTTCTGCGCCTGAAGGCCAGTTCTGCGTCTGATGGACATTAAATCCAGTTTTCAGCTTCTGAAACTTCTCAAAACTGATTTCCAGCTTCTGCAGACACAAATTAACATCTGAGGACGCTTTGCTTGTACAATATGATTTTAGTAAACATTTAGCCAACCTTCAAATAACCAACAGTGTTCAACGGGTTTATTGGTGTTTAAGCTTTTTATATGATTCGTGATTAGTTTTAGTAAACAAGTAAATGCAGATATTTGGAAATTGATTAAAGAAGAAAGAAAAAAAAATTTGGTTATTTGTGTTACCATTTTTCAGAAAAAAGCAAAGATTAAAAAGACATAGTCGGGGACAAAACGACTTTTTTATTTGATGATGGGAATGCATGAAGCAAAAAGCCCTACAAAAGTTCACTTTCGTCTCTGGCGGAAACGAAAGCATTTTTTTTTTAAGAAAAACAAAAAGCGAAAACAATAAACTGTTATTTGGAAAAAGGAAAAACGGAAGGAACGTCAACAGCGATCCAATTGCGATAAACTCTGCCATGCGTCACAAAATTAAGCTGCCACCTCCTTAGGATTGTCTTCAACAGGGTAAGCTTCTGAACAATCTTGCACCAAATTAACAAATGAGGTCCCATGATCCGGTAGTGGATTAGCTTGCACATTGGGATTCAAATCTTTGAAGGTTAGGATATTAGCCTGGATCAACTTTTGGACTTCAGCTTTCAGGGCGTAACAGTGCTCAATGTCATGATCGGTTGCCTCTTGATGGAAAGCACAAGAGAGATCAGGTCTATACCATCTTGGCAACCTTTCAGGTACCCGAGGAGGCGCCTTAGTCTGGACAAGATTTTTCTCAAGCAAGGAAGGGAGCAACTCTGCATACGCCATCGGGATTGGATCAAACTACGATATCCACTAAACCCGATTATGTTAGGTGAACTGTTGGGGAGCCTGTTGTCGAGGCTGTTGTTGATACTGTTGCTGAGGCTGCCTATGGGCCACCATACTTACCTCTTGCTCTTTCTTTCTTGAGAAGCCATTCCCAAACTTCTTTGTACTGCCGGCAGCAAAAGCACTTTCCATAACTAAACGTCCTTCTCGGACTCCTTCCTCCAGACGCATGCCCATATTCACCATTTCCGTGAAATTGCTAGGTGCACTTGCAATCATCCGCTCATAATAAAATGAACCAAGAGTATTTAGGAAAATTTTGGTCATTTCTTTCTCCTCTAGAGGTGGGTTAATCTGAGCAACAACCTCTCTCCATCTTTGGGCATACTCCTTGAAAGTCTCCTTATCCTTTTGGGCCATGGCCCGGAGTTGGTCCCTGTCCGGGGCCATGTCCAAGTTATATTTGTATTGGCGGATAAAGGCTTCTCCCAAGTCATTGAAAGTTTGGATCCTGGTGCTGTCCAAACTCATGTACCATTTCAAGGCGGCACCGGTTAGACTGTCTTGGAAGTAGTGGATGAGTAGTTGATGATTATCTGTCTGGGTAGACATCTTCCTAGCATACATTACAAGGTGGCTTTGAGGACAGGTGTTCCCCTTGTACTTCTCAAATTCAGGGACCTTGAACTTGGGCGGGATCTTGACATTCGACACTAGACAAAGGTCGTGGGCGTTTTTTCCAAACAGATCTTTCCCGCAGAGGGCCTTGATTTCCTGTTGCATCTCGTCAAACTTTTCTTGAAAATCATCCACCCGATCCTGAGCCCCTATACTTTCTGCGTGAAAGATAGGTCCATGGTCATATGGGGTGGTATGAATCACTGGAGCTGAAAAGGCCACAATAGCCTGAGGAAGAGTAACACTGGGTTGAGGAACATGAATTGCTTGATGTGTAGCAAGAATAGGGACAAATTCTTCACCAGAGCTAAGGGGCATGCCCCATGGATAACCGTCGGGCATGGTGTGTTATGGAGCACTGGTGTGCACTGTCGGAGCCGGGGTAGTAGAAGCCGTTAACTGAGCTAGAGAGCCAGGGGGATGAGGAGATGATGGATGAACTTGTGTGGCTGCTAGGAGTTTCACCAAATCTGTCAATTCCTCGATCTTGGTCCGCATGGATGTCATTTCTTCCCGCAGTACCTGGTTTTCTTGTTCCAAATGTTCCATTTTCTTTCTTATATTTGCCCGAGTGTTGTATGTGTAGGTTGATTTGGGATGACATGCCACTTTCTTTGACGGCGGCAAATTAACCTTTTATTTGTGAACAAAATATAAGACTCGATTTGGAAACTATGAATGCAGTATGATGCATGATTATGCTTTATGCAAAAAAAGAAAGATTTGTTATCGAAAGACTTGTTGAAGTAATTGTAAACATCATAGTTTGAATATTTCATAAAATATTACAAACAAATCCTTTTTTAGGAACAAAGCCAAGGGATATGATCAAAAGTTCATCAATAGAAATATTTTTTAAAATAAAAAGCCCCGACATTTCAAACTTGAGGATGCCGAGTGATCTCTCATAACGAGCTTGAAAAAGTCCTCCGGACTAGTCACTAAAGATCCTAGCTTCCTTAAGTTTGTCAAATCCGGGCTTTTGAAGTAATACTTCTGAGTGTTCCTCTTTGTGAAGTTCATTCCTACGATGTTTACAACAAAACTTGTCTAAGTCCTTCGATACTTGATGGAAAAATGTTTATGAATGAATGCATGTATGCATGATTATGCTAAAGAAACGAAGAAAACATGGTGAGGTTAAGTCCATAATGTTGGAGTCGATGGTAAATACGCCATTTGGTAAGGACTATGGTTTCACATGTACCTGTATTACGGGTTCTACCAAGTACCCAAAGTCATTGACCACTTCCGAATATTGTCGGATTACAGGACTACTCCCGGTCCAACGACGTTCATAGGAAAGTCTCGTTTGAGTGTAGTATCGCGTATCAACCAATTCAAGACTACTTTTGATTAGCCACCGCACTACGTCCTAAAAGGCCAAGATGGGTTAAAGGTAACTCTAAAGGTCCTCAACTTCATAGGTCGCTTAAAAATAACAATGCCAAACACGACTACTCGTGTCGACATGGTATTACTTTTAAGAGACCTCCATTGAGTGGGGTTATATCACATGTACCAAAACCCAAGACTACTCTTGGTATGTCACTTTGATTATACCACCATCCTATCTTATGTTTAAAAACTTCATCAAAAATATATTTTTTCAACAAACCTTGGATTTCAAACCAAGTGGTTTTCTTTTAATCAAACTTTAATCAATCTTAATCATGAAGATGCCCCTATTTAAGTTTCTTCGTTCGGAGATATGAAGATGAAATCTTTGCTTCGACGGGAAGAAGAGACTTAAATACAGAATACACCATTTTTGACCTTAAGATACCGAGGATGCTCGTAATGCAAGTATGAATGCACGATGGCAAATGTGACTCGACCGGGGAAGGATACCCAAGCTTGTTAAGGAAAAGGATCTGACTCATGTAACAGCCCGTTTTTAGCTAGAATTATTTTACATATTATTTATACGTGCTTATATGTGTTTATGTGTGATTAATTGCTTGGTTGTGTATTTGATATAAGATTAGTGGATTTTTAGCCTAGAAGGGTATTTTGGTCATTCGGTGAGCAAGGGTAAATTAATAATTTTATTTAGAGGGTTATTTTGGTGTTTTAAGTGGGAATGATTATTTTTACTAAGTTACTAGTGAGTTGGGGTAATTAATTAGAGACGGTAATTGTTCGTTATTTTGACGGTTTAAGCGAGTAGTAACTTTGGGGAATTAGTGGTAAGAATATTAAGCCATTAAGACAATTAGATACCTAGCCCAATTATGTGGTGACTATATAAACACAACACTTGTGAGAAAATTAGGTTTTACATTCATTCACTTATTTCACAAGATATTTTGAGAGAGAGGTAGAGAGAGAAAGTGGATCAAGATCACAAAAGAAGAAGCTAGAGAGAGAGCTTGGGGTTTGAGGAGCTAGGAGCTAAAGTGAAGCTTAAGCTAGAGGAATCAAGAGCTAGAGGTAAGGGTGGATAGTTCTTTTCATTAATTAAGTCATAATCTCTACTTTCAATTATGGGTTTAAGTGCTTTTATGTTAATTGTGACTTTTGATGATCTTTGATGATGAATTTCGTGCTCCTAATTCATGTGAATTTGTGGGTATGATAAACTTCATGAAATTGTTGAGTTATATGCTTAAACTTCAAAGTTGTTGTTTTTGATAAGTTGTTTTGATGATTGTGGATTAATTGGGTGCAAATCATGAATCGGTGTATGATTGTTGTTGAAACATGTTTGAATTCACTTCATCAATGTTATGTATGATTGTGTGTTGATGGGGTTTGAATTGGTGTGGTTGTTTATGAAGTTTAAATAAAAAAAATGTGAAAATTGTGGGTTTTGGTGAAAAATGAACATGACGATGATTTTTGGCGTTCCGGGCGGTTTGGGGCAATTCCGGACATCCCTAAGTGTTTCTTTTGATGTGTTTAACTACTGTTTTGCCTTCTAAACCTGCTGGAACATCAATTGGATTGTCTTTAAATGTCGGTGAATTATTTGGAAAAAGACGATTTTTGAGAAAATAGACGAACTTTGTGAAATGTCGGAATTAATTGGAATTGAGCTATGATGTTGATATGTATGAGCTACTTTGATGTTATGTAATATATGAAAATGCTTTGTTGATGTGTTTGAGCATGAATGTCTCGTTTCGGTGAATTATTTGGAAAAAGACGATTTTTGAGAAAATAGACGAACTTTGTGAAATGTCGTAATTAATTGGAATTGAGTTATGATGTTGATATGTATGAGCTACTGTGGTGTTATGTAATATATGAAAACATTTTGTTGATGTGTTTGAGCATGAATGTCTCGTTTCGGTGAATTATTTGGAAAAAGACGATTTTTGAGAAAATAGACGAACTTTGTGAAATGTCGGAATTAATTGGAATTGAGCTATGATGTTGATATGTATGATCTACTGTGTTGTTATGTAATATATGAAAATGCTTTGTTGATGTGTTTGAGCATGAATGTCTCGTTTCGGTGAATTATTTGGAAAAAGACGATTTTTGATAAAATAGACGAACTTTGTGAAATGTCGGAATTAATTGGAATCGGCCTATTATACCTATATGCATAAGCTATTGTGATCATATGTGATTAGTGTATGTGCTTGGTTGAGGTGTTTTATCAAGTTTATCTTGTTTTGTTGAAATATTTGGAAATGTAGAAAGTGGTGTAAATAGGCAAACTTTGTTGAAAAGTGATTTGATGACTGGATAACTTGCAATTTGTTTTATGTTCATGATGATATGATAGAATAAAAATGAATTGATAATGACTGGTTGATTGTATGGATGTAAGTATTTGATAATGCAATTGTCGGTGAAGAACATAATTGGTGGTGCTTATTATGTTAATGTACATGTTGGTGAGTCATGCATTGTCAAGTCCTTGCTTGAAGTCCATGCATTCATAGTCATTTTGAGGTGTTTTGAAGAATGTAATTGGTGGTGTTTATTACATAGCTTCTGCAGAACATAATTGGTGGTGTTTATTATGTTGGTGGATTCATTAACGGTAAAATTATCTCCGGAATCCTAATGGTACCACATGCATCTAGATGAGTCTAGAACATTGCATGCATTTAATAGTTGGTGAGTCAAGTCATACTTGAATATTTGAATCGGTGTATATGTGTACTGGAGAACTTTTGGTGATTGTTGTGAATACTTGAAAAAGGTGAATTGGACATGTTACTTGATTATGCTCGTATACTCATTGGTTTATAATGATGGGGAGTATATTACTTATGTGAAATTAAATTATGCTATTTATTCTCATTTGATTATGTTCTAATTATGAATCGTGAACTAACCCCCAGTGGTCGTTTGGTTTACCGCCTACCTTATTCTTATGAATGGGTAGACGGCGTGCAGAAGTAGTTGCTTTAGTTCGGTGAGTTGCAGGAGGTTAGCTTTGGAGCTACCTCACTTTGCCTTCTTGGAGTCCTAGAATCGGGCTCTGATTTAGGGGTGTCTGTATGTTTATTTATTTTATAACTGTTGTGATTTGTATCACTCGGTGTGTCGAGATGAGATTTTATACTTGGTGTTGTATTGAGATTTATATGATATAACTATTTGAATATGTTTTGAAGTAGTTGTTGTTGAGATTATTTGTTGCATATTTCCGCTGCGACGTTTTAAAAAGAAAAAATTAATTATGTATGTTTGAACTTATTGAAGAGAGTGACATCTAAATCTTTTGTATGATTGTATTATTAGCGTGATTTATCGCTTTAAGTGTTTAGGGTGTTTCAACTTGGTATCAGAGCCATGTCGGTCTAGTCCGGACCAACCCCGAGTGTTTATCCCTGTTATATGCGAATGGTATAGTGATACTTTCGGTACTTATTATGTTGTTCTTACCTGTTGGTTGTGGTGTTGTGTAGAATCGAGATGGCTGGAGGATCTGGTAGGAATGATGAGGCAATTGCGGATGCTTTGGCCGCAATGGCACATGTGTTGGCTCAGGTTAATGAGCAGGCGGCGCAAGGTCAGCAAGACCCGGGTGAGGCTGAGGAGTGAAGGTTGGATCGTTTTATGAGAAGCCATCCTCCGACGTTTAAGGGTCGGTATGATCCTGATGGAGCTCAGACTTGGTTACAAGGTGTTGATCGTATCTTTCGTGCTATGGTGACCAGTGATGATCAGAAGGTGAGGTTGGCTACTCACATGTTAGCGGAGGAGGCTGAGTTCTGGTGGGCTAATGCAAAGAGGACGCAACCTTTTTCTAATGTGTATTCTAAAAGCCCGTGTGTTTATGGCCATGCACGTTTATCCCAGTTTTAACGAACGCTCTAGGTATTCTGTCTCAAAATCCCATAGGAACCGGCCTCAGTTCCACATTCGTATAGGTGAGTCTATCAAGAGTATTCTTGACGCACCCTTCACTTATTCATGAGTTCAGAGAGAATGTGTTTGTTGTTTAGGATCTAAGTTAAGGTTGAGTTCTTCTTATCATCCTCAGACTGATGGTCAGACGGAGAGGAGTATTCAATCTTTGGAAGGTTTGTTGAGAGCTTCTGTGTTGGAACAAGGTGTAAGTTGGGCCGAATGTTTACCGTTGATTGAGTTTACATACAACAATAGTTTTCATTCTAGTATTGGTATGGCGCCGTTTGAAGCTTTGTATGGGAGGAGGTGTAGGACACCGTTATGTTGGTATGAATCGGGAGAAAGTGCTTTGTTAGGACCGGAGATAGTTCAACTAACTACGGAGAAAAGTAAGATGATTCAGGAAAAGATGAAAGCGTCTCAGAGTAGGCAGAAGAGTTATCATGATAAGAGGAGAAAGGATATTGAGTTTCAAGTTGGAGAGCATGTATTTTTGAGGGTGAATCCTGTAACCGGTGTTGGACGTGCTCTGAAGTGTAGGAAGTTAACACCGCGTTTTGTTGGTCCGTTTGAGATTATTGAGAAGGTTGGAGCAGTTGCGTATCGGATTGCGTTACCGCCGTCGTTGTCGAATCTACATAGTGTGTTTCATGTGTCTCAGTTAAGGAAGTATGTGTATGATCCGTCACATGTGGTTCAAGTGGATGATTTGGAAGTAAGGGATAATTTGACCGTTGAGACTTGGCCGGTGAGGATTGAAGATCGAAAAGTGAAGCGGTTAAGAGGAAAATAAATTATTTTACATATTATTTATACGTGCTTATATGTGTTTATGTGTGATTAATTGCTTGGTTGTGTATTTGATATGAGATTAGTGGATTTTTAGCCTAGAAGGGTATTTTGGTCATTCGGTGAGCAAGGGTATATTAATAATTTTATTTACAGGGTTATTTTGGTGTTTTAAGTGGGAATGATTATTTTTACTAAGTTACTAGTGAGTTTGGGTAATTAATTAGAGACGGTAATTGTTCGTTATTTTGACGGTTTAAGCGAGTAGTAACTTTGGGGAATTAGTGGTAAGAATATTAAGCTATTAAGACAATTAGATACCTAGCCCAATTATGTGGTGACTATATAAACACAACACTTGTGAGAAAATTAGGTTTTACATTCATTCACTCATTTCACAAGATATTTTGAGAGAGAGGTAGAGAGAGAAAGTGGATCAAGAGGACAAAAGAAGAAGCTAGAGAGAGAGCTTGGGGTTTGAGAAGCTAGGAGCTAAAGTGAAGCTTAAGCTAGAGGAATCAAGAGCTAGAGGTAAGGGTTGATGGTTCTTTCATTAATTAAGTCATAATCTCTACTTTCAATTATGGGTTTAAGTGCTTTTATGTTAATTGTGACTTTTGATGATCTTTGATGATGAATTTCGTGCTCCTAATTCATGTGAATTTGTGGGTATGATAAACTTCATGAAATTGTTGAGTTATATGCTTAAACTTCAAAGTTGTTGTTTTTGATAAGTTGTTTTGATGATTGTGGATTAATTGGGTGCAAATCATGAATCGGTGTATGATTGTTGTTGAAACATGTTTGAATTCACTTCATCAATGTTATGTATGATTGTGTGTTGATGGGGTTTGAATTGGTGTGGTTGTTTATGAAGTTTAAATAAAAAAAATGTGAAAATTGTGGGTTTTGGTGAAAAATGAACATGACGATGATTTTTGGCGTTCCGGGCGGTTTGGGGCAATTCCGGACATCCCTAAGTGTTTCTTTTGATGTGTTTAACTACTGTTTTGCCTTCTAAACCTGCTGGAACATCAATTGGATTGTCTTTAAATGTCGGTGAATTATTTGGAAAAAGACGATTTTTGAGAAAATAGACGAACTTTGTGAAATGTCGGAATTAATTGGAATTGAGCTATGATGTTGATATGTATGATCTACTGTGATGTTATGTAATATATGAAAATGCTTTGTTGATGTGTTTGAGCATGAATGTCTCGTTTCGGTGAATTATTTGGAAAAGACGATTTTTGATAAAATAGACGAACTTTGTGAAATGTCGGAATTAATTGGAATCGGTCTATGATACCTATATGCATAAGCTATTGTGATCATATGTGATTAGTGTATGTGCTTGGTTGAGGTGTTTGATCAAGCTTATCTTGTTTTGTTGAAATACTTGAAAATGTAGAAAGTGGTGTAAATAGACGAACTTTGTGTAAATAGACGAACTTTGTAAATAGATCAAGTTGCAGACATATTTACAAAGGCATTACCAAGAGTCAAGTTTGAGCTATTGCGAAGGATGCTCGGAATTTCTGAAATATGCATCAAGGAGGAGTGTTAAAATGTGATGCATATTTCTAGAATTCTCTAGAATGCATTAGTTATAGAATGTTAAGAATTGATGTACATGTCTAGATTTCTTTAGAATAGTTTAGTATGTTTTAGATTTAATTAATACTACACATATGTTGTAGGAAATGTCATGAAGGATCTAGAAAGAAGTATCTAGAATATGACATCCACACTATAAATAAGCAAGCATGTACTCATTTGTAATGAATCCAATTTGGAGAGCAATACAATATATTCTTGCTCCAAGTCCTCACACTACTTACTACCATATTCCAACTATCAACTAAAGTCTTCTACACTATCCAACTACACTCTAAACTAACACTACTACCTAAAATACTAACACTTGGGAAAAATGGTCTTAGACATGGAAATAGAATAAGCTTCATAGTAACTCTAGATTTGTTCTTGAGGTTGTAATAATGTTGAACCTTGTGTAAATTGATCAAATAAACTGAAGACTTCTCCTTTTTAAGTGTGTAGGTCGTTCTTATTTATTTTATAGATCGAAGTGTTTTCCTCGTTTGTTTAAATAGGGATTCAGTCTCCTTTGTCTTATTACTCGCTAAACCACTTGATTGGTTTTGTTTATGTGTCGTATTCTTTTATATGTTTCACTTAAATGTTGTTTTCCATGTCATTTAATTTAATTTAATGAAGTATATCTTACTCCATTGGTCATCTCATTGCTCCATGGAGAGCCTTTAGCTCGTAGGTTGGTTTTGATGTTTGGGTGACCTCGGGTTAGGCTTAGGGTCTTTTTGATTTATCCTTAGTGTCCAGACATCTTAAGAACTATGTATAATAGTTAAATAAAATGTCATTCAAGTTATGTCTCTTAAATCAAACCTAACAATCAAATATATTTTTAATGTATGCAGATACATGGTTAATCTTAATGCCACAAACTCTCTCACTCACTAAAGCAAGCACATCTGACTTCTTGTAGAGTCTTGATATTATAAGTTGATCAAGACCCTGGTTGGGGTGAGAACGACCTATCCTAATGTTGTCATACCCGTTGACAATAATTATTATAATATAACATCTTCAAGAACTATAATAAAACATATTCAATGGATCAACATCGTAGTTCCCTACAAACAAGAACGGTCTTACATATCATATAAACGATCTATACAGGTTTCTCCATCAATAATTTCTTTGCATCATGACGACTCAACCCACAAATAAAATCATTAAGTTATCATATCATATTATAATTCAATCATATCACAAATGTTAATCTCATCAATTGCTTTGGTCGATTTTCTTACCAAGAAAGAAAATTTATAAAATAAAAAAAAAAGGAATGAAAGGAGGAAATAGATTGCAAGGAAAACAATGTACATCAATTGGACAATAATGACGGTAAATAACATGGTTTCTGTGTAAGAAAATTCGTCTATTAGTGAAACAATTCTTTAGAGAGAAACAATTCTTAATTATGTTTCAGATCATTGTTACTCTCTATTTTCATAGAATATTATGAGAAACCAAAATCAAATTAGGCAATATATTTTTGGCACTTCGAGAAATATGTATAAAGTTAAATGAATTATCACACACATGCATTCACATAGAAACCATTCACAAGTTATGTCTCTCAAATCAAACTTAACTATCAAATATATTTTTGATGTATGCATATATGTGGGCAATCTTGATGCCACTTCTCGTTTACTCCCGCAATCACATTTGAATTCTTGTAGAGTCTTTATATTATAAGTCGATCGACACTCTAGTTGGATGAACTACCTATCTTTAGGGGTGTTTAAATCCAAACCAACCTAATAGAAATCGTCAATCAAACCAACTCAATCTGAAAATCGCAAAAAATTGTGTTTGGTTTAGATATGTTCAGACCAATTTTTCACTCAACCACACGGTTTGGTTTGCGATTTTTGTTTTGCCACCCGAACCAAACCAAACAAAACCCCAAAATCACTTAATTAGGGGTATTACATTAGTAATTCAACCCTGACACTCATCCCCACCCAAACACTCTTCACTTCACATGTTCGTTAGTAACACTCGAAAATCTCTATCCCATTTTCATTACCACTTGCCTACTCCGCTATATCAAAGTCTCAAACTAGTATCTCTCTCTCTCTCTCTCTCTCTCTCTCTCTCTCTCTCTCATTTTCACATCTCTCCGCCATATCAGACTTTGATTCTATCTTGTATGTTTGATTGTTAAACGTTTTTTGACTTAATTGTTAATGGTTGCAAACTAGTAAATTGTTGCAACTAATATAATCAAATTTGTTGGCAAATTTTTTAATTATGTGTTGTCTCACAAAAAATTGAACCAACCTAAACCATGTTGATTTGATTTGGTTTATTAAAAACACCAACCGAACCAAACATGTTTTTTATCTTGTGGTTCATATGAAATTTAACCTGAAAACCAAAACACCCCTGCCTATCATATTGTTGCGATACCCGCCAACAATAATTATAATACAATATCTTCAAGGGATGAGGTAAGTAGATCAACATCTTGGTCGTATACACACAACAATGGTCTTACATATCACATAAACAACATATAGGAGTCTCGCCCTCAATAATCTCTTTGAATCATGACAACTTGACCTACAATAAAATCATTAAGTTATCATCTCATGCCATATTATAATTCAATCATTTCACAAATATTGATCTCATCAATTACCTTGGTTGATTTTTCTTACTAAAAAGGAACGAAAAGAGATTTATCCAAACAAAGATAGGAAGTAGATTGCAAGGGAAACAAAGGACAATAATGACGGTAAACAACCTAGTTTTTTCTGTCTGAAAACTCATCAATTAGAGAAACAATTCTTAATTATTTTCAGATCCTTGTTACTCTCTATTTGAATAGAATACTATGAGAAACCAAAATTAATTGGGCAATATTTTTTTTTCTCTCAAGTCGGTTTGTTTAGAACCATCATTAGCTAGGTTGTGAACGTTTACTCCTATTATTAATCTTATACGCGTATAAAGAAAATATGTGTTTTGCCAAATTAAGGATTTGAATGCTTTCGTGTTCTTTTTTGATAAAAGACTAGTTATAATGCTTTTGTGTTCAGATTATACACTTATGATGAAGCTTTTTCTTTTATAAATTTTTGATATAAGAAGCTTTTCCTTGTTAGCCTTCTTTTTTGTTTTATTTTTATAAAATTGGTCTTCAAACTTTGACATTCATTTTAAATAACAAAAGTTTCTTGGACACTAAACTTTTCTTAAACTTATCATATACAAAATTGTGGTTGATTCAATTTAATATATAGTTAATTTATATCACGTTGAAAATTGTAAAATTATAATTAATCATATAGTAGTTGAATTAATTATTCACCCAAATTGAATTAGCCAATGTTTTAAACGTGATTAACCAAGAATTGCAGGTGTGGAGAAAAAAAAAATCAGTGTCTTATTACTCATAGATTTTTAAAAATCATATGATATCATTCAAATGTTTGATGTGACAATTTATATTTGTCCCACCACCGTTATATAAGAAAACAGATTACACTATAAATCATAATGGATTATTGGCAATATCTGACTAGTCTCTTTGCTCCACTATCTCATACTCACAAAGCTGCAATTAAAATTCTTGTTTCCACACATATCTTTTACACTTGTCCACATTTTTGCATCTATAAATATCTTACCAAGCCTTGTAAACCTCCACACACTTGCAAAGAAAAAATAAATTCCAAAATGGATTCCATATATAGTTAAGATGAGGAATTCATTTCTATTTATCTCTTGTTTTATCTTCTTCAGCTTAGGATTCTTAGAAGCTCAAAAGACTCCAGCTATTTATCTGTTTGGAGACTCACTTGTTGATGTTGGCAACAACAATTACTTGAGTCTTTCACTTGTAAAGGCAACTCTTCCTCACTATGGCATTGATTTTCCAACTAAGAAACCAACTGGGAGGTTTAGCAATGGCAAAAATGCTGCTGATTTGATTGGTAAGTTATTCAAAATGAACATCACATACACACAACTACATATTGGTCATTATTTGCAATCTTCTTTTGCTATAATATCATTATTAGCTTCTCTGCTTACTTATTTCAATATAGAAGCTTCTATGATACATTCAGAGATTAACGATTTTCGATAGAGTTGCTTTCTTAACAAATAAGTTAATGATAATTTTTATGAGTCATTAATAAAATAAACACAATTTCATTATGCTAATTTCATTATGTTATTTCGCCGAGTCTTTTATGGTAAATAATTAGTGCTTAGTTATTATAATTTTTTTAAATGATATTCAATAATTTTTATTAAATGATTACTCATCTATCTATTGATTCAAAGACAAACTATACTAAAACACGTTGATTTTGCATATGTACCTTAGAAACCACCAACTTTGGGAATAACACAGCTTAGATTTTAAGTAATTAAGATGATTTGTTATGCTATGGTGAAAAAAACTGAAATACCATTATATTTTTGGAGTTAACTCAAAAAGTACATTGGTTATAAAAGGGTAGGAAAGAAAAGATTGACACAATATTCCCTCAAAAAAAAAAAAATTGACACAATATTATTTCATTTTTTATTGGAAGACAAGAGGAATAGAGGATGTAGGCAAACTTGTACTATAAAGTACCAAAGTTTGATGCTAATGACTTATTGTTGATATGTTGGGGCATGCATATTGATAATTGGTAAAAGTAATACAAAATTTGTTTTGCTAATTATATTTGCATCAAATGAATGGTTGGGTTGCAGCTGAAAAAGTAGGTCTTGCCACGTCACCACCTTACCTCTCCTTAGTATCTAAGATCAAATTCAACAAGAAGAATGTATCATTCTTGGATGGTGTTAATTTTGCATCTGGAGGTGCTGGAATATTTAATGGCACAGATCCAAATATTGTAAGTGTAGTTCTAATTCTTTCTTTTCATACACCATTTCTGTTTTTACACATTGTCCAATAAATTTGTTGTCCAAAAAGGAATTTTGCACTATGATTAAAGCTAGACTAAAGTGAAGATTTGGATTATATACGGTCAAGAAATTGACACTATTAGATCAAAGATCAGATGACTTGCGTCAATCGTTCCAATCTTGATCCATCAATGTCAATCTCTTGACTAAATGATTTTAAATTTTATTTTTTTTTACTGGAGAAACTTTTTTCATCTCAACATGATTTGAAATTCACACATCCGGAAGAAATAAAGAAAGAATATGTGCTTGACCAAGAAAGGAAAGAAGCAGATAAAATGAAAAATGGCAACAAACAAATATAGTAAAAGTAGCAACCAAAAATGTCAAAATGTTTAATAAAATGACTAAGTAATTGAAAAAATATTACATTTCTTGCAGAGACAATCAATACCTTTGACAAAGCAAGTGGACTATTATTCACAAGTGCATGAACAATTGACACAACAAATAGAAGCATCTACACTTCAGAAATACCTCTCAAAATCCATCTTTGCTGTTGTGATTGGGAGCAATGATATATTTGGTTACTATAACTCAATGGATCTTCAAAAGAAAAACACTCCACAACAATATGTGGATTTCATGGCTTCTTCACTAAAAGTGCAACTACAGGTAAACACAATGGTTTCAAATTGTAATTAAGTTACTAAATATTTCCACTCCTTTGTTTCTTTTCATAAGCTCTTTTGTCAATTTTCACTAGTATTAATAAAAACTAGTAGTGTAATTAATGAGTGTATTTTGTGTATGACTCTTATTAAATTTACGTATAAATGTATTCAATATTGACTTACCATTTTCTAAGATAAATTAGTAGTATTAATAAAGGATAAATTTATTAAAAAAAATGAATAAATGGAACTAGCAATTTGAAAGGATCCTTAACTTAGACCATTTTTTTTTGGTGTAAACTGGGTATCCTCCGCACGCAACTGCGGAGACTAATCCCTCAAGCATTGTGGGACTCAAATGGGCGGCAAGCTCTCCCTAAGAGTTTTAAAGCTGCTGCATGCCCAAGATTAGATTCGAACCCAGGACCTTGGTTAAGCTAGAAGAGACCCGTGTCATCTCATCTAAGCGTTCTTGGGTTAACTTAGACCATATTGCAAAAGAGTTAAAATTTATGTTATTTGCATGCATTTTAATTTTAGTTTGGTACCTTTTTGGCAGAGATTATACAACAACGGTGCAAGGAAATTTGAGATTATTGGTGTTAGTACAATTGGATGTTGTCCTGCATTGAGGCTCAAGAACAAAACAGAATGTTTTTCAGAAGCCAATTTAATGTCATTTAAATATAATGAAGTCCTTCAATCTATGTTGAAGGAATTGAAATTGGTGAACAAGGACTTAAGTTACTCATACTTTGATACATATGCTGCCCTCCAAGACCTCATTCAAAATCCAACATCTTATGGTATGATTCATTATCACATAATTTATGTCTCTTTGCATTATATACCAAAAAAAAAAACAGATTTTGCTCTCTTATTGGAAGAAAAGAGATGAGAGAAAGGATTATTGGACATTTGTTACCGATTGTAAGAAAAAACGATTTTGATATTTAATAATTTAGTAGTAAATATTTAGAGATCTTTCAAAAAAGCAAAACTTATTTTTTTTTTTTATTACTAGGATGAAAGTTTTTGTTAAAAAAAAAAATCAGTTATCATAAAATGATTATTTTTAGAGAAGGTGGTCAAAACAAGTTCTCATTTGAAACAATTTTAATACTTTTTTTCTTAGAATTCTCATTTTGGTAAAATAATTCTTGAATTTTTCAGGATTTGCAGATGTCAAAGATGCTTGTTGTGGACTTGGTGAATTGAATTCTCAATTTCTTTGTACACCAATTTCAAGCATTTGTACTAATAGACAAGACCATATATTTTGGGATCAATTTCATCCTACTGAGGCAGCCACACGCACTTTTGTGGATAGACTTTATAATGGACCTTCAAAATACACATCTCCTATTAATATGGAACAACTACTAGCTCTTTGAATTGTTAAATATTAAACTAGTCCCTTCAATTCCTTTTTGAATTTTTGGCGGTTATTTGTTATCAAACAACAATTAAAAAATATTCTCGAAGAAATTAGTCTATGTAGTTATGTGAGGATACTCTAAAAAAATTTGAAAGAGGAGAAAAACATAATTGTAGTGCTACTAGCTAGAAGGAGAAATATGCAATTGTTTTATGTCAATTAATTTATTAGCAATTTTATTCTTCTCTTAGTTTTCTTTTTGGTGGTGATTCTTCTCTTAGTATTCCTTTCCTAGTTATACATTTGTGTAGGTCAGTACTCCTTTTTTTTTTTTTGGTCAAGTAGCCTAGTGGCTAGAGCTCACACATTTTAAATGTGGAGAAGTGGGGTGTCCGGGGTTCGAACTCCGGCCCCTGCATATAATATGTGATATCCCTACCAACTGAGCTAAGCTCACGGGGATTACTCTTTTATTTTCCTACTCTTTGTAATTATGTTGTTTTTGGATTTCCAAACTGTTGTATTTGGATTTCCAAATTCTATTTTGTAAAAGAATATCTACCGAAGTTGTTACTAGGTTGAGTCACGACCAGGTCGCTCTCTTTAAGACGTTTCGTGGCACTGCCTAAAATTGTACAAGACAGACTATCAACCACGCCGCCTCCAGGATAAAACAAATCCAACTACAACTGTGCGGTTAACTACTGCACTGTAGAAAACCGTTCGAGATTTACACCTCCAATATGGTACTAAGACCACTCTTTAATACTTAAACCATTCTGATATGGTATTGTGACCACTCTATTATGGTGCTAAGACCACTCAAATATGGTGTTATCACCATTCTAACTTTTAAGTTCTCCAAAATATCAATATGGTACTACGACCACTCAAATATGGTTATACCACCATTCTGACTTTTAACTTCTCCAAGAGTAGAAAAATATTGAAAGAATATTTATATACCGTTAAGATCATTCTTAGTTTCGACGGGACATTATTATTTCAGAAAGGGACTATGATCTTAAAAGTAATCTTTATTCCGAAGGGATAATATTATCGAAGGGACTATGTTATTAAGACCTTTCTTAATTCTGAAGGGACATTATATCGAATAGGGACTAAAGTCTTAAGAACACTCTTAAATCCGAAGGGACAGAAAAATGAGATAAGGAGAAGAATAGCTTGTTAACACAAGCTTGGGGGAGAAGAGAGAAAGAGTTCTTGACAACTCAATAGAACTCTTTGATGTAATTTTTGAACTGAGAGGAGTCCACTATTTATATAGAGATTTTGTAACTGTTTTAGCTAAAATTGCGGCAGCAGTTACTCTAATGGATAAGATCAAAATGAAACATAATCACTAATCAGTTCAACAACATTTGTGGATAAGATAAAAAAGAAACAAATCCACAAAAGTGGAGGAAACAAACTCATTGGATATGAATGAAGGAGAATTAGGAAATTCAATTGGTTTCTCAAACCTTATCACAACCAACATAAACTAAAATTGTGGGAAGTGATATCTATGAATAAAAATAATAATTACTATTATTTTTATCATTATCAAGTATTTAAAATTAAATACCGCAATTTAAACACTATTAATGTGTGTGTTCTATTTTATGTGGGACCCCCACACTCTATTTTTTCAGTTCACATCACACTAGCTCAAAGTCTTATTACTTGATGTTTAATCTTTCAATTTCCTTCCAATTTCACACCAATGTTCCAACAATTTCTATTTAGTTGAGCATTTGCAACTCACTTTTATACCGATCATTACTACATAAAATTTCCTTCTTTACATGGTATTTAACCAAGTTCCAGTTATTGGACATGTCTTTGTGCTTCACTACAAATCCTAATTGTCCTCTTTAGAAACTGCAAACTTATATTGTGTATGTGGAAGAAGCTCACAAGTAATAGTAGGAAAAATTGTGGTGGCTTTGGATTGTGTTTTTTTAAACAGGTTTTTTTTTTTCAATCTAATTCTTCTTTTCAATTGTCAAAATTATATATGAGTGTAAGACAAACGAACAATAAGTTACGCCGCTAAGCAAACTTGTGTTTGAGTAGCTAGGAACAAACTTGTTTTTGACAACCTTCAATTATAGAGATGGTAACATAAGTGACGTGAACCTAAGATAAAGGTTCAAGAAGAAGGAACTTTTCTATGATTCAATTTAATTTTTTCAAACAATTTTTCAAGAGCTAGCCCTAAAAAACACAAATCAAGATAGAAATTGAAACTTACAAAGCGAAATAGACTAGAAGATGAAATGAAAATGAATGATCGCCACTTTCATGATAAAAATAAGAGAAAGAAACGCAATCGCCACTAGAGATTCGAAAAGCCCCTTGATAAGGTTCACATGGTTCAACCAAGAGCCCTAGGAGGGATATTCCCTACCTCAAACACAAGTCTCAAATTTGTTGTTTTTGGATTTCCAAATTGTTGTATTTGGATTTTCAAATTCTATTTTGAAAGAGAATATCTACCGAAGTTTGAGTCACGACCAGGTCGCTCTTTTTAAGACGTTTCGTGGCACTGCCCAAAATTGTGCAACTGTGTGGTTAACTACTACACTGTAGAAAACTGTTCGGGATTTACACCTCCAATATGGTACTAAGACCACTTTCTAATATGGTATTGTGACCACTCTATTATGGTGCTAAGACCACTCAAATATGGTGTTATCACCATTCTAACCTTTAAGTTCTACGAAAATTCAATATGGTACTACGACCACTCTAATATGGTGATACCACCATCCTGACTTTTTAACTTCTCCAAGAGTAGAAAAATATCGAAAGAATATTTATATACCGTTAAGATCATTCTTAATTCCAACGAGACATTATTATTCCAAAAAGGGACTATGATCTTAGAAGTACTCTTTATTCTGAATGGGCATATATTATCGAAGGGACTATGTTCTTAAAACATTAATTATTTCTGAAGGGACATTATACCGAATAGGGACTAAGGTCTTAAGAAAACTCTTAATTCTGAAGGGACAAAAAAAGGAGATGAGAAGAAGAATAGCTTGTTAACACAAGCTGAAGGGAGAAGAGAGAAAGAGTTCTTGACAACTCAATATAACTCTTTGGTGTGGTTTTTGAACTGAGAGGAGTCCTCTATTTATATAGAGATTTTGTAACTATTTTAGCTAAAATAGCGGCAGCAGTTACTCTAATGGATAAGATTAAAAGGAAACTTAACCACTAATTATTTCAACAACATATGTGGATAAGATCAAAAAGAAACAAATCCACAAAAGTGTATGCAACAAACTCATTGGATGTGAATAAAGGAAAGATAAGAAACTCAATTGAATTCTTATTCTTTTCATAAACAACATAAACTAAATTTATGGGAAGTGATATTGACGAATAAAAATAATAATTACTATTATTTTTATCATTATCAAGTATTTAAAATTAAATACCGCAATTTAAACACTACAAATGTGTGTGTTATATTTTATGTGGGACCCCCAATCTCTATTTTTTCAATTCACATCACACTAGCTCAAAGTCTTTTTACCTGGTGTTTAATCTTTCAATTTCCTTCCAAATTCACACTATTGTTCCAACAATCCTCCACTTGAATTTAAAAAATGGTTTCAATAGTAACGTCAAAACGTTTCTATAAGGTTGCTAATAAACAAAGGTGTCGCCTACAACTTGAACCTTTGCATAGCGGAAACTATTCCGATTCTACAAGAGTTGCTTACAACATTGAACTTTATCTCATACATAGAGTCCGCACACAAACCTTTTTCTAAGGTGTATTCTAAAAGCCTGTGTAACTCCCCTACTTTATATTTCAATTAATTCAATGAAGCCTAATAGGTGAAGTTTGGTGAATATTATTACTGATGTTGTTTTGCTTGAATGTAATGCGGATGTTGAGAAAATAGAGTTATGTTGATGGTTGAATGATAGTGCGAGAATTTAATCAAAATGAAAACGAGAATCAAAACAAAGTAATAGAGAGTAAGAGGTGTGAAAAATAGGTTTTTAAATACGTGGGGGAGGGGAGAAGTAAAAGAGTAGTGACTAGAGGAGGAAGAGTTTGTAACGAGTGGCTGGCCCAAATATAAATAAGAATTTTAGGAGTTAGAAGTCAGTTTTGAGTGAACGTAGAAACAGAGAGAAGCAGAGAGAAAAGGGAAACCCTAACTGCAACCAAGTCAAGCCAAACCGGAGATTTCAAAAGATTCGAGGTAAGGGGGAGAATCTTTTCTTTTTAGGGTGTTTTTAATCTTGATGATGACGGTTGTTTAATTTTAAATTTTTTGTTATGATGGAAATTATGATGAAAGAATGATTGTCATACCCCATTTTTGACCCGTCGTTTTAATTCATTTTTTTATTTTCGTTTTTTGTTAATATCATTTTTTTTATTTTGCTGATTAGTTTTTAATTTAATCATCTTTAGTCCAATTTCAGTCAATTTTTTGTCCAGGCCCAGAGGGGCATTTTTGTCCAATTTCATCTGTCCTTTTTACTATAAATAGTACAGGGCGTACTGTTCACAGTACACAATTCCCGAGTACAGTACCAACCAATCAGAACCACCATTAGCAACACCCTCAAACCACCACTAACCACCAACAAGATCCATTTCCGGCCACCGGAAAACAAAAAAAATCAGAAAAAACTCAACACACACCACACAACTCAGCCCACTCGCGCGGCCTCCTCACCACTCACTCAACCCACACGCAAGCGGCATCAACCACACACACACTCAACTCACGCAGCCCAAACACCACACATTCGGCCACAACTAAACCGAACCACAAATCCTAGTCTAAACCGAACACAAAACGGAACCAAGCACAGGCAAACACAAACCGAGTACAATTCGCAAGCCAAGACTCAGAAACCGAATCTAACTCTTAGCAAAGGTAGTTTTCTAAAAATATTTTCAAAGCTAGATCTGCTCTTTTGTATAAAGATTTGAGAAAAACTAAGCCCGGATTCGAAAAGAGCATAAAAATGGATTGCTAAAAATGTAAAAAAATTTTGAAACGGAGAATTTTTTTTCTCCGGCGCGGTGGTGCCGCCGGCGACCACCGCGCCGGAAATAGTAACCTGGGCGCATGAAGAAGAGAGAAGGGAGAGAGTTTTTTTTAACTTCCTGAAAGAAAGAGAGAGAAAGAAGAAGTAGTTGTGAGTTTTTTATGTGTTTTTTCTTTTTATATTAAGTTGCTTTGGATTATGCTACTACGCGCGCGCATCTCCGTTGTCCTCATGGACCATCAGGTTTGGACCGTTAGATCCAAGATCTGACGGCCATTATTATTACCTGTTTTGATCAAGCGCTTTTCTTCTTTAATTTTTCTGTGTTCTTCTCTCTCTCTGACCTTCAGATTTAAATCTAACGGCCAGAACAGTGCCCTCTCATGATTAAATCTGGACGCTCTGTTCAATCAGACGGTCCAGATTTAATCTGTTTGGGCCCATTTCCTTTTCTTTTTTCTCTACTCATTTATTTTCTGCACCTCCCCTTTTAATTCTGCACCCTCCTTCTTCTTCTCTATTCTTTTATTTTTATTTCTTTTTCTTGCACTTTTATTTTTTATTTTTTTTTATTTTTTTTTTATGCAATTTATTTAATGCCTTTAATTTCCAGTACCCATGCATTTTTTTTATTTTTTATTTTATGCACCATATTTATTTTATGTCTTGCATTTTATTTTCTTTTTTTATTCTATGCATCATATTTAATTTTATGTCTTGCATTTTTATTTTCTTTATTTATTTTTCCAGCACCATATTTATTTTATGCTTTGCATTTTAATTTCCAGCACCATATTTACTTTATGTCTTGCATTTTACTTTCTTTATTTATGTTATGCACCATATTTACTTATTGTTTTGCATTTCATGCATTTTTTATTTCCTTTTAGCATATTTACTTTAATGCAATTTTATTATTTTTGTCATTTATTTTATTGCTATTAGAATGTATCTAGGTCCAATGTAAATAAAAATACAAATGAGAATATGCACCGACACCACATTTATTTTTTTATGCTTTACGTCGAGGACGATATCGTAATTTGGACCGTATCCGAGGAAAAGGACCCTCACTTGATCCAACGTCATTTTGAGGGATCCGGTGCGTTTAGATATCTCAGCATAACTTAATCTCAGGACCCTAGGACTTAATCAAAATTTTCATAAAAAAGTCAAAAAAGTCAAAATCCAAAAACATTTTATAATCAAATTTTCAAAAAAAATCAATCTTTTCTTTTCTTTTCTTAATCAAATTTCAATCAACTTTAAATCAATCAAAACTTGTTTTCTTCAAATTAAAACCAATCAAACTCACTTCTTTTTATTCTTCTATGCCTTTACGGCCTCTCATCTTTCTTAAAACCCTTTTCAAACTTTAAAATCAACCAAAACAAATCACTCAGCTTTTTACCCCGAACTACGTGATTTTGATCCCGCTCGGGTACGTAGGCAAAAGACTTTTTCTTTCCAAATCAATAAAAATAACAAAAAAACATTTTCCTTTCTTTTAATTTCATCACTTTAGTCTTTTCACACTTTAGCATTTATTTACAAACAATCAATTTAGCATAAAGATAAAAATAAGCAAGAGGTTCCTATAGAGTACTATAGACGTTTAGGGTGCTAATACCTTCCCTTTGCGTAACCAACCCCCGGACCTTTGATCTCTAAAAAATAGGGTTTTTCGAACTTTCTCCCTTTTCCTCGGAAAAATAAAAGATCGGTGGTGAATCTTAAAATTGCGAGTCAACGCTAGTTAATAGCTTGATATCCAAAAATCACCGCGACAGGAAAATGGCGACTTCACTGGGGACAAAATCCTAAGTGGGTTAAACCTATCTTGCTTTTCTTTATCTTTATGCTTTATTATTATTTGTAATTGTAAATACGTGCCTAAGTGTTTATCTTTTTACGTGAGTGGTGAGATAAGTCCTACACCCGGACTTGAGGGAAACATAAGATAGGATGGTGGTATAATCATAGTGTCTTTCCGAGAGTGAGTTTCGGATGTGGCACATGTGATAACCCCGCTCAATGGAGGAATCTTGGAAGTATTATTATGTTGACATGAGTAGTCGTGTTCGGCATTGATATTTTCAAGTGACCTATGAAGTTGAGGACCTTTAGTTACCTAACCCATCTTGGCCTTTTAGGACGTAGTGCGGTGGCTAATCAAGAGTAGTCTTGAATTGGTTGATACGCGATACTACACTCAAACGAGACTTTCCTACGGACGTTGTTGGACCGGGAGTCGGTCCCGTAATCCGACAATATTCGGAAGTGGTCAATGACTTTGGGAACTTGGTAGAACCCGTGATACAGGTACATGTGAAACCATAGTCCTTACCAAATGGCGTGTTTACCCTTGACTCCAACATTTTGGACCTAACCTCACCATGTTTTCTCCGTACTTTGGCATAATCATGCATACATGCATCCATGCATAAACTCTTTTCTTTTTCATCCAAAATTATCAAAGGACTTAAACGAGCTTTTTGTAAACATTGTAGATATGGACATCCCACTGAGAAGCACTAGGAAGTACCTTTTCAGAAAAACAAACTTGTTGAGATTAAGGGAGCTAGCATCTTTAGTAAGTGATCCAGTTGATTTTCAAGCTCACCACGGGAAATTGCTCAGAATTCTTAGAGTAGATGTTGAGGAAGGATGCCTGGAGACCCTGGTTTAGTTCTATGACCCGCTCTACCATTGCTTTACCTTTCCAGATTACCAGCTTGTCCCCACACTTGAAGAGTACTCATACCTAGTTGGTTTACCCGTACCAGACAAGATACCATTCCACGGTCTTGAGCCTACTCCTAAACCCTCCGACATCGCAGCTGCTCTCCATCTTGAAACCTCCATCATCCAAGCAAACCTCACCTCTAAAGGAGGCCTCCAAGGTCTTCCCACCCACTTCCTCTACCAACAAGCCTCCATATTCGCTGAAGCAGCTAGTACACTTGCTTTCCATTCCGTCCTAGCCCTTCTTATATATGGCCTCTTACTCTTCCCAAATATTGACAACTTCATCGATATCAATGCCATTAAAATCTTCCTTACAAAGAACCCTGTACCCACTTTACTCGCCGATACCTACCACTCCATCCATGACCGTACCCAGGCTGGCCGTGGAACCATCTCTTGCTGTGCACCCTTACTCTATCAATGGTTTACCTTCCACCTACCTCAATCCCGTGCTTTCAAGACCAATGTTGACAAACTTTCTTGGCCTCACAGAATCATGACTCTCGACCCGTCTGACATTGTTTGGTACCAGGCAGCTAGTGACGTTGGGGAGATTATTGTGAGTTGTGGTGAATACCCCAACGTACCTCTTTTGGGTATGCGTGGCGGAATTAGCTACAACCCGTTTCTCGCTCGACGACAATTTGGGTACCCAATGAAGTCAAAACCAAGCAACCTTACCTTGACTAATGAATTTTATCTTAACCATGGGGATCATTCGAACAAAAGAGAAAGATTCGCACAAGCTTGGAGTGCTATCCGCAGACTCGACAGAGGTCAGTTAGGGAAGAAATCAGATCATGTTCATGAATCTTACACCCAGTGGGTTATCGATAGGACCAAGAGCTTTGGCCTACCCTACCATCTACCTAGATATCTATCCTCCACCATCCCACCATCATCCTTGCCTATCCCCTTTGACACTAGGGAAGAGTTCCATGAACAGTTAACCAAAGAAAGGCAAGAAAAGGAAACTTGGAAGAGAAGATATCAGGAGCTCGAGCGAGAACATGAGACCTTGAAGGGGAAGCTAGCCCAACAGAGTCGTGAGCTCTTTGTCCAGAACCAGAGGATAATTAAGAAGGATGACTTGCTTCGTCGGAAAGATGCTTTGCTCCACCAGGACGCTAGGAGGAAGAAGAGGTTTATGGACTCATGCTCCAGTGCACATTCAGATTCCGAGGATCCATCTGCTTCGGGAATTTGAGCTTGTTAGGATTTTATGTTTAGATTTTAGCTTCTGAAATCTCATGACTTGTAAACAAAAAACAAACTCTTTGTAATATTCCAGTGCTTTAGTGAAATGTTCGGTTTATGATGTTTACAATTACTCCAATAAGTCCTTCGATAACAATTTGTTCCTTTTCTTATTGCATAAGCATAATCATGCATCATGCTGCATTCATAGTTTCTAAACCGAGTCTCACACCATGTTCACTACTTAAAGGTTAATCAGCCGTCGTCCAAGGAAAGTGGCCCGACGAGTTCTCAGAAAACCAACTCGCATCTACAACACCAGAGCCAATCGAAAGAGGATGGATTTGGTTGAACAAGAGAATCAGAGTCTCAGGGAAGAGGTTGCCACCTTGCGGGAAGGAATGGACAGGCTAACAGCTATGATGAATGCACTCTTGGCAGCCCAGAACTCTCAAGCTGCCGCCGCTGTTGTAGAGCAGCCTCTTGTGAGCATAACCCCGTCATCTACAGTGACTCCTCCACCCCTCTTTATGCCTCCAGGTTGTACATGGGGGATGCCGCCTCCAGTCAGCGGAAGTTCCCAGCCTTTTGTATCTGAAGCTCCACTCTTTTTCACCCAGCAATCAGCGCCGGTTCCACAACCCGGTACATCTTTCCCTCAAGCTGCCGTAACTTACTCAACACCCCTGGTCCATACTATTCAACAAGAGGGTGAGCCGATTTACCATGCTGAAAGTGTTGCAGCCTTCGACAAGATGGACGAGCTCCAAGAAAGGTTCGATGGTATGCAAAGAGAAGTTGAAGCTCTCCGGGGAAGGGACTTGTTCGGGAAGGATGCCCGTGAACTATGCTTGGTCCCGAATGTTACTATCCCTCATAAGTTCAAGGTGCCAGATTTTGAGAAATATAAAGGAAATCTTGCCCCCGCAGTCACTTGGTGATGTATGCGAGGAAGATGTCCATGTACACTGACAATCACAAGCTGCTTATCCATTTCTTCCAGGACAGTCTGACTGGCGCTGCTTTGAAGTGGTATATGAATTTAGACAGTACGAGCATCCGTACTTTCAATGACCTTGGTGAAGCATTTATCCGCCAGTACAAATACAATCTGGACATGGCCCCAGATCGCGATCAACTCCGGGCAATGACGCAAAAAGAGAAAGAAACATTTAAGGAGTATGCCCAGCGCTGGAGGGAGGTGGCTGCCCAGATTGTCCCACCTTTGGAAGAAAGGGAGATGACAAAGATCTTTTTGAAAACTTTGAGTCAGTTCTATTATGAGAAGATGGTTGCGAGCGCGCCAACGGATTTCACTGAGATGGTCAACATGGGGGTGCGACTAGAAGAAGGTGTCCGAGAAGGACGGTTGACTGTGGAGAGTGCCCCTGCCGCAAACAATGCTAAAAAGTTTGGAGGCCATTTCGCGAAAAAGAAAGATCAGGAAGTGGGAATGGTAGCTCATGGCAATCCTCAGCAAAATCTTACCCCATACCGTCAAGTTGCAAATTTTGCATCCTCTACCCCAAACCCAACCTATCATCAACAGAGACCACAATACCCCTACCAATATCCCCCACAACAATATCCCTCACAACAATATCCTCCACAACCATACCATCAGCCACAATATCCTCAACAACAACAAAATCGCCCTCAAACCCCTCAACAACCATATCACTCACAAAACCGCCAGAAAACAACTTTTGATCCTATCCCAATGAAATATGCCGACTTGCTTCCCGCCTTGCTAGCAAAAAACCTTGTCCAGGTTAGAGCACCACCCCGTACACCAGATGTTTTACCTGCCTGGTTCCGTCATGATTTAACCTGCGCTTTCCACCAAGGGGCCCCAGGTCACGACGTTGAAAACTGCTATACCCTGAAGAATGAAGTGCAAAGGCTGGTTCGGGCCAACCTATTGTCTTTCAAAGACCAAAATCCTAACGTTCAGGCAAACCCTCTGCCGAACCATGGGTCTACTGTCAACATGATCCAGGAATGTGATGAAGATGGTATTATCTTGGACGTACAGCATGTTCGAACTCCCCTAGTCCCCATACATATCAAGATGTGTGAGGCAGCTCTGTTTAACCACGATCATACAGCATGTGAAGTGTGTTCGGTGGATGTGAAGGGGTGTCAAGAGATACAAAAAGACATACAAGGGTTAATAGACAGCAAGGAATCGATCGTCACAAGGAAAGATAAAGAAGTATGTGTTATCACTCCTGAGTTCCAACGTTTGGAAATAAGTTATAACAGTGGGAATCCAGCTGTTACTCCTTTAGTGATCAGCTTGCCAGGGCCTATGCCGTATGCTTCTCTGAAAGCAGTCCCCTACAAATACAGTGCCACAATGTTGGAAGGAGGGCTGGAGGTGCCTTTACCCTCCCTGACTCCTGCAACTTCTGTGGACAACATCGCCAGTGATAGCAGGATCCTGAGGAATGGACGGGTGATCCCCACTTTGTTTGCAAAGAAAACGAATGATCCGGTAATGGAACGGGTAACAGTGAACGACTCCGGTGCGAAGAAGGAAATAGGCCAGTCCAGTGGGACCAGCAAAGATTCTGACCATGATGAGATTCTAAAGCTGATTCAGAAGAGTGAGTATAAAGTGGTAGATCAATTGCTGCAAACTCCCTCCAAAATATCCATCTTGTCTTTGCTACTAAACTCTGAAGCGCACCGTGAAGCTTTAATGAAGGTGCTTGATCAAGCTTTTGTGGAGAAGGACGTGACGGTTAACCAGTTAGACAGTATAGTAGGAAATATTACTGCCTGTAATAATTTGAGTTTTAGTGATGAAGAGCTTCCTGAGGAGGGGAGAAACCACAACCTGGCATTACATATATCGGTGAACTGCAAGTCAGATGCTCTGTCGAATGTACTTGTGGACACCGGTTCCTCTTTGAATGTGATGGCCAAATCCACATTAGATCAACTCTCCTATCAGGGGCCTCCCATGAGAAGAAGCGGAGTGGTTGTTAAAGCGTTTGATGGATCAAGAAAGTCTGTTATTGGGGAGGTTGATTTGCCCATCACAATTGGGCCGTCCGTTTTCCAGATTACATTTCAGGTAATGGATATCCGAGCTGCATATAGTTGTCTCTTGGGTAGACCATGGATCCATGAAGCAGGGGCCGTGACGTCAACTTTGCACCAAAAGCTGAAGTTTGTCAGGAATGGGAGATTGGTTACTGTGAGCGGAGAAGAAGCTTTGCTGATTAGTCATTTGTCAGCTTTTTCCTTCATTGGTGCTGATGAGACTGAAGGGACCCCTTTCCAAGGCCTGACTGTGGAAGATAAGGTGCCCGAGAAGAGTGAAGTGTCTTTTGCTACTTGGAAGAGCGCACAGAAAGTTATTCAGGAAGGAACAGGGGTAGGATGGGGAAAAGTGGTACAGTTGCCAGTGAGTAGAAATCGTGAAGGACTGGGATTTGCTGCAGGACCATCAAAGAACAGTACTGGGTCAAGCTCCATTAATGACACCTTTTGTAAGGCCGGTTTCATCAATGACTCGCCAGAGGCCAATGCCATCTCAGAAGATGTTCCCGAAGAAATAGTACCTGCATTTGTCACACCTGGAAAGCTTGTTCGTAACTGGGACGCGGTTGACATCCCTTCAGTAGTTCACGCGTCAAAGTAATGTGTCTTTGTTTTTTCTGTTTGTTTGTTTTTCCAAAAAGATCCTTTCGTCTTGCCCAGGACGAAAGTGCAATCATGTAGGGCTATTTTGTATCAAGTACTGCTTTCATTAATAGAAATTGTGGTTTATCCCGATATTTATATTTATTGCTTTTTCTGGAAAATGGTAACACAAAAAACCCAAAAATATTTTATTTTTGTTTCTTGTTTTCAATCAATTATAAAAAAAAGTCTGCATTTTCCACTCATTCTCTAAAATCAACCATAAATCATATGCAGACTAAACATCATTGAGCCCGTTGAACATGGTAACCCTGCACTCTCTCCCAACTTCGAATTTCCTGTCTACGAGGCCGAAGAAGAGGAGGAGGAAGAAATTCCAGATGAAATTGCTCGGTTGTTGGAACGTGAGAAGAAAACCATTCAGCCTCACGAAGAGTTAGTGGAGGTGATCAACCTGGGAACCGAGGAAGATAAAAGAGAAGTCAAGATCGGGGCATCGCTTGAAGCAACTGTCAAAAGAAGGGTGATTGAATTACTTAAAGAATATGCCGATGTGTTTGCATGGTCGTACCAGGATATGCCCGGTTTGGATCCCCGTATTGTGGAGCACCGCTTGCCTTTGAAGCCTGAATGCCCACCAGTCAAGCAGAAACTGAGAAGAACTCGCCCTGACATGGCTCTCAAGATCAAAGAGGAAGTACAGAAGCAGATAAATGCAGGTTTTCTTGTCACATCAGAGTATCCTCAATGGTTAGCCAACATAGTGCCTGTTCCAAAGAAAGACGGCAAGGTCAGAATGTGTGTCGACTACCGGGATTTGAACAAGGCTAGTCCGAAAGATGATTTCCCTTTACCTCACATCGATGTATTGGTTGACAGCACTGCTAAGTCCAAAGTTTTCTCCTTCATGGATGGTTTCTCGGGATACAATCAGATTAAGATGGCAGTTGAAGACAGAGAAAAGACATCTTTTATCACGCCTTGGGGCACTTTTTGTTACAGGGTGATGCCTTTTGGGTTGATAAATGCAGGTGCCACTTACCAAAGAGGCATGACTACTCTCTTTCATGACATGATGCACAAAGAGATAGAGGTGTACGTGGATGATATGATTGTTAAGTCAGGCACTGAAGAAGAACATGTCGAGTACTTGCTGAAGATGTTTCAACGGCTAAGGAAATATCAACTGCGGCTGAATCCCAACAAATGTACTTTTGGTGTTAGGTCTGGGAAACTTTTGGGATTCATTGTCAGTCAGAAGGGTATTGAAGTAGATCCTGATAAGGTCAGAGCTATCAGAGAGATGCCTGTTCCACAAACAGAGAAACAAGTGAGAGGATTTCTTGGGCGGTTGAATTACATTTCCCGTTTCATTTCGCATATGACAGCCACATGTGGGCCCATATTCAAGCTGCTTCGAAAAGATCAAGGTGTGGTTTGGACTGAGGATTGTCAAAAGGCTTTTGATAGTATCAAGAATTATCTGTTAGAACCTCCAATTCTTATCCCTCCAGTTGAAGGAAGGCCTCTGATCATGTACTTGACTGTGTTGGAAGATTCTATGGGTTGTGTGCTCGGACAACAGGATGAGACCGGAAGGAAAGAGCATGCCATTTACTACTTGAGCAAGAAGTTTACAGATTGTGAGTCCAGGTACTCCCTGCTTGAGAAAACTTGTTGTGCATTAGCCTGGGCTGCCAAGCGTCTTCGTCACTACATGATTAACCACACCACCTGGTTAATATCCAAGATGGACCCGATCAAGTATATCTTTGAGAAACCCGCTCTGACAGGACGAATTGCTCGTTGGCAGATGTTGTTGTCCGAGTATGATATCGAGTACCGCACTCAGAAGGCAATCAAGGGTAGTGTTCTTGCTGATCATTTGGCTCACCAGCCAATTGAAGACTATCAACCCATCAAGTTTGACTTTCCTGATGAAGAGATTATGTATTTGAAGATGAAGGACTGTGATGAACCATTGCTTGGAGAAGGTCCAGATCCTGAGTCTAGATGGGGCATGATATTTGATGGGGCAGTGAATGTCTTTGGCAATGGAATTGGGGCAGTTATTATCACTCCTGAAGGTAATCATCTTCCTTTTGCTGCAAGGTTACAGTTCGATTGCACGAACAATATGGCAGAGTATGAAGCATGTATCCTGGGCATTGAAGAAGCCATCGACTTGAGAATCAAGAACCTTGATATCTACGGGGATTCAGCACTCGTAATCAATCAGATCAAAGGAGAATGGGAAACTCGCCACCCCGGTTTGATTCCATACAAAGATTATGCAAGGCGCTTGTTAACTTTCTTCAACAAAGTCGAGCTCCACCACATCCCTCGGGATGAGAACCAGATGGCGGATGCGTTAGCAACTTTATCCTCCATGTATGAAGTAAGTCATCGGAACAATTTGCCAACAATCAGAATTCAGCACCTCGAAAGGCCCGCTCATGTGTTTGCAGTCGAAGAAGTTGTGGATGATAAGCCATGGTTCCATGATATCAAGTGTTTCCTCCAGAGTCAGGAGTATCCGCCCGGAGCATCCAACAAAGACAAGAGAACTTTGAGAAGATTGTCTGGTAATTTCTTCTTGAATGGGGATGTTTTGTACAAAAGAAACTTTGACATGGTACTACTCAGGTGCGTAGACAAGCAAGAAGCAGAACTTTTGATGCATGAGATACATGAAGGCTCTTTTGGAACTCACTCCAATGGGCATGCAATGGCTAGGAAGTTGTTGAGGGCAGGTTATTACTGGATGACCATGGAAACAGATTGTTGCAAACATGCCAGGAAGTGCCACAAATGCCAGATTTATGCTGACAGAATTCATGTACCGCCGACTACACTTAATGTTCTTTCTTCTCCGTGGCCTTTCTCTATGTGGGGCATTGACATGATTGGTAGAATCAAACCGAAAGCTTCAAACGGGCATCGTTTCATTCTAGTGGCTATTGATTACTTCACCAAATGGGTTGAAGCAGCATCCTATGCAAATGTGACCAAACAAATGGTGGTCCGCTTTATCAAGAATCAGATCATTTGCCGTTATGGTGTGCCCAACAGAATCATTACAGATAATGGAACGAATTTGAACAACAAGATGATGAAAGACCTGTGTGAAGAGTTCAAGATTGAACATCACAATTCTTCTCCTTACAGACCTCAGATGAATGGCGCAGTTGAAGCTGCAAACAAAAACATCAAGAAAATAGTGCAGAAGATGGTGGTCACATACAAGGACTGGCATGAGATGCTACCGTATGCTTTACATGGATATCGCACTTCAGTGCGTACCTCAACAGGGGCAACCCCTTTCTCTTTGGTGTATGGTATGGAAGCAGTACTCCCTGTGGAGGTTGAGATTCCATCAATGAGAGTTCTAATGGAGGCTCAGTTGTCAGAGGCTGAATGGTGCCAAAGCAGATATGATCAGTTGAATCTAATTGAAGAGAAACGCATGAATGCTTTGTGCCACGGACAACTTTATCAACAGAGGATGAAGCAAGCTTTTGGCAAGAAAGTTCGTCCTCGTGTGTTCCAAGAAGGAGACCTCGTGCTCAAGAAGGTTTTATCTTTCCAACCCGATTCCAGGGGCAAGTGGACGCCTAATTACGAGGGTCCATATGTCGTCAAGAGAGCTTTCTCCGGTGGTGCTTTGACTCTTACGACTATGGATGGTGATGAACTCCCTCGTCCTGTGAACGCCGATGCAGTCAAGAAATACTTTGTCTAAAAAATAAAAGAACAGCTCGGTAAGTCGAAAACCCGAAAGGGCGGCTTAGGCAAAAAAGAGCGTCTCGGTGGATCGAAAACCCGAAAGGGCGGTCCAGGCAAAAATTAGAGACATCAAACAGAAAAATAATCATCCTGATAGGTCGAAAACCCGAAAGGGCGATCTATGCAAAAGTTAAGGATCAAAAGACAAAGTAACTGCATTGAGCTGATCTCTACTCACTTGGGGCACAATCAAATGTCAAAGAAGCTCTGAATCTGAAGCATCCAAACAGTGGAATTCAAAGTTGTCAGGGAGGATAGTGGTTATTATGTTCAATGTACCTTCAACTTATATTTACCATTTTCCAAACTTTGTAAGATCTGTGGAGCCATGCCATTGGCAGGTCACCACTCTTTCAAATAAATTTGAGCCTGTTGCCTTTCATTTGGAATTCTCATTTATTCAGCTTATAAAACCTTTTCTATTTTTAATGGTAGCATTTGAAACAAAATATTCTTTTTAAAAAAAATCATAAATATTTTTCATGTCTTTTTGAAAAGCACAAACAACAAAACACATTTTCTCTGAACTCATGAATGAATGAAGGGTGCGTCAACAGCTATCCTGAGAACGGACAAACTTTGCAGGCTAGATATGGTCAATTGCTTTTAAAAAAAAGAACACAAAAAAAAGAGAAAGAGAAAAAGAAAAGAGCTCGGTAAGTCGAAAACCCGAAAGGGCGGCTTAGGCAAAAATGAGCGTCCCGGTGGATCGAAAACCCGAAAGGGCGGTCCAGGCAAAAATTAGGGGCATACAAAAAGAATATATTCCCGGTGGATCGAAAACCTGAAAAGGCGGTCCAGGCAAAAATTAGGGACTCAAAAAAAAAGGAAGAAAAAAAAAACAAAAACAAAAAATAAGCATGACCACAGAAGCACCAGTTTCTTCTATCATGGTTTTCGGATTAGCACTCTCCCCAGGAAGTGGTTACTCCCCATCAGTTGTTGCACATGCCGGGCTTTACTCTGTCTTTGTTTTGATATGTCCCCAGTGGCATCAACCCCATTGAAGATTACCAAGTGTTTGTGATGCGATGTAGGGTCACTTTCCTTTTTACCTGCCCAATCTTGTCTCATCAAGTTTGTCATTCATACAATTATACAAGTCGGTCCTTCACACAATCGTACAAATCAATCCCTCATACAATCACAAGTTAATCAGTCACACGGTCATACAAGTCGTGTTGTCATTCATGCATTCATACATTCATGCATATACACATTCATGCAGATATAACATACAAACAACATCATGGTTGCATTAACCACCCTGAGTCTTGCCTCAAATATCTTTCCATATCAATTTGTAACTTTCTCTTTCCCCAGGTGTCATCCCCGGTGTGTTTGGTCCCGAGATGTCACTCCCTCTCCGCCAAATGGCAGTTTCTTTATTGAACAGTTTGTTTACCTTTTACTCTTCTTGTCGTCAATGGCAGTTCGGCAATAACCCGGACAGTTGGCATTTACCTTTTCTTGTTGTCAATGGCAGTTCCGCAATAACCCGGACAGTTGGCATTTACCTTTTCTTGTCGTCAATGGCAGTTCGGCAATAACCCGGACAGTTAACATTTACCTTATTTCTTGTCGTCAATGGCAGTTCGGCAATAACCCGAACAGTTGACATTTACCTTTACTTCTTGTCGTCAATGGCAGTTCGGCAATAACCCGGACAGTTGACATTTACCTTATTTCTTGTCGTCAATGGCAGTTCGGCAATAACCCGGACAGTTGACATTTACCTTTTCTTGTCGTCAATGGCAGTTCGGCAATAACCCGGACAGTTTACATTTACCTTATTTCTTGTCGTCAATGGCAGTTCGGCAATAACCCGGACAGTTAACATTTACCTTATTTCTTGTCGTCAATGGCAGTTCGGCAATAACCCGGACAGTTGACATTTACCTTATTTCTTGTCGTCAATGGCAGTTCAGCAATAACCCGGACAGTTGACATTTACCTTTACTTCTTGTCGTCAATGGCAGTTTGGCAATAACCCGGACAGTTGACATTTACCTTATTTCTTGTCGTCAATGGCAGTTCGGCAATAACCCGGACAGTTGACATTTACCTTATTTCTTGTCGTCAATGGCAGTTCGGCAATAACCCGGACAGTTGGCATTTACCTTTTTTGCTTGTTGTCAATGGCAGTTCGGCAATAACCCGAACAGTTGACATTTATCTTTGTTTCTTGTCGTCAATGGTAGTTCGGCAATAACCCGGACAGTTGATATTTATCTCACTTCTTGTCGTCAATGGCAGTTCGGCAATAATCCGAATAGTTGGCATCTATCTTTGTTCCTTTGTCGTCAGTGGCAGTTCATCGTCAACCCGAACAGCTGACATTTATCCCCAGTAAAACCATGTGACCCCCAGTGGAGTCGGACCCCGTTTCTTTTAACAGACTCGGGTATCCTGTTGTTTTGTTATCCCCAGTCGAGCCATCCGCGCCGTCTTGCATTCATACTTGCATCGCGAGCATTCACAACATTACATGCATATCATTACATGCATAGCATTGCATTCATAACATTTTGCATTTGAAACTGGTCAAAAATGGTGTACTCTGTATTTAAGTCTCTTCGACCCGTCGATTTCAAAATTTCACTTTTAAATCTCCGTAACGAAGAAACTTAAATAGGGGCATCTGTCATACCCCATTTTTGACCCGTCGTTTTAATTCATTTTTCTCGTATTTTAAGTCAGAAGTTTCCGTCGTTTCAGACGAAATTTTGGCAGGGAGGTATTTTAAAATACCTCATTTTTTTGTTCCGAAAGCGACAGTTTTATTTTATTTTATTATTATTTTTATCAGTTATTATTATTCTTTTTATTTTTAGTTTATTCTTTTATTTGCTTTTTATTTTTAGTGCTTTCTACTTTTATTTTTTTATTTTTTTTATTTTCGTTTTTTGTTAATATCATTTTTTTTATTTTGCTGATTAGTTTTTAATTTAATCATCTTTAGTCCAATTTCAGTCAATTTTTTGTCCAGGCCCAGAGGGGCATTTTTGTCCAATTTCATCTGTCCTTTTTACTATAAATAGTACATGGCGTACTGTTCACAGTACACAATTCCCGAGTACAGTACCAACCAATCAGAACCACCATTAGCAACACCCTCAAACCACCACTAACCACCAACAAGATCCATTTCCGGCCACCGGAAAACAAAAAAAATCAGAAAAAACTCAACACACACCACACAACTCAGCCCACTCGCGCGGCCTCCTCACCACTCACTCAACCCACACGCAAGCGGCATCAACCACACACACACTCAACTCACGCAGCCCAAACACCACACATTCGGCCACAACTAAACCGAACCACAAATCCTAGTCTAAACCGAACACAAAACGGAACCAAGCACAGGCAAACACAAACCGAGTACAAATCGCAAGCCAAGACTCAGAAACCGAATCTAACTCTTAGCAAAGGTAGTTTTCTAAAAATATTTTCAAAGCTAGATCTGCTCTTTTGTATAAAGATTTGAGAAAAACTAAGCCCGGATTCGAAAAGAGCATAAAAATGGATTGCTAAAAATGTAAAAAAATTTTGAAACGGAGAATTTTTTTTCTCCGGCGCGGTGGTGCCGCCGGCGACCACCGCGCCGGAAATAGTAACCTGGGCGCATGAAGAAGAGAGAAGGGAGAGAGTTTTTTTTAACTTCCTGAAAGAAAGAGAGAGAAAGAAGAAGTAGTTGTGAGTTTTTTTATGTGTTTTTTCTTTTTATATTAAGTTGCTTTGGATTATGCTACTACGCGCGCGCATCTCCGTTGTCCTCATGGACCATCAGGTTTGGACCGTTAGAACCAAGATCTCACGGCCATTATTATTACCTGTTTTGATCAAGCGCTTTTCTTCTTTAATTTTTCTGTGTTCTTCTCTCTCTCTGACCTTCAGATTTAAATCTAACGGCCAGAACAGTGCCCTCTCATGATTAAATCTGGACGCTCTGTTCAATCAGACGGTCCAGATTTAATCTGTTTGGGCCCATTTCCTTTTCTTTTTTCTCTACTCATTTATTTTCTGCACCTCCCCTTTTAATTCTGCACCCTCCTTCTTCTTCTCTATTCTTTTATTTTTATTTCTTTTTCTTGCACTTTTATTTTTTATTTTTTTTTATTTTTTTTTATGCAATTTATTTAATGCCTTTAATTTCCAGTACCCATGCATTTTTTTTATTTATTTTTTTTATTTTATGCACCATATTTATTTTATGTCTTGCATTTTATTTTCTTTTTTTATTCTATGCATCATATTTAATTTTATGTCTTGCATTTTTATTTTCTTTATTTATTTTTCCAGCACCATATTTATTTTATGCTTTGCATTTTAATTTCCAGCACCATATTTACTTTATGTCTTGCATTTTACTTTCTTTATTTATGTTATGCACCATATTTACTTATTGTTTTGCATTTCATGCATTTTTTATTTCCTTTTAGCATATTTACTTTAATGCAATTTTATTATTTTTGTCATTTATTTTATTGCTATTAGAATGTATCTAGGTCCAATGTAAATAAAAATACAAATGAGAATATGCACCGACACCACATTTATTTTTTTATGCTTTACGTCGAGGACGATATCGTAATTTGGACCGTATCCGAGGAAAAGTCACTTGATCCAACGTCATTTTGAGGGATCCGGTGCGTTTAGATATCTCAGCATAACTTAGTCTCAGGACCCTAGGACTTAATCAAAATTTTCATAAAAAAGTCAAAAAAGTCAAAATCCAAAAACATTTTATAATCAAATTTTCAAAAAAAATCAATCTTTTCTTTTCTTTTCTTAATCAAATTTCAATCAACTTTAAATCAATCAAAACTTGTTTTCTTCAAATTAAAACCAATCAAACTCACTTCTTTTTATTCTTCTATGCCTTTACGGCCTCTCATCTTTCTTAAAACCCTTTTCAAACTTTAAAATCAACCAAAACAAATCACTCAGCTTTTTACCCCGAACTACGTGATTTTGATCCCGCTCGGGTACGTAGGCAAAAGACTTTTTCTTTCCAAATCAATAAAAATAACAAAAAAACATTTTCCTTTCTTTTAATTTCATCACTTTAGTCTTTTCACACTTTAGCATTTATTTACAAACAATCAATTTAGCATAAAGATAAAAATAAGCAAGAGGTTCCTATAGAGTACTATAGACGTTTAGGGTGCTAATACCTTCCCTTTGCGTAACCAACCCCCGGACCTTTGATCTCTAAAAAATAGGGTTTTTCGAACTTTCTCCCTTTTCCTCGGAAAAATAAAAGATCGGTGGTGAATCTTAAAATTGCGAGTCAACGCTAGTTAATAGCTTGATATCCAAAAATCACCGCGACAATGATGAAGTACAAACGTAATAAGAATTGATGATGATGTAGGAAAATTGGAATTGTGGAAACAAATGGCTAGGTTTTGGTTAGAGAATTTAACATGTGAAGGGTTGTTGTAATTAATGGATGGTGTGAAAAATTAGTGTTTGGATGATAGGGTAACCATAGCTAATGTTTCCTAACAATTTAGGATCATAAAGGGTCGGAAACAGAGATTTTTAGCCAAGATAGGAGCAAATTCGAGGGTAAAAACACTGTTTTTCTGGGTTCTGGAACTGTCCCATCGTGCCACGATAGAAGACCAACGTGCTATGATTTTTCCAGCAACGAAATTCCTTTTTCAAGATGTCACCATCGTGCCACAATTTGTAGAATCGTGACACGATTTCGAACTAACATTTTGACCACTGTATAGTCCGAATTAAGCTTAGGTGTCTTCATGAAAGTTATGGATGTTAACTTTATTTGGCTTTGGAGTGACCTCATTTAGACATACACAACGCGAGATATGATCAAAATACTACACATGGCTCAACACGGTTGTGCACTCCTTTCAGGCTTAGGAAAACCAACTTTCCACCCCTTTCTGTTCCGAATTGAGTTTAGGTGTCTTCATGAAAGTTGTAGATAGAGATGTCAGCTTTCATTTGTCTTTTGTTTGACTCCATTTAGGCATCTAAAACTTGAGTTATGATTAAAATATTGTAACTGGGTCATGTTGCTATCTTCATGAAATTTCAAGACAATCCTTTCAAAGAACTCTAAAACATCTTTGAAAACAATAGTAAGTCTAAGAAAGTTGTTAGCGTGAAAAGTAAGTGTAAAGGTCCCAAGCTAATAAACTTAGATGAGAGGAGACTATGAGAGAGAGATAAGAATAGAAGTTTCCTAAGCCATAGTGAATTGATAACGATGATGATGCATATATATATAATTAATGGAAATCAGAGTGGTGATGTTAAGATGTATTGACACTGAGGATGATAATATTTATAATCTAAAGACGTTGAGTATGGTGACGTTTAATTGTGGTGATGATAGTGGTAAATATTATTTAAATTATGGTGGTGATAATGGTGATGTATATCTATAATTGGTGATGAAAATTGGTGATGTTTAATTATATTGATGTTTATCTATGAAGACGATGAAAGTGATGATGATGTGTGTTTGCATTAGAGTCGTGCATATTAGTGGGAGTTCTCCATTAATATGTGAATTATTTGAATATGTTTATACATGTATTATTTGTCTAATTTATTTCTATGCATTCATATATAGTCTAAGACTGATGGAAAAGTTCAGTAACATATCTCTGACAAATTATGACGACGAAAGTCTGGTAACATACCTCTGGCAAATTATGACGACGATAGATGTGGTACCACATTCATATAGGTCTTAGGGTGAGTCCATATGCAGTTGAATGATGATACTTGTACTTGGTGTCTGAGTGTAAATTGAGCGAGATGGTGGTGTGTGTGATTTGTTGAGAAGAATATAATAAACGATGATGATTGGGTGATGATGGAATATTATTATTGTTGGATTATGATGTTACGTGTGTTTTACTAATATTATGCTATGGCAGGATTTCTCACCCCTTTATTGTTGTTGTGTTGTTTTCTTTGTGGTGACTGTACTCTTGGGGTACAGACACTTAGGTCGAGGAAGAATAGTCGCGGGACGATTCGAAAGGTGGCGATGGAAGCACACTTCGTCTTCTTTCTTTTATTAGTAGTTGAATAAATATGTAGTTGCTACGAGCTCTGATTTCTTGTAACACCAGGGTTGGGGTTGACGATGAATTTATTTGCATTACAGTTGAACCTTGAAGTTTCATTTATCTTCTGTTTTATGATTGTGGGAAGCAAGAAGAATTTTATAATTGAAATTCAGTGAATCATTTCATTTCAATTTGTGGTATTTATTATCTTAACAGGAATATTTGTCTTATTACATGATAAAATGTTGAGTTTTGTAACATCCTCGTTAACGAAAATATTCTTATTAATTAATAATTATCGACGGGAAATAGGGTATTACACCCTGCATGTCTATCCCAGTTTTAACAAACACTCTAGGTATTCTACCCCGAATTCCATAGGAACCGGCCTCAGTTCCACATTCGTATAGGTGAGTCTATAAAGAGTACTCCTGTAGCTATGTACTCCACTCAACATAGAGTATAAATCTCATTAAGAGTTTCTATTATCTCATCCTCCTGTTGCTCCAGGATTCATGCTTTCTTAATTTTCTCATAGCATGTTCTATCACTCATGACTTTTTTATTACCCATTGAACCTATTTCTTGGAATCTCCAGTCATTTAGGTCGGGTTTCCATCACTTGTGATCTTTAGGCATTAGTCCCATTCTATTAGATGTGTTTATGACTTTCTTTCTAGTAATTCCTTACGTGAAAGGATTGACTAATTTTGTATCAGTACGTACATGATCTACTTTAACAGTTCCTTTTAAGAGTAGCTAGCTCTCTAATTTGTTATGTGTTCGTGACTTAATTATCGTCTCTTACTATTGTAGTAACAATTCTCAATTTTGTAATAGCTACAGTACTATCACAATGAATTAACACTCCTGACAACAGTTTTACCCACTAGGGGATCTCAACTAGCAAGCATTTTCTCAACTTGCTTTTCCACTAGTTTTTTCTAGTGTTCTCATCTCATATGATTACATAGTTAATTGAGTCAATATCATATGTTTCAACAAACAACTCCTCCAGTGATGCTCAATGTGCAGCCACTGGTCGCTTAAGACTCATCTGAAGGATGTTCTATTTTGTATCTTGTACCATTCATGTACAATAAGATACTGCTCATAATGTAATACTAAAGTTTAAAATTAAACGCTTGTTCATATGATAAATTTTGACATGTCAAATATTAAAATCACACAACTTATAAAATAGAAGAAGAATTTAATTTTAAACATACCATCAAAGAGGCAATCTTTTCCCCACAAGAATGCATGGTGCACAAGTCTCTCTTTAAGTCTGAGTCAACTTAGTCTTATTCAGTAGAAATCTGAAATACAGATTCTTTCTTACCCTTGGAGCATACATCACGTCCTAGAGAATAATTTTCTTTTCGGACTCGAATGGTAACTCCATATGTCTAACGCCAACAACTTTAGTGGTGTTTTGAATATTCTAACAACACTTTCTTATTTTCAGAAGTAGCATATGTTTTAAACATAGCATGATCTTAGCAAAAGTGGCGCGAGGCGCTAATGTTTATCCACCATTCACCAAGTAGATTGATTTAACTAGTCATATTAGTGAATTTCTTTTTAGTTAGGTTAGGCAGCGGAGCAACAACTTACTTGTTCATATACTTGCAGGACATATGATATGGTTTCTCACAATTGTATTAAAAATAAATTGTGAACTAGTGTCATTTCTTGATGGTGGCTACTTTTCATTTAGGACCATTTTGGGGTTCCTATTATGTTGGCAGTTAGAGTACTTTTATTCACAGTGCTGTTCTGATTTTTGAAAATAAATTTCAAAGTCACATATGTGAATTTCATAGTGTTGTTGTTATAACAACAAGCACTTCATCGTGTTCAATATAAAGATGTATTTCTATAGTCTTTTTATCCTTCTTGTATTTAGGGACAATAAAAAAACTAAGTTAGTAATTTCTTCGGTAGACATGGCAAAATGAAACGTCTTAAAATTGTTGGTTTTGGATTTCCAAATTATTGTATTTGGATTTCCAAATTCTATTTTGAAAGAGAATATGTACCGAAGTTGTTACTAGATTGAGTCACGACTAGGTCGCTCTCTTTAAAACGTTTCGTGGCACTGTCCAAAATTGTGCAAGACAGACTATCAACCACGCCGCCTCTAGGACAAAACAAGTCCAACTACAACTGTGTGGTTAATTACTGCACTATAGAAAACCTTTCGAGATTTACACCTCCAATATAGTACTTATACCACTCTTTAATACTAAAACCATTCTAATATGATATTGTGACCACTCTATTATGGTGCTAAGACCACTCAAATATGGTGTTATCACCATTCTAACATTTAAGTTCTCCAAAAATTCAATATGGTGCTACGACCACTCAAATATGGTGATACCACCATTTTGACTTTTTAACATCTCCAAGAGTAGAAAATATCGAAAGAATATTTATATACCGTTAAGATCATTCTTAATTACGACGAGACATTATTATTACAAAAAGGGACTATGATCTTAAAAGTACTATTTATTTGGAAGGGACATATATTATCGAAGGGACTATGTTCTTAAGACATTTCTTATTTTCAAAGGGACATTATACCGAATAAGGACTAAGGTCTTAAGAACATTCTTAATTAAGAAGGCACATAAAAAGGAGATGAGAAGAAAAATAGCTCGTTAACACAAGTTGGAGGGAGAAGAGAGAAAGAGTTTTCAACAACTCAGTAGAACGTTTTGGTGTGATTTTTGAACTGAGATGAGTCCTTTATTTATATAGAGATTTTGTAACTATTTTAGCTAAAATAGCGGCAACAGTTACTCTAATGAGTAAAATCAAAATGAAACTTAACCACTAATTAGTTCAACAACATATGTGGATAAGATCAAAATGAAACAAATCCACAAAAGTTGAGAAAACAAACTCATTGAATATGAAGGAAGGAAATATAAGAAACCCAGTTGAATTCTTATTCTTATCACAAACAACATAAACTAAATTTATGGGAAGTGATATTCACGAATAAAAATAATAATTATTATTATTTTTATCATTATCAAGTATTTAAAATTAAATACTGCATTTTAAACACTACTAATGTGTCTATTTTTTCAATTCACATCACACTTGCTCAAAGTCTTATTACTTGGTGTTTAATCTTTCTTTCAACTTCCTTTCAACTTCACACCAATGTTCCAACAAAACTTGTAATTTTTATTATCATCAAAAACTCCTAAATAGTCTCTTCATCTGGAGTCTTTTAGCTTTACTTCTAGTAAGCACAACCTCTTGTTGTCCTTAAGCTCCTCATCAAGAAGTCTTATGTCGAGGACATGAGTTGGATGAAATTAAGTAGGTTCGCAAATCGCATGTACCCCCAATTCGTATGGGGGATTGTACCATTATCATCACGACTTAGCTTCTTTAAATATTCCATGGAGTTAAGTTGGCTTTGGATAAAGGTTATAATCAGATTATTATTGAATCCGTTTTAAAGTGGAGCTTTAATCTTGAGCTCGTTCATTACTCTCCTGTCATACACTTTCAGATAAGTTGACTTTTTGTAATTGAAATAGATGAAAATGAGGTTGTTTGTAGTTTAATAACTTAATGAATAGCCTTTTTTTTTTTTTCGAAAAAACTTAATGAATAACTTGATATAAAAAACTTTTGTAAAAAAAAAATGAAATAACTTGATATAAAAAACAATGAGTATGTCGACACACAAAAAGTTAAATAGAAGACTTTTGGCGCAATATTGTCCATTTTTTCAATATATATATATATATATATATATATATATATATATATATATATATATATATATATATATATATAACCACTAGTGAGAACACTTATCTATTTTGAGAACACAATAGGGAGCGTATCCGGTGAGAACAAAGGGAAAAAGAATGTTAATGAATGAATTGGGAAAGTGAGGGAACGAAGGGATTATGGGGTGGATGCAAATACATAGTATAGTTTTTTATCCTTGTCGTTAGATTGAATCTGGTGGTTATAATTAATAGTTCTCATTTTTCACGATAGATAAGAGTTCTCACTGGATACGCTCCCTATGTATGTGCATGTGTGTGTGTGTGTATATGTGTGTGTGTGTGTATATATATATATATATATATATATAAATAACTTTTTTTACCTCCAAGTTTATTGGAAATTTTCTTAGTAATACTTATGAGTTTGGTCCAGAGTTAAATAAAGTATGTCAAAAAATTGTTTTATGTAAGATTTGAGGCCGAGTTCCCCGAATAATTTGTCATTAACTGAAATTCATTAATCATATATGTTGGCTTGACATTGAATATATATATATATATATATATATATATATATATATATATATTGTCGCGGTGATTTTTGGATATCAAGCTATTAGTTAGCGTTGACTCGCAATTTTAAGATTCACCATCGATCTTTTATTTTTCCGAGGAAAAGGGAGAAAGTTCGAAAAAACCTTATTTATGAGAGATCAAAGGTATGGGGGTTGGTTACGCAAAGGGAATGTATTAGCACCCTAAACGTCTATAGTACTTTATAGGAACCTCCTGTTTTATCTTTATCTTTATGCTAAATTGATTACTTGTTTGTAAATAAATGCTTAAGTGTAAAAGGATTAAAATGATGAGTTTAAAAGAAGGAAAATGTTTTTGTTATTTTGTTGATTTGGAAAGACAAAGTCTTTTACCTACGTACCCGAGCGGGATCAAAATCACGTAGTTCGGGGTAAAAAGCTGAGTGATTGGTTTTGATTGATTTTAAAGTTTGAAAAATGTTTTGAGAAAGATAAGAGGTCGTAAAGGCATAGAAGAATAAAATGTGAGTTGATTGATTTTAAATTGAAGAAAAAGTTTGATTGATTAAAGATTGATTAAAATTTGATTAAAAAATGAAAGTTCAAAGTTTGACTTTTTTGAGATTTTGATTATTTGAAATGTTTTTGGGTTTTGACTATTTGACTTTTTTTGAGATTGTTTTGATTAAGTCCTAAGGTCCAAGACTAGAGTAAGCTGAGATACCAAAGCGCGCCGGATCCCTCAAAATGACGTTGGATCAAGTGAGGGTCCTTTTCCTCGGATACGGTCATTATTACATTATCGTCCTCGACGTAAAGCAGAATAAATAAATGTGGGTGTCGGTGCATATTCTCATTTATATTTTTTACATTGTTCCTAAATACATTCTAATGGAAACAAATAAATGACAAAAATAATAAAATAAAATTGCAAATGCATTAAAATAAATATGCTAAAAAGAATAAAAAATGTATGAAATGCAAGACAATAAATAAATATGGTGCATAAAATAAATAAAAAAATAAAAAAAATGCAAGACATAAAATAAACATGGTGCATAAAATAAATAAAGAAAATAAAAATGCAAGGCATAAAATAAATATGGTGTAGAAATTAAATAAAGAAAATAAAAAAAATGCATGATGCAAGGCAAGAAAAATAAACATGGTGCATAAAATAAATTAAGAAAATAAAAATGCATGAAATGCAAGACATAAAAATAAATATGGTGCATAAAATAAATAAAGAAAATAAAAATGCATGATGTACAGAAAATTAAAGACAGTAAAATAAAATGCATGATAAATAAATAAAATAATAAAAATAAAAAAAATGGGGGGGGGGGGGGGGGGAAGTAAGGGAGAAAGGAAGTGTAGAAAGAAACAGAAAAGAGGAGGAAGAAGAGAAAGCGGGCCGAAAACGGTTTTTTCTTCATTTTCCAAATCCTTTCTCTTTCCTCTCTTCTTCTCTCTTCTCACTCTCTCTTCTTTCTTCACCGCCGGACTACCTCTCCGGCGCGGTGGCTGGCCGGCCCAGGGGGCGCCACCGCCGCGCCGGAGCAAACAAACCCCTCCTTTTTTTTAAAAAAAATTACATGTTCCGAAATCTTTTTCCTCCTACTTCTCAAATCTCAACTTGTTTTTCTTAAAATCTTTTTATAAACGAATAGATCTAAGTTTGAAAAGGTTTTGAGAAAATCCACCTTTGAGTTCCGTTTAATTTGGTTACGGCTTCGATGGTTATATTTGAGCTTGGGTTCGGTTTGGTTATGGATGATTTGGTGTATGGCCGAATTTGGTTTTTGGGTTTGAATTCGGTTTGGTTTTGTTGTGGTTCTGGGTTTGAATTCGGTGTAGTTTTGTTGTGGTTCTGGGTTTGAATTCGGTGTAGTTTTGTTGTGGTTCTGGATTTGAATTCGTGAGCCGAATCTGTGGTGGTGTTGGTTTTTGATTGTGATTTTGCGGTTGTTTTGGAAATTGGGTTTGATGGCTTGTATATGTTGGTTCGGTTCTGATTAGGAAAGGGGAGAAGAGGAAAACAAAATTTTTAATTTTTTTTTTTGTGGTGGTTGATGGTGGCTGTGTTGGTGGTTTGTGGTGGTTCTACCACTGACTGATTTCTGTACTGATTTTGGGACCCCGTGAACAGTACACTCAGTGTACTATTTATAGTAAAAAAAGACTGGATCAAATGGACAAAAATGCCCCTCCTGGGGTCTGGACCAAAAAATGACTGAAAAATAAAATAAAATAAAAAACAGTAAAATAAAAAATAATAATAAAAAAAACGAAAATAAAAAGAAAACACTTAATAAAAGAATTTAAAAAAAAAAAGAAATAAAGAAAATAAATAATAATAATAATAAAAAAATGATAAAATAAAACGGTCGCCTGCGGAACAAAAATGAGGTATTTTAAAATACCTCCCTGCCGAAATTTCGTCTGAAACGAGGAAAATTTCCGCCTTAAAAGACGAGAAAAATAGATTGAGACTGGGTCAAAAATGGGGTATGACAGATGCCCCTATTTAAGTTTCTTCGTTACGGAGATTTAAAAGTGAAATTTTAATTCGACGGGTCGAAGAGACTTAAATACAGAGTACACCATTTTTGACCAAATTCGACTGTAAAATGCTACGGATGCAATGTCATGTATGCAAAGTTATAAATACGATGTTATGCATGCAATGTTGTGAATGTTCGCAGTGCAAGTATGAATGCAAGACGGCGAAGATGGCTCGACTGGGAATGACAAAACAAAAGGATACCCGAGTCTGTTAAAGAACGGGGTCCGACTCCACTGGGGATAACATGGTTTCACTGGGGATAAATGTCAGCTGTTCGGGTTAATGCCGAACTGCCACTGACGACCAGAAAACAAAGATAAATGTCAGCTGTTCGGGTTAATGCCGAACTGCCACTGACGACAAGAAACGAAGGTAAATGCCAGTTGTTCGGGTTAATGCCGAACTGCCACTGACGACAAGAAACGAAGGTAAATGCCAGCTGTTCGGGTTAATGCCGAACTGCCACTGACGACAAGAAACAAAGGTAAATGCCAGTTGTTCGGGTTAATGCCGAACTGCCACTGACGACAAGAAACGAAGGTAAATGTCAGCTGTTCGGGTTAATGCCGAACTGCCACTGACGACAAGAAACGAAGGTAAATGCCAGCTGTTCGGGTTAATGCCGAACTGCCACTGACGACAAGAAACAAAGGTAAATGCCAGCTGTTCGGGTTAATGCCGAACTGCCACTGACGACAAGAAACAAAGATAAATGTCAGCTGTTCGGGTTAATGCCGAACTGCCACTGACGACAAGAAACGAAGGTAAATGCCAGCTGTTCGGGTTAATGTCGAACTGCCACTGACAACAAAAGACTAAATAAAAAAATGCACAAGCTGTTCGTTAAGGAAACTGCCACTTGGCATAAAGAAGGTGACATCTCTGGTCCCGACACACTGGGGATGACACTTGGGGAAAGAGAGGGTTACAAATTATTCATAATTGATTGATATGAAAAGATAGTTATATCAAGACTCGTGGTGGTTAAATGCAACCATGTATGAATGATATTGTCTGTATGTTGTATGCACGAATGTGTATATGCACGAATGTATGAATGACGATACAATCTTGTATGACTGGTATGACTGATTAACTTGTGTGACTGTATAACTGATAAACTCGATGAGACAAGATTGGACAGGTAAGATGAAAAGTGACCCGACGTCGCATCATAAATACTCGGCAATCTTCAATGGGGATGATGCCACTGAGGACATATCAAAACATTAACGGGGTAAAGCCCGGGATATGCAACAACCTATGGGGGGTAAACACTTCCTGGGGAGAGCGAGCTAATCCAAAAACCTGGTAGAAGAACTGGTGCTTCTGTGGTCATGCTTATCTTTTGTTTTTCCCTTTTTTTTGGAATCCCTAACTTTGCCTGGACTGCCTTTTCAGGTTTTCAGCCCACCGGGAATATATTCTTTTGTATGCCCCTAATTTTTGCATGGACTGCTCTTTCGGGTTTTCAGCCCACCGGGAATATATTCTTTTGTATGCCCCTAATTTTTGCCTGGACGCCCTTTCGGGTTTTCGATCCACCGGGACGCTCATTTTTGCCTAAGCCGCCCTTTCGGGTTTTCGACTTACTGAGCTCTTTTCTTTTTCTCTTTTTTTTAAAGCAATTGACCATGTTCAACCAGCAGAGTTTATCCGTTCTCAGGACAGCTGTTGACGCACACTTCACTTATTCATGAATTGAGAGAGAATGTGTTTGTTGTTTATGCTTTTTTCAAAAAGACATGAAAAATATTTGTGATTTTGAAAAATATTTTGTTTCAAATACTACCATCAAAAATAGAAGAAGTTTTTATAAACTAAATAAATGAGAATTCCAAATGAAGGGCAATAGGCTCAAATTTATTTAAAAGAGTGGTGACCCGCCAATGGCATGGCACCACGGATCTTACAAAGTTTGAAAAATGGTAAATATAAGGGGAAGGTACATTGAACACAATAACTGTTGTTTTCTCTAACAACTTCGAATTCCACTGTTTGGATGCTTCAGATTCAGAGTCTATTTGACAGCTAAGGTGCCCCATATGAGTAGAGGTCAACCCAATGTAGTTACTTTGTCTTTTGATCCTTAATTTTTGCATAGGTCGCCCTTTCGGGTTTTCGACCTATCAGGATGATTATTTTCTGTTTTATGTCTCTAATTTTTTCCTGGACCGCCCTTTCGGTTTTTCGATCCACCGAGACGCTCATTTTTGCCTAAGCCGCCCTTTCAAGTTTTCGACTTACCGAGCTGTTCTTTTATTTTTAGACAAAGTATTTCTTGACTGCATCGGCATTCACAGGACGGGGAAGCTCGTCACCATCCATAGTCGTAAGAGTCAATGCGCCACCGGAGAAGGCTTTCTTGACGACGTATGGGCCTTCATAGTTAGGCGTCCACTTGCCCCTAGAATCAGGTTGAAAAGATAAAACCTTCCTGAGCACAAGATCTCCTTCTTGAAACACACGGGGACAAACCTTTTTGTCAAAAGCTTGCTTCATTCTCTTTTGATATAGTTGTCCATGACATAAGGCATTCATACGCTTCTCTTCAATCAAATTCAACTGATCGTATCTGCTTTGACACAATTCAGCCTCTGACAACTTGGCCTCCATTAGAACTCTCATTAATGGAATCTCAACCTCTATAGGGAGTACTGCTTCCATGCCATATACCAAAGAAAAGGGAGTTGCCCCTGTTGAGGTACGCACTGAAGTATGATATCCATGTAAAGCATATGGTAACATCTCATGCCAGTCCTTGTAGGTGACCACCATCTTCTGCACTATCTTCTTGATGTTCTTGTTTGCAGCTTCAACTGCGCCATTCATCTGAGGTCTGTAAGGAGAAGAATTATGATGCTCAATCTTGAACTCTTCACACAAATCTTTCATCATCTTGTTGTTCAAGTTTGTTCCATTATCTGTAATGATTCTATTGGGCACACCATAACGACAGATGATCTGATTCTTAATAAAACGGACCACCACTTGCTTGGTCACATTTGCATAGGATGCTGCTTCAACCCACTTGGTGAAGTAATCAATAGCCACTAGAATGAAACGATGTCCATTTGAAGCCTTCGGTTCGATTCTACCAATCATGTCGATGCCCCACATAGAGAAAGGCCATGGAGAAGAAAGAACATTAAGCGTAGTTGGCGGTACATGAATCTTGTCAGCATAAATCTGACATTTATGACATTTCCTGGCATGCTTGTAACAATCTGTCTCCATTGTCATCCAGTAATAACCTGCTCTCAACAACTTCTTAGCCATTGCATGTCCATTGGAGTGAGTTCCAAAGGAGCCTTCATGTATCTCATGCATCAATAGCTCTGCTTCCTGTTTGTCTACACATCTGAGTAACACCATGTCGAAGTTTCTTTTGTACAAAACATCACCATTCAAAAAGAAATTACCAAACAATCTTCTTAAAGTCTTCTTGTCTTTGTTGGACGCTCCGGGCGGATACTCTTGGCTCTGGAGGAAACACTTGATATCATGAAACCATGGCTTATCATCCATAACTTCTTCGACTGCAAACACATGAGCAGGCCTCTCGAGACGTTGAATTCTGATCATTGGCATGTTATTCTGGTGACTCACTTCATACATGGAAGACAAAGTTGCTAACGCATCCGCCATTTGGTTCTCATCACGAGGGATGTGGTGAAGCTCCACTTTGTTGAAGAAGGTCAACAAACGCCTTGCGTAGTCTTTGTAAGGAATCAAGCCGGGATGGCGAGTTTCCCATTCTCCTTTGATCTGATTGATTACGAGTTCTGAATCCCCGTAGATGTCAAGGTTCTTGATTCTCAAGTCAATGGCTTCTTCAATGCCCAGGATACACGCTTCATACTCTGCCATATTGTTTGTGCAATCGAACTGCAACCTCGCAGCGAAAGGGAGATGATTGCCTTCAGGAGTGACAATGACTGCCCTAATTCCATTACCATAGACATTCACGGCTCCGTCAAATATCAAACTCCATCTAGACTCGGGATCTGGACCTTCTTCGGGCAACGGTTCATCACAATCCTTCATCTTCAAATACATGATCTCTTCATCAGGAAAGTCGAACTGGATTGGTTGGTAATCTTCAATTGGTTGGTGAGCCAAATGATCAGCAAGAACACTACCCTTGATTGCCTTCTGAGTGCGGTATTCAATATCATACTCGGACAACAACATCTGCCAACGAGCAATTCTTCCTGTTAAAGCGGGTTTCTCAAAGATATACTTGATTGGGTCCATTTTGGATATCAACCAAGTGGTGTGGTTAATCATTTAATGACGAAGACGCTTAGCAGCCCAGGCTAGTGCACAACAAGTGTTCTCAAGTAGGGAGTACCTGGACTCACAATCTGTAAACTTCTTGCTCAAGTAGTAAATAGCATGCTCCTTCCTTCCGGTCTCATCCTGTTGTCCGAGCACACAACCCATAGAGTCTTCTAACATAGTCAAGTACATAATCAGAGGTCTTCCTTCAACTGGAGGGATAAGAATTGGAGGTTCTAGCAGATAATCCTTGATACTGTCAAAGGCCTTTTGACAGTCTTCTGTCCAAACAACACCTTGATCCTTACGAAGCAACTTGAATATAGGTCCGCACGTGGCTGTCATGTGTGAGATGAAACAACAGATGTAATTCAAACGTCCAAGAAATCCTCTCACTTGTTTCTCTGTTTGCGGAGCCGGCATTTCTCTAATAGCTCTAACCTTGTCAGGATCTACTTCGATACCTCTCTGACTAACAATGAATCCCAAGAGTTTTCCAGATCTAACGCCAAAAGTACATTTGTTGGGGTTCAGGCGAAGTTGATATTTTCTCAGCCGTTGAAACATCTTCAGCAGATACTCCACATGTTCTTCTTCAGTGCCCGATTTGACAATCATATCATCCACATACACTTCTATCTCCTTGTGCATCATGTCATGAAAGAGAGTGGTCATGCCTCTTTGGTAAGTGACACCTGCATTTATCAACCCGAAAGGCATTACCCTGTAACAAAAGGTGCCCCAAGGCGTGATGAAGGATGTTTTTTCTCTATCTTCAACTGCCATCTTGATCTGATTGTATCCAGAGAAGCCGTCCATGAAAGAGAAAACTTTGGAGTTAGTAGTACTGTCAACCAATACATCGATATGAGGTAAAGGGAAATCATCTTTTGGACTAGCCTTGTTCAAATCTCGGTAATCAACACACATCCTCACCTTGCCATCTTTCTTTGGAACAGGTACTATATTGGCCAACCATTGAGGATACTCTGCTGTGACAAGAAAACCTGCGTCAATTTCCTTCTGTACTTCCTCCTTGATCTTGAGAGCCATGTCGGGGCGAGTTCTTCTCAATTTCTGCTTGACCGGTGGACATTTGGGTTTCAAAGGCAAACGGTGCTCCACAATATGCGGATCTAAGCCGGGCATATCCTGGTATGACCATGCGAACACATCAGCATATTCTTTGAGTAGTTCAATCACCCTTTGTTTGACAGTCGTTTCAAGCAATGCCCCAATCTTAATTTCCTTCTTATCTTCCTCAGTTCCCAAGTTGATCACCTCCACTACTTCTTCATGAGGCTGAATGGTTTTCTTCTCGTATTCTAGTTGAAGCGGCGGGGAAAATGCGCGGGCGGAAAACGCTCGCTAGACAGTAAAGTCGCCACCGAAGTTTTATTTTTTTGAAAAGGGGAACGTCGATAAACCCCTTTGAGAACGAGAACAAGGTCATCGCAACCAAATTCGAGTTCGGGAATCGGTTATGCGAGGGGAAGGTATTAGCACCCCTCACATCCGTTGTACTCAACGGGAACCATTAATTAATTAGCTTTCAAAAAACGTGTTAGTTTCATAAAAATGTTTGTAAAAAAATGGAAAAGAAAGAAAAATGATTTAAAGACTAAAAAAGATTTTTTATTAGGGTGCTTGACAAGAGTTTGATCTTGCTCCTACGTATCTCCTGGTGCGATGGAGAATTCAAAGCTACGTAGTTCTTTGGTAGAAAATATTTGTGTGTTGATTGATTTTATTTATGAAAATATTTTAGTCGCACTTGGGCGAAAAAGATTGTTTTAGAAAAAAAAGATGGATCCGCACTTGGGCGATGATATCCATTTGAAAACGCACATGGGCGTGAAAAAAAGTTTGAATAAAAGAGCGGACTCGCGCTTGAGCGATGACATCCGTTTGAGTACGCGCATGGGCGTGGAAAAAAAAAAGAGTAAAGTTAAGTGGGTTGAGATTGATTTTAAGCGGAGGACGAATATCCGAAAAGTGAAGTGTCTACCTCGTTTTCGAATATTCGAGGAAGCGTCGGGTGTCTACCCAAGTTTTCCTTTTTCGCTCACTAAAGAAAAATGTTTTTTTTATTATTTTTGTTTTATTAAAAATTTAATCGAACGACGAATGCTTTGAACGTGGCCGAGACGGGGATCTCGCGTTCCGCATTCGGGGAAGCGTCGGGTGTCTACCCAAGTTTTCCTTTTTCGGTCGATTGAACTCTTAATATTTTTTCATTTACGAAAAGAAAATTGTTTTTTTTGTTTTTTGTTATATTAAAAACAGGATAATAATCTAATAAAAAGAAAATAAAAAAAACGTGAAAAGATTAGAGCATTAATACTCAAAAATGAAATTAAGTGCGATAAACTAAACACAAGGGACTAGATTACGGTGTTGGCTCAAAGTGAAATGCAAAGTAAAACCCTAAATGCATTCTAATGACATATAAATAAATAAAATGATAAATGCAAAGTGAAATGACAAATAAAATAAATGCATGATATGATGTGATAAGTAAATAAATAAGATGTGAAAAATAAAAGAAACAATAAAAAGGAAATAATAATAAAAGGAAATAAAATTGCAAAGAAGAAAGAAAAAAAATAAAAGAAATAAACAGGGAGGTGTAAAAAATAAAATAGGAGGTGCAGAAAGTGAGAAAATAATCAGATTTAAAACAAATAGGCCCAAAATGCATTGGGCCAGCGTGATTTAATCTGGGACGTCTGATTAATCAGAGGGCCCTGATCTGATCACAAGGAAAAATAACCAGAACCGTCTGATTTAAAATCAAAGGGCCAAAAGGGCGAGGGTGCATGCTAACGCGTGCACCCACGCGCGCAGGATTATGGAGGGGGTATAAATACCCCTCATTACTAACTTTTCTTCATAATTTACTTTCTTTCTCTCTCTAAAAAAATATGATTTTTTCTCTTCTCTTCGTTCTCTCTAGGGCGCCGCCCCTTCCTTCCTTCCTTCCGCCGGAATTTCAAAAATTCGTTTTTTTTTTTAAAAATTAGTTTTTCTTAAAGCTTTCCTCGCCCTCTTCTCAAATCTACTCTTAGATTTTTCAAAATCTTTTTCAAAACGAGTAGATCTAAACTTAAAGTTTTAAAAAAAAATTTAAAAAAAACTACCTTTTCTTGCTTTTTGATTCGGTTTTGGCTTTGTTCTTGGTGTTTTGGGCTGTGTGACGTGTGTGTTGTTGTTGTTGTTGAGGTGCGGTTTTGGTGGTGTTTATGTGTGCGTTTGCGTGCTGTTTTGGGGGCGTGTGGGCTGTGTTTGCGTGCTGAGTTTGTGTTGGTTTTGGGTGTTGTTTTTGTGTTTGTTTTAGTGGCTGGTCGTGTTGTTTTTTGCTGGGTTGTGGGGGTGTGTTTTGGTGGCTGATGCGCGCGCGGTTGTGGAGTGGTGGGGGAGGAGGAGGCCGCGGCTATGGTGTGTGTTGGCCGCGGTTATGGCTGGGTTTAGGGAGGAGGAGTGTTGGGTTGTTGTGGAGTGGTGGTGGGAGGAGGTAGTTTTTTTGTGGTACTGTTTTGTTGTGTTCTTGTGTAGTGTTGTTGTTGTGTTTTTCTTGTTCTTTTCTGTTCTGTTCTTGTGTTTTTGTGTTCTGTTCTAATCCTCTCTATCTCACTGTTTTTATTGAAATTGGATGGACAAAAGAGGGTGTGTGCAGAGCTGTTGAGATGGATCTGTGGCTTAATAAAAAAAATGGCAAGAAACCAAGCAAAAAGGGACAAAAAAACTGATGAGAAAATGATGGATCTGATGCAATTCTGATGGAGAAAGTGATGTGCAAGCTGTTTGTTAATTAATTAAATAAATAAAATGATAAAAACAAAAAACATAAAAATACAAAATAAAATAAAACAGAATATAATTAATAGCAATAATAAAAAAACGAAAATAATAATAAAAAACTAAAGTAAAAATAAAATAACCATAAAATTAAAACTATCGCTTTTGAAACTCTAAATGAGGTATTTTAAAATACCTCCCTGCCGAAATTTTGTCTGAAACGACGAAAATTCTCGACTTTAAAAAAGACGATTAAAACGAATCAAAATTGGGTCAAAAATTGGGGTACGACAGCTGCCCCTATTTAAGTTTCTTCGTTATGGAGATTTAAAAGTGAAGTTTTAACTCGAGGGGTCGAAGAGACTTAAATACAGAGTACCTTATTTTTGACCAATTTTGACGGGAAAATGCTATGGATGCGATGCTATGCATGCAATGCTGTGAATGCTCGCGATGCAGGTATGAATGCAAAACGACGAAGATGACCTGACTGGGGACGAAACAAAACAAAAAGGCTATTCGAGCTTGCTAAAGAAAAAGGATCCGACCCCACTGGGGATAACGTGGTTTCACTGGGGAAGATTGATCATATCCAGCCGCTTACGCTGAAGGTAGATCTCTAAGGACAAAAGTGATCATATCCGGCCGCCTACGCTGGAGGTAGATCCTTGGGGATAAGGGTGATCTCATCTAGCCGCTTATGCTAAAGGTAGATCCAGGAGGATATGTGATCTTATCTAGCCGCTTATGCTAGAGGTAGACCATGAGGATAGAGTAATCTTATTCAGCCGTTTGTGCTGAAGGTCAATCTCTAAGGAAAGATGTGATCATATCCAGCCGCCTGCGCTGGAGGTAGATCCCTGATGATAAGAGTAATCTTATTCAGCCGTTTATGCTGAAGGTCGATTCACTGAGGAAAGAGGTGATCATGTCCAGCCGCCTGCACTGGAGGTAGATCCCTGAGGATAAGAGTAATCTTATTCAGCCGTTTATGCTGAAGGTCGATTCACTGAGGAAAGAGGTGATCATGTCCAGCCGCCTGCGCTGGAGGTAGATCCTTGAGGATAAGAGTGATCTTATTCAGCCGTTTATGCTGAAGGTAGATTCACTGGGGAAAAGTGGTCTTACTCAGCCGCTCACGCTGAGAGTCGATCCCTAGGGGAAAGTGATGCTTGACCAATTGCCGCTAAGTGGGTCTTGGTGGAATGGTAAAGGGTGATATGATCATCGCCAGTCTGACGCTGGTGAAATGATAATGATGTGATATGATTATCGCCAGTCTGACGCTAGTGACATGATAATGATATGATATGATTGTCGCCAGTCTGACGCTGGTGACATGATAATGATATGTTATGATGGTTGACTCGCTGGGGGAGTTTTAACTGGGGAACCTTAGTGGCTGTGAGTTAGTCAACTGGGGAATGGGACAGTTTGGGAAGAAATCCGCTGGGGGATTTTTAGAAAAACTTACTGGAGAAGTTCTTGAATGAGGTTCACTGGGGAACACTGGGATGACTCACTGGGGAGTATTTGATTGAGGTTCATTGGGGAACATGAGAAATTGGGAGGAGAAGTATGATGTGAATATGAGATGCATGCTAATGAATTTGATATGATGCATGTACTATGCTGACATGTGGGTGAACAAATGTCATGTTGGGGATTATAATTGGATGCCGAGCAAGGTCGGGCTTGGTTGTGATTGTGAGAGGGAATGCCAATGAAAATTGGGCTTTATTTATGATTTGTGTTTGCCAATGATGATTGGGCCTTTTGTGAGTAGGTGTTTGTGAGTGCCAATGATGGTTGGGCTTTGGGGTTGCAACTCTACTGGGGAATGCCAATGAAAATTGGGCTTTTTGTGACTAGGTGCCAATGATGATTGGGCTTTGGTCAGTTATGTTGGTGAGTGCCAATGAAGATTGGGCTTTGGTTGGTTATGTTGGTGAGTGCCAATGAAGATTGGGCTTTGGTTGGTTAGGTGCCAATGAAAATTGGGCTTTGTTTGAAATGTGAGGAATGCCAATGACGACTGGGCTTTTTGTGAGAAATTGTAGTTGTGATTGCCAATGAAAATTGGGCTTTATTTGTGATTAGGTGCCAATGAAAATTGGGCTTTGGTTGTGATTGTGCCAAGCAATGGTTGGGCTTTATTCGGAATTTGTTTTTGTGAGTGCCAATGAAAATTGGGCTTTGGGGTTGCCAATGAATATTGGGCTTTGTTGTGGTGTGCCAATGAATATTGGGCTTTGGGTTTTTATGGGATAAAATGGTTAGGGTACGATGTTTGGGGTTTTCGATCCTTCAGCATTCGCAAAAACTCATCGCTATTGAAGTTTCAAATGGATGGATGCTGACGGAGCTTTCGACATTTCGTGCCTGCATGGGCAGTTTGTATGCTATGTAGATGCCGACTCTGCTATAGACGGGAATCACTTGTGGTTGTTCTGAGAATTCTGAGAGGTACAACAACTCGCCGGATGTCGTTAATTTCCTTTATGATATTTTCAAATCAAAGTAATCATGGTTTCAACAGATTTTATGTTATTATTTTATTTCAAAATTGTATCATCAAAATAGCATTTAGCGATAGGGGATGACAAAAGGTAAATCAAAAGATGCGCTTTATTGATGGTCAAACAAAGTTTAGTACATGGAATGGTAGCACACTAAAGGTGTAACTCCATAAGATAAATTGGAGAAATGAAGATGGGAAGAGGGAAAACACTAGAAGTTCCCATTGAGTCATGACGACTGCTACTTTCTTAATAACCCTAAACCCACAAAACCCTGCTTCTGAGAATGGCAAAAGGATTGGTTCTTCAGCCGGTGTTAGGAGTAGACTGCCCCAATGTAGTTACATGCCTTTTTTCTTTTCCCAACTTTTGCCTAAGTCGCCTTTTCAAGTTTTCGACTTAGCGGGTTTTCTTTTGTTTTTTATATCCCTAACTTTTGCCTGGACCGCTCTTTCGAGTTTTCAATCCACCGGGATGCCCCTTTTTGCCTAAGTTGCCCTCTCAGGTTTTCAACTTAGCGGGCGTTCTTTTTGTTATTAGGCATAGTATTTCTTGACTACATCGGAATTCACAGGACGCGGGAAGTCCTCGCCGTCCATTGTTGTGAGAATCAAGGCTCCTCCAGAGAAAGCTTTCTTCACTACATAAGGGCCTTCGTAGTTCGGAGTCCATTTTCCACGTGAATCCTTTTGTATAGGTAGGATCCTTTTGAGCACTAGGTCGCCTACTTGGAACTCCCGAGGACGGATCTTCCTGTCGAACGCCTTCTTGAGCCTGCTTTGATACAACTGACCATGACATAAGGCTATCATCCGCTTCTCATCGATCAGGTTCAGCTGGTCAAACCTTGCTTGAATCCATTCTGCTTCTTCTAGTTTCGTCTCCATCAAGACTCTCATTGAGGGAATTTCCACCTCAATGGGGAGGACTGCTTCCATGCCATACACCAGGGAGAATGGGGTTGCCCCTGTCGAGGTGCGAACCGAGGTCCTATAGCCATGTAAGGCAAAGGGAAGCATTTCATGCCAATCTTTGTAAGTTTTCACCATCTTTTGAAGGATTTTCTTGATGTTTTTGTTGGCTGCTTCTACGGCTCCATTCATCTTTGGCCGGTATGGCGAAGAGTTATGGTGTTTGATCTTGAAACTTTCACACAAATCTTCCATCATTTTGTTGTTCAAGTTGGTGCCATTGTCAGTGATGATTTTGTTGGGGAGTCCGTAGCGACATATTATCTCCTTTTTGATGAATCGAACTACCACTTGCTTTGTTACATTGGCGTATGAGGTAGCTTCAACCCATTTGGTGAAGTAGTCGATGGAGACTAGGATGAACCGGTGTCCATTTGAAGCTTTAGGTTCAATGGGCCCAATCATGTCGATGCCCCACATGGAGAACGGCCAAGGTGACGCCATTACGTTTAAAGGGACTGGAGGCACGTGCACCTTATCCGCATAGATTTGGCACTTGTGGCACTTCCTAGTGTAGCTGAAACAATCAGATTCCATGGTCAGCCAATAGTAACCTGCCCTTAGAATTTTTCTAGCCATTGTATGTCCATTGGCATGGGTACCGAAGGACCCTTCATGGATTTCTTTGATGAGCAAGTCCGCCTCATGTTTGTCTACACATCTGAGAAGAACCAGGTCATGGTTTCTTTTGTAGAGCACATCGCCATTCAGGAAGAATTTAGCTGATAGCCGTCTCAAAGTCTTTTTATCCCTACTTGAGATGTTTGCAGGATATTCTTGACTTTTGAGGTAGACTTTGATGTCATGGTACCACGGCTTGCCGTCAGACACCTCTTCGATTGACAAACAGAATGCAGGCTCGTCTCGGCGCTCCACCTTTATAAGCGGCGCTTCATTGTGAAACTTCACTTCGTACATTGAGGATAACGTAGCCAAGGCATCTGCTACTTGATTTTCTTCTCTTGGGATATGATGGAAGGTGATTTCATCAAAGAACTCTATTAGCTTCGAGACATGAGCATGGTACAGGATCAGCTTGGGATGACGGGTTTCCCATTCTCCTTTTACTTGGTAAATGACTAGGGCCGAATCTCCATACACCTCCAGAATCTTGATTCTTAGATCGATGGCAGCCTCAAGGCCCAAGATGCATGCCTCATATTCTGCCACATTATTCGTGCAGTCAAAACATAGTCTTGCTGTGAAGGGGGTATAACCACCTTGTGGAGATATTAGAACGGCTCCAATCCCATGCCCCATGGCGTTAGATGCACCGTCGAATGCAAGCTTCCATCGTGCCCCTGGTTCGGGTCCTTCTTCATCTCCTATGACCTCATCTTCCTTCAAAGCCATAATATCTTCATCTGGGAAATCAAACGGTATGGGCTGATAGTCTTCCACCGGTTGATGAGCCAAGTGGTCTGCTAGCACACTTCCTTTGATAGCTTTCTGAGTCACATGCAGGATGTCATACTCGGATAACAGCATTTGCCAATGGGCAATTCTTCCGGTCAAAGCGGGTTTCTCGAAGATGTATTTGATTGGATCCATCTTTGATACTAGCCATGTCGTGTGACAGATCATGTACTGTCTCAACCGGCGCGCGGCCCATGCCAAAGCACAACAAGTTCTTTCTAGCAAGGTGTATCTGGTTTCGACATCAGTGAATTTCTTGCTCAAGAAATAGATGGCATGTTCCTTTCTACCAGTTTCATCATGTTGCCCTAGCACACATCCCATGGATTCCTCTAATACTGTTAAGTACATGATGAGAGGTCTTCCAGGAACGGGCGGTATCAAGATAGGTGGTTCTTGCAAGTATTGTTTGATTCTTTCAAATGCCCCTTGGCAATTCTCATTCCATATGATGGCTTGATCCTTACGTAGCAATTTGAAGATTGGCTCGCAAGTAGCAGTGAGATGAGAAATGAACCTAGAGATGTAGTTCAATCTCCCTAGAAAACCACGAACTTCTTTTTCAGTACGAGGAGCTGGCATATCTTGGATTGCGCGTACCTTGTCGGGGTCAACCTCGATCCCTCGTTGACTAACGATGAAACCGAGTAACTTTCCGGACCTGACACCAAAGGTGCACTTAGCTGGATTGAGTCGTAGTTTGTATTTCCTTAAAAGTACGAATAGCTTTTGCAAGTGAAGGACATGGTCTTCTTCAGTTTCTGATTTGGCAATCATGTCATCCACATAGACCTCTATTTCTTTGTGCATCATGTCGTGGAAGAGAGCCATCATTGCTCTTTGATAGGTTGCCCCAGCGTTCTTCAAGCCGAAAGGCATTACCTTGTAGCAATATGTTCCCCATGGGGTGATGAAGGTGGTTTTCTCCATGTCTTCCGGAGCCATCTTGATTTGATTGTAACCGGAGAATCTGTCCATGAATGAGAAAACCGCAAACCGGGCTGTATTGTCTACCAACACGTCGATGTGAGGTAATGGGAAATCATCCTTGGGACTCGCCTTGTTCAGATCTCGGTAATCGACACACATTCGCACTTTACCATCTTTCTTCGGTACCGGTACTATGTTAGCAACCCACTGTGGATATTTTGCCACGGCTAGGAATCCAGCATCAAATTGTCTTTTGACCTCTTCCCTGATCTTAAGTGACATGTCCGGCCTTGTCCTTCTCAATTTCTGCTTTATCGGCGGGCATTCTGGCCGGAGTGGTAGCTTGTGCTCAACTATCTCGGTATCCAACCCTGGCATGTCTTGGTATGACCATGCGAACACATCTACATATTCCCTCAAAAGTTCGACCAACTTCTCGCGCTCTTTTGCCTTTAAAGACGAACCGATCTTGACCTCTTTTATATCATACTCAGTTCCCAAGTTGATCACCTCCACATGCTCTTGATTCGGCTGTATCTCTTTAGATTCACGCTCTAGCAGTCTTGCCAATTCTTCGGGAAGCTCGCAATCGCTTCCACCATCCTCTTCAGCTTGGTTAATGGGGAGTTCAAGGTTACGCGGGATTGTAGCAGTATCACATTCAATGGGTTTATTCAGGGATCTGCATGTGTTTTTATGATGATTTTTATTTTTAGAAGGATGAACAAAACAAAGATAAACAAAAGAACGGAAAGGATTATCATTTTTTTTTTAGAAAAATAAATGCAGAAATGGAAGAATATAGAATAGTGGAAAACGAAATGCTTTTTATTGATGATTCAACGTTTGAAATAAAAGGGTGCCCTACAAAGTTATCCTTAAGCCTTGGGCAGAGCAAAAAGATTTGAAAAACATGATTACTTTGAAAAAGAAAATATCTTTGGGATTTCAACGGCAGTCCAGTTGTTGAGGCTTGCATTCGGAGAGCAATGGTAGCCCAAACAAGGTGTCTTTTGTTTGATTTCCTCCATGATCCTTTGTGCGTTACTTCATGTGAAATGCGAATGCCGATGAATCAGTTTGGATTGTTGGAATTTCTGGTAATAAAAGGGAGATGAGTCTTGGGTATGAAAACGGATGTATGCATGCTATGGATGATGTTAATGCAAATGCATGAAAAAGTTTTTTTTTGTTATGATTAGTTTTAGGGGACTGCAAGAGATTATGTTAGACATTTGCAACACAATTTTAGCCTTTGCAATTCCCTGAAACAAAACTTGTGCCTTAAGAAAATGATTTTATGCATGTGGATGCGATGCATGTATGCTTTGTGTGGATATGGATGATTGGAAAATAAAACTTAAAGGAAAGGCTCCCTAGGAGGGCTTAGTTCTATGTGCTTTCTATATCAAGGTTCTCACCGAGGGTAGCTCTAAAGTTTTGGTTTTGAGGGGTACCTAGAGTCATAGAAACATCTCGGAATTTTGCCATAATAACGGGTTAACCATTATACGGACAACCTTTCAACGAAGATGACCATCTCTAAGCGGGGTCTTCGTATTGACTAAACGAGATGTCTACCTCGAAAGCCAATACTACGCAACCACCATCCTAAACCTAGGTTTTTTCAAGCTCGGGTGCAGAGCTCCACTCAAAAGTGTTTTGAACAACCCCGATATAATAGCACAATAATATTAAAGCGAGAAATAGATAAAGCGGAAAAAATAAAGCAAATAAGACCAAAGATAAACAAAACATGAAAGAAAGAAATTAACACTAAAAGCTAACTAACCAACTAGGTTTGATTCTCCATTATCCCCAGTGAAGTCGCCAGCTGAAGCGGCGGGGAAAATGCGCGGGCGAAAAACGCTCGCTAGACAGTAAAGTCGCCACCGAAGTTTTATTTTTTTGAAAAGGGGAACGTCGATAAACCCCTTTGAGAACGAGAACAAGGTCATCGCAACCAAATTCGAGTTCGGGAATCGGTTATGCGAGGGGAAGGTATTAGCACCCCTCACATCCGTTGTACTCAACGGGAACCATTAATTAATTAGCTTTCAAAAAACGTGTTAGTTTCATAAAAATGTTTGTAAAAAAATGGAAAAGAAAGAAAAATGATTTAAAGACTAAAAAGATTTTTTATTAGGGTGCTTGACAAGAGTTTGATCTTGCTCCTACGTATCTCCTGGTGCGATGGAGAATTCAAAGCTACGTAGTTCTTTGGTAGAAAATATTTGTGTGTTGATTGATTTTATTTATGAAAATATTTTAGTCGCACTTGGGCGAAAAAGATTGTTTTAGAAAAAAAGATGGATCCGCACTTGGGCGATGATATCCATTTGAAAACGCACATGGGCGTGAAAAAAAGTTTGAATAAAAGAGCGGACTCGCGCTTGAGCGATGACATCCGTTTGAGTACGCGCATGGGCGTGGAAAAAAAAAAGAGTAAAGTTAAGTGGGTTGAGATTGATTTTAAGCGGAGGACGAATATCCGAAAAGTGAAGTGTCTACCTCGTTTTCGAATATTCGAGGAAGCGTCGGGTGTCTACCCAAGTTTTCCTTTTTCGCTCACTAAAGAAAAATGTTTTTTTTATTATTTTTGTTTTATTAAAAATTTAATCGAACGACGAATGCTTTGAACGTGGCCGAGACGGGGATCTCGCGTTCCGCATTCGGGGAAGCGTCGGGTGTCTACCCAAGTTTTCCTTTTTCGGTCGATTGAACTCTTAATATTTTTTCATTTACGAAAAGAAAATTGTTTTTTTTGTTTTTTGTTATATTAAAAACAGGATAATAATCTAATAAAAATAAAATAAAAAAAACGTGAAAAGATTAGAGCATTAATACTCAAAAATGAAATTAAGTGCGATAAACTAAACACAAGGGACTAGATTACGGTGTTGGCTCAAAGTGAAATGCAAAGTAAAACCCTAAATGCATTCTAATGACATATAAATAAATAAAATGATAAATGCAAAGTGAAATGACAAATAAAATAAAATGCATGATATGATGTGATAAGTAAATAAATAAGATGTGAAAAATAAAAGAAACAATAAAAAGGAAATAATAATAAAAGGAAATAAAATTGCAAAGAAGAAAGAAAAAAAATAAAAGAAATAAACAGGGAGGTGTAAAAAATAAAATAGGAGGTGCAGAAAGTGAGAAAATAATCAGATTTAAAACAAATAGGCCCAAAATGCATTGGGCCAGCGTGATTTAATCTGGGCCGTCTGATTAATCTGAGGGCCCTGATCTGATCACAAGGAAAAATAACCAGAACCGTCTGATTTAAAATCAAAGGGCCAAAAGGGCGAGGGTGCATGCTAACGCGTGCACCCACGCGCGCAGGATTAGGGAGGGGGTATAAATACCCCTCATTACTAACTTTTCTTCATAATTTACTTTCTTTCTCTCTCTAAAAAAAAATCTGATTTTTTCTCTTCTCTTCCTTCTCTCTAGGGCGCCGCCCCTTCCTTCCTCCGGTGGCCGGAAAAACTTTCCGGCGCGGTGGCCGCCGGCGGCGCCACCGCGCCGGATTTTCAAAAATTTGCTTTTTTTTAAAAAATGTAGTTTTTCTTAAAGCTTTCCTCGCCCTCTTCTCAAATCTACTCTTAGATTTTTCAAAATCTTTTTCAAAACGAGTAGATCTAAACTTAAAGTTTTAAAAAAATTTAAAAAAAAACTACCTTTTCTTGCTTTTTGATTCGGTTTTGGCTTTGTTCTTGGTGTTTTGGGCTGTGTGACGTGTGTGTGTGTTGTTGTTGTTGTTGAGGTGCGGTTTTGGTGGTGTTTATGTGTGCGTTTGCGTGCTGTTTTGGGGGCGTGTGGGCTGTGTTTGCGTGCTGAGTTTGTGTTGGTTTTGGGTGCTGTTTTTGTGTTTGTTTTAGTGGCTGGTCGTGTTGTTTTTTGTTGGGTTGTGGGGGTGTGTTTTGGTGGCTGATGCGCACGCGGTTGTGGAGTGGTGGGGGAGGAGGAGGCCGCGGCTATGGTGTGTGTTGGCCGCGGTTATGGCTGGGTTTAGGGAGGAGGAGTGTTGGGTTGTTGTGGAGTGGTGGTGGGAGGAGGTAGTTTTTTTGTGGTACTGTTTTGTTGTGTTCTTGTGTAGTGTTGTTGTTGTGTTTTTCTTGTTCTTTTCTGTTCTGTTCTTGTGTTCTGTTCTAATCCTCTCTATCTCACTGTTTTTATTGAAATTGGATGGACAAAAGAGGCTGTGTGCAGAGCTGTTGAGAGGGATCTGTGGCTTAATCAAAAAAAATGGCAAGAAACCAAGCAAAAAGGGACAAAAAAACTGATGAGAAAATGATGGATCTGATGCAATTCTGATGGAGAAAGTGATGTGCAAGCTGTTTGTTAATTAATTAAATAAATAAAATGATAAAAACAAAAAACATAAAAATACAAAATAAAATAAAACAGAATATAATTAATAGCAATAATAAAAAACGAAAATAATAATAAAAAACTAAAGTAAAAATAAAATAACCATAAAATTAAAACTATCGCTTTTGAAACTCTAAATGAGGTATTTTAAAATACCTCCCTGCCGAAATTTCGTCTGAAACGACGAAAATTCTCGACTTTAAAAAAGACGATTAAAACGAATCAAAACTGGGTCAAAAATTGGGGTACGACACTAGTAATCGAGCAATTTCATCTGGAATTTCCTCATCCTCCTCCTCTTCGGCTTCGTAGACAGGAAATTCGAAGTTGGGAGAGAGCGCCGGGTTATTATGTTCAACGGGCTCATTGATGCTTAGTCTGCATATGATTGATGATTGATTTTAGAAAATGAGTGAAAAATGCAGACTTTTTGAAATTGATTGAAAACAGAAATAAAAATAAAATATTTTTGGGTTTTTTGTGTTACCATTTTCCAGAAAAGAACAATAAATATAGATATTGGGATAAACCACATTTTCCATTAATAAAGATAGTGCTTGAAACAAAATAGCCATACATGATTACACTTTCGTCCTGGGCAAGACGAAAGGATCTTTTTGAAAAAACAAAAAAAAACAAAAACACATTACTTTGACGCATGAATTACGGAAGGGATGTCAACCGCGTCCCAATTATGAACAAGTCCTCCGAGTGTAACAAATGCAGGTACTATCTCATCAGAAACATCTTCTAAGACAGCATTGGCCTCAGGCGGGGCGTTGATGAACCCGGCGTTATAAAAAGTACTACTGATGGAGCTCGAACCAATACTGCTCTTAGAGGAACCTGCGAAGGAAGCAAAGCCCAGTCCTTCACGATTCTTGCTTTCTGGCAACTGCACTACCTTTCCCCATCCTACAGCCGTTCCCTCTTGCACCATCTTCTGTGCATCCTTCAAGGAGGCGAAGGATACTCCACTCTTCTTTGGCTCCTTGCCTTCTACCTTCAAACCTTGGAAAGGTGTTCCCTCTGTATCATCAGTGCCAATGAAAGAAAAAGCTGACAAGTGACTTACCAACAGAGTTTCTTCTCCACCCACAGTGATTAACTTCCCGCTCTTGACGAACTTCAACTTTTGATGTAGTGTTGATGTTACGGCCCCTGCCTCATGGATCCACGGCCTTCCCAAAAGACAATTGTATGCAGCCCGGATATCCATCGCCTGGAATGTAATCTGGAAAACAGATGGTCCGATTGTAATAGGCAAATCCACTTCCCCAATGACAGACTTCCTTGAGCCATCGAAAGCTTTAACAACCACTCTGCTTCTTCTCATGGGGGTCCCTTGGTAGGAGAGCTGGTCGAGAGTTGTCATGGCCATTACATTCAAGGAAGAATCGGTGTCCACAAGTACGTTTGATAGAGCATCGGACTTGCAATTCACGGATATGTGTAATGCCAGATTGTGATTTCTTCCCTCCTCCGGGAGTTCTTCATCACTGAAACTTAGATTGTTGCATGCAGTGATGTTTCCCACTATCCTGTCCAATTGATTAACCGTTACATCTTTTTCCACAAACGCCTGGTCCAACACCCTCATCAAAGCCTCACGATGCGCTTCAGAGTTCAACAGCAAAGACAGAATGGATATCTTGGAGGGGGTTTGTAGCAACTGGTCCACTACCTTGTACTCACTCTTCACGCTGGCCCAACTAGATTGGCCCACCTCCTTGTTCGCACTAGGATCATTCATTGTCACTTGTTCAACTACTGGGTCATTCACTTTCTTCGGAAACACTGTTGGGATGACACGTCCGTTCCTCAGTACCCTGCTGTCACTGGCAATATTGCCCACAGAAGTCAGAGAGGGCAAAGGTACCTCCTGTCCACCTTCCCACATCGTGGCATTGTATTTGTACGGGACCGCTTTTTGAGAGGTATACGGCACAGGTCCTGGCAAACAGATCACCAGAGGAGTAATGGCTGGCTTCTCACTGTTATAGGCTATCTCCAACCGTTTGAACTCAGGAGTGATGACACATACCTCCTTGTCTTTACTTGTGATGATTAACTCCCTTCTATCTATTAGTCCTTGTATATCCTCTTGCACTTTTTGACATCCTTTTAAATCCACGAGACACACCTCACATGTTGCATGATTATGATCAAACAAAGCTACCTCACACATCTTAATGTGTATCAGAACCAGGGGGTCCGAACATGCTGGACATTAAGGATGACACCATCTTCACAACATTCTTGTATCATATTAACAGCTGGTCCATGGTTCGGCAGAGGGTTTGCCTGAACGTTTGGGTTCTGGTCTTTGAAGGATAGTAGGTTGGCTCGGACCAACCTCTGCACCTCACTCTTCAAATAATAGCAGTTCTCGACATAATGGCCCGGGGCCCCTTGGTGAAAAGTACAGGTAAGTTCGGGTCGGAACCAGGCTGGTGGTGTTGCTGGCATAGGAGGAGGAGGTTTTGTCTTTACTAGGTCTTTAGCAAGCAGGGCTGGTAGTAATTCTGCATACTTCATGGGAATGGGATCGAAGGTTGTTCTTTGGCGATATTGTGGGCTGAATGGTTGTTGAGGATTCTGTGGACGGCTTTGTTGTTGTGCAAGGTATTGTTGTGGATGTTGTTGGTAGGGGTATTGTGGCCTTTGTTGTTGAAAGTAAGGTTGATATCCTGGGTTTGGGGCGGTTGATGCGACATTTGCAACTTGGCGGTATGGGGTGTAACCTTGTTGGGGCCTACCATGAGCTACCATTCTCACCTCTTGCTCCTTCTTCTTTGCAAAATGGTTCCCGAACTTCTTAGTACCACTTGCAGCAGGGATACTTTCCATGGTCAATCGTCCTTCTCGGACACCTTCCTCCAAACGTACCCCCATGTTAACCATCTCAGTAAAGTCTGTCGGCGCACTCGCGACCATCTTCTCATAGTAGAACTGGCCAAGAGTCTTCAAGAAGATTTTCGTCATCTCTTTCTCTTCTAAAGGCGGGACAATTTGAGCAGCCACTTCTCTCCAGCGTTGGGCATACTCTTTGAATGTTTCCTTGTCCTTTAAAGTCATAGCACGAAGCTGGTCCCGATCTGGGGCCATGTCCAAGTTATACATATATTGGCGGATAAAAGCCTCGCCAAGATCGTTGAAAGTGTGGATGCTAGCACTGTCAAGGTTCATATACCATTTCAAAGCAGCACCAGTCAGACTGTCCTGAAAGAAGTGGATAAGAAGCTTGTGGTTGTCAGTGTACATGGACATCTTTCTCGCATACATCACCAGATGGTTGCGTGGACATGTATTTCCTTTATACTTTTCAAAGTCAGGGACCTTGAATTTGTGTGGTATTGTAACATTAGGGACCAAGCAGAGTTCGCGGGCATCTTTCCCAAACAGGTTTCTTCCCCGGAGAGCTTCAACTTCCCGTTGCATACCGTCAAATTTCTCCTGAAGTTCGTCCATCTTGTCAAAAGCTCCAATACTTTCAGCATGAAAGATAAGCTCAGCCTCTTTTTGGATGGTGTGGATAAATGGTACTGAGTAGGTCATCGCAGCTTGTGGGAAAGACGGGCCGGGTTGTGAAACCGGTGTTGACTGTTGAGCAAAGGGGAGTGGAACTTCGGACACAGCGGGTTGGAAACTTCCACTAACTGGGGGTGGCATTCCCCATGTGCAACCTGGAGGCATAAACAAAGGTGGAGAAGGCACCGTGGATAGTGGAGTAGTGCTTATGAAAGGTTGTTCCACAACAGTAGAGGCAGATTGAGAACCTTGAGCCGACAGAAGTGCGTTCATCATAGTCATTAATCTATCCATCCCCTCTCGCAAACTAGCAACCTCCTCTCGAAGATTCTGATTTTCTTGTTCAACGAGATCCATCCTCCTCTTCTGATTAGCTCTAGTGTTGTAAACACGGGTAGGCTTGCGAAGAATTCATCGGGCCACTTTCTTTGGACGGCGGCAGATTAAGCTTTTATTGGTGAACAAAGTGTGAGACTCGATGTGGAAACCATGAATGCAGTATGATGCATGGTTATGCTTATGCAAAAATAAAAATTTGTTATTGAAGGACTTGTCAAGGTAATTGTAAACATCATAATTTGAACACTTCGTTTAAGCATTGAAACATTACAACATAGTTTTTTTTTTTACAAGTCAAAAGATTTTGGAAGCTAACATCTAAACATAAGGTCCTAAGAACTTCAACTCAAACTCCTGGAGTAGATGGATCCTCGAAATCTGGATGTGCACTAGAGAACGAATCCATAAACCTCTTCTTTCTCCTAGAATCCTGGCTGAGCAAAGCGTCCTTTTGCCGATGTAAGTCATCCTTCTCAATCATCCTGCTGTGCTAGCTTTCTGATAAGTGCTTAAAAGTAGTTATCTTTTGATATATTTTAAGGCACTTATGTTACTTGTTTTACAAGTTATCTTAGGATAAGCTCATATTTGTGGTTAAAATGCTAAATTTGTGATCCTATGTCTTACCCCATTTAATTATGCAGGAATTTCATGCTTGGACTTGAATTGAGCAAAGAAATTGAAGTTTTGTTAAAGCCATCGCTACAAGCGCAAGCTTCCTCGCTACAAGCGAGCATAGGCAGGGAATATCAGAGTTCATCGCTACAAGCGCAGGATTGGTCGCTACAACCGAGCCTAGGCAGGGAAAATTGGAGAGTTCATCGCTACAAGCGATGAACCGGTCGCTTCAAGCGAGCTTAGGCAGGGAATTTTGAAGGATCCATCGCTATAGCGACAGATCTCGTCGCTATAGCGACCAAGGGCTGTTTAATGCTGTCTGCTGATGTGGAGCTCTCCCATTGGCCAAGAAAACTTCGTCGCTACAGCGACAGGCTGGTCGCTTGTAGCGAGCGAACAAAAACTCAGTTGTATAAAAGCTTTTAAGCTCATTTTTTCTGTATTATCAGTGGAATATCAGTTTTTATAATTTACAGAGCTTGAAATCTTTAATTTCTAGAAAGACAATAGGCATAAAAGGAGGCAAACTTCATAGAGCAAAAGGGATTCAAGTGAAGATTAAACTAAGAAACTTTGAGAAATCAAGTCTTAGCATATTCTCCATCTTCCTTTCTACTTTTGCAAAGTTGTCATGAGAATGAACAACTAATCTCCTTTGTTGGGATTATTAGGTAATCAATCACTCTTAGTTGTAAACCTTTGATATTTTAAATATATGATTCTAGCATTTTTATATACCATTGAATTTGTTCTTGTTTTCCATTCTTATATTTGGTTTAAATGATTTTGAAAAATACTTTTGAATCTAGGTTTAGAATAAGATTCTATCAAAATAAGAAATTCTAGCCATGGGATTTGGTTTTGATAATTACACAAAGTATTAGATCGTAAAGCTTTCGAATCATTTAATAGACTGAGAAATCGTCGATTAAACGATACGATCGATCTCACGACGTCATTTGGACACGAATGACGTTGTCGAGTAATACGTGATAATGTCGTATATAAGAAAAAGCTAGAATCCATATTTATGATCAATCGAATACAATCGACGTTTGATTGACGAACTTTAATCCTAACACCTTTTATGCCCTATTACTCTACGTTTTATTTATAATGCTTCTAATGTCGAGTAGTGTTAGTAAAGAAAAAGATGAAACCCTAACTTAAAATGATAATCGACGTTGAACGGTTTATGATATCGCAATAATCCCTGTGGAAACGATATAAAAATATACTTGCTTTTGTACATTAACACTTTCCCTTCAAGGTCTCATACTCACACTCAAGCTCTTGGTATCTTCTGTTCCAAGTCTCCTTTTCTTGCCTTTCCTTGGTTAATTGCTCATGAAATTCTTCCTTGGTGTCGAAGGGTATAGGCAAGGATGATGGTGGGGTGGTGGAGGATAAGTACCTGGGTAAATGGTAAGGTAGGCCAAAGCTCATGGTCCTATCAATAACCCACTGAGTATAAGATTCGTGCACATAATCTAATTTCTTCCCCAACTGACTTCTGTTGAGTCTGCGGATGGCACTCCAAGCTTGTGCGAACCTTTCTCTTCTGTTTGAGTGATCTTCATGGTTAAGATAGAACTCATTAGTTAAAGCAAGGTTGTTTGGTTTAGTTTTCATTGGGTACCCAAATTGTCGTCGGGCAAGAAATGGGTTGCAGCTAATTCCACCACGCATACCTAGAAGAGGTACGTTGGGGTATTCACCACAACTAACAATAATCTCTCCCACGTCACTAGCTGCCTGGTACCAAACAATGTCAGATGGGTCGAGGGACATGATTCTGTGAGGCCAAGAAAGTTTTTCAACATTGGTTTTGAAGGCATGGGATTGAGGTAGATGGAAGGTAAACCATTGGTAGAGCAGGGGTGCACAACAAGAGATGGTTCCACGGCCAGCCTGGGTTCGGTCATGGATGGAGTGGTAGGTATCGGCTAGTAGTGTAGGTACGGGGTTTTTGGTGAGTAAGATTTTGATGGCATTAATGTCGACGAAGTTGTCAACATTTGGGAAAAGTAAAAGGCCATATATAAGTAGGGCTAGGACGGAGTGGAATGCACGAGTACTGGATACCTCGGCAAATATAGAGGCTTGTTGGTAGAGGAAATGGGTGGGTAGACCCTGAAGGCCTCCTTTGGAAGTAAGTTTCGCTTGGATGGGGGAGGTTTCGAGGTGAAGGGTAGCGGCAATATCGGAGGGTCTAGGGACGGGTTCGAGGCCGTGGAACGGTATCTTGTCAGGCACGGGTAAACCAACCAGGTATGAATATTCCTCAAGTGTAGGGACGAGCTGGTAGTCCGAAAACGTGAAGCAATGGTAGAGAGGGTCATAAAATTGGACCAAGGTCTCCAGACATCCTTCCTCAACATCTACTCTAAGGATATTAAGCAACTTTCCATGATGAGCTTGAAAATCAATTGGATCGCTTACTAAAGATGCTAGCTCCCTTAATCTTGTCAAGTCTGTTTTTTTGAAAAGATATTTCTTAGTGCTTCTCCGTGGAATGTCCATATCTACAATGTTTACAAAAAGCTTGTTTAAGTCCTTCGATAATTTGGATGAAAAAGAAAAGAGTTTATGCATGGGTGCATGTATGCATGATTATGCCAAAGAGCGGAGAAAACATGGTGAGGTTAAGTCCATAATGTTGGAGTCAAGGGTAAACACGCCATTTGGTAAGGACTATGGTTTCACATGTACCTGTATCACGGGTTCTACCAAGTTCCCAAAGTCATTGACCACTTCCGAATATTGTCGGATTACAGGACTACTCCCGGTCCAACAATGTCCGTAGGAAAGTCTCGTTTGAGTGTAGTATCGTGTATCAACCAATTCAAGACTACTCTTGATTAGCCACCGCACTACGTCCTAAAAGGCCAAGATGGGTTAAAGGTAACTAAAGGTCCTCAACTTCATAGGTCACTTGAAAATATCAATGCCGAACACGACTACTCATGCCAACATAGTAATTGTAATATCCCGCTCAAAAGCATCAGTTAAACGTGTTAGAAACTTCATGAGCAAGCAATGGCAAGGTTGTAATTAAGAGGAGTGGCAAAGTTGTAAATTTGGAGATATTGGCTTTTGGATAAATATGAAATTGTTGAGTTTTCTACTCATTTCTCTCACACTCCAAAATCAGAATTTTCTCTCCCTTTTCTCTCCTATTTTCACCCCACTCACTCACTCATTCATAATCCATCTTTCTTCCTTAAGTCTTGTGATTCAAGCTTCCATCTAGCACTTGTGGAAGTCCTTGCTAGTAAGCCTAGTCTTGGGGAAAACTTGGAATCAAGAAGAAGTTGAAGAAGCAAAGCAAGAGATGAGCTAGGGTTTGGAGTTAAAGCTTGGCAAAGGTTGGAATCATGTAAAAGGTGAGCTCTTAGAGGGTTTAGAAACCCACTTTGTTTAAGCTTTGAAGTTATAGTATTAAGAGTTAAATTACTAGTTTCATGCCTTAAATCCTTTGTTGGCTTGTGATTATATGAACTATTATGTTATATGTTGAGTAAATATCTTGGAAATCCATTCCCATAAGCTGTTTTGATGATTGGAGGGGTTTGGATTAGCCTAGGAACCAAAATTTTGAGTGCTGCTGAAGCCAAAATCGTGCTCCGATTTCTGGGCATCGGGCTACGATTTTATGCCCTGATTTTATGAAAACTTTCGCATAAAATCGTGCTCCGATCCTGTAAAATCGTGCTCCGATTTTCTGCTTTCCCAGCTTCTTGTCCCAAATTTCTGCAGATTTACAGTTTCGGACCCCTGACTTCAAACTCGTCCCCAGACTTCAATACTTGGCCAAACTTCACGAAATTGGTACCAAAACGTAGATAATTTTGTTAGCTTTCTATAGCATCAAAAACCACTGGAATCGGAGTTACATGGAGAGAGTTCTGACCATTCCAATAGAGCCTTGTCCCAAAACGGGTTTCTCCTACTTCCTCCATTTCAACTCCAAATCTCTACCCATAACTTCATCTTCTTCAGGAATTATCATGCAAGATAAAATAGAGGTTTAAGCTCAAATAATAGGCACGAAAATTAAGGTAAGATGGGTAATGAGTACACATTGGAAGATGAACACTCGAATTCTAAGTTATATAGAGGAGTGAAGGAGCTAGTAATGGGATTATCCCTTACTAAGCAACTCCATGTACACCCTAAGTAAGTCTAAACCAAGAATGAAACAATGTTTAAGCTTAGAACCTTTTATAGGATGAACACTTATGAATAAAGTTATAGAGGTATCCCTTTGGAATATATAGGCATGGGAATGTATAAGCAATTATAGTTACAGATATGTTTATAGCGTTGGTGCTCCAACAATTATAGGTGGCTTATGAGAACGATAAGCCAAGATTATATGTTACAGGTTATAGATTACAGAATGGTTATAGAATTAAAGTGACTGATTATATGTTCATACGTTATAGTTAAAGAATTAAAGATTAAAGATATTGGCGTGTTTACACGTTTTATAGTGGCGTGCTTGCACGTTTTACAGTGGCGTGTTCATCAGACTCCGGGATTCGCCGGATGGGACTTCTCCGAGAGGGTTGTCCACACGTTTTATAGGGAGTCCGGTGTTAGCCTGATATGATAGGAGTTTCACCGGTTTATAGGGAGACGTATCTCGGGGTTGCTCCACCCGGGGTGCCCTCCGTAAAATGAACTCAGATAATTGTTTGTTCAACGCTAACAGCTAACATAAAACTGCTATCGAACTGTTTATAGGTTTTATGTTTTACAGTTATAGTCAAAGTTACAGTTACAGTTATAGTCACAGGAAACATACAGTTATAGTTATAAACAGTTATCAGAAAGTGATCCTAGGTCTTCCCCTCGATCACTAAGTCATAGATACAGACATGATCACAGTTATGGATTTAGGCAATTATAGTTATAGTCATAGGCCGTTATGGCAATGGTTATAGACAGTCACATCAAAGGTTAAAGGCAGTTTAAGTTATAGTTACAGGAGAACTTATAGTCATAGACAGTTAAAGACTTGGCGATCATAGGTAATCCCCGAGATTGCCAAGGTAGGCATGGCGACCCTAGGTTCCCTGTGGTTGCCAACAGTAGGTTGGGTAGAGCTCACTGAGACATTATGTCTCATCCCATTCCTTCTGGTGCAGGTTTACAGGTTAGTCAGAGGTTCGTGACGAAGATCATCATAGAGGTACTGGATGGAGTGCAATTGCTCGTTGTGTACCAGCGCAGAAGCTTAGTGGACATTTGTATAAGCATTGTATTAATATTGGATTATTTGTACAACGAGTAATATGTATTCTTTCTTTTGTGATGTATGAGTTTTATTATTGAAATTTTTAAATGTATCCAATATCAGTTTAACGCACATGCTAATATACTAGTTAAAGTTAGTATGGGTGTTACAGTAATACTTCCAAGATTCCTCCATTGAGCGGGGTTATCACATGTGCCACATCCGAAACTCACTCTCGGAAAGACACTTTGATTATACCACCATCCTATCTTATGTTTCCCTCAAGTTCGGGTGTAGGACTTATCTCACCACTCACGTAAGAAGATAAACACTTAAGCACATATTTACAATTACAAATAATAATAAAGCATAAAGATAAAGAAAAGCGAGATAGGTTTAACCCACTTAGGATTTTGGTCCCCAGTGAAGTCGTCATTTTTCTGTCGCGGTGATTTTTGGATATCAAGCTATTAGTTAGCGTTGACTCGCAATTTTAAGATTCACCACCGATCTTGTTTTATCTTTATCTTTATGCTAAATTGATTACTTGTTTGTAAATAAATGCTTAAGTGTAAAAGGATTAAAATGATGAGTTTAAAAGAAGGAAAATGTTTTTGTTATTTTGTTGATTTGGAAAGACAAAGTCTTTTGCCTACGTACCCGAGCGGGATCAAAATCACGTAGTTCGGGGTAAAAAGCTGAGTGATTGGTTTTGATTGATTTTAAAGTTTGAAAAATGTTTTGAGAAAGATAAGCGGCCGTAAAGGCATAGAAGAATAAAATGTGAGTTGATTGATTTTAAATTGAAGAAAAAGTTTGATTGATTAAAATTTGATTAAAAAAAGAAAGTTCAAAGTTTGACTTTTTTGAGATTTTGATTATTTGAAATGTTTTTGGGTTTTGACTATTTGACTTTTTTTGAGATTGTTTTGATTAAGTCCTAAGGTCCAAGACTAGAGTAAGCTGAGATACCAAAGCGCGCTGGATCCCTCAAAATGATGTTGGATCAAGTGAGGGTCCTTTTCCTCGGATACGGTCATTCTTACATTATCGTCCTCGACGTAAAGCAGAATAAATAAATGTGGGCGTCGGTGCATATTCTCATTTATATTTTTTACATTGTTCCTAAATACATTCTAATGGAAACAAAATAAATGACAAAAATAATAAAATAAAATTGCAAATGCATTAAAATAAATATGCTAAAAAGAAATAAAAAATGTATGAAATGCAAGACAATAAATAAATATGGTGCATAAAATAAATAAAAAAAATGCAAGACATAAAATAAACATGGTGCATAAAATAAATAAAGAAAATAAAAATGCAAGACATAAAATAAATATGGTGCATAAAATAAATAAACAAAATAAAAACGCAAGGCATAAAATAAATATGGTGCAGAAAATAAATAAAGAAAATAAAAAAAATGCATGATGCAAGGCAAGAAAAATAAACATTGTGCATAAAATAAATAAAGAAAATAAAAATGCATGAAATGCAAGACATAAAAATAAATATAGTGCATAAAATAAATAAAGAAAATAAAAATGCATGATGTACAGAAAATTAAAGACAGTAAAATAAAATGCATGATAAATAAATAAAATAATAAAAATAAAAAAAATGACTAGAAAGAAATAAAAGAAAAGAAGAATGGGAAAAAATGGAAGGGGGGGAAGTAAGGGAGAAAGGAGGTGTAGAAAGAAACAGAAGAGAGGAAGAAGAAGAGAAAGCGGGCCGAGTTAAGCCCACTGGGCTGAAAGAGAAATAAACAGACCGGTTCGGTTCAAGAGAACCGAACTGGCTCAAGCTTTATATATATATATATATATATATATATATATATATATATATATATATATATATATATACCAAAAACGGTTTTTTTTCATTTTCCAAATCCTTTCTCTTTCCTCTCTTCTTCTCTCTTCTCACTCTCTCTTCTTTCTTCACCGCCGGACTACCTCTCCGGCGCGGTGGCTGGCCGGCCCAGGGGGCGCCACCTCCGCGCCGGAGCTAACAAACCCCTCCTTTTTTTAAAAAAAATTACATGTTCCGAAATCTTTTTCCTCCTACTTCTCAAATCTCAACTTGTTTTTCTTAAAATCATTTTATAAACGAATAGATCTAAGTTTGAAAAGGTTTTGAGAAAATCCACCTTTGAGTTCCGTTTAGTTTGGTTACGACTTTGATGGTTATTTTTGAGCTTGGGTTCGGTTTGGTTATGGATGATTTGGTGTATGGCCGAATTTGGTTTTTGGGTTTGAATTCGGTTTGGTTTTGTTGTGGTTCTGGGTTTGAATTCGGTGTAGTTTTGTTGTGGTTCTGGGTTTGAATTCAGTGTAGTTTTGTTGTGGTTCTGGATTTGAATTCGTGAGTTGAATCTGTGGGTGGTGTTGGTTTTTGATTGTGATTTTGCGGTTGTTTTGGAAATTGGGTTTGATGGTTTGTATATGTTGGTTCGGTTCTGATTAGGAAAGGGGAGAAGAGGAAAAAAAAATTTATTATTTTTTTTTGTGGTGGTTGATGGTGGCTGTGTTGGTGGTTTGTGGTGGTTCTACCACTGACTGATTCTGGCTGATTTCTGTACTGATTTTGGGACCCCGTGAACAGTACACTCAGTGTACTATTTATAGTAAAAAAGACTGGATCAAATGGACAAAAATGCCCCTCCTGGGGTCTGGACCAAAAAATGACTGAAAAATAAAATAAAATAAAAAAACAGTAAAATAAAAAATAATAATAATAATAAACGAAAATAAAAAGAAAACACTTAATAAAAGAATTTAAAAAAAGAAATAAAGAAAATAAATAATAATAATAATAAAAAAATGATAAAATAAAACGGTCGCCTACGGAACAAAAATGAGGTATTTTAAAATACCTCCCTGCCGAAATTTCGTCTGAAACGACGAAAATTTCCGGCTTAAAAGACGAGAAAAACAGATTGAGACTGGGTCAAAATGGGGTATGACATATATATATATATATTCAAATAAACATTCAAATACTTTGCCAAAATTGACATAAGATAATTTTGTGAACAACTTAAATAAACAAAATAAGATAATCCAGGAAAATTATTCAAATACTTTGCCAAAATTGACATAAGTTTTACGGCAACACAAAAAGGATAAAACTGAACAACAAACACAATCATATTAAAATGATACGAAATCCGTTAATGCGGGTGCACATAAATGACATTAAAATGGATGAAATTTATAATAAGAAGACGCTTAAATGACATTAAAATGCACATAAATGACAATAAAATACAAATATCATTTAATGCAAAAACACATAAATAACATTAAAGAGCATAAATTATGAAATGGAAAGAAGCATAAATGACATTAAAAATCATAATTTTTATAAAACGAAAGCACATAGATGACATCAAAATGCAGAAATTCTGCAATAGGAATGCACGTAAATGACATTAAAAAGCATGAACTTGTAATGGAAAGACGCGTATATCACATTAAAGTGAAGAAGATGTTGTAAAAGAATTGCACATAAATGACATTAAAATGAGGAGATTTTGTAAAGGGAAGACACATAAATGACATTAAACACAGAGATTTTGTAACGGAACTACGCATAAATGACATTAAAACGCAGAGATTCTGTAATGGAAAGACGCATAAATCACGTTAAAATGATACGAAATCAGTTAATGTGGATGCACATAAATAACATTAAAATGGATTAACTTTATAATAAGAACATTAAAATACAAATGTAAAAGCGCATAAATGACATGAGCATAAATTCTGAAATGGAAAAACGCATAAATGACATTAAAAAGCCATAATTTTTATAATGGGAAAGCACATAACAGAAATTCTGTAACCGGAAGACCCGTCAATGACATTAAATCACAAAATTATGTAGACACATTTCTCCCTAACTTTTCTTTTGAAAGAAATTTATGAAAAAAAATCCTTGCTGAGAGTTGAACCACAGACCAACTTCTAATAGGTCACAGCTGTAACCACTGGATCACTAATGGTTTTTGTGACTTATAATTGCTTTTATTTTATATATATCTACGGCAATTATAAAAAGGGGGGTTTGAATGAAGGAATTAAGTAGTGTTTTAATTAAATCTAAAATATTTTTATGCACAATCTAATATATTTTGGTTTGTGATATGAAATATATTTTAATACTCAATAATATATTTTTATACTGAATATGATATATTTTGGTACTCAATTTGAGATATTTTTGAATTAAATCTAATATACTATTTTTATATTGAATATGTTAGAAAGTGATTTCTTAGTCCCCAAGTTTTGCTAAAATATTTTTATGCACAATCTAATATATTTTGGTTTGTGATATGAAATATATTTTAATACTCAATAATATATTTTTATACTGAATATGATATATTTTGGTACTCAATTTGAGATATTTTTGAATTAAATCTAATATACTATTTTTATATTGAATATGATATATTTTGGTACTCAATTTGAGATATTTTTGAATTAAATCTAATATACTATTTTTATATTGAATATGATATATTTTGGTACTCAATTTGAGATATTTTTGAATTAAATCTAATATACTATTTTTATATTGAATATGATATATATGATATATTTTGGTACTCAATTTGAGATATTTTTGTACTAAATCTAATATATTTTTGTACTTAATAATATATTTTAAAATTGAAGAGTAAACCCGTTAAATAGTTATGAGAGAAACCTAGCTCAGTTAAAAGGTTATAAATAGAGGAGAGCATTAGAGAATTAGGGTTACAACAAACAAGAAAAGATTAGAGATCAAAGGAAAACTAGGGTTGTGGAGAGAAGAAGCAAGGAGACAAGTGAGAAGAACCTGGAGAGAGATTTTACCGTAGGAATATCAAATTCTGCAAACCAAAGGTAAGGGGGAGTCTCTATTCACCATAAGGGGGAGTCTCTATTCTCATGTCTTTTATTTTGGCCTAAAAAATAGGAAAATCTTCCAGGTCATGGCAAATAAGTTATTAACATATATATAATGATGTGGCTTTGCAGTTTTTCTTTAAACCTTATAATGTGCCTTTGTTGTTGCCCATGTTCTGTTTTCAATAACTTCAAAAATCCTTGAATCTATCCTCTCTATTAGAATCAAAAATCAGCCAAAGTATGTTCTAAAATTTAGTGAGATTAATATACTTCACATTTATAATTCACATTTTTTGTGTTATGTATCATAACTAATGTGGATCACATCTGTTTTAGGATGACATTGGTGAAAGCAACCCCCATCTCTGATATCGTGTGCGGTAAGACTGATTTTAATGTCATGGCTCGGGTCATTCATCTCTGGTCAATTTCAGACCGAAACAAACATACTTAGCTATTTCGCATTTATTTGATTAGATTAGATATCTCTGTTTATGTGTTATGCATTTCTTTACTAAGCCAAATTCGACACTTTTGTAGGAAAATCAATGAAGATGACCCAGATCTCATAGTCAATTTAATAGTTTTATATGAAGCTATACAAAACCCGTGCATCGCACGGGTTAAAGTCTAGTATTATGTAACGGGAACACACATGAATGTCATTCAAATTCATAAATTCTTTAATGGGAAAACACATAAATGAGATTAAAGGGAATGCGCATAAATGACATTAAGGCCATACTTTTTGTATTTAGAATGCGCATAAATTATATTAGAATACATATATTGTATAATGAGAGACACACTTAAATGACATTAAAATAACGAAATTCTGCAAGTGTAAGACATTAAAATGCATAAATTCTCATTAGTCTCAAATGCACTTGTTTGGATGACGACCAAATTAATAATAATTTTAACTGCCATTAAATTGTCTTTCACTCCTGTTGTTGTTTGTATTGAAATTTTGTTCATACTTTCATAGCTCAACCATTTCGCAACAACCTACGCCGAGATTAAGTGACATTTTAATGAAAATGTATCTGTATTTTACGATTATTTTTTCTTGCTCGATCATAACAAATAAAGAATGGAAACAATCAACAAAATGCAGTATATTATATTTGAAAATGTTGTGCATTATTTAAAAAACAAAACATGATAATACAATAAAATCATTCAAATACATTGCCAAAAACTGACATAAATTTTAACGCAACGAAAACTGATATGTCAGAACAACGAACTAAAATACAAAGTCTCATTCATTCATGTCATTACCAACCATGACTTCCGCGCCTTCATGATTTCTTCGAGCAACAATTATACACTTCCAACGTCCTCCAATTTTGAAGTGCTCATTTGGAAGGTATCCAAAAATTAGAATGCAATCCCATTTGTTGGCACAATCATCAATCATAACCAAAGAAGTAGTATGTTTGTTTAATGTCAACTCGCAAAACCCATGTTACTCAAACATCTACAAACAACAACAAAAAAAAGTTCAATAAAAACTAGACATATTGGACTTATATGCGATTTTCTCTAATATATCTGTAACACCCATACTAAATTATCTAGAATATTTAGCATGTGTATTAATCTGATACTGGGTACATTAAAATTTTCAATAATAAATACAGTATAAAACTACTGAATGAGTACAAGTAGCTCGTTAATACAAATATCCAAATATCATTTACAATTACATTCTCATATACATAGATAATTCGTCAACCTCCTGAGCTTGACCTTGACGAGCATCCGCACTCCATCCAGCATCTTCCTGAGAATCTTCATCTGAGAACCATTTGGCTACCTGAAAACCTGCACCAGAAGGATAGGGATGAGACATAATGTCTCAGTGAGCTCCTACCCTACCTACTGTTGGCAACCACAGGGAACCTAGGGTCGCCGTGCCTACCTCGGCAATCTTGGGGATACCTATGATCGCCAAGTCTTAACCTTACCCATAGGGGCTACCTGACTGTTCCTGCTAAACTGTGTAGTTATAAACTGAACTACATCCAGCTAAACTAGTGATCAAGGGGAAACCTAGGACCACTGTCTGAATCTGATACTGAATAGTCATGAGATCTAGACTATAATCTGATATCTGGGTGATCGAGGGGAAACCTAGGATCACCGCCTGATAACTGATACCTGATATCTGATATTTTCTGATAACTATTCTCTGTCTGATAACATATTAAAATATTAACTGATAAATGTCTTTATGTTAGCTGTTAGCGTTGAACAAACAATATTATCTGGGTTCATTTTACGGAATGCCCCCGGGTGGAGTAACCCCGAAGCACATTCCCCTGATAACCGGTGAAAATTCCTATCATATCAGGCTAACACCGGACTCCTCTTGTCGTCGTGCGGTCATCCTTGCGGAATAACACGTCCCACTGGCGTGAACCTCCTGTATCCCACTGGCGTGAATAGCAGAAGACACGACTTAACTTACGCGTATACCCCCCCGTGTCCCACTGGCGTGAACGACGGAAGACGCGAATTAATTAATATATATATATATCATTATTAGTCTTAACTTATACATGAACCTTTCGTGTCCCACTGGCGTGAACAACGAAAGTCACGGTTTAATATTAATCTTAACTGATGCGTATACCTCCCGTGTCCCACTGGCGTGAACGACGGAAGACGCAAATAGATAATCTTTAAGCTTATGCATGAACCTTTCATGTTCCACTGGCGTGAACGATGAAAGTCACGACTTAAAGGTATTGATCTTAGTCTTTACTCTACGTGAACCATTCGTGTCCCACTGGCGTGAACATCGAAGGCCACGACCTGATCTTACTAATTCTGAACTCTTAACCTATATAAGGTTCTAAACTTGAAACTTGGTATCATTCTCATTAACCTATCAAGGTTCTTGGCCCATCGTTCTCATGAGCCATTCCTAGGGCTTACTTAAGCTTTTAACTTTAATTCATGAATTTCCAAGCTTTGCATAACCTTTGCTCAAGTAAAATCTTAATCTTTAGAAGCCTTGGAATGAACTAAAATGGTGGTTTATGTTTTTAAAACATGTTATAAGAAATCAGTTTCCAAAAGCCATTTTCGCGCGAACCAGGACCCCCAGAACAGCTCAACTAGGTTGGACTGTCCAGGGCTGGTCGCTACAGCGCCCTTCTGGTCGCTACAAGCGCCAGTAGACAGAACCTGGTCGCTACAAGCGCCCAGTTCCTCGCTACAAGCGCCAGCCGTCGCTACAAGCGCCAGTGCGGTCGCTACAAGCGCGGCTAGGCAGGGAAAAACCCAGTCTGGTCGCTACAAGCGACAGTCCGTCGCTACAGCGACCGTATCAGTAAAAACCTGTGTAAAACGTGATTTCCACCATTTTGTCCATTTAATGGTACCCATGCTTCTCAAACAAGATAAGTATGATTTTCTTTCATAAATTAACAATTATAACACTCATGAGCAAGGATTAAACAAACAAGGAAATTAGGGTAAACTTGAAAACTTTCTAAAACTTATAAACTTATCAAAGACACTCTAAATTGGTTCTATAATCTGAAGTGAGCTCACCTTAGACTTGGTTTGTTGCTAGCTAATCCTTCACTTGACCCCTTGTTCTATCCCTTGCTTTTCCTTTAACTTTCTTGTTCCAAATTCCTGCAGATTTGCAGTTTCGGACCCCTGACTTCAAACTCGTCCCCAGACTTCAATACTCAGCCAAACCTCACAAAATTGGTACCAAAACGTAGATAATTTCGTTAGCTTTCCATAGCATCAAAGACCACTTGATTCGGAGTTATAGAGAGAGAGTTATTACCATTTAAATGGAGCCCTGTCCCAAATACGGGTTTCTCCAACTTCCTCCAAATCTCTACCCATAACTTCTTCTTCTTTAGGAATCATCATGCAAAATGAATTAGAGGTTTAGGCTCAACAATAGGCACGAAAATTTGAAGTGAGAAAGGAAGATTGAAGTGATTCTTACCTTTCCTTTCTTTAACCTTCTCTTGTTCTAGCTTTGAAATCAAGCTTGCTTGCAATACCTTCTTACAAGAGTTTGGATTAAGAGTTGATGGATGGTTGGAGAGGGAGAGGAGGGCGTGAGAGTAGAGGGAAGAGGGAGGGAGAGGGCTGGTTTTTGGATGAGTGTAGAAGTGTGTAGAATATGAGAGAAAATGGTAAGACATATCTTACCTCTCTTTTCTTATAATTCCTTCCTTTTAAAATATTTACACATTTGCCATTCCACTTATTTACTAAAATGTCATGCTTGCTTCATAAGTTTCTAACACTAATAATCGATACTTATAAGCGGGATATCACGCTTACCATATAAATAAGCCCATTAACTGACAATTTACCAAATTGTCCTTTGCTCAAACATTTCTGACACATCGCCTCAATATTAATAAATATTCGAATCTTAGGCGGGATATTACAATCCACCCTCCTTAAAGAAATTTCGTCCTCGAAATTTAGAATCCACTATCATACATGAATGAATCTCTCGCACTACTTTCTCTACTTGCTCGAAACTCCAGCTTGTCTTGCTTATCGGACCCCCTTGGATTTCCAACTCTATATGTCGAATATACTCGACAACTTTTCCTAAAATGTTCATGGCAAATTTGCATAATTCTTACGTAGTAGGATGTGAGGTTATCTGAACCATCATATCCAACTCGCTTGACTTTGATCCTGGTTCAAATACTTCTTGCATACCAACTTAAGGTCACTAAATCTCAAATACTTTACCGGATAATCTTATCCTCCTCAAATATTTTCACTTTAAGGGGTTCACTGCACTGCATATAATTCCCATGAATTATTATCTTTAACTTTCGTCTCATACGACGACAATTTACTTATAGACTTATATCACCATTCCATATATAAATATATAATCATCCTTACACCAAAAACATCTGATATTATACCCGCACATACAAATGTAAGAAGTATTCTAACTTCGTTTAATATTCCAAGTATAAGCAGGAAGTTTCACCTCTAACATCTGCTCCCTTTTTTCTAACATCCCGTTGTGCTTCTCATCGCAATCATAATCATTACCTACCTCGAGTTCTAGCCGTAGCGTAAATATTTCTACGTCGATAGTCCAAGACTCATAGGAGTCTAGCCCAAGTGATGAATGGTATAAGTCGTCTTACATTTTATCACATAGTATAATTCATAGCATATCGTTTGCATACATAAGCGAGCACGTGTACACTACTGACGGGTACACAATACATCACATCATCCTTGTCCGACTAACGGGACGTCATTCTTAATCTTAACATATTCGAGACATTACCACATCAATTAGGAATCCTTTCTTCCTCATAACTCATCTTGTAACATCCGGGATTTGCCTTTCAACTGGCTTGCCAGGTTTGCCCCGCCAATGTTACTCATGTTTAGTCTTAACTTACATTATCACCTAATATAGATCATGATTACACTTATCGATATAGTGAACTCATTTCTGAACATCAGGTCCAAGATCCTTATTTTCAAAAGTAGGCTCTACTTGATTGCTACCAAAAATAGCACACTTAATCTTTAATTCTTTAATCACAACTAGAACTTACGTAGCCTTTTACTGTAGACTACGAGTGACTTTTAATCTTCATAAAGTCCTTCTTTCTTTACTAGTGAACATTAAGTACAATCATTTCCGAACTCTTCTGCTAAGCTATGGTGATATCAACGATTCTGTTCCGGTAAAAACCTTCATACTTAGACATTCCTGATTGCGTACCACTAATGCCAAAACACGTCCCATAGCTGAAAATCTGTTATACTACTATCTGAGTAGTTTAAGTACTGCCTGATAAGTATATATGATACTAACATAACCTGATACATATGACATGTTGACATAGCGGGGTACAACGTGGTTTAAACTCATATGTCACTGCGTTGGCGTTTTCTGATCAACACTTCTATTTCAAAGTATCATCTTGCAAGTACAACCTTTACTGATATTACTTTATGCTTGATCCTGTTGATTAAACATTACTCTTCAAGTCCACCTAAAGTTACTGGGCTAAATTAGCTAGTTTACCGTATTAGCGGTGACTTTCCTTGCTCTAGACTCATTGCGCTAAAAGCATATTCTTCTCATTCTTATCGCATAATCTTAAACTGCTTTGATTTCAATTTCTGTTTCTCTTGTATTTCGAGGTTTGAAATATCCCTCGGCTTAACCCTTAAAATTTCCTCCTAGAACTTATAACAAGTTCGAGTCGTCACTGCTTACTGATATTATGTGGTTCAATAATTGGGCGCTTATTGCCTTCCTGTGGTTCATCTGAAAAGGACTACACAAGCATCCTTGAATTACTTTTTCGCTGCGCAACTCTGATCTAAACAAAACACTTTGGAGTAGGAATAATACACCCTTATCAAATCCTCTGACTGACTTGTTCCTTAATGACTTATAGCTATCACAGCAAAATCATCTTACGTTTGTTTATTCTCTTGTGGCTTAATCCACCTGTTTAGCTTACTGATTGGTCGTCATTCGACACTGTGTTTCCTTTTGGACATAAACCATATACTTACCTTCACGATAATACGCCAAACTTGTAAACGGTTTTCGGCAACTATTACGAGCCTAACAAAGCTTCTATCAACGGCTCATACTCTGATTCTTACTTATTCTCCACGTCCTGATTCCTGTGACCATCTCATGGTCCATCCAACTTGTATTATCGTTTTAACATTATAGAAACCGACCTCAAGGTACACTTGGAGTAGTTTAAATTTCAAACTTAAATCACTTGTGGCAACTTCTAGAATGACTTACGGTTTCGGAAGGTTCACGTCTTTCATTCACTGGATCCACTGAGGATCTGAGTCCCATTACTAATCGTTCTATATCTATCCATAAGGATTTCATACCCATAAACTTTTCGAGACAACTACGGTCTCTATGGTTTTACCATACCTCTTAAATTACCTTCGAATCCCTCCGGTTAATTGATCTTGAGCTTCAAAACCTTATCATTATCCTTTGGTTTCATTCAACAACTCGTCACTACATTCACAATTCAAATCTTGATCTTAGTACTTCAATAATTCTGCATATAGTAGAATAATCGAAATCTATACCTTATTACTGCCCTCGGAACTTATCCACACGAGGTGATCTCTTCAGCTTCTAGTATAACTGTGGAAAGAAACTCATCAGTTGAAAACTTAAGACTCATTGGCATTAACTACAATCTTAACCTTTCGTCTTTAAGACGATCCTCCGTACAATAAAGTCTCAATATAATTTCTCGGCTAAAATTCCGATTATCCTTCACAACTGGTCTACTTTAATCTCGCGTTATCTTGAACTTGCCTTCTTAGTCCAATCGAGGGAATTCAACTTACTATTTGATGTCCTTCTTAGGGACTCACTACTTGTTGTTGAGCTTGTGATTCTCGTATAAACATCCTATGAGACGTCTCTTAATGACGCGTCCGACTGTATTGAGGTTCTTCACCTTATCCTTAAATATTTCTAGCATTCCTGAAACTCTACCATAAACAAACTTAGTCACTTTACGGTTCGATGGCCACTATTTGGCGTTGAATACTCCTTCGCCAAATCCTTCAAACAATTCTACCACATTAGTCTTCGCCTTTCACAACTTCATTCCTCCTTGGTCACATTCAGCTCTCGGACATTTATCCTAACTGTCATATACTAGACTGAGTTGATCAGGCTCAGTTAGATGTGACCTTTAGAATAATATCCGGAACCCAATGGTCCCACTACTTTTATTGAATCTTTAATGACCCAAGGCACGGTCTGAATCGACCTGCTCTGATACCAATTGTAACACCCATACTAAATTATCTAGAATATTTAGCATGTGTATTAATCTGATACTGGGTACATTAAAATTTTCAATAATAAATACAGTATAAAACTACTGAATGAGTACAAGTAGCTCGTTAATACAAATATCCAAATATCATTTACAATTACATTCTCATATACATAGATAATTCGTCAACCTCCTGAGCTTGACCTTGACGAGCATCCGCACTCCATCCAGCATCTTCCTGAGAATCTTCATCTGAGAACCATTTGGCTACCTGAAAACCTGCACCAGAAGGATAGGGATGAGACATAATGTCTCAGTGAGCTCCTACCCTACCTACTGTTGGCAACCACAGGGAACCTAGGGTCGCCGTGCCTACCTCGGCAATCTTGGGGATACCTATGATCGCCAAGTCTTAACCTTACCCATAGGGGCTACCTGACTGTTCCTGCTAAACTAGTGATCAAGGGGAAACCTAGGATCACTGTCTGAATCTGATACTGAATAGTCATGAGATCTAGACTATAATCTGATATCTGGGTGATCGAGGGGAAACCTAGGATCACCGCCTGATAACTGATACCTGATATCTGATATTTTCTGATAACTATTCTCTGTCTGATAACATATTAAAATATTAACTGATAAATGTCTTTATGTTAGCTGTTAGCGTTGAACAAACAATATTATCTGGGTTCATTTTACGGAATGCCCCCGGGTGGAGTAACCCCGAAGCACATTCCCCTGATAACCGGTGAAAATTCCTATCATATCAGGCTAACACCGGACTCCTCTTGTCGTCGTGCGGTCATCCTTGCGGAATAACACGTCCCACTGGCGTGAACCTCCTGTATCCCACTGGCGTGAATAGCAGAAGACACGACTTAACTTACGCGTATACCCCCCCGTGTCCCACTGGCGTGAACGACGGAAGACGCGAATTAATTAATATATATATATATATCATTATTAGTCTTAACTTATACATGAACCTTTCGTGTCCCACTGGCGTGAACAACGAAAGTCACGGTTTAATATTAATCTTAACTGATGCGTATACCTCCCGTGTCCCACTGGCGTGAACGACGGAAGACGCAAATAGATAATCTTTAAGCTTATGCATGAACCTTTCATGTTCCACTGGCGTGAACGATGAAAGTCACGACTTAAAGGTATTGATCTTAGTCTTTACTCTACGTGAACCATTCGTGTCCCACTGGCGTGAACATCGAAGGCCACGACCTGATCTTACTAATTCTGAACTCTTAACCTATATAAGGTTCTAAACTTGAAACTTGGTATCATTCTCATTAACCTATCAAGGTTCTTGGCCCATCGTTCTCATGAGCCATTCCTAGGGCTTACTTAAGCTTTTAACTTTAATTCATGAATTTCCAAGCTTTGCATAACCTTTGCTCAAGTAAAATCTTAATCTTTAGAAGCCTTGGAATGAACTAAAATGGTGGTTTATGTTTTTAAAACATGTTATAAGAAATCAGTTTCCAAAAGCCATTTTCGCGCGAACCAGGACCCCCAGAACAGCTCAACTAGGTTGGACTGTCCAGGGCTGGTCGCTACAAGCGCCAGTAGACAGAACCTGGTCGCTACAAGCGCCCAGTTCCTCGCTACAAGCGCCAGCCGTCGCTACAAGCGCCAGTGCGGTCGCTACAAGCGCGGCTAGGCAGGGAAAAACCCAGTCTGGTCGCTACAAGCGACAGTCCGTCGCTACAGCGACCGTATCAGTAAAAACCTGTGTAAAACGTGATTTCCACCATTTTGTCCATTTAATGGTACCCATGCTTCTCAAACAAGATAAGTATGATTTTCTTTCATAAATTAACAATTATAACACTCATGAGCAAGGATTAAACAAACAAGGAAATTAGGGTAAACTTGAAAACTTTCTAAAACTTATAAACTTATCAAAGACACTCTAAATTGGTTCTATAATCTGAAGTGAGCTCACCTTAGACTTGGTTTGTTGCTAGCTAATCCTTCACTTGACCCCTTGTTCTATCCCTTGCTTTTCCTTTAACTTTCTTGTTCCAAATTCCTGCAGATTTGCAGTTTCGGACCCCTGACTTCAAACTCGTCCCCAGACTTCAATACTCAGCCAAACCTCACAAAATTGGTACCAAAACGTAGATAATTTCGTTAGCTTTCCACAGCATCAAAGACCACTTGATTCGGAGTTATAGAGAGAGAGTTATTACCATTTAAATGGAGCCCTGTCCCAAATACGGGTTTCTCCAACTTCCTCCAAATCTCTACCCATAACTTCTTCTTCTTTAGGAATCATCATGCAAAATGAATTAGAGGTTTAGGCTCAACAATAGGCACGAAAATTTGAAGTGAGAAAGGAAGATTGAAGTGATTCTTACCTTTCCTTTCTTTAACCTTCTCTTGTTCTAGCTTTGAAATCAAGCTTGCTTGCAATACCTTCTTACAAGAGTTTGGATTAAGAGTTGATGGATGGTTGGAGAGGGAGAGGAGGGCGTGAGAGTAGAGGGAAGAGGGAGGGAGAGGGCTGGTTTTTGGATGAGTGTAGAAGTGTGTAGAATATGAGAGAAAATGGTAAGACATATCTTACCTCTCTTTTCTTATAATTCCTTCCTTTTAAAATATTTACACATTTGCCATTCCACTTATTTACTAAAATGTCATGCTTGCTTCATAAGTTTCTAACACTAATAATCGATACTTATAAGCGGGATATCACGCTTACCATATAAATAAGCCCATTAACTGACAATTTACCAAATTGTCCTTTGCTCAAACATTTCTGACACATCGCCTCAATATTAATAAATATTCGAATCTTAGGCGGGATATTACAATATCTATAAGAATTAAACAACTCACCAAAAATCTGGAAATAACATCATATGAAGACAGTTTTTTCTCGTAGGAAAACTGAAAATTAACCTCATCATGTTGATATGGCGGTGGAATGATATGAAAACAATGTATTCATATTACGATTAGTCATTACGGAAATGTGAGATGAACTACAAAGGAGACTGGGTTGACAATGAGAGATGTCAAAAGCAAAGATCTAAATTTATAGAAGAAATGACGGATGCGTAATTCATATATTTGGGAGGGAAAATGTTAATTTTGAATTCAAATTTCATATCTCATTGAATCTCTTGTTATAAAAGCCTAATCATTTTCATTTATGTCAAAACTAATTATGGCATGTTGTTAAATGTCGTGTTAAATGCCACTTAATAGAAAGAAATGGAGAAGGACCAATTCGACCGATTAAAAAGCAATGATGGACAATAATGACTTTGCAAGTGGTTTGGAGGGAAAAAATTAGGTTTAGGGTTAGCTTAACCTAACAAGCTTTTATAATAAAAGATATGATAAACATATCTTGCATAAACTGTAAAAATTCATATAAACAAAAATCTTAATTTAAAATGAAACTTTAAACTTAGTTTTTGTTAAATCTATGTTTGGTTCTGTTGTGACAATAATTGTTTTTGAAAGAATTGATTTTATAAAATTGATTATTGCTAAATATGTGTCGAAAGTAAAATCATTTATGTTTGGACTTTGGATACATGCATTTAAAAGTGAATTGAATTATATATTAGTGTGTGAAAATCAATTCTAGAATCAAACCTACAGATCTTAGCTTATCATTTCTAGAGAAAAATAAATTCTACTCGAAAACAACCAAACATAATAGAATCAATTAAACATCTCAATAATCAATTTTGGATGATTAAAATTGATTTTAAGAGTTGTCAAATTGATTGTATTAGGTTTGATGATTTAAAAGAGAATTGATTTTTTTTTTGTGTAGAATCGATTCAATTTGAAGTTAGAATTTATAGTTTTTACCTCCTACAATTAATTTTAGTATTAAACTGATGTTACATAAATACAATCAAACATAAGTTACTTTACATTATTCAAAATCAATTTCATCAAAAATTAATTTTAACTAACGCATAACCACTATTAAATGGTTTCTACAATGTCACATCACACTTATGTAACTCAAACATATTATGTTCCAATGATAAAAAAATTAAACAACTTTTATAAAACTCACACTTTTAATGGTTTTTTATTTGCAACTTTTTTTGATAAAATAAATCAATTTTTAATTTGATGAGAGCTTATTTCAACCATTATTTGTTACCATACTATCACATTAACTATTTTCTCTTTTTAATATATCAAGTGGTCTGTTTTAATGCTTCTTTGAAGTACATATAAGTAAAAATAATTATTTATAAACTAATAATAAATATCGATATTAGTAGAGCAAAAAAGGTGATATTAGTTTTTTTTAACAGGTTTTTATTTTTCTTCCATTACAGCATGCCTAACTGCAGATGTCATGTGTGTGCTGAATCCTTCAAGTCTATGAAAAAACTTGAAGATCATCACATTACAGTTCACAAAGGCAAGTATGAATGCCACAAGTGCAAACAGGCTTTTGTTTTAAAAGCATCTAGGGATGACCACTTGAAGAAGAAAGAATGCAGAAAAAGATAAACATTTTATCAAGGATATTTTGTATGTGATCGGCCAATATTATTGGCCCAATTGGCACAGCATGACTTTGTATGACATGCACTTTATTTTTTGTTATGCACACTACATTTTGACCTAAAAAACTAGTATATTACAAAGAGGATATGAGATTTTGGGTTGACTTTTTTATTATTTCAATTATACCCTTAAACAATATTAAGATATAAAACTAGTTGTTTCCACTTTTCATTTCTTTCGAAAAAAACCTCCACTTTTCCTATTCTTGTTTCAATATCTTTTTCAAATCTATATAAATATATCAAACTGCAACAACACATGGTTTTTAACCTCCCACTTTTCCTTCCTTACGAAAACACATAATTCATATTTTGTAAAGCCAATCTTTCAAAATATCTTTTTTTTTTAATAATAAAAAATATCATATCTTTTCCCCTTCAAAAAAGCATTAAAGTGAAGAAGATGTTAAAAAGCATGAACTTGTAATGGAAAGACGCGTATATCACATTAAAGTGAAAAAGATGTTGTAAAAGAATTGCACATAAATGACATTAAAATGAGGAGATTTTGTAAAGTAAAGACACATAAATGACATTAAACACAAAGATTTTGTAACGGAACTACGCATAAATGACATTAAAACGCAGAGATTCTGTAATGGAAAGACGCATAAATCACGTTAAAATGATACGAAATCAGTTAATGCGGATGCACATAAATGACATTAAAATGGATTAACTTTATAATAAAAACATTAAAATACAAATGTAAAAGCGCATAAATGACATGAGCATAAATTCTGAAATGGAAAAACGCATAAATGACATTAAAAAGCCATAATTTTTATAATGGGAAAGCACATAACAGAAATTATGTAACCGGAAGACCCGTCAATGACATTAAATCACAAAATTATGTAACAGGAAGCCGCATAAAAAACATTAAAACGCATGAACTCTGTCACAGGAATGCGTATAAAAGACATTAAAACACATATATTATGCAACGGGAACACACATGAATGTCATTCAAATTCATAAATTCTTTAATGGGAAAACACATAAATGAGATTAAAGGGAATGCGCATAAATGACATTAAGGTCATACTTTTTGTAATTAGAATGCGCATAAATTATATTAGAATACATATATTGTATAATGAGAGACACACTTAAATGACATTAAAATAACGAAATTCTGCAAGTGTAAGACATTAAAATGCATAAATTCTCATTAGTCTCAAATGCACTTGTTTGGATGATGACCAAATTAATAATAATTTTAACTGCCATTAAATTGTCTTTCACTCCTGTTGTTGTTTGTATTGAAATTTTGTTCATACTTTCATAGCTCAACCATTTCGCAACAACCTACGCCGAGATTAAGTGACATTTTAATGAAAATGTATCTGTATTTTACGATTATTTTTTCTTGCTCGATCATAACAAATAAAGAATGGAAACAATCAACAAAATGCAGTATATTATATTTGAAAATGTTGTGCATTATTTAAAAAACAAAACATGATAATACAATAAAATCATTCAAATACATTGCCAAAAACTGACATAAATTTTAACGCAACGAAAACTGATATGTCAGAACAACGAACAAAAATACAAATTCTCATTCATTCATGTCATTACCAACCATGACTTCCGCGCCTTCATGATTTCTTCGAGCAACAATTATACACTTCCAACGTCCTCCAATTTTGAAGTGCTCATTTGGAAGGTATCCAAAAATTAGAATGCAATCCCATTTGTTGGCACAATCATCAATCATAACCAAAGAAGTAGTATGTTTGTTTAATGTCAACTCGCAAAACCCATGTTACTCAAACATCTACAAACAACAACAAAAAAAAGTACAATAAAAACTAGACATATTGGACTTATATGCGATTTTCTCTAATATATCTATAAGAATTAAACAACTCACCAAAAATCTGGAAATAACATCATATGAAGACAGTTTTTTCTCGTAGGAAAACTGAAAATTAACCTCATCATGTTGATATGGCGGTGGAATGATATGAAAACAATGTATTCATATTACGATTAGTCATTACGGAAATGTGAGATGAACTACAAAGGAGACTGGGTTGACAATGAGAGATGTCAAAAGCAAAGATCTAAATTTATAGAAGAAATGACGGATGCGTAATTCATATATTTGGGAGGGAAAATGTTAATTTTGAATTCAAATTTCATATCTCATTGAATCTCTTGTTATAAAAGCCTAATCATTTTCATTTATGTCAAAACTAATTATGGCATGTTGTTAAATGTCGTGTTAAATGCCACTTAATAGAAAGAAATGGAGAAGGACCAATTCGACCGATTAAAAAGCAATGATGGACAATAATGACTTTGCAAGTGGTTTGTAGGGAAAAAATTAGGTTTAGGGTTAGCTTAACCTAACAAGCTTTTATAATAAAAGATATGATAAACATATCTTGCATAAACTGTAAAAATTCATATAAACAAAAATCTTAATTTAAAATGAAACTTTAAACTTAGTTTTTGTTAAATGTATGTTTGGTTCTGTTGTGACAATAATTGTTTTTGAAAGAATTGATTTTATAAAATTGATTATTGCTAAATATGTGTCGAAAGTAAAATCATTTATGTTTGGACTTTGGATACATGCATTTAAAAGTGAATTGAATTATATATTAGTGTGTGAAAATCAATTCTAGAATCAAACCTACAGATCTTAGCTTATCATTTCTAGAGAAAAATAAATTCTACTCGAAAACAACCAAACATAATAGAATCAATTAAACATCTCAATAATCAATTTTGGATGATTAAAATTGATTTTAAGAGTTGTCAAATTGATTGTATTAGGTTTGATGATTTAAAAGAGAATTGATTTTTTTTTTTTGTGTAGAATCGATTCAATTTGAAGTTAGAATTTATAGTTTTTACCTCCTACAATTAATTTTAGTATTAAACTGATGTTACATAAATACAATCAAACATAAGTTACTTTACATTATTCAAAATCAATTTCATCAAAAATTAATTTTAACTAACGCATAACCACTATTAAATGGTTTCTACAATGTCACATCACACTTATGTAACTCAAACATATTATGTTCCAATGATAAAAAAATTAAACAACTTTTATAAAACTCACACTTTTAATGGTTTTTTATTTGCAACTTTTTTTGATAAAATAAATCAATTTTTAATTTGATGAGAGCTTATTTCAACCATTATTTGTTACCATACTATCACATTAACTATTTTCTCTTTTTAATATATCAAGTGGTCTGTTTTAATGCTTCTTTGAAGTACATATAAGTAAAAATAATTATTTATAAACTAATAATAAATATCGATATTAGTAGAGCAAAAAAGGTGATATTAGTTTTTTTTAATAGGTTTTTATTTTTCTTCCATTACAGCATGCCTAACTGCAGATGTCATGTGTGTGCTGAATCCTTCAAGTCTATGAAAAAACTTGAAGATCATCACATTACAGTTCACAAAGGCAAGTATGAATGCCACAAGTGCAAACAGGCTTTTGTTTTAAAAGCATCTAGGGATGACCACTTGAAGAAGAAAGAATGCAGAAAAAGATAAACATTTTATCAAGGATATTTTGTATGTGATCGGCCAATATTATTGGCCCAATTGGCACAGCATGACTTTGTATGACATGCACTTTATTTTTTGTTATGCACACTACATTTTGACCTAAAAAACTAGTATATTACAAAGAGGATATGAGATTTTGGGTTGACTTTTTTATTATTTCAATTATACCCTTAAACAATATTAAGATATAAAACTAGTTGTTTCCACTTTTCATTTCTTTCGAAAAAAACCTCCACTTTTCCTATTCTTGTTTCAATATCTTTTTCAAATCTATATAAATATATCAAACTGCAACAACACATGGTTTTTAACCTCCCACTTTTCCTTCCTTACGAAAACACATAATTCATATTTTGTAAAGCCAATCTTTCAAAATATCTTTTTTTTTATAATAAAAAATATCATATCTTTTCCCCTTCAAAAAAACATTAAAGTGAAGAAGATGTTAAAAAGCATGAACTTGTAATGGAAAGACGCGTATATCACATTAAAGTGAAAAAGATGTTGTAAAAGAATTGCACATAAATGACATTAAAATGAGGAGATTTTGTAAAGGAAAGACACATAAATGACATTAAACACAGAGATTTTGTAACGGAACTACGCATAAATGACATTAAAACGCAGAGATTCTGTAATGGAAAGACGCATAAATCACGTTAAAATGATACGAAATCAGTTAATGCGGATGCACATAAATGACATTAAAATGGATTAACTTTATAATAAAAACTTTAAAATACAAATGTAAAAGCGCATAAATGACATGAGCATAAATTCTGAAATGGAAAAACGCATAAATGACATTAAAAAGCCATAATTTTTATAATGGGAAAGCACATAACAGAAATTATGTAACCGGAAGACCCGTCAATGACATTAAATCACAAAATTATGTAACAGGAAGCCGCATAAAAAACATTAAAACGCATGAACTCTGTCACAGGAATGCGTATAAAAGACATTAAAACACATATATTATGCAACGGGAACACACATGAATGTCATTCAAATTCATAAATTCTTTAATGGGAAAACACATAAATGAGATTAAAGGGAATGCGCATAAATGACATTAAGGTCATACTTTTTGTAATTAGAATGCGCATAAATTATATTAGAATACATATATTGTATAATGAGAGACACACTTAAATGACATTAAAATAACGAAATTCTGCAAGTGTAAGACATTAAAATGCATAAATTCTCATTAGTCTCAAATGCACTTGTTTGGATGACGACCAAATTAATAATAATTTTAACTGCCATTAAATTGTCTTTTCATTCCTGTTGTTGTTTGTATTGCAATTTTGTTCATTGTATGAAACTTTCATAGCTCAACCATTTCGCAACAACCTACGCCGAGATTAAGTGACATTTTAATGAAAATGTATATGTATTTTACGATTATTTTTTCTTGCTCGATCATAACAAATAAAGAATGGAAACAATCAACAAAATGCAGTATATTATATTTGAAAATGTTGTGCATTATTTAAAAAACAACATGATAATACAATAAAATCATTCAATACATTGCCAAAAACTGACATAAATTTTAACGCAACGAAAACTGATATATCAGAACAACGAACTAAAATACAAAGTCTCATTCATCCATGTCATTACCAACCATGACTTCCGCGCCTTCATGATTTCTTCGAGCAACAATTATTTGCTTCCAACGTCCTCCAATTTTGAAGTGCTCATTTGGAAGGTATCCAAAAATTAGAATGCAATCCCATTTGTTGGCACAATCATCAATCATAACCAAAGAAGTAGTATGTTTGTTCAATGTCAACTCGCAAAACCCATGTTACTCAAGCATCTACAAACAACAACAAAAAAAAGTTCAATAAAAACTAGACATATTGGACTTATATGCGATTTTCTCTAATATATCTATAAGAATTAAACAACTCACCAAAAATCTGGAAATAACATCATATGAAGACAGTTTTTTCTCGTAGGAAAATTGAAAATTAACCTCATCATGTTGATATGGCGGTGGAATGATATGAAAACAATGTATCCATATTACGATTAGTCATTACGGAAATGTGAGATGAACTACAAAGGAGACTGGGTTGACAATGAGAGATGTCAAAATAAAAGATCTAAAGTTATAGAAGAAATGACGGATGCGTAATTCATATATTTGGGAGGGAAAATGTTAATTTTGAATTCGAATTTCATATCTCATTGAATCTCTTGTTATAAAAGCCTAATCATTTTCATTTATGTCAAAACTAATTATGGCACGTTGTTCAATGTCGTGTTAAATGCCACTTAATAGAAAGAAATGGAGAAGGACCAATTCGTCCGATTAAAAAGCAATGATGGACAATAATGACTTTGCAAGTGGTTTGGAGGGAAAAAATTAGGTTTAGGGTTAGCTTAACCTAACAAGCTTTTATAATAAAAGATATGATAAACATCTCTTGCATAAACCGTAAAAATTCATAAAAACAAAAATCTTAATTTAAAATGAAACTTTAAACTTAGTTTTTGTTAAATGTATGTTTGGTTCTGTTGTGACAATAATTGTTTTTGAAAGAATTGATTTTATAAAATTGATTATTGCTAAATATGTGTCGAAAGTAAAATCATTTATGTTTGGACTTTGGATACATGCATTTAAAAGTGAATTGAACTATATATTAGTGTGTGAAAATCAATTCTAGAATCAAACCTACAAATCTTAGCTTATCATTTCTAGAGAAAAATAAATTTTACTCGAAAACAACCAAACATAATAGAATCAATTAAACATCTCAATAATCAATTTTGGATGATTAAAATTGATTTTAAGAGTTGTAAAATTGATTGTATTAGGTTTGATGATTTAAAAGAGAATTGATTTTTTTTTTTTTTGTGTAGAATCAATTCAATTTGAAGTTAGAATTTATAGTTTTTACCTCCTACAATTAATTTTAGTATTAAACTGATGTTACATAAATACAATCAAACATAAGTTACTTTACATTATTTAAAATCAATTTCATCAAAAATTAATTTTAACTAACGCATAACCAAACGTACAATTCTATAATAACACACTAGCTATTGTATTGGCAAAGCTTTAGGGGAGTGTATTGAATTAGGATTTTAAAAGACAATTTTTGTTTTAAAAAAGTCTTAAGTATTTTAAAAGACTTTGCAAGATTTTAATGACTTTGATGATCTTAAAAGACTGTCGAGATTTACAATTTGGATTTCAATGTATTTAACTCGTAAGATTTTAAAGTATTTCAAATGATTTTATGGATTTCAAAATATTTCAAAAAATTATATGAATTTTTAAAGACTCATTAAAAAAATGATCATAACACACTCTCTTTCACAATATTCTCAATACAAACTCTTTTATTTATTTTATTTTATTTTTTTATGAGAGAGGAGAGAGAGATAAAGAGAGAGGGGGGAAAGAGAGAGGAGTGAGGGGAAGAGAGAGAGAAGGGAGGAGAGAGAGGAGGGAAAAGAGAGAGTGAGAGATAGATAAAGAGAGAGGGGGGAAGAGAGAAAGTGTGAGAAAGAAGGGATGAGAGAGAGGAAGAGAGAGAGTGAGAGGGAAGGGATGAGAGAGAGGAGAGAGATAATAAAATGTTAAAAGAAAAAACAATCCTAAGAAATCTCATGTTTTTATAAAAGACTTTTTTATGCTAAAATTTCACTAGAAAATCCCATAAAATTCATCAAAATCCAATTTATTAAATAATTCTTCAAAATTTGAATGATTTTAAATACCACAAGACTTTTTTTAAGTAATGAAGAGTCTTGATCGAATATCAAAACACTTTTTTTAAGTTACAAAGAGTCTTGATTAAACACTACAATACTTTTTCATGATAAAAAACTCTTTAAATTTTTTTAGAATCTTAGTTCAATACGGCCCTTATGTGATTTACTTTTCTTTGAATACTACTACTAGTAGTAACCTGTTGGGATACGACGTCAATGTATTTTGATTTATACAAAGATTGAAATCATTAACAAAAAAATATTGTGGGTTTTATAAAATATAAATTTTGTGGAACTAAAAGTCTAATAAAAATTATAAATAAAATTTATTTTAAGTAGTCTAATAGTTAAAAATTTATCCCTTAAATTGAATAAGTGGATGATCAAGATTTAAACTTTGACTTTCTGTATATCGTATTGTCTCAGCCAATTAAATATTAAGACACGCTCACAAGTACAAAAAGAATTTTTTTTCTTTTTCAGACAAAAAGAAAAAATTTACTAACTCCAATTCTTTCTTTTCACCGGTAAAATTGACTCCAATAGATTTACCTATACCCCTCACATCCTCCACATCCACTTTCTCAGTGCATAATGACCCAATCGTGCCAATCATTATTTACAAAAACTGAAGAAGAAGAACCAGCCATTGCATTTTGAGAAACCAACGCCGCCGACATGTTTTCCAAATTTGTAATATAATCCATTTTTGGTTGTTCAAAAAAAAATATATTTTTAGATTTATTGAATAACTAATGTATAAGATTTAAATATAGATTAAATACATAAATTATTAAACGAATTTAAAAAGTGATTTTTTTATAATATAATAGACATATAGCCGAACCATATTATAAAAAAATCACTTTTTCATATGATATAGGTAATCAAAACATATTTAATTTTTTTTGATTGGATTGGAGTTTTTCATACAAATCAGCGGTGGTTATTACTTTTCTGAGTTTCTCATTCCTTCTCTTTCAAGTCTTTCTAATATCAATTCCTATTAGGTTAGATTGTACAATGCAGTGTTGAAAGATGCACATATTGGGCAACCAAAGCAATGCAATATTGAACTCTATTCCTATGATATAAGCGACACCTCCTTCTTCCAGCATAATCTATTTCTCAATCTCGATCTTGTGTTGTGCATCATCAAAAGTAAGCTAAATATATAACATTCTATATAACTGTCGCACACTCCTTTTGTTAGTTTGCACAAAAAGTGTTTGATGAAATGTCTACTACATATATATCTTGTTAATGTTAATTCTATTCATATAATTTTCAACCATAAAAAGTGTGTTAGAGAGACTGTTGTCAACAATGAATTTGTCCAAGTGGTAAAAGAATTGGTCCCCTTAAGCAAGTCGTCATTAGTTTGATCTTTGACTCTTGTGTATGGGAAAAATTCGGTTGGGAGAGGAGAACCCACTTTGTATGTCTCACAAGCTCCCTAACTCTGATTAGTCATCGCTAAACGGCGGTACAAACTTCATACCAATAACATAGTATCCCAAAATGGGGAAGAAAAAAAAAAGGGTTTGTTAGCATAATGTTAAACTATGCATCAATATGTTCGTCCTTTGTTGCTCTTGCTATTTTCCCAACCATTTTGTTCTTGTCTGATCTTTTTATTCCTATTCTGTCATTTTATTGACTGAAAGTTGTATAATATGACTTCCTTAAGCTAACATGAGTTCCAATAATCAATCTCCCTCGTGATCTTCTTTAGAATTAAAGATAATATCACTCGAATAACGAAAGCTATGCTGGCAGCCATTCGAAGATTCAACACAGCGGCAGAACAAACTGCACGCCTAACTAAATTCGCTCTTCAAGCTCCAAAATATGTGAGTGAGCTTCTTCTCTCTTTACTCTCCTTAATTTGGTCTTTATGAAGTTTTTGGAATTTCGAGCATGCTTTAGTTATTGGAAATATTAAGGCGAGTGTTGGACACCAACATGTCTATAGAAACCTATATTTAGGTTCAAAGTTTTTCTTTGGTCCGAGTTTGAAATTATAGTTGATGGAAATGTTATTCATCTATTGTTTTGCTTACATCCTTCAACATTATTGTTTCAGGTAGAAGTGGAATTTGCCGATGGTAGTGTATTCAAGTTGTCTGCTGAATTTCTTAGAATAAATAGCCCTGCAGTTGATGGAAAAATTAGATCAATTGGAGGTGAAAAGGTAACTTCACCATTTCAATGTTATTTGCGGAATTTTCATTTTTGCAAAATAAGCACCCCATATCTATAGGGTTTGTTTGGATTGTCTTATTTGAGTTTATCTACTGCATAAACATTTGCAACACTGTTTGCGAGAGCTTATGGAAACAATGTATACATGTTATAAACTGTTTCCAGCTTATTTCCATAAGCTCATCAGGATAGCTTATTAAAACAGCTTATAGTTTATATGAAAAAAATTTGAGTTGATTCTTTTGTTATAGAAATAATTTATACATAAGCACTTATGATTAGTGTTTGTTGTGCTATAAGTGCTTAGTTAAGTTATTTATCCAAACAAAATCATAGCCCAGTCTTATATTAGTTTCGTTCCTATCATTTTACTTCCTAATCGCTCATTTTCTAAACTTTTGATTTGAATTCAGTTGATTCCTTTCCAATGATACTTCTTTTGTTGATGATCCTATTGAACTAGGTGATATCTGGAAGACGCCATGTGGGAATTATGTCCGCAGAACCAGTAGGAAACTATGGGGTAAGGTACAACAATTTCTGACACTAGAAATAACATTCTTGGCCTAAAATCTACATCTAATACTTTCTCTAAATTAAATCCTTGTTCTTCTATTGGATGGCCCAGGCTCAATTTTGACGACTTGCATAAAACCGGTATTTATTCCTGGGATTATTTCTATCATCTAGGAAGCAACAAGTTTACCCTCATGAGAAATTACATTAAAACACTGAAGAAACACGGGCTTAGTCGAGATCCACGAGGAAGAAAGTGATGCAGACTTCTGTTTGATTACCCAAATATAGTTTGAGATGTGTTTAGCAGTTGTCACTTAACTGAATGACCCTCTGGTAACTTCATTTGTTGTGACTGAAACTTGTGATATTGTAGATTGAAATTTGAATGATGGGCATCAATATAATGAGTCTACACTTTGAACTTAGAAAAACAGAAGGGAAAAATTAAAGAGTTCTTTGCATTCTTTTTTCTCAACTTTCTTTCTTCATTCACCAGGGATGACGAAAATATCATCTCATAATCTGCCAGGGCAGTTCTGTATTTTCTTTAAAGCTCCTGATTTCATTTTGGATCAAGCTTTATTTTAATTATTATATAGTGACTTTTTTTTATTATAATTATTATGCAGGATTTATTATAATGTTTATCTTCTGTTTGCTTGAGCAGCAGAATTTGTATTGCACCTTTCAAAACAACTTGTTATGGATCCACTTTCAAAAGATTTTAGATATTCTTTCAATATGTTAACATTTAAAATGATTGAAGATAAACTTTTTTTAGTACAAAGAGGGCCTAAATCCAAAAAAAGAAAAAAAACTACGGAGAAATTAGCATAATCTCCAATAACACTAGCGAGGATCAATTGGTTTAGCTGCAATGTACAATTCTGAGAACCGTTTGTGTTGATGATGATTCAACGCAACAGGAACAATTTGGGTTTTCAGATTCAACGCGATTGGAACGTATTAAGAAAGATTTGAAGACGTGAGTTTTTGAGTGCAAAGATTTTGTGTGATGATAACTTTTACGTTCTTCAGCAGTGAGTTTTTGGTTCAATTTGGGTTCAAGTTCAATTTTAATTTTTTCAAAAAGGTTCGGTTTCAATAGCAGTTCGGTTCATAACTTTTACATAACGGTTCAGTTCATAACCTTTACACAACAGTTTGGTTCAGTTTGGTATAGCAGTTCAGTTTTTGGTTTTTTTTTGTCCACCCCTACAATTCTCATACAAACTACAATGAATACCACAATCAAACGTATTAGCAAGAGCATTAGCACACATATTCGCCCCACGGTAAGTAGGATAGATCTTGACCTCGCAATCCAACTCTGGTGAATCAATTTTCAGGATCAGTCTCCACCCAAAACCAATAACATCATTTCACCTCACCCTTTCTAAAACTCTTCATTGCAACTTCCAAATCAGTCCAAAGCTCCACAAAGTTGAAACCTCTAATTCTAGCAACTTCCAGCCCTTTACAAACACCCTACAACACCGCCACACAAGCATTACACACACCAATATACATAGAAAATCCACATATCCAGTTACCATCATGACCTCGAATCAAACCACCTCAATCAGACACCACTCCACCTCTAACCTCACCATCTGTATTCAACATTACCCAACCCACAGGAGGCGGATTCCATCCAATATCAACTCATATTTTAGAAATCACATGTGAGCTTCTGGTACTCTTCACAGATTGACTATAGATAGAATCAATAGGCATGGTTTTGGTCCAACTATAAGGTCTCACAAAATATGTGACATGTAGGTCATTATTCCTCCAACTCCACAAAGAATGACACACCACATTCTGAAATTGACTCCAGGCTACATCCAAGTCAAAATCCTAATTATAAGATAGATTAAAATCAATCCACTATAACAAGTCTCCTTGAAAAAAAGCATGCCTAGCTTCAAGAGGTACACTATTAAATCAAACTAATATAGCTACCCACTAACCCGCATAGGAAATGCACGTTACTTCTTCCTCAGGCCAATCTGAAACTCGATGCAAATACAATATGATTTCTCGACTTGGCACATGAGAAATATGAAGTACTGCATTATTTTTTTTCGTGTGACAGAATGAAATACTTCCTCTTATCACTGTTATAAACAAATTGTCAAGTTTATTGAAGAGAATATTTGTTTATCATAGTAACGGGATGAAGTACCGCTTAATTTTAGGAAATAAAAACAATACAAGACCATAGAACCTTACAGCAAGTTGAACTAATTAAAAAGTGAAAAACAATGAAAGGAAAACTATGAAATATGGTTGATTTCTTTTACGGATTTTTTGTTTTTTGAAATTAAATATTTTTTTTTTTTGTCATTTTACATTTATGTCAAAAAACAACTAAATTTGTCACGCTTTAATTTTAATCAACTATCTTTCCAGTTAAAATTATCAGTTATATGCTAGTTTTTCAACCATCAACAAGTTTATAGTTTAATTTTACCAAACAAGAGGCTATATCAAACCAATTGATGAGAAGTTGGGTTAACAAAAAATCGCACAAGGAGAAAAAGTGTAAAGAAAATGATAGTACGGATGGACAAATCTATTTGAAAATGGTTATTTTTTATAGTGGTTAGATCTTCTATATTAATGTCGGCTTATTTGTTAATCACGTTGGGTCAGCCGATCTCTCGTTTGATTTTATTTTTAAAATTACTCACATATTCGCAATGTTTTAGAAAAAATCTTACTAAATAAGATTGGATACGTGAATATAAATAAACTCCTACGAAGGAAATCCAATAAAATGAGTATTTTTTTAACTCTTCTTAAGATATAAATATAAATAATTTATTTTTTTGGAGGAATATAAATAATTTCTATTTGTAGAAGATAAAAATAAAGTTTTAAAAATATTCTAAGAATATTTGTTTAATTAGATAATAAAAAAATATATTTAACTATGATAAATAAATAAATAAATAAATAATTATATGTTAGCATCGTTGATAATTGATTAAAATGGAAAACACAAAATAAAATACAAAAATGCATTTTAAAATACTTCATTTTTCTTCTTCCCCTTTGCCACTTTCGATCCTTGGTTTGAGAAGGGTGAATTATGACCTCAATAGTCAATACCAACAAACCAATGAAGAAACCAGCTATAATTTTCGCCAAACATTTAGTATTATATCAAACCATAACAATTATTGCAAATTTTATTTAAGAAAAAATTGCAAATTTGTGTTTTTCCTAAGTCGGGCCCTGAGTTAAGAATAAAAAAAGGGAAATAAAATAGAAATGAAAGAATATCCATGCCCACCACACATTGGAAGCCACACATCTATATTCTATACATTTGAGGTTTATTCTCAAATGTATATATGGTAGTGTTTTTCTAAGTTGACACGTGGCAGCCTCAAATAAACCGAGCCTTCTCATGCAATTGACAATTAATGTGTTGATGGATTAATGAAATTCATGAGTCTATGAATTAATGAAATGAATTAATCTATATTTTTAATTTCATAACAATTATAGTATTATAATACAATTTTAATATCATATATTTTATTGAATGTCAAAGAAATATGGAAGGAAATCAATATTTTAATTTTTATTTTTATTTTCGTAATAATAGTATAAAAATAATATTGTGAGACAGTTTATTTGGTTAAGACAATGTTAAAAATAATTTCCCAATGCCAAATTGTCAGCATTTCCAAGAGTAAAGAATATAACTTTTTGCTACAATGTAAAGGCTATGATAGGAGATGAAGCAAGCTTGCATAGGGCAAAGCAGCAGCAATTGCCACCAAAGATGAAAGTGTCATAGTATATAAGATTTGCATCCACAAAATATATGAATAAATAAATTTTCCTTTGAGGTATAAAAATATTTTTTTTTTTTGTAGAAATGAAAAAGAATCTAAGATTTTTGTCATTACAGAATAAAAAAATATATATAAATAAAACTATGGTATATTTAAAAAGGAAAAATGAAAATAAAAATATAAAAAGGTATTTTAGAATACCTCATTTCTTCTTCTATTATCTTCTCCTTTGCCAGTTTCGATCCATGGTTTGGGAGGTCAAATTATGACTTTATGACCATCAAACCAATGAAGAAACTGACAATAATTTTTACCAAACATATTATAAAATATTGAGCCATAGCAATTATTGCAAACTTGTGCTTTTTCCATATCGGGCCGCTTAGTTAGAAAAATAAAATAAAAATAGGGAAAGGGCCGCAAATTTCTTCTAATTTTTGAAAAAGAAAACCGAAGATTATTTGAAAATGATTCTTAGGACAAAGATTTGAAGACACTCACAAAAAAATAAAACATGAAGGAAAAATAATAAGTATTTTTTAACCTCTCAAAAAAAATAAGTATTTTCTAAATAACTATAACTATATTGAAAAAAAAACTATATGATATACATTTGTATAATTGTGTGGTGAAATATTGTGTCTAAACCCTTATGTCCGAACAAAAATTGCTCTTGAAATTATGGAAGTTTTAAATTTGTGAGTAGTTGCTTTACCAATGCGTTCTTTAGTCTTGAGTGGGGAATGGATTCTCTCAAGTGGAATTCTCTCCATTTTTCTCCATTGTTACATCTACACCACTAAATATGAGAGAGAAAAGGAGATATTAAATTATAAAGAAAAAAAGGATATTGAGTGTGTGGTTAAGATGTAACAATTGAGAAAAATTGAGAAAAATACACTTGAGAGAATCCATTCCCGTCTTGAGTGTATCAAAATTACAAATACATTTTTAAATGTCTCTTTTGTTTGAAATTTTATGAATAAAATTGACTATTAAAAAACAAATTTTAGAACCAAAATGATTAACAAAAGACGTTCGAATTCAAAATGATCAATTTAAAATATACTTAATGATGTGTTTGCAATTTCGATAAATTTAAGAGTAGAGAACTAAAAAAATAATCATAGAAAAGGAAGGGATGTGTGTACAAAAGAAGGGACTTAAACAAATAGTGCTCAAATGCTTTGGGTGGAGCATTTTCTATTTTTCTTTTATTGAATCATTTAATTCCAACAAAATTTGCTACATAAGGACAAATGCTACATTGATCTCAAACCCCTCTAAATGTAATTCAGAATGGGCCATTAAAGAACTGTATGGAGAAGTCTAGAACACTCCCAAGTCACAATCATATGATCTCAAGCATCTTTTGGTCCAGAAATGTCCAATAAATCCTATAAATTTCAATGTAAACATAAACTTTCGTGTCTTTACGAATACACAACATTAACAACCCTTTCTCCTAAAAAAAACATTAACACCCCTCTTTCCTAAAAAAAAACAACGATACCCCTCTAGCATCTTTGTGAAACAAAAGAAAAATGGCCACAACTCTACCAAATATGAGGTTCTATGACACCATTCCACCTTCACTGATTTTCGTCCTTGCACATGAAAAGTGGATAAACAGATCCTATATTCAAATTACGCAGAAAAATACCAAAAAGAAAGTTACGTTCAAAGAGCTCTAATAATTAATTTAACCTTCTATAAGGTAAAATAATAATCAGTATAAAGATCAAACTATTGTATAAATATATAGAAAAGGTATCTTAGGTCCCATACATTTTTAAAAAGTATTTTTTTGTTTTCAATTTCTAAAATATATACCTTCATTTTAAATTATTAATAAGGAAAAAAATTAACAGAGAGATGGAGGACTAGTGTAGTCAACAATTGTGATCCAGGGAAGATGGAAGGGACGCTGCAAAGAATGCATATTTAGAAACAACAATAAAAAAAAAATGTTTCGCGTTTGTAAGGCTCAACTAGCAATGTTAATATTGTTAGGTTGCATATTTTCAATCGGGATCTTACAATTGTATGTATGTGTTTTAGATGATGCATGTCACTTCGTCTGCAGACAAAAAACATTGTATTTCCATTTTCAAATTTTTTGAAAATGCTAGAACTATTTTAAAAATTATATAAGAAAATGGTGATATTATGTAGAAATGTTAGATTTCTTTGTACAAAAAAAATCTAATTATAATTGTGATACATTTATTTATTTACAAAAGTTATTAAGAGTCTTATAGAAGATTAAATTTTAACTTTTGAATTATACATTTCATTTTAATTTTCTTAAAAAAACGTACATATCTGTAATGATTAGAAAGAAAAAACCATAGTAAAAAAGATTTGCATCCACAGTAAAAATTTATCCCTAGTACTTTTATTTAGAACAAACACAAATGGAGAGAGAGGGGCGATGGCTGCAGGAAACTGGGGCAACCGCGCCGGCACTCCTTTTCACCGGCAGAGAGGCTTTTTAGGGGGGAAGGGGGCCAAGCAGGGTGCCAGAAAATGGGGAGGGGGGAAGATTGGTCTGTTGTGAGCAAGCGACGGAGGAAAGCGCACAAACAGGGTGATCGAGGACAGGACGGACGACGGGGCTTTTCGCGGCAAGGAGGTTCTAAGGTTTGGCAGCATCAACAGTCTAGGGTTAAGGGTCTTTCACGACAGAGGTTTGGGGTTTTCGACCAACTGGGTAATCGATCACGGCATGGTGCGACGGGTGTAACAAGTAATTGGATGGTGCAACAACACACTGCCAATAGAAACTTACGACCATCTGAGACTGATTCACGAGTGCAGCCAACAGGTCGTCTTCTCTGTTTCACGCGTGCAGCCACAGGTTTTCTCCCTGCACGTGCGGCGATGGCAGATGGGCGGAAGATGCGGTCACGTTCGCTTGCCGACAGTGATGTGAATTTGGGGTCAGAATTGCAGCGGTTTGTCACCTTCTACTTTACGAATGTGCCAGATTTAATTCCTTATTTCTATTTAAAATCTGCTTTTGAGGTTTGCAGCATGCTTGATAATTTGTTTTTGTCACGTAAATGTAATGTGCATGGACAAATTTATGGTTCCGTTAGATATGCAAACGTGAAAGATGTGGATAAATTGTTGAAATCTTTGAATAATGTGATTTTTGGACAGTTTCGTGTTTGGGCGAAGGTTGCACGTTTTAACCGTGATGACCCTGGTGTGAGGGCAAAGGTGAAAGGTATGGGAGAGGGGCTGGAGAGGAGAGGACGAGGGGGGGGGGCAAGAGGCTGGGTAAGGGAAGAAATATTGAGCGTTGGAAATGGGGAGATGGTGAGGGAGAAATTTATGAGCGAGGGAGAAAAGAAGTTGGTGAAGGAGAAAAAATTATGGAAGGGAGAGGCGGTGAAGGTGAGGGAGAAAAAATCAAAACAATGGGGAGGAAAGATGTAGGTGTTTGAGGGCGTGAAGAGGGGAGGGAGACAGTGAGGTTGGGTTTGGAGACGGGGGAGGGTGGTGGTGCCAAGGGTGGAGGTGCGTTTGCGTTGGAGGGGAGGGAGTTGAAGGCTGAAGTGGTGAAACCGGTTGGCTTGAATTCATCTTTTGCGGATGCGGTCCAAAGAGGAATTTCATCTAACGGTGGTGTTCGGAACATTGGGGCACAGGCTCGCAAGTTGGTTTGCATGTATAGATGATCTTCTGAAGATTTATCTTGGGTGCGTAAGGGAGTGGTAGCCACAGTTTTAAATGGTGAAGTTATTCCGGTTATTCAAACGTGTATAGCTGATGCGGGTTTTGAGGATCTAGATATCATTCCTTTGGGTGGTGATAAAGTGTATGTTCGCAGTTTGTCTAATTTGGATGTCATGTCCGTGTTTTCTGTGGCATGTGATTTTTTTTAACTTATTCTTTATCAATCCTGTGTGCTGGAATAAGAATGTGGTGCCCTATGAGCGAGGAGCATAGGTACGTATTTATGGTATTCCTCTTCATGCTTGGAACGCGGCGTTCTTTAAGTTATGTGTGTTTGACAGTGGAAGATTTTTAAGGGTGGACAACAACACTTTGGCTAAGGAACACTTTGATTATACACGTGTTTTGTTAGCCACTTCATCCCTGGAAATCATCAATTCTACGGACAACTTATTGGTAGATGGGGTTTTGGTAACAGTGAAAATTGTTGAGGAATGAGGCTTTTCTATTGGGGAGGATGCTTATTTGTTGGAAGATGACGACGAGTCCAAGGTGTCTTTTCCTGATAATATTATTGATCATGAGGTCCCTGATACTGGTGAACACATAGCTGGTTTAGTTAATGACTTAGCTGAGGATTGGGAGGCGGCGGATAAAGTAAGTAATCATCAGTCTTTTTTGACTCATAAGCATGTTCCACAGGAAGTCGTTCATTCACAGGAGGCATGTTATTTGTGTGTCTAGCGGGTCTCTACCTGAGGGTGGGGATGTTCACTCACCGGCGTTGGAAGAGGTGGAAAGTGAGTTTTGTGACCAAACAGTGGCGCATCCTTTACCTGATAGTAATGAGGGTAGTGCTGGTCCGGTTCCAGAAGGTTTGGCTTCGGTGTTGGGTAGTGAAGGAAAAAGCTTTGTGGCGAATGTTGGCATTACACGGAGACAACAACTCTCTTGTCCTCATGTGGATTCGCGTTCCGCTACTTCTAGTCCATGGAGCTTAGAATGGCTTCATGATCATGTTCATGGTGACGCGGGTGTGGTTTTCTCTTCCACAAAAAAAAAAAAAAACTACGAAACTTTTTCCTTCAGGCTTGGTGGCGGATAAAAAAAGGAGTTCTGGTGGTTTTCTTAAATGCACTGCTTCTAGTTTTAAGAAAATTGCTAGGCTTCCAGAGAATGATAGGAATCAGGTGCTCAAAGTCTTGAAGAAGACAGTTCAGAAGCGTACTCGAGATAAGAGGTCCAATAGTAATGGGAATCAGGTATCTGCTTCTTCTTCATCTGTTAAAAATGATTGGAAAAATTGGGTACATGGTAATGACGAGGTTGTAAAGGAGGATACCACTGTTTTTGGTAAGGCTCTAGGCGTTAATTTGGATAGTGAAAAACAGAACATGTTTAGCGTTTTGTCAAGAGTAAGGAGAGGTAATAATGCTAGTGGGGAGGGAGTCACGAAGAAGGGGAAGCTTTAGTCAGGTAGGGGCGGCGGTGTGTAGGGGTGTTAGTGTTGTTAATGAAGATTATTTCTTGGAATGTGCGGGGGTTGGGTGGTTTGGAGAAAAGACAAGAAGTCTGTAAATTAATTGTTGAGAAATCACCTTCTATTGTTTGCCTTCAGGAGATGAAGTTGTCAGTTGTGGATGATTTTATTTGTGCAGCGTTGTGGGGTAACTTGACGCAGTCTTACTCTTTTTGTCCTTCTTTGGGGGCGTCTGGAGGCTTGTCTGTTATGTGGGATTCCGCTGTTGTGGAGGTGTGGTCTTCGTGTAGTCAGGAACATGTGTTAATTATTCATGGTCGCTTCATCTCCAGCGGTTGGGGGGGAAATTTGTTTGTTTGTGTGGTGATTTTAATGCGGCTTTACGTGGTCTGTCTGACCATTGTCCCGTGACTTTATCTGTGGATGAGGAGAATTGGGGTCCAAGGCCAATCCGGATGTTGAAATGCTGGTTTGATATTCCAGGGTACCAACAGTTTGTGCGCGAAAAATGACGGTTTTTTCAGGTGGAAGGGTGGGGCGATTTTGTGTTAAAGGAAAAGTTGAAGTTGATTAAATTGGATCTTAAAGAATGGCATCTATCTCATTCTTCTAATTTACCATGCAGAATTAATTCCTTAAAGGACCATATTTCATTTTTGGAGGCAAAGGGTGAGGTGGAGGTGCTTTCCGAGGAAGAGGTGGACGGCCTTCACGGGTTTGCTACCGAACTTCATTCTTTATCCAAGTTAAATGCCAGTATTTCATGGCAACAATCGAGGTTGTTATGGCTCCGTGAAGGAGATGCAAATTCTAAGTATTTTCATGATATCATGTCAGGTAGACGGCGTCACAACGCTATTTCTTCTATTCTGGTGGATGGCATCCCTGTGGAGGGCGTGGCTCAGGTCAGGGAAGTGGTCTTCAACCATTTTCACAATCATTTTAAGGCGATTGATATTCATAGACCGAGTGTGGAGAATTTACATTTCCGTGTGTTGTATGTGGCTGAGGGCGCTAGTCTAATTATGCTGTTTGGCCTAGATGAAGTCAGGGCGGCAGTGTGGGATTGTAAGAGTTTCAAAAGTCCTGGCCCGGATGGCATTCATTTAGGGTTTATCCGGGATTTTTGGACGGATTTGAAGGATGATGTTATGCGGTTCATTACTGAGTTTCATCAGAATGGTCGTCTGTCGAAAGGTATTAACTGCACTTTCATTGCTCTGATTCCTAAGATTGATAACCCTCAGAGACAGAATGAATTTCGACCCATTGATTTGGTGGGGTGCTTGTATAAATTTTTGGCTAAAGTTTTGGCTAATAGGCTGTGGAAGGTTATGGGTACCGTGATTTCAGCGACTCAGTCAACTTTTGTGAAGGATAGGCAGATTCTCGATGGTATCCTTATAGCCAATGAGGTTGTTGATGAAGCCCGCAAGTTGAAAAAAGATTCTTTATTGTTCAAGGTTGATTATGATAAGGCTTACAACTCCGTAGATTAGGGTTATTTGGATGATGTCATGGGCAAGATGGGTTTCCCAACTTTGTGGCGGAAATGGATGAAGGAATGTGTTAGATCAGCAACTGCTTCAGTTTTGGTTAATGGAAGTCCGACTGACGAATTCCAGTTCAGGAGAGGGTTGAGACAAGGTGATCCGCTTTCCTCTTTCCTCTTCCTTCTAGCAGCAGAAGGTATAAATGTTTTGATGTCTGCGGCGGTAGAAGCAAACTTATTTACTAGTTATAGTGTTGGTGCGCAATTACCTACGATGGTCTCTCACCTGCAATTTGTGGATGATACGTTACTGCTTGGTGTTAAGAGTTGGGCGAATGTTAGAGCCTTGAGAGCAGTCCTTGTAATCTTTGAAGCTATGTCGGGCCTGAAAGTGAATTTCCATAAGAGCATGTTGGTTGGTGTTAACATTGACGACTCTTGTTTGTATGAAACGACTTCTGTTTTGTCCTGTAGAATTGGGCGGATTCCTTTTATTTACCTCGGTCTTCCCATTGGTGGAGATCCTAGAAGCTTGATTTTTTGGGAACCTATTATTGGTCGAATTTAAGGTAGACTGTCTGAATGGAAGAGCATAAACTTATCTTTTGGAGGCCGCTTAATTCTTCTTAAGTCTGTCTTGTCTTCTCTACTTGTCTACACCCTTTCTTTTTTCAAAGCTCCTTCAGGTATAATCTCCTCTATTGAATCTTTATTAATTATTTTTTTTGGGGGTGGGAGTGAGGACCATAGGAAAATTGCTTGGGTTGACTGGCTTTCTATTTGTTCACGTAAGGAGTTAGGTGGTTTGGGGGTGCGACGGTTGAAGGAATTTAACATTGCTCTTTTAGGGAAATGGTGTTGGAGGTGTTTGGTGGATAGGGAGGGTTTATGGTATAAGGTGTTGTCATCTCGCTACGGCGAGGAGAGGGGGCGTATTAAAGAAGGGGGAGGGGCAGGTCTGCTTGGTGGAGGGACATTGTGAGAATCCGTGAGGGGATGGGTGTGGAGGGTGGGAGTTGGTTTGCGGAGAGCATCCAAAAGAAGGTTGGTAATGGTTTTAATACCTTTTTCTAGACTGACTGTTGGGTGGGAACGGTTCCCCTCCAGGTGAGGTTTAGGCGGCTTTTTGATTTATTTGTTTATAGAGATTTGACGGTGGCAGAGATGTTTTCTTTAGGGTGGGGTGAGCGAGGGGACGCTTGGCGGTGGAGGCGGCGTTTGTTAGCCTGGGAGGAGGAGTTAGAGGGGGAGTGTCGATCTTTGCTTTCTAACATTTATTTGCAGGACACAGTTACTGATATTTGGCAGTGGCGCCCTAATTTGGGTGAAGGTTATACTGTTCGTGGTGTGTATCAAATGCTTATGAGGCAGGAGATGCATCCCAATGATGCAGAATCAGCTGATGTTTGACATAAAAATGTTTCTCTCAAGGTTTCAATTTGTGCTTGACGCCTTTTGCGTAACAGATTGCCTACCAAGGATAACCTGGTGCGTTGTCGTATTCTCCCCGTTGAGTCTCACTTATGTGTATCTGGTTGTGGTCATCATGAATCATCAGATCATCTTTTTCTTCACTGTCCTTTTTTCGGAGAACTTTGGCAGCATGTCAAGTCTTGGATTGGTGTGCATTCGGTGGATCCTCATCAGATTTCGATTCACTTTATGCAGTTTGTTTTTTCTTCAGAAAGTTATAAACCCCGTCGCTCGTTTTTGCAACTGATATGGCTTTGTAGTGTTTAGGTAGTATAAACGGAAAGGAATAACATGATTTTCTCAAATAAAGATAGTAAAACTATTTTGCAGTTGCAGGATAAAGTTAAACTTTCTTCTTTAGGGTGGCTGAAAGCTAAAAATGTCTGTTTTCCTTTTGGTTACCATATGTGGTGGCAGCGACCCCTTGTTTGTTTGGGGATTGGTTGACTGTCTTTTATTTCGGTCTCTTGGTAACACTTTAGCGTCTACTCCTCTTTGCACACCTTGTGCTAAGGAGTAGACTCTTTTCTTTGTGGTAATATATTTTATTTTAGCGTGTTCAAAAAAAATTATATAAATAAATTTTCTTTGAGGTATAAATTTTTTTATTTTGTAGAAATTAAAAAGATTTTAATAATTTTTTTTTCACTTGAGAATAAAAAAATATATTTAACAATGATAAATAAAGTTATGGTATCATCATTGATTAAAAAGAAAAACTCAAAATAAAATAAAAAAGGTATTTTAATAAATAAAATTATGGTATCATCATTGATTTAGAAAAAACTCAATAAAATAAAAAAGGTATTTTAAAATACCTCATTTTCTTCTTTTATCTTCTTCTTCCCTTTTGCCAGTTTCGATCCATGGTTTGAGAGTTTACTTCAAGACCACCAAACCAATGAAGAAAACAACGATAACCCTTTCCAAACATATTTTAATATATCGAACCATAGCAATTATTGGAAACTTGTGGCTTTTTCATGTTGGACGCCTTAGTTAGAAAAGGAGGAAATAGGGAATGGAAAAAGAAAAATATGAAGAAAATAATAATAATAATTAAATAAATAGTATTTTTTAAATAACTATATGATATACATTTGTATGAGTGTGTGGCCAAATATTGTGAAAGTTCACAACTTGTGAGTAGTTGCTTCACCAATGCCCTCTCTAGTCTATGAATGTATCGAAATTGCAAATACTTCACATCTTTAAATATTATTTTTCTTTGAAATTTTATGAATGAAATTGACTAATGAAAAATAAATTTTAGAATCAAAATGATTAACAAAAGACATTCTAGTAATGAAAAACAAATTTTAGAACTAAAATGATTAACAAAAGACATTCAAATATTAAAATGACCAACTTAAAACATACTTAGGGCCTGTTTGGATTAACTTATTTTAGAGCTTTTATAAAACAGCTTATGAAAATAAATAAGTTTTTATGTATTATTTATAAGTTTTTAAGAAGTTTTTATGTATTATTTATAAGTTTTTAAGGTAGTTTATGGAAAAAACAGTTTATAAAGATACAATTTTTGTTAGTGAGAGCTTATAAATTAAAATAAAAGCTTATTTATTTACGTAAGTTATTTTTCATACGATCAAAATAAACTCAAACCAATCAAGGCTTTAATGATGTGTTTACAATTACGATACATTTAAAAATAGAAAACTAAAAAAAAGTACTCACGTGTTCATAAAATATTAGAAAAGAAATTATAGTAAACAAAATATTCATAAGATATTTTTCTTTTATTGAATCATTTAATTCCAACAAAATTGTCTCCAAGTCCAATCAGTTTATATTACATAAGGACAAATAGTACATTTATCTCAAAACCCTCTAAATGTAAATAGAATGGGTCATTAAAGAACTATATGGAGAAGTCTAGAACACTCCCAACTCACAATCACGTGATGAAATTTTCTCTCGCATCTTCGGGTCCAGAAATGTCCAATAAATCCTATAAATTTCAATGCAAACATAAACTTTGGTGTCTTTACGAATACACAACATTAACACCCCTTTTTCCTCTAGTATTTTGTGAAACAAAAGAAAAATGGCCACAGCTCTACCAAATATGAGGTTCTATGCTCCCACTTCATCCAGCAGAATGAATAAATTTTCCAATGTCAAATTGACAACATTGCCAAAAACAAAGAATATAACTTTTTGTTACAATGTAAAGGCTATGGCAGGAGATGAAGCCAGCTTGCAAAGGGCAAAGCATCATCAGTTGCCACAAAAGATGATGAAGGTGTCACAAACTTCACCTACAGGTAATTGAAAAATATACTTTTTTTCATTGTTTTTATCCATGTAATATAATATTTACTTTATTATTTATTTTTTCAATTTAGTCCTCATTAATTTGGTTCAATCCTTGTAATATACATTTCTTTTTCATTTTAGTTCATGCCATATGCTTTATTTTTACTGAGTCCTTATAATAAAGGGGCTGAGTACACAAATTATTACATGGATTAAAACAAAGAAATAAGTGTTTTAGGGATTAAAACGAGTTTAACGAGCTCAAGAGAACATTGCATAATATATGTAGGAGTCAAGGTTGAAACTCATACACTACATTTATTCAGCTTAAAAAATGAATTTCTAGCTATTAGTCTACTTAACAACAAAAAATGAGTTTAACGAATATATGATAACCACCGTAAAACAATTGTACACCGACATTCAATTAGAAACCAATGTGTTTGTCATAACACCAATTGCAAAAGATCCTTAGAAAATTGGATGTGGTAAAATAGCGGATTTTCTTTAAATGTTTAAAACAAGATGACAGAGGCTAAAATAAAATGGATTTGCTCAAAAAAAAAAATGGATATAATACATAACATGGATAAAAATATACTACATTTAAATTTTTTTATTACTTCATCAGATACCGTGTTCAGTGACACTTACAAATGACACTTTTTTGACAGTGTTATTGAACCAGTTTCCAGTAGCCAGGACAGTGCAACAAATGATGGACACAATGGATAGGATTGTGGAAAATCCCTTGGTGTACAATGACACTTCACCTTGGGTAGTTGTGGAAAATGGTGAACACAACAAGGGAAAAATCCCTTGGGCAATAAAAGAAGGACAGAGAGATTACAAAATTAGATTCAACATGCCTGGTATGAACAAGAATGATGTTAAGGTATGGATTGAAGAGAACATGTTGGTAGTGAAAGCAGAAAAAGTAGCCAGAGAGCAACATCAAGGTCAAGCAAATGGTAGTGGAGAATTAAGGCCAGAAGATGAAGATTGGCCTGCAAATAGCTATGGTAGATATAATCATAGAATCTCCCTTCCGGAAAATATCGAATTTGAGAAAATTAAGGCACAGGTTAGAGATGGTGTTCTTTACATAACAATCCCGAAAGCCAAAACCAGTGCAAAAGTAATTGGCATAGATGTGCAGTAACCTATGTACTACATCACTGGCATCACATATCGAAGATATGTCTGGTGTCAACATGTCAATTAATTCTTTTTTTTTTTTTTGCAATTATTATCGATATCAATGTGTCAATGATGTGTTAAGTGTATGTGTGAGTGCTGATAGACGGCAACCGTAAGTTCATAATAAAGTTTTGACTTAGTTTCAATGAGACAAAATGAGATTGTGTATCTGTTCCTCTACTCTACCTAACTATGCTGACATTCAAAACTTACTTCATTGAAGGTGTGATGTAAACATACAGGTACGATGTGAAAATGTTCAAAAAAAGATTAACTAATCAACTTAGTAAACAAATTTAGGAAATACACTGTAAAAGTTTGTGTTATTTCCCTTGTTAGTGAAGTCGTGCACACTTAAATGAAAATAGCCAACCAACGCGGATCCAATCATGTGTTTTCCTTCGTGTTCACAAAATCTAAGCCTGTGTTTAGAACCACATCGAAAAGGCTACTAACATGCGGTTAATTCAAAGCTTGAATTTATGGCTTTACAAAATTCACGGTCACACCACATTGGGACGTGAGAAATGTGAAAAAACTGGTATCTAAACAGGTACCAAGTATACAACGAATTCGGCTTTCAATTAGCAAAACAGATAGACATGATTTTCAAGTTGGCTACGTGGCCGCTTTCCTCCTCCAACTTTCACTTGCAAATAGCAGAAAAAGTGTAAACTGGATTTCAAATGCAGTACAGTTCTAGCTGAACCCATTAGGTACACCGTTACTTTCTGACAAAACAGGTTGAGAGCTTCTAAAGGGAGAGATTTATTGATTATGATGGCTTCTTTTTTCGGCCGGCTTGGGAGATACGCCTCAGCATTTGATTTTCCTTCTTCAATCCTCTGAAATACAAAAGTGCAAACCTTGTTGGAACCGTTACAATAGTTGTTATTAAAGTATGGTTATTACAGAGAAGGTTTTGAAACAAATACCTCTGATATAAATAAATGTAGAGATAGTAAAGTAGCAGCAACATCACGAGAAAAACGGAGGCAACTATGTAGAACACATTTGTCTTTTTCTGCACAAATGAAGAAACCAATTAATGACTCTTGATTTCATCCTTACAGCTAAGCAAGCAAACAAGCAGTAGACAAGTGCAACCGATTTCACAGGAATTGTATCCCTAAGTATAGCATCCCATCGACTAAATCACTGGAATTAAAAAAGTTTGTTGTGGTATTGAATTTGTTGATAATTGATATTGGGCCTGTTTAGATAAACAAGTTATTTGTAGCTTATAGCACAAGCAGTTATCATGATAAACGCTTATGTATAAGCTTACATAAGCTATTTTTATAACAAAGTTAAATTGTTTTTTATATGCTACAAACTGTTTTTATAAGCTATATTGAAGAACTTATAAAAATAAGCTGAAAAAAGCTTACGAAAATTTTCATAAGCTCTCTTAGATAGTATCACAAAACTTATAGTAGATAAACTCAAATAAGTCAATTTGAACATGTCCATTGTTTTACAAGTTTATCCTTCAGGAGAGATAATTAGTTATGTAACTTATGTTTCCATTATAGTATTTGTTACATGTTGCAGAAAAAGATGTAACGTAATAAGTGGTATGCTGGTAAAGAAACAATTAATCCAAATAAAAATTTAAAAGGAGTCCTATAAAGAGAGACAGAAAATCTAAAAAGGGTCCTACGCTTAAGAACGGAGGTAGTATGTTTGAAGTTTCCTCATAAAAAGGTGTGATTTTTGAAAATTTACTTTCCAATTATCTACACAATTTGTCAAAGTACGTTCTTCAGAACTTCTGAATCCTTCACCAAAAATAAAGATTTTTGGAAATCAATATAAAAGATAACATTTAGAGTTTGGAAAACTATCACAAGAACTGATAAAACCAAAGTGTCGTCAACCGCAGATTGCAGAAAATAGCACTTTATTCAAATTCCGCTACGCATCAGGGCTATAACGCCACTTTAGCCACTATTTGACATCATTTTATACCAAAGAGCATATTACAGAACAATAGCGATTTGTTCAAATTTCGCTACGATACAGCGCCACTATAGCATCTATTTAACAACAAGACAGAAAACACAAGTTAGTTTTAGATTACAGTCAAATTACCCTGCGTCCTCTGGAGAAAGGCTTTCCACGTCCAGTGCAGCTGTGAGCGTCACAGAATTGATGCAAGAAGAATTCTGTCAAATTGTTTAGGTTAGAATGCAGTGTCACATATTTCCATAAATATACAAATTCTGCAAAAGAATGAAAATATTGTAATACCATGAAGCCGGCTTGCTGCAGGACCCTCGTTAACTGGAAAACAACTATCGGCTATGGTCTATCAAAAAATAGAAAAATTAGAACATAATTTTAGGTTAACACAAATGAATAGACAAAAACCAAAAGCACATACCTCACATAGATGCTTATTTCTTCCTGCAGCAGCAGGATTGCACTTTGATTTTTTTGACCCGGAATTAATTTCATGATCACAGTGCAGTGCTCCACATACATCTGCTAAGCACCGGCTTTCTTTCTGGATTCAGCACAATTATCTCATTTCAATTATTAAACCGACTAGGGAAAGCTACTGAAATTTTCAGAAGGATTAAAGACTTCACATTTTACGGAATTATACATGTGCTATAAAACATCATTTACCACAAGTCACTCCAACAGGTGTTTTTCCTTAAAGTTGTTTTAAAATTTCTAGATCAATAGAGGATCTAGCAAAACCATAGCAATCAAAAGTAGGTTTCTTGACAGCAACCCTTAAAACTTAGCCTAGCCTAACTAAGGAGCTTTAAAACTTGCAAGACGATGTGGAATAGAAAGTGGTGTTGCTTTAAGGGAAGTAAAATTTCAGGATTTGGATCACTAAATGAACTATTTCAACTTTAATAACTCACAATTTGTTTCAGTATTATTGTTTTCATGTTTTGTCCAGGATGCTCTTAAATAGTATGTTCTTAAATATTAGGCTTGGTTTCTGCGAGCTCGGAAAAGTCCAAGATGGTACCTTCTCAAGGAAATAGTTAGCACTTAGTCCTATCAGCTATCAGCAATGAAGCATTGACATGGGCATTGGATACGATACTGAGCTGACACGTTGACACCAATAATAATTTTAGAAAATAGAAGTGATAGTATTTAATTACAAGTGTCAGTGTCGTATCGGTCCAACACGTCAGACATGCCTTCAATCTGAAGTATCGGTCCTTCATACACTATCAGCTTTGGAGCTTAGATTAGCACTTTCACAATACAAAGTTCCTCATAAAATAACCATATTGTTAAGATTCTTAGGATTTAGTTGCTTAATTAGGATTAGTTAATAGTTAGTTACAAATCAGTTAGTGAAGTTGGAAGTTAGTTACACAGTTGGTTAGTCCATTAAGTCCTATAAATAAGGATTAGTATGTACTCATTAAGCTGGATCTTTTTTAATACAATTCATAATGAATTCTAAGGGTTTTCCCTATGTTTCTTCCTATCAATCATACTTCTCCTATGAAGCTAATCTACATCTATTCGATCCTATTGTTTCTGATATGGTATCAGAGCGATACCGTTGCGCATCAAGCTATAGCGATCATGAAGATGAAGATTTTGCTTACGAAGATGAAGACAGAATCTGTTTCTGACTGTGATGATGAAGTTTTTAGCGAAGATAAAGATTGCTCCTCTAAATCTCTACATCAAGCATCACCATTCCAAGCTATGGAGGATGGTTGTGTTTCGCAGATGATGAAGAAGACAACTTATCTCTTCCCTGGATTCTGAAAGCAGCAAGATTCAATTCTTGAATCTGAAATCATGGAGTGCAAGAATTGGTTCGATCTTCCTCAGCTGTTTTCTGGTGTCACTGTGAACAGTTCGATCAAGATTGACGAAATCACCGATTCAAGAACCACTGTGTTCTTGTTTCCAACTCCAAGTTTGATTCGGTTTTCACGCTTCAAGTTTGAGAAGTTGGTTTCGGCAACAATCACTACACTGCTGGAATGCGTCAATTTCTTCTACCATCTTCGTGGCGTCTACATCAAAGTATTTGATCCCGGTGGTAATTTTTGCAATGCATTGCCCTCACTTCTGTCAAGTTCAGTTTGCATTTCATCTGTTTCTGTTAGTATTTTCGTTTTCAACTCCAACGGCAATCGATTGTGTTCGTTGTTGCGCTTGTTTCGAGACGGAGGCTCTGCATTAGTATTCGATCCCGACGGTGTAACCGGTCTTCTCTCCTTCGCGATAGTTCATGAATCGCGTTTGCAGAAAGCGCGTTCCAGAAGCGTGTTTTTTTTATAAAGCTATTTTGGTTTCTTTCTGCGTTTTTGGTGCAGATTCTCTACAAAGGCAAAAGCGCGTCTTTGGGAAAATCGCGTTTTGGAGAAGCTGTCTCTGCTTCCGAAGTGAAGCTTCTGAAGCCTCAGAACCTGATGGTGCCTCAGAACCTGATGGTGCACCTGAAGCACCTGTTTGAAATTGCGTTCCTTTGCTGGATTTCTTGTCATCTCCTATTTTTTTTTTACTAGTTTACACCCCCTGTTTTCTTTAGTCCTTACAATATGCATGTTTCAATTGTAATTTCATTGTATTCCAAACTCAAATTGGTGAATTTCCCCATTTTGAGTTTGAGGGAGGCTGTTAAGATTCTTAGGATTTAGTTGCTTAATTAGGATTAGTTAATAGTTAGTTACAAATCAGTTAGTGAAGTTGGAAGTTAGTTACACAATTGGTTAGTCCATTAAGTCCTATAAATAAGGACTAGTATGTACTCATTAAGCTGGATCTTTTTTAATACAATTCATAATGAATTCTAAGGGTTTTCCCTATGTTTCTTCCTATCAATCATACTTCTCCTATGAAGCTAATCTACATTTATTAATTATATCATAAATGATGGCAATCTGATTACTTCAATCTAATCCAAACTGGTTTTTTCCGTTTTTCCACCAACTAGTTATTTGACCAACAATGGTAGAAAAAATAAAAATGTATTGATTCTATTGGACAAGAAGCATCATACCAAATTAAGTAAATTGGAGTGTCTGTTGTCAAAATGCTGATCAAGATGTTTCTCTTCATAGAAAATTTTCTTACAGTATCCACACTGCCATTCATTTATATCTATATGAGATTTATGTAGTTCCTGATCTCTATATATATCATTGTCAGGGTGAAGCCTGCACCTTCTTGGGATGTTATATTTTTCTTTCTCCACAAATGGCGTCAAATACTGCAGAAATAATCATGTATCAAGAGAATGCACATTTATCAGTTATCCAATATTGATGTAAGTTGGTCAAAGAGTAGAATTAAGCAAGTCACTCATTTGAGTCATTTTATTGTTGGAAGTATTTCAATACCTCTTGAATGATCTTCCAAGCTATTCTACTTCTTTCTCTAGAGCAATGTATTTGATGATCACCACTCTGCTCCTGATCCAGAATTCTGAACAGTAACATTTTCTATTAGCCACACTAATTCCAGCAAGCAAGAAAATCACAAGCATATAAACCAAGAAAAGGTAAAAATATTTTGCACCGACAGTTCTGATTGAAGGCGTGTCAGGTGTCTAACACCGACACACCACTGGCCTATGTAGCTACATTCAATTAGGTTCAATTTCTTTACTTATTAGTGGTGTCTACGTGTCAATGTCGTGTCCAGTGTGTTTGTCTACTTTAGTTTAAAAGTAAAAAGAATGAGAAAAATGAACAAAGCATATGCACATAAGTTATTTATTGTTTCTCCATTGATGATGATAGGATCACCAAGACATTAAGTAGTGAACTCTGAAATACAAACTAATAATGCTGTTCTCATAGTCTAAAATACTTCCAATCAGACATTAAAACTGACTCACCTTGCAGCATCTGAATCTACATTGCCCTGAAACAAAGAAACAATTGAAGATTTATTGTTACACTCGCGAAAATTAGGAGAAAAATGTAAAAATTTGGAACATAATCAAATCAAATAAAACAATACTAGTTGTATGGTGATCCATTGAAAAACATTCAGATCATTACCAAAATTCGAAAGAAAGCATCTACATATAATAATTGAAACAAAGGATGAAATTCCCATTTCTCTCATGTAGAAAAATCGCACAGTAAACTATTGATAACTCCAGTTCAATTCTATGGTAATCTTATTTCATGCAAATCAAACAGTTCATGGAAACAAAGTAAACTTAGTTAGCAAAATAATAAAATGCAATTTTCAAGTAGAAAAATCACACAACAAGCTATTGATTAATCAATCCCTTAAAAACTAAATTTCCAGCCAAATTCATAAAATCAAAACAGCCCATGATTAAATTCATCAAATTCTCACCAAAAGAAAAATGGGTATTTACAATAATTTAAAAAAACTGCAAAACAATACATAAAAATTGAATTTTTATTTAAAACTATATATATAATACTTACATCATCAGTGTGTGGAAGTGAAGAAATCCTTGTAAGCAACAAGAACACGACAAATCGATGAAACCAAACCAAAATCTTATTCATTCTTGTTACTTTTCAAAGAATCATGAACCATTTCCGAACCAAAAACAAAAAGTGATTGAAACTTGCACACGTGAAAGAAGAAGTTGAAGATGCTTCTTGCATAGACTCGGTTTGGTACCAGAAAACCACTATGGAACCACGACACAGTGGCCTATTAGAATTTGCCACGTGTTAAAAGCTTTGGATTTGGATGCACACTGTTTCTTTGACTTCTACTATGGTTTAATTTCGCTTGACCTTGCTATTTACTTACAAATATTTTGAAGAAATTGATTTTTATGAATGGTATAATAAAAACCTTCTCAAGAATGAAAAAAAAATAATCGTATTTTTTAAGTGGTATATGAAGTGGTAAATATTACATGAAACTTACACACAATTGAAAAGTTCGGGTTTCAAGTTAGGATATGGATCAGATTCCATGATCCATGTTAAAAAGATTTTACTCTTCTACGACATGGCGCATGAGGGGCTGCATGATGGTAACTCAATGAAGTACTTCCAGGGTCTCTTGAGGAGGATACATGATAAGATGCGGTCGACCATGACATATTAGATAGCCAGAAGGGGTAGACAACAAGGGATGAGGAGGCAATGTTTTCATGTTTACTTGTGTTTTTTGTACTTTGGTTGTAAATAAAGGATTTTGGTGTTTGATTTTAGATTTTGCTTTTTTGGTTTATTGTAATATATTTTAAATTTGTGTGAATGAATGAATTTGTTTTCAATTATAATTTAGTTTTATTTTATGAATGAATGAATGAATGAATTTATGAATGTATGAAAAAAGAATTAAGAATGAATGAATTTGTGAAGGCCAAAAACTTGAGTTCACAGAAACTCATATTATGTCTCTGTTACTAGAACAAGGCGGTAATTAACAGCCGCTGGTGCCAACAACAGTTAGCTATTGTTGTAGTAGTTGCAGTTAACTGTCGTTGGGGGCGAACAGCGGTTAACTGCCTTTGGGGTCAAATAGGTAATTTTGGGGTGTTAACGAGAAATTTTATGAGTGAGATGAGCAAAATCCATGTTGAAATAGATACCTCTAGTTGGCGCAGGGATCACACTAAGGAAGATTGAAATAACCTTAACTTAAAGAACAACCTTGACCTGATTAATGAAGTAGGGGAAATCACTACAAGAAAAAAAAGCATTTTGCGACACTTGCTTTGCGACCCCCGTCTATGAATTGCCGCAAAATAGACATTTGCGACAGTTACTGCGACTGGTAGTCCCAACAGTCGCAGATTTTTTGGCTTTTTTTTTCAAGCGCACTTTCACTTATAGCTTTTTGCCCAAATATTTTGTCACTCCCGCTTTCTTTAATTTCAATATCCCTCTCACAACTTCAAAACCCTAAAACCAATTTTATTCCTCATTCTCACTTTCCCCTCAAAGCTTTGCTCTCACCATCAGTAACCCTCTCACCCAATCTGAAATCAAACCACTGTTCCCCTCAAAGCTTTTCTCAATCGATTCACTTTTCCTTTTTCCAATCTCAATCGGTTCACTCAATCACCTCTTCCACCTCAAAGCTTTGTTCGGTTTAGATTCAGATTCAATCTCAATCGAAGCTTTGTTCAATTCCTCGCTGTTCCTTTCTCCACCTCTTCCTTTTTCCAGGTTATAATTTCACTCCCAGTTCACCACTTCTTCCTTTTCGGTTATTTTTTTTATCTAAGAATTTAATTTTTAAAATTTTCTGCTTTTCTTTTGATTTGAGTGTTTTTTTGTTAATTTCTTGATTTTTTAATCATGTGTGATTTCTTGATTTGAGATTTGCTTGCGCTATTTCAGTTAGCGCATTTCGGTTTCGCAGTCGGGTGTCACCGTTGTCCATACTTAAGCTCTCCTATTGCACCTTCTTAAGGTAAACCCTTCTTTTGACAAGTAGTTGTGATTTTGATGAGTTTTTCTGAATTTTGAATTGAATACTTGTAATGTTAGGTTTTAGAATTGAAATGTTAGTGTGTTTGTTAATGAAGATTCTGAGATGTTGTTGTTGTTTGATACTTTGACTTTGTTAATGATTTTTTGGGTGGATTTAATTTTGGCACTAAGTTGTTTCGATTTAGTTTTGGTTCTAAGTTGCTTTAAGGTTAGAACAATGATTTATATTTTTTCTATTTGATTGCATAATTTGAACAAACTTACATTTATGCAGTGATGTGTGTTCGTGTCATTGTTGTTGTTGTTGTTGCGTGTCACTGTGTGTTTAGAATCCCAACTTGAAAATTTATCTACTTTGTGGAGTTTAGACTTTTGATTGAATCCCTCATGGTAGTTGGCTGAGATTGTTACATTCTTTTATCCCTTTTTCCACTGTAAAGTCATTTCTTTATATGTTTGAACGTTGCTCATAGAAAACCAAGAACTCCAGAAAATAACAGTTTCAGATATGTTGCGTGTTTCTTAATGTCAAGTGTCTCTGAAGCTAATGAACAATGTTACACAAACACACCAACACAAACACAAACACCAACACCAACACCAACACTATAGATTGAATATGGTTTTTGTCGATTTAGTTGTTCAATAATAGTTCATCTTGATTATTTGTGTCAAATCTTGTAACATATTAACAAGAACAAGTTTTTAATTTCTTTGGTTTTCCTTTTTGGTGTTGGTGCCTTGATGAGGTTTTATTTTTTGAAATCTGTTGCTAACATTCTAATTCATGATGATAGACGTAACATGTTACTTGGATCTGTAGGCGAGATTTGTTAAATTGCGGGCTGAAATGGCTACCCAGACAATTACTGAAGCTGCACAGAAAATTGTCACCCCTGAAACCTTCATCTATGCAGCAAAGCAATCTCAACGTTGCCTGACTGTCCCTCTCCCTCTTCATCGTGCCATTAAGAAATACCTTCGAGGTCCTTTATCTTTATGGATTTACTTAAGTCATATTATGTGGGTGTCGGATCAACTGTTAAGGTTATGTTTCCTTAACGTGTGAAATATGAACGTTAACTTTGTGTTTCCTTAAACTCTACCATAGCATTTAACACGTGCATAAAAGGATTATCAACTATTTCTATGTGCTATATGTGGTTCATTTGTTCAAATAGTAAACAAATTTAGTCACTTTTTTCCTTTCAATTTTCAAATTTAGATTGAAACAAACTAAATAGTTCAGCTGAATTCGTTTTGTATGTTCAGTTTCTTTTTTCAGTTTTAGAACCCTCTTTGCTAATAATATAAGGGACATACTTTTGTTTTATATATTTTTTTTTCAAGCATTAGGCATATAAATTATTTATGTAGGTTTGCATAAATTAATACTAATTTCTTGTGCTCTGTTTTGGTGGGATGAAGTCTTACGAGCTTAAGCAAGAATATAAGATGACTAAGATATCCTATTTTCTTTTTCACAATTTGTCATAATGATATTATTTTCTTGTGGCTGGAAGAAAACAAGTGATTTATTACTATGAAACCATTTGGCAAAGGTTTGATTTGATACAATATGACTGCCTTGTTTGTCTCACATGTTGACTAAGGATCAATTGTTGATATATGCAATTGATCATGAGCATTATTGCAATCTCATTCTCTCACTGTGACCTTCGCCTATCACCACTCATCTGCTCGTTTCACCACCACCCTCGCGTACCACAACCCAACTGCGATCCTTTGCAGGTTAATTTCTTGTTTTTTAGTTTTATTTATTTTTTAATAAGTTTGAGCTTTTTTGTCAATTTAAGTGATTTTTTTTGTTAATTTCTCAGTTCTGTGCAAATGGGTTTCACCGTTGGATTTCGGCGTTGTTCGCACTTCTCTTCTACTTTAGTTCTCAAGGTAAAGGCTATGTTTTCCTCCCATCTTAATTCATTTGAAACTTCAATTCATGTCGAATTTGCTTGATCTGCCATGAAAGCCATGAAATTTAGCTTCTGGGTGTTCTGAAAATTTAATGAACATTTATGGGTCATTGGCAAAAACAGAACTTAGTTTTAGTTTATGGACAATGGCTTTGTGTATTGCTGGAAATTCTGAGTTTTTTGTTGTGCTTTATGGTGCTAATGATTGTCAATTGAAATGGGTACTCAATTAATATTGGGTTGGTTGTTAATGATTTTTGTCCTAATTATTTTGATTACTTGATTAACTGATTATTTCGAAAGGGGCTTGATTTGTTCTTCACTCTGATTACTTGATTAATTGAGCTTAAGATGTAAAGGTAAAAGCTGATAATTAGAGCAGAAAGTATTGCCTAAGAGAATACAGTTACGCCTCTGAATGGTATGCTCATGATGTTTCTATGAGTTTTGGATTATTAGTTTAGTATTGATATTGTGTATGTGATCCTGTATGGCAAAGATATATCTATTAGGCTTTGGCTTGTTCTTCTAAGTTGCAGCAATGAACACGACACAATGAAAGTTCCTGAATATAGAAATGAACACGGCCATGTATGTTAATTTTTTAATCTCAATACCATTGTACTACTATTTGCATGCTCTTTTATGACCAACTATATGTGCCATTGGCTTTACACGAAACTTGTGGTTGTTGCGCTACACATGTTTTAGAATATGGAAGCCTTATGGAAAGTGAATGTAAAGAACCTTTAATATATATTTGATTTGACGGTGTAGATAAAAACATACATCTCTTATAGCTCAATTATTTTTATTACAACAAGTCGTGGTTAAAAAGTGCTTCTACACAGAAGCTATCAAAAGTTTGTTGATTATGTAAGTATTATGGTTGTCCTCTTGGATAGTTTTTATGTTCTGGAAGTGTTTAAAGATAGTGTAAGCATTTTTATGCACTGCATGTGTAGCGTTTCATAGCTAATCCATAGATTGGAGAAAGAGTATGGTTGTGATTAAGAAGTATTTTTATGCAATTGTGCATTCTTTGACAAGTATATCAGAAAGTAATTATAGTTTAATTGTGCGGTAAGTTAGAATCCATGACTTTGGTGATTTTATTGCTTATTTTTGTTAATTTTTGTGTCTTATATAATCTTTGATTTGTTTTTAGGTGGAAAGACTTAGAATCACCAAACAAGAGTGCGACATTCTTTGGAGTCTATTCATCTCTTGTTGATCAAAACAACTTCCTCGTCAGAGAACATCTACATAATTGATTAAATTTTCATGTTAGGAACTCAAGAAACCTAATTGTATGACTTGTTTGTTTTTTATAGAATCATTTTATGAATGTAAAATTCATATTTTTAGTTTATGAATTAGTTCATGTTGTTTATTATGAATTAATTTGGTTGTTATAAAAATATGATTAGTAAAAAGTTCTATTAAAAATTCATGAAAAAACCGATTTAAGTTCTGTAAAAATATGATTAGTAAAAATATTATGTATCTATGGGATTATATTTATGGGATTTAGATATTTTTAGTTATATATTTATGTATTTTAAGTTTTTATTAATATATTTATCTAAATTGTCAACAAAAATTGCCCCATTCAATTTTTTTTATTTAAAAAAACTAAACATTTGCGACTGTTGTGAGGGGTCGCAAGCCCATTTAATTTAGATTAAGGTTCCTACTTTGCGACAGTTCTGAGTGGTCGCAGATATAGTATTGCGACTGTTAGCAACTGTCACAATATCCTCTGCGACAGTTGTAGCGACCGTTCCTAGAACCGTTGCAAAATGCCCTTGCGACCCCAATTTCTGTGTCTGTTGGGGAACAGTCGCAAAGGGATATCTGCGATCCTTCTAACAGTCGCAATCCATGATTTTAGAAGCCACAAAATGCCTTTTTTCTTGTAGTGAATGGTGCACGTATGAGAATACACAACTAAAATCTGAGATGCTAGGAAGTATGATTCAAAGGTCATAACAAGATATATGAAAGAAGGTGATCTCGTACTTAAACTTCTGATGCGTCCAGTAAAAGGAAGAAAGTTAGACCTTAACTGGTAGGGGCCTTACCGAGTAAGGGAAAAGTTCAATGGACGAGCATACAAGTTCGAAACTTTAAAGGGTGAGGAATGTCCAAAAACTTGGAACTCGTGAAATCTTAGCTTCTATTTCAGTTAACTCTGACATAGTTTCATAAATATAAATTATAACAAGGGATGTGAATATTCTCTTTAATATTTTCATTATTAATGTTTAATAAAGTAGTGGGGCATCCATCCTTTTCTCCTTCAAGGGAAGGAGTTTTTAACGAGTCTTCCATTTACTATATCCATCTGTTGTTGTTATTTGTCTACAATATTCTTAAGATGGCTGTTTGGAAAACTAAAAAGAGGTATCTAGCACGGATTCTCCGAGTCCAACTCTCTTAAAAGGGAGTGGTTGTCGTTAAAACTATCCAAAAATAGGAACATAGTATTTAGACTCCATGAGGAATCGAGTACATATTTGTCACATCCAATTATCCTGAAAAGGAGTGGTTGGTGTTAAAACTCGTCCAAAAAAGGGACCGAATAACGAGACTCTTCCCAAGTGGGATCAACAACAGATTCCCCGTGTCCAATTCTCCTGAAGGGGAATGGTTGGCGTTTAAACTCGCTCGAAAAAAGGGATAGAGTTGTGTACTTACAGAGAGTACGGTATAGAAAACTAGGGTTTAGTCTATGTTTGCGATGCCTTGAGAATGCCTCCCAAGTGGATATTTATAGCCCTGTGTGGGCTTGGTTTCCCGTGGCTTTGGCCCCAAGTAACTTGGGCCCAAAGCCACGTTTAGAGCATTCTAGAGGCTCTCTGAGGCGGCGCCCTTCGTGTGCTCGCCTAAGGCCTAGTTGGCCCTTAAGGAGGGCGCCAAGCCCTTCTGGAGGGTCTTGGGACCTAAATGATAAGACTGATAGTCCACAGCCCAAACGAATTTGTTGAAAAATTTGCGCAGCCCAACGAATCGTCGGGTTAAAAGAGAGGGAAGGTTTGCCTATGGTATCTGAGCGATTTAGTAGCCCAACATGTTCGTGGCAGCTCGCCCTGGATGTTAACTACATGGGGCTACTAGTTTCGTGTCACTGTAATTTGATGTTATAGCGTTCTTCAGGGACATATAGCCCAACAAGCACGAGTGTCGGAATGAGGCGAAGTGTTTTGTCCTGAGGAGTTGTCGAGATCTGTCGTCCAGGTTGACGTTGCGGGCCCCAGTTCAACATGTTATACTAGTGGCGAGGTCTTGTTCATAAATGGCGTGACTCATGCTCTTCCGAGTGATTCAGATCTAACGGCTAGGGTGGCGACTGTTCGATAATGCTGACATGTCACAATCTGGGTGTTTCTCGATTGTTGTGTCCCAATTAAAGTGCATTTTCGGACTTTCCCTAGGCGCGTGGTTTGCTTTTTAAAGGTTCGACCTTTCTCATTTCCTCTGTTTCCTTGTTCTTCTCTCCACCTTTGTGTCTCACCAACGCTCGCGTGCCCTGCTTGGCCTTGTCGTGCGTAACCAAAGCTTGCTGCTCCCAAGTTCATCCTCCTATCCAGGTACCTCTCTTCTTTTTTCTCTGAACTTGTTTTGTCGTTTCAGTGTGTAGTAGTCATGGTAGTTATTAGAGAGTGTGATGAAGCGGGTAGGGAACTGTCACCGAATTCCTTTGAGGAAAAACGTAGGTTATGGAGGGAGAGTATAAGGCATGCGAAATGACCGGACGGGTCGATTGATTGGGTTTCCTTTGAAAAGGCCTACTATGGTCATTCCGTGTTGGAGTTATTTTCGAGTGATTCGAGTACTAACAGTGAGGGTTTCAGTGATTCTTCTGATAGTGATTGCGTTTTCCTGTATGATATCCCAGGACCTAATTGTAGAAAGGGAATCTGTTACGAGATGTCGTCCGAGGAGTCTGAGGGCGAGAAATTTGCGGACGACGTCCTTCATTTTGGGTCCGTGTATACGGATCCGAAACGTGTGGCGTTTTTTTGGAGTAAGCTATGTATCTCGTCCACGGGGCGTGAGGAAGACGTAGTGACGGCGGCCTGTAGGGAGGGCGAGAGGGTTTGTCTACATCGCCCGAGGGGGGTGAAGGACGAAATATTTCACATGTATGCGGCGGTTTTTGAGGATATGGGCGTTCGTTTCCCATTTATAGCTTTTGAGGTTGATGTTCTGAGGATATTAAACGTGGTGCCGTCCCAGCTTCAGCCCAACAGCTGGGCGTTCATTCGTGCTTTCAAGATCCTGTGTGACGGATTGGGCTTCGCGCCCTCGGTTGGTTCCTTTTTTACTTTCTACGGGACGAAGGGGGAGGACAAACTCTCGTGGGTTTCAATCAGCGACCATCCTAACAGGCGTCTTTTCCCCCTTATGCTTCTCATTACAAAAATTGGAGGGAGACGTTTCTGCGAACTTGTGGTGCCAAAGGTTGTGAGGCGGCTACTGTCAGAGTAAATGGTGAGCCAAAATTTCCGCTGTGTTGGACCAGTAACCCTGCCTTGATAAAGGGGTATGATTATGACATATTGAACGACTACGAGAAGGGGGTAGTGTATTTCCTGGAAAAGATGCTCCCTATGAATATCAGGGAACTCTTAAATAGGGAGGGGGATTCCGAAAGTTTGGAAAGCTATCTGCGTGAGTAACGTCCTTTCTCTTAATTTTTGTTTTTGTGCAAGCTTTGTATATTGATGGCTATTGACCGTGTTATTTTTCTTCTTTTTGTAGAGACAATGGCGTCTATGACCGGAGCTGAGAGGAAGAAATATCTGGAGGAGTTGAAGGCAAAGAAAGCTTCGGGCGGACACGTCGCCAGCGACCCCTCCGGCGTCATTCTGAGGAAACCAAAAAGGAAGGTGTAGTCGACGTCAAATCCAGACTGTGGTGAAGTAGTGATTGCGTTATCGCCAAAGAAGGCAAAGCTTGCGAAGGCGGCGTCGAGCCAGGACGCCGGTAGTGATAGAGGCGACGGACTCCCTGAAGGCTGACTACGAAGGGAAGATCAACGGGTTGAAGGCGGAGCTGGAGAAGCTGGACAAGGAAGTAAAGCGTTTGCAGGCGAACGCAGAGGAAGATCTGCAGAGGGTAGCTCAGCTGGAGGGTAACATGGAGGAGGCCAACTTTGAGGCGGCCGAGAGTTTTGACCGAGGGTTTGAACGTGCCAAAGAGCAAATCTCCCTGCTATTTCCTAACGTAGATCTGGGCGGCCTGGATCCTTTTAAGATAGTGCAGGATGACGCCTTGGTGGATGAGCCCTAGGCTTTATTTGTTTAACTTTATTTAGCAATTTGTTTGTTTTGTTTTGTTGTAATGGTCCTTTTGTAACACCTGACAGTGCTTCTTCGATATTTGAATTTTAATGTTATTTGCTTTATCTGATTGTCGTTTTAAGTATCCTATCTGATTGTTGTGCGGTTGCTGGCCTTCATGATGAGGCGATTCATTTGACGTGAACAACCGTTTAAAATTTCTCGTTTTGTTAGGAAGCGGCCTAAAGCCTTTTATGCTTTCTGATGCGTGGAATGTGAGCGGCCTGGGGCCCTCGTAGGATTCGAACACAGGCGACCTAGAGCCCCTGTGGGGTTAGGGTTTTAATTGTAGGCAACCTAGAGCCCCTGTAGGGTAAGGATTTTAACTGTAGATGACCTAGAGCCCCTGTGGGGTTAGGGTTTAAATTGTAGGTGACCTAGAGCCCCTATGGGGTTATGATTTGCGTAGTAAGCGACCTAGAGCCCCTGTGGGGTTAGGATTTGCGTAGTAGGCGACCTAGAGCCCATGTGGGGTTAGGATTTTCATCGTAGATTATAAATGGGCATATGTATTTCTGTAGAAGAGTCGAACAAAAACACATTTTTGAAGAGAGTATGGTGCCTCGTTAAAAACCCCTGCCCTTGCAGGGGAAAAGAGTGCCCCTACCCCTTTTATTGAAATGTAGATAAAATGTCAATGATAGTTGGTGGCGGCCTTATGTGAGAGCTCGCCTTTATTCTGAGAGAAATGAAGAAACATAAAAGAAAATAACGAATATTAATGGAAACTTCAACTGTAATAGTGGCGCATGTTGATCGTGTTCCAGGTTCGTGGGACTGGGTCTCCGTTTTGTTCCTCGAGTTTGTATTCTCCATGGGAGAGCTTTTCCTTCACTCTATATGGGCCTTCCCAGTTGGGTAGTAGCTTCCCAATTCTGGTGGGCGCAACGACTTGCTTGAGCACAAGGTTGCCGCTCTCCATGTCTCTTGGTATCACTTTGGAATTGTAGCGGCGGGCTGCTCTCTGCTTGGCGGCGAACTCTTGTATGTGGGCGGCCTCGCGTACTTCGTCGATCATGTCCATGGCGCTGCGTAGACCTGTCTCATTAGCTTTGACAAAGAAACCAGGTGAGTTAGGAAAAATAGCAGTATTTACGCGTAAAAGAGTTACGAAGCTTTTAGGGGTTCTGCAAGCATAAAGAAGGTTAGTGGAAAACAAAAAACGTAAGTACCCTCTTCAAAAAAGTTGTCTCGGCGCCAAGTTGGCGTGTCGATTTCCACTGGGAGCATGGCATCGGCGCCGTAGACCATGGTGAATGGCGCCTCTTTCGTCGTTGAGTGTGGTGTTGTATGGTAGGACCAGAGAAACTGTGCTTATGAAATTTTTCTTTTCGCTGTGAGAAAATGTTGCATGTAGTGGTGAGTAAGTAGAAAGTTTTCAGAATTGTGGATTTCTTACCTCGTGTAGTTTCTCGGCCCAAAGGCCTTTGGCTGCTTCGAGCTTTTTCTTAATTCCATTCAGTATGACTTTGTTGGCGGATTCTGCTTATTCGTTGGCTTGGGGGTGCACCACGGAGACGAACTTCGTTTGAATGCCCAGTTGGTTGCAGAAATCTACCCTGTTGCTGGCGAACTGTGTGCCATTGTCTGAGATGATACACTTGGGGTGTCCGAAACGGCAGATGATTTTCTTCCAATAGAAACGCTTGACTCTATCAGCTGTGATGTTGGCAAATGCTTCAGCTTCAATCCACTTGGTGAAGTAGTCCACGCCCACGATCAGAAACTTCAGTTGTCCAGGCGCCTTTGGGAAGGGCTCAACGATGTCGACTGCCCACTTAAAGAACGACCATGGTGAGAAGACATATGTGAGTTTGCATGCTGGGGCGTGCTTCTTATCTGAGAATCGTTGGCACTTATCGCATTTCTTCACGAAGTCGGCCCAATCTTGTAGCATAGTCAGCCAGTAGTATCCCGCCCGGAGTAGTTTTGGGGACATGGCGCGTCCTCCAATGTGGCTTCCACACACGCCTTCGTGGACTTCTAAGAGAACTAGCCTTGTTTCGTTCTTGCCGAGGCATCGGAACATGGGCGTCGCCCATCCCATTCTGTATAGTTTCCCAGCTACCATAGTGTACTTGGCGGCTCTTTTCCTGACCTGTAGTTCTTCTGCCTCATCCTTTGGGGTGAAGGATCCTGTGAGGTATTTTATCAGGGGCGTCATCCAGCCCTCGTCTGACTCTTGTAAGGCGTTGACCTTTGCTATTTCTGTGCTTGGCGCCGACAAGGTTTCTTGTATAACGGTTCTGTTGTTCCCGGGTCTTTTGGTGCTGGTGAGTTTGGATAGAAGGTCTGCTCTGGAATTCTGCTCTCGGGGGGCGTAGATTGCTTCGAAGTATTTGAACTGGCTAGCTAGCTCTTGAACTTTTGCCAAGTACTTCGTGAGCTGTGCATCCTTCGCTTGGTATTCTCCGGTGATTTGGCTTGTGACTAGCTGGGAGTCGCTCCTTGCCCTCAGATTCTCGGCGCCCATTTCCTGTGCTAAAGTCATCCTTGCTATAAGGGCCTCATATTCCGCCTGATTATTGCTTGCCTTAAATTCGAAGCGAAGTGATTGTTCAATGAGGAGATTACCTGGTCATTCCAATACTATACCTGCGCCGCTACCTTTGAGATTAGAAGATCCGTCTACTGAGAGGAGCCATACGTGAGGAACGGGGTCGCCGATGGGCGACGTGAACTCTACTAAAAAGTCTGTTAGGACTTGGGATTTGATGCTGCCACGAGGGAGGAATTGGACGTCGTACTCTGATAATTCCACGACCCATGCTACCATGCGCCCGGCGAGGTCGGGTTTCATGAGGACCTACTTGATTGGATAGTTCGACTTGACGACGATTCTGTGCCCCTGGAAGTAAGGGCGCAGCTTGCTTGTCGTGGTGATGACGGCCAGGGCCAAACGTTCGATCTTCTGATATCTAAGTTCTGCTCCTTTGAATAATTTACTGAAGAAGTACACCGGCTTTTCGCCTTCTTCTGAATCTTGGACTAATATTGAACTCATAGCGTTGTCAGAAATGGATAAATATAAAAAAAGAATATAGCCTTTTTCGGTGCGGTGTAGCACTGGCGGGCTGGATAAGAATGCTTTGATCTTCTGGAAAGCGTCTTCACACTCGGGTGTCCAGTGGAACTTCTCCTTCTTTTTGATAGAGGCGAAGAACGAAAAGGCCTTGTCACCTGCACATGAGAGAAAACGTGATAGCGCCGCCATACATCCTGTCACCTGTTGAACTTCCTTGATACTGGACGGGCTTCGCATATTGATGATGGCCTGGCACTTGTCTGGGTTGGCTTCTATACCACGCCGTGTAAGCATGAATCTGAGAAACTTCTAGGCGTGGACACCGAAGGAGCACTTGGTAGGATTTAGGTGCATGTTGTACTTGTTGAAGGATCTCTCTCAAACGTATGCATGGCTCTGCTCTTGCTTAGTCTTGACGACAAGATCATTAATGTAAACTTCCAAATTCCTTCCAATCTGGGCGGCGAAGACCGTGTCCATGAGGCGCTGAAAGGTGGCGCTAGCGTTTTTCAGTCCGAAAGGCATGACCTCGTAGTGGTAATTCTGGTTATTCGTCATAAATGCTATTTTGGGGGCGTCCAGGGGGTCCATCTTGATTTAGTTGTAGCCGGAATATGCGTCCATGAAGCTCAGTGTCTTGTACCCAGAGGCGTTGTCTATCAGGTGGTCGATATTAGGGAGAGGGTATGAGTCTTTTGGGCATGCGGTGTTGAGGTCTGTGTAATCCACGCACATTCTCCATTTTCCTGAAGATTTCTTTACTAAGACAACGTTAGCCAGCCACGTGGGATATTTGATCTCGTTGATTAAAGGGGCGTCTTTGAGCTTCTTGACTTCTTCGTTGACGACCTTTCTTCTTTCCTCGCCCAACTTCCGCTTCCTCTGGATGACAGGCTTAGCCCCGGGGTTGACGGCAAGGTGATGGCACACGATACTTGGGTCGATGCCTAGCATGTCTGATGGTTGCCGAGCGAAGAGCTGCAAGTTTTCTTTCAGCAGGGAGATGATGGCGAGCTCCTCCTCCGGGTCTAATAAAGCGCCGATCTTGGTTGTCTGGTGGGGCTGGGGTCCTATTTGAACTTCTTTCAGGTCCTCCGTGGGTTTGAGGCGCTCTTGTTGATATTCCTCGAGCGGGTCTAGGTTGATCTTGTTGACGAGGTGGGGTTTGTCAGTCACGCCTCTTCTTTTTTCTTTCTGCAGCATCAGGCTGTTATGGTAGCATTCTCGGGCGACCCGTTGGTCTCTGCGGATCGTTCCTATGTGGCCGTTATCTAGGGGGTACTTCATGACCAAGAAATTTGTTGAAAGGAAAGCACCTAGAAGGTTGAAGGCGAGGCGGCCAATGATGATATTGTACGAACATGGGGTGTTGACTACCAAACATCTGACCTTGACGGCCTTCGCGTTCCTTCCTGTGCCGAAGGTGGTCTTCAGAGATATGTAGCCTCGAACGTGTACTTGTTCTCCTGTGAAGCCTGCTAAAGTCCTCTTAAAAGGTTGTAGCTGTTCGGGGTCCAAACCCATTTTTTCGAAGAAGGTGTAGTAAAGTATGTCTGCCGAGCTTCCCGGGTCAATGAGGATCCGCTTGATATCCCAGTTGAATATATGGGCGGTGATAACCATGGGGTCGTCGTCGTGGGGAACGACGCCTTCGTAGTCCTTGGAAGTGAAAGAGACATCTGGCTCTACGTTGGTCCTGCTCGTGATGTCGTCAAGGAGAAGAACTTGTCTGACATATTTCTTTCGTGAGTTGCTGGATTCACCCCCGTCGGCGAATCCTCCAGAGATTGTGTTCCGAGTGTGCCTGTCCTCGCCTTTGTTGTTCTCCTTGCTTTTGCGAGGCTCTTCTGAGCGTCTGCGCTCTTCGTCGTGCCCATTCTTCACATATCTTCTTAGTCTTCCATTCTGAATCAGTTTTTCAATCTCATGTTTCAAGTGTATGCAGTCTTCTGTATCATGACCCCTGATTCTGTGATATTTGCACCAGGCGTTCTTGTTTAGTCCCATTCTGTTACTGGTAGGTTCTGGGGGGTCTGGGATCAATCTCGAGTGATAAACATCCTTCCAAATTCGCTCTCAGCGAGCATTGAGTGGTGTGAATACATCGAATGGTCGTTCATGGCGGTGTCTGTCCGTGTCGTTGCGTTTGAAAGTTCCCTTCTCCCTGGAAGCTGGCGGGTAGTAGTTGCAGCGGGAGTCGGTGTGCGCCATGCCACGCTCTTTTGTATCGTGCGCCTTCTTCTCGTAGTTGCTTTCTTCTTCCTTGATGTAGCATTCGGCACGGGACATGATTTCCTCCATGTAGTCTGCTGGCTTCTGCATGAGGGATTCGTTGAACTGCCCGGCCCGCAGACCGTTCTGGAAGGCTCCGACAAACAGCTCCTAGTTAAGGTTGATGACTTTGATGGTGGCGTCGTTGTAGCGGGTGAGGTATCCTCTGAGCGATTCGTTTGGACCCTGTCAGACGTTGAACAAACTGGTGGAGGAGACTTTTCGGTGGCGACTGGCGGAGAATTGATGGATGAGCTTTCTCGCCATGTCTTGATATCCGATGATCGAAAAACGTGGGAGATTCATGTACCATTGGAGGGCGGCGTCTTTGAGGGTACCCGCCAGTAGCTTGCACTTCAAGGAATCGGCGGCGCTAATCACTGCCACCTGGGTGTTGAAAGCGGTGATGTGCTCGACAGGGTCGATCTTGCCATCGAAGGAGGCGAGTGAGGGTGGCTTGAAGTTTTCTGGAACGGGGGCGTTCCAAATCTCAGCTGAGAGAGGTTGTGGGTCTGGATCGTCTAAATCGCCATGTTGTGACTCATCGCGATCATTTTGCTGCTGCTGAATGGTCTCCATGGAGGCTTGAAGGGCCTCGTTGCGATCGATGAGCTGTTGAATATGGTTTTGCATGGCTTCCATGACGCCGTGGTTCGTCATCGTAAGGATGATAGGGGTTGGTGGTTGTGAATGTAAAGTAGGGTTAAGAGGGTTAAGGTGAGGCTTCCAGTCGTAGCAGAGGCTGTTGACTCGAAAGAAAGCTCTAAATCGTTGTGTGTAACGATTCAGAGGTGCGACTAGGTTAGTTTTACCATAGCCCCACGGTGGGCGCCAACTGTACTTGCAGAGAGTACGGTATAGAAAACTAGGGTTTAGTCTATGATTGCGATGCCTTGAGAATGCCTCCCAAGCGGATATTTATAGCCCTGTGTGGGCTTGGTTTCCCGTGGCTTTGACCCCAAGTAACTTGGGCCCAAAGCCACGTTTAGAGCAGTCTGGAGCGTTCTAGAGGCTTCTAGAAGCTCTCTGAGGCGGCACCCTTCGTGGGCTCGCCTAAGGCCTAGTTGGCCCGTAAGGAGGGCGCTGAGTCCTTGCGTGAGGGCGCCAAGCCCTTCTGGAGGGTCTTGTGCCCTAAATGATAAGATTGATAGTCCAAGTTGTGAAAGTCTCCATAAGAGGGATTAAGCACAAACTTTTCGTGTCCAATTCGAGATCGAGCATGAATTCACAAACAAACAATACGCTTTGGAGATCGGGAGAAAGAATATGTACTCTTTTCCTATCAACTAGAGTATCCTAGGATAAAATTACTAAAAATAAGAAGAAAATTAAAAGAAAACCAAAATCCGAATTCTATCGAATATGAATCTTTTAAGAAATTTAAGTAGTCACTTAGTGAGACTGTCACACAAAGTCGATAATCAAACAATGCATTTCTCTATTATCAAGCTATATATAAATTTAAGTCCAAACTAACATGCTCTGAAAGTAACCTAGTTACGCTTAAATAAGCTATCCAGGAAAGAAATCATCAGGAGGGGGATGGTGGCTCCCTCATGAATGTTTAAACGCAGGAATGTTGGCCCCTCTATGGAGTGCTTGGAGAGCAATGAACCAGTGAGGTTTTCTTATATGTATAAGGTATTATCTTAAGCATTTCATCCTTACATGATTCATTTTTGAGGGGCTCTGTACTAGTATGTCTCTTAAATATCTACTCAGCATGTACCAAATAATACATATAAGCCCATCACAGAGTGGTGGGACCCATTAACCTAGCAAGACCAAGTAATGCATGAATAGCTCAACTTATAAAATAGATAAACATGTGCGAAGGGAGAGTGAATCAGATAAGTTACAAGAAAGAGCGTGTTTATGATGAATTGAGATCGATGGCCACAAATAAGTCTTTAGTAAATGGAACGTCGGAACCATCACTCTATATATAGGAGCACTCTCAGAAACCCTAGGTGATATCTACTTTTCCCCCAAAAGAACAAAAATACTCAGACCTTGACTTTGACTCATTGTTGGCAAGGTACCTTCCAACGTTTTTAGCAAGAACAACATGCTATTATATTGTGCTACAATTTCACCAACATTCCAAATTTTGTGAGTACATAAATATTAAATATAAGTATAATATCAGTACTTCTATATATCAAGTATTATATTGTGTTATGAGCATACTTGTGGTTAAATGTAATTACTCTTGTAATAGGCTACACTTATATGTAATGACCATTCCATTGTTGGACCTATATGGACATTGTACGACCTTTATGAAAATTGAAAAATCATTGGTAGAATCACTAACCACAAACTTATATGCATGAGTATTGTAACGCATATTGGTTTGAATAAGTCTTTAGATATTTTGGGTTGGTGGGAGTTTTTTATATCATTTTAAAATGTTTGGACCATTGTTTAGTATCATATTTATCTTAACTTAAATATATTACTTTAACTTCATCATTTTTATTATGAATTGTAGTCTTTGACATATATGATTTGATTACCCTATCAGATACAAATTTTACAGCATTGAAGCTTACTTCACTATAGTTGATAAGTGATTTGACCATAATTGAAATTCCAATCTTAAATTTTATATCATTTTAAAAATTAATAATTGTCATCCAAGTAAAAGAATGTTAGATTAATTTTTTTAATCAATTATGGATTGACAATAATCAATAATTAAAAATTATTATTAATATAAATAACAGTTTATTGTATTCACAACTAATTATTCATGAATTATTTGATTGACCTTTGTTTTTCATTGGACCATGATGGGTTGGACCATCCTGTTATCACATCAGACAATTAAGCATGATGTTATAACCTATCATATAAACCGAGAGGGTAATGAGGATTGTCAATCCTATCATGCTTTACTCCTCATCATCTCTATCGATTCTCATGAAACCGAAAAGCACATGATTCTAGATCTATTTGTTAATGTGTAAGCATGCTATAATTTGTGTCATTGATGATCCATTGCTATGCTTAGTGAGAATAATCATTTCCATCGTTTTTTATCCACAACAACAACAACATTATTTTTTCAAAACTTTATATTTGAACATCGAAGGAAATTAAACTATTGTCGTTCATTTTGCAAATGCATATGCAATTCGGAAATATACAAATATCAATTTCAATAGAGAAATGTACCAAAGAAATTGTAATTGTAATTTCCTACAAGAAAACACAAGAAGAAGGTTAAATTATGGTTTGAATATGTTCTCGTTTGTAATTTATTATTCTTCTGAACACTAACTATGAAGTATAAACGAGAATGGTGCGGAGAGAAAGATCGTGCATATTAGAGAACATACTTTCCCATAAAAACAAGAGCCAGCGCAGAATACGTAGCTTGCTTAGAGAAGCAACACACACAAAGAACGAAGCACATTTGGAGCAAGAAATAGTAAGAAATGGAAAGAAAGTGTTTCTTAATTGTTGCATAGCACACATATAGTTTCACATATATTTTATGTAGAAAGAAATCTGCAATTGTAAAGAAAAATTGTAGTAGTAAATTGAAAAGGCTTGAAAGAAAATAAATGAATCAAATTTTGTTTTTAAAAAGAAGAAACAAAGTCACATTTATACAGTGATGGAATCGGGAATCAAAGTTTAGGGGACCATGATCAAAACTTTAAGGACAAAACTTAGGTACGTTTACGTGCTTTTCGTATGGTTCTTAACTAAAAACACAATTTTTTTTTGATATAACAAACTTTGAGAATGGACCGTAGTTCTCACTATCTAGGAATTAAGACCCCAAAGCCAAGGGTGTGAACCCTTAAAAATAGGGCTGGACGTCCTCCAAGAGGGCATAGGGCCCACTTGACAATCACACATAACCCTTTGGGGGCGCCCTCAGCAGCTTAGGAGGGCGCCCAAGTCAGGGTTTTGGCCCTTTTACGATTTAGGCCCAAAACCATGACCGGGTAGGCCCAAAAAAGGCTACAAATAGTAACCTCGGGACCATTCCCGAGGCATGACCTAAACACAGCACAGAAACCCTAGTTTCTAGAAGCATTGTACTCACTGCCAGTACAGTTGGCGCCCACCGTGGGGCTACGGTAAAACTGACCTAGCTACCGTCTCCCAGAGAAAAACGATCGATCCACGGCCCCTGAGAGCCATCAGAGCGCCGTGTATCCACTATATCTCCCCGAAGCAACTTCAAAACCTTCAATCCGCCGTGATTCAACCCTAGACCTACCCCTAACTCCATCAAACGACTGACCCACATCTGTTCGGAAAACCCTGATCTAAACCTAGGATTCGAGGCTTAGAGTGCGAATCTCTGACCACCAGTCATAAACTCAACATACAAACCCAAACTACCGTCGTCGCCGGCGCGATGGCAGACCCTGCGGCCTTAGAGGCTCTACAACAACAGATCCAGCAGCTTCGCGACCATAATGAAGCCTTGCAAGCAACCATGGAAACCATCCAACAGCAGCAACACGCCGAAGGAAATGGGTCTCAGCAAGATGAATCGACCGACCCCGACCCTCAACCACTGTCCGCCGAAGTTTGGAACGCGCCGGTGCCAGAGAATTTCAAGCCGCCATCTCTATCCTCCTTCGATGGAAAAAGCGACCCAGTGGAGCATGTGACCGCCTTCAACACTCAAATGGCCGTCATCGGTGCGGCCGATTCTCTCAAGTGCAAGTTGTTAGCAGGGACCCTGAAAGACGCCGCCCTGAGGTGGTATATGAACCTGCCTCGATTTTCCGTAGTCAGCTACCAGGATATGACGCGCAAGTTAACGCACCAGTTCTCAGCAAGCCGCCACCGCAAAGTCTCGTCTACCAGCCTTTTCAACGTCCGTCAAGGACCCAACGAGACTCTCCGCGAGTATCTTGCACGCTACAATGACGCCACCATCAAGGTCATTAACCCTAACCAAGAGTTGTTTGTGGGAGCCTTCCAGAACGGTCTCCGCGCTGGCCAGTTCAACGAGTCGTTGGCACAAAAACCAGCAGACTCCATGGAAGAAATCATGTCTAGAGCAGAGTGTTATATAAAGGGAGAAGAAAGTAACGCCGAGAAGAAGGCAAGAGATTCCAGGGAGCGTGCTCCCTACGGATATGATCATCGACGCAATTATTACCCGTCCAGTAGCAGAGACCGAGCGCCATACAAACGCCAGGGTCATGATAGGCGCCCACCCCCTCCAGAATCCTTCACGGCCCTCAACACCCGCCGTGAACAAATCTGGAGAGAAGTTTGCCACTCCAGAATCATCCCTGAGCCTCAGCCCCCGAGAGGAACAATCATGGGGAACGATAAGGATGCCTGGTGCAAATATCACCGCATCAAGGGACACACTACAGACGATTGTATACATCTGAAAAGGGAAATAGAGAAGCTGATTCAGAACGGCAGATTGAGGGGTTACGTAAAGGAAGGTAGAGGAGAGGACAGGCGCCCCCACGAAGACCCCCAGAGAGAAAAAGAAGTGGCGAAAGAAGGAGAGCGCCACACTTTGAACACCATATCTGGCGGTTTTGCAGGAGGCGGGGAGTCCAGCACCTCCCGGAAGAAGTACGTCAGACAAATAATGCTGCTTGATGACCACACCAGGAAGGAATCAGAGCGTCAGGTGGATATCACTTTTTCGAGTGAAGACCGTAGGGGGGTAATTCCTCACGATGACGATCCCATGGTCGTCACTGTCCAAATCTTCAACTGGGACGTCAAGAGGGTGTTGATTGATCCAGGCAGTTCCGCAGACATCCTCTACTATTCCGCTTTTGAGAAGATGGGTCTAGACGAGGAACAGTTGCAGCCTTTTAAAGGAATACTGGCCGGCTTTACAGGGGAACAGGTGCACGTCCGGGGATACGTCACGCTGAAAACAACATTCGGTACAGGTAGTAATGCTAAGACCATCAGGATTAGATACTTGGTAGTCAACTCGCCCTGTTCCTACAATGTCATCGTAGGCCGCCCAGCCTTTAACGCCCTCGACGCCTACCTTTCCACCAAATTCCTCGTCATGAAATACCCGCTGGATGATGGGCGGGTTGGTACCATTAGAGCAGACCAGCGAGCAGCCCGAGAGTGTTACCACAATAGCTTGAAGATTCAGAAGGAGAAGAAAGGAAGCAGTAACCTAAAAGTGCACCGAGTGAACCTCATTGTATCCAGCCTAGAAGAAGAAATTCATGTCCAGGAAATCAAGAAAGTTGAGGAAGAAAATAGTAATGTTGAAGAGGAGGATACGGAGCCCGAGGAGATCAAGAGGGTCGAGGAAGAAAGTACTCCCTTCTCGATACCCCACTTGAAGCCAGTCAATTCGAGAGCCAATGCAGATGAAGAAAATGCAGAACACGGAGAGGTCAGGAAGGTTGAGGAAACTAGTACTCCTTTCCTGACGCTTCGCCCAAAGCCGGCCAATCCTATTTTCAGGACCAGGAAGGAAGAAGTAGAATGTGACGAAATCAAGAAGGAGCTGACATTATGGACAGAACCAGCTAACCGCAGGGTGATGAAAAAGATTGAGGGCAGCGCAGGACGGAACTCGCCATGACAACTCAAGGGCGAGCTGGAGGGAAGACAAAGCCTCTTTAGTTCTTACCGTTTTTTATCTTATGAATTCGCTTTCTTTTTGTACAGTTAAGTAGTAAGACAGTAAGGGGCACTCTTTTCCCCCCCGCAGTAATGGGGGTTTTTAATGAGGCCCCGGTTTTTTATTAATGTCATATATATATATTGCTTGTCCGTCTTACTCTCATTGCATTTAGCAGATCGCCATTGCCGAATCTCAAATGAGCTCGCCGTATGATATGTTAACCACAAAGAAAGAGCCACCTAATTCCTTAACCCCCAAGAGGGCTCTAAGACGTCGTGTGCTTAAAATGAAAATGCCACCTAATTCCTTAACCCTAAAGACAGGGCTCTAAGACGTCGTGAGCTTAAAATAAGATCGCCGCCTAATTCCTTAACCCCCAAGAGGGCTCTAAGATGTCGCGAGCCGAAAAAAAAAAGATCGCCGCCTAATTCCTTAACCCCCAAGTGGGCTCTAAGACGTCGCGAGCCGAAAATAAGATCGCCGCCTAATTCCTTAACCCCCAAGTGGGCTCTAAGACGTCGCGAGCCGAAAATAAGATCGCCGCCTAATTCCTTAACCCCCAAGAGGGCTCTAAGACGTCGCGAGCCGAAAATAAGATCGCCGCCTAATTCCTTAACCCCCAAGAGGGCTCTAAGACGTCGCGAGACGAAAATAAGATCGCCGCCTAATTCCTTAACCCCCAAGAGGGCTCTAAGACGTCGCGAGCACAAAACAAGATCGTCGGGAAAACTTTATAAAGGAACCCTGTAGCATCAAGCGATAAAAGAAAACACGCCTACAACGATCGACGCCGTTACGAAATAAATAGAATCACCGCCTAGGAGAGACCTTCCGAAATGCTTAAGTTTGCAGGAAAATAAAAAGTTTAAAAGCGAAGATAATACATCACGAACACAAATTCAAAGCAGAGTAATGAATTTAAAAATAAGTCAAGGAGTTAAAATTACAATAAACAAATTAGGGTTCGTCCACTAGGACGCCATCTACAATGATTTTAAAAGGATCAAAAGCGGAAGTATCGACGCCAGGATGGAGGAGGGCAAATTGTGCCTTGGCCCTTTCAAAGCCAGCATCAAAGTTCAGAGCCAGCTCGCCCTTCGCTTCAGAAACTTCGGCCTTGAGTTGAGCCTCCTTTTCCGCTCCAGCCGCGACATCGTTTTGTAGCTTGGCAATGACACCGTCCTTTCCGGCGAGATCTGCCGCATAACCAATCTTCAGATCGGAGATGCGTTTCTCAAACTCAAGCGTCACCGCCTCCCTAGCCTCCCGCACTTCTTTCTCCCTAGCATTCCCGGCCTCCTCCAACTCTTTCTCCAACGCCCTCACCGTAGCTTGAAGGGCCTCCTCATTCTGCACCACCTCCTCATACTTGCGATCAACCGAGTCTATAAGCAGCATAGTCCGCAGACAATGGATCCCCATATCCTTCATCATAAAAGGCACAGCACCCTGACTTCCCGACTCTGCATCCTCAGGATTGAATACCAGCCTCTCCCTCACGTAAGCACCATAGTCAAAACCTTTGTCCCAGAAAGACGGCACCGAGCTACTGGTTTTGACGGCGCCAATCAGGGAAGGAGAGGGCGTCTTCTTCCCTTTCTTCTCTGATACTGCCTTCCCTTTATTATCTTTTCCGGGCGACCTCCTATCGCGCGGAGCCGCCGGAATGCTCTCAACTGGGACTTCGATCGGATGATCAGCCTTCCTCTTTGGTTTGCGGGTAATAAGCCCCGCGGGATCAGTAGCCGCCGTCCCCTCAGCAGCCTTCTTTGCTTTCATCTCTTCAAGATATCTTTTCCTCTCTGCCGCAGTCATGGGTGCCATATCCTCTACAAAAAATAAAGCGAAAGATCAAGAACAAGATAATATAAATACAAAACATAGGCTTGAGCAAATAAATGTGACTCACGTAAATACTCGTCTAGGCCATCTACGTCACCTTCCCTGTTCAATAATTCCCGGATGTTCATAGGCAACATCTTGTCCAAAAAACAGACGACGCCCTGGTCGTACGCGTCCAACTTCTCATAGTCAAAACCCATGATGGACGCCGGAGCACTCGTCCAACATGTGGGAAACTTCAGCTTACCGTCCACCCATACTGCGGCCGCCTCACAACCTTTTCGCCCCTTAACCCGAAGGAATGTTTGTCTCCAATTTTTGTAATGAGAGGCGTAGGGCGGAAATAGCCTCTTACCAGGGTGCGCACTGACAGACACCCAAGACTGTTTATCCACCCCCTTCGTGCCATAGAAAGTAAAAAAGGACCCAACCGAGGGCTGGAAGCCCAATCCCTCACAAAGTATCTCAAAGGCGCGGATAAAAGCCCAGCTATTCGGCTGCAGCTGAGAAGGCGCGACATTGAGACAGTTGAGCATGTCAACTTCAAAGGGCGTGAAGGGATACTTCACGCCCAGATCCTCAAAAACAGCGGTGTACATATGAAACATCTCACTCTTCAGACTTTTCGGCCTCTGTGCGCATACTCTCTCGCCCGGACGGCAAGGTTCCAAAACCACGTCCTCCTCAAATCCCGTAGAAGACACGTGCAGCTTACTCCGGAAAAACGCCACCCGTTGCGAGTCCAAGTATACAGACTCAGAACGAAGCACCTCGTCGGCAAAACTCTCTTGTTCTGAATCACTAGAAGACGCCATGTAACAAATTCCCTTCCTACAGAACGGACCTGGGCGAACAGAACGAACAATAACGTCAGATGAATCTCCAATAATACTTCCCGCTTCACCCCTGTCCAAACCAATCGAAGACTCCGTCTCAAGGGAGTGGCCATAGTAGGCCTTATCGAACACCACCCAATCCATGGTTCCATCAGAGCGTCTCGCATGCCTAACGCTCTCCCCCCACAACCTACACCTTTCCTCCGAATTAGCTGGGGATAACTCCCTACCCGCCGCATCGCACTCTCTAATTCTCACCATACTACGAATGTTAAAGCAAAAAGAACGAGATCAAGTAAGGTACCTGGATCTAGACAAATGGAGGGCTTGAGAAGCGAACGAGTACTCCGGACGATCTGTAAAACAGTAAGCTGCAATTTTCTCCACGAACACCGCAACCGCTTGAACGAGAAAAAGAGAACGAATAGGAAGGAAAGGACGGAGACAAAGGAAGAAAAAGAGATAAGGAGAATCTGAAAGTACAAAGTAAAGTAAATCTGTTTCAGTTAAAAGCGAAAAAGCCTGGGGAAACGCGCAGATGACGTCACTTAAGTTGGCACGATTTCCGAGAACCGCTACGATTCGGACACGTCAGCAAGAGCGAACGGTCGCCTCACGCCAGCCGTCGGATCCCAATAAGAGGCGTGCTCAACACGCGGTCCAAAGGACGCGGCGAGCTACACGCAGTTTAATCACTTCGCCTTGTACCAAGACTTGTGCTTGTTGGGCTAGCATAAATATTCCTGTTGGGCTGGCGCCCACATTCTCGTAGGGCTAGTGCCGCCCACTAAGGTACTCAAAGCAAAACATGGAGCTAATACCTAGCATAAATATTCCTGTTGGGCTGGCGCCCACATTCTCGTAGGGCTAGTGCCGCCCACTAAGGTACTCAAAGCAAAACATGGAGCTAATACCTACGTTGGGCTAGTATCCGTGTTGGGCTAGTACCCATGCAGGGTTTAAACACCCATGTTGGGCTAGCACCCATGCAGGGTTTAAACACCCACGTTGGGCTGGTATTCATAAAATTTTTTCATGGCTTCGTAGCTACTAAGTCCCACTTGCTGGGCAAAAAGTCATAGACAAACCCCCTGTAAACAGTTTAATCACTTCGCCTTGTACCAAGACTCGTGCTTGTTGGGCTGTGGACCGTAGTTCTCACTATCTAGGAATTAAGACCCCAAAGCCAAGGGTGTGAACCCTTAAAAATAGGGCTGGACGTCCTCCAAGAGGGCATAGGGCCCACTTGACAATCACACATAACCCTTTGGGGGCGCCCTCAGCAGCTTAGGAGGGCGCCCAAGTCAGGGTTTTGGCCCTTTTACGATTTAGGCCCAAAACCATGACCGGGTAGGCCCAAAAAAGGCTACAAATAGTAACCTCGGGACCATTCCCGAGGCATGACCTAAACACAGCACAGAAACCCTAGTTTCTAGAAGCATTGTACTCACTGCCAGTACAGAGAAAATTAAGGATTTAAGGAAATCATGGTGAATTTAGTTAAAAACCATACAAAAAGCACCTAAGGAATTGTACATAAGTTTTTTCGAAACACATATTCTTCCTTTTTTGTTCCTTGAAGCCCAGTTACACATGAGACGCTGACGTGACAACGAATCTCTCCACTTGATATTTTTTGCTGACATGACATTGTTTTGCCTCAATTTTTTTCCTCACTACTTTTTTTGCCTCATAATATATATATATATATATATATATATATATATATGTGTGTGTGTGTGTGTGTGTGTGTGTGTGTGTTTTAACATTAATTGAGGGACTGAAATCAAGAACATTTTTTTTGTAGACATAAAGTCCATAAAAGTAATCTAGATGTCGAATTTTTTCATTATTTTTTTTACATGCATGTTTAGGACATTACAATAGGGCCTCACATATAAAATTAAAATTTTAAGACAAAGGAAAGTTTGATTATGATATTTTAAATCGTCAAACCAAAACAACTAAAACATCGACCTAATTAAATTTTGAGCTGATATTTATCAAATACCTCTATATAAAAACAATGATATATATAATGGGATCAGTGACACAATGTGTCAAAGTTAATTTTCACATCAAATCGTACCTATCAATTGTAATTGATCTAATGCCCCAAATTTACGTATTTAATTTGCTTACATGCTCGTATCAAAGAATTTTATGCTACTACTTTTGTTCGACCTCATTTTCCATATTTTCCCAGATTTCCTAACCCCTCTCTCTCTATCTATCTATCTATCTATCTATCTATCTATCTATCTATCTCTCTCTCTCTCTCTCTCTCTCTCTCTCTCTCTCTCTCTCTCTCTCTCTCTCTCTCTCTCTCTCTCTCTCTCTCTCTCTCTCTCTCTCTCTCTCTCTCTCTCTCTCTCTCTCTCTCTCTCTCTCTCTCTCTCTCTCTCTCTCTCTCTCTCTCTCTCTCTCAACATTGAAAAATAATAAGATGTTTTTAAGCTTGTAAAATAACTTGAAAGATCATAGAATCATAAATGCAACTGTAAGGTAAATTATAAAAGTAACAATATTATACGTATAAATAAAATTATACGCTTATTAGTAACATGTTATTATTCCACCTAATTAATACTCTAACACACACTCACAATTCAAAACAATGCACATCGGTTTAAAAGGACGAAAACAATCTTTATTTAGACAATCAACGTCAATTTTGCAGGGGAATTGATATGCAATGTAAAATAAGAATAAATGATTGTTATTAATAGGTGATCAAATAATGTGTAAGTGAATTAAAAGAAAATTTAAAAATGGTGTGAAGACGACTTACTGCCATTGGTTATAGCAAGACACAAAGAAAGGAAGATTATCAAAGCATAAATAAACTTGAGAGTTTGCATCGTATTTTTACGTCTTTGCATGTGATAAATTAAAAATTGTTTGATCACTTTATAAGTAAAAATTATATAGCTTTTTTAACTATAATTAAATAGATCTTAGCACTTTGAGTTGAAACAAACAAACTATAAAATTGTAGTTTTTGTTAAATGTCTCAAAGATACATCAATACGTCATATTTACCTCATAAGCTCTTTGATTCGATCATTAAACCTTAGCCAAGTATTAACATAAAAATCTCGTTGATCATCAAAGTTTACTATTTTTTTATCATGATTTTCTTATATTTTTTTTTTCTCTTTTAGCTTTTCATGATAGACAAGGGAAACACCCCAAAATAGAAATAGTTGTGATGAGTTATGAAAAGAATTAGTTGTAAAAATAGTGCATTTAAGAGGCAGCAACTCATTTTTTTTTTTTATAAATTGAGATGACCAAAAGATAATTGTTTTTTTTTTTAAATTATAGTATAAAAAATTATACACATCAAACATCTCTCAACAAGGAAGGAAAGGGAAAAAATTATGCAAAAAAAGTGGTGTTATCTTTGATGGACACAAGCTGGTTTAAGAACAACGACCCTTAATTGCTTTGATGATAAAAGATCATATAAGCGAATATTTTATCCCTTTATGTTTGTTAAATATGCAGACAATATATGTTATGTTGCAAAGTGATCTTCAATCTCTTCTTGGGGAAGACAAACATGCACTCTTGGTATTGCAGGTAGTAAGCAGTACCTAAATCCTTTTTTTCAAAGTAACACATCTTTTGATTTGATTGAGTCTCGTTGGAATTTAATTACATACACCAAAAGGACCAATACAACAGTGTATTAACTTTTGGAGAAATTGTACGGGACTATTTTGGTGCAAAATCGAATTTTGGAAAATCAATTTTGAATCTCACAAGACCATACATGTGACAAATGTAACGTTCTATGTTGTAAAACCTATTGATGTCAGGGTTATATAGTAGAATAACAAAAAGAAACTAGGTATGAAACTCGTGCGTTGCATGGATTTGATTATAACATGTGTTAAGAATATTTAATTTAATTAGTAATAAGTTATTTGAATATGTAATATACTAATAGTGTAAAATATGGCTTTTATTAATTTTAGAAAAGAAAAATCAGTTTATGTAAAAATATATATATAAATGTTATCTACAATATTTAGAATAAGTGTTAAACTTAGTACTTGATACATTAATGTACAACATAAGCAATTTTGTCTGAATGAATTATATCAAATTCATAATCTCATTTATCTGACAAATACATACATTTTAATAAATATACACATAATACATGAATCTTTGTCTGAACAATGTATACTAACTAACTAGTATACAAATACAAAAGGACCTCTGTTAAGACTGATATGAGACATGAATGCGTATATCATCCAGCTTCTTCTGCTTATTCTCATCATGAGCAACTTGCTTATCTGAAATAAAATAAAATAAAATAAGAGGATTTGGATGAGACATAAGGTCTCAGTGAGTTCCACCTATCCTAGGGATGATAGTGATCTGAGGAAACCTAGGATCATTAATTGTCTCTAATCTTCCTAAGTTTCATGTTCTATCATTTCATCATATTCAATTAATTATTATCAAGTTAGCGTGTAACAAGCAATTTAATCTGAGTTGATTTTACGGAATGGCCGGGTGGAGTAGTCCCAGAACATATCACTGAATATCTGCGAAAACTCCTATCGTATCAGGCTAACGCCGGAATTCCTCTTATCGTCGTGTAGATTTCCTTTTCGGGGAAATGTCATCCAGCTTAATCTGGATCCTGCGAGCGGCAAGACTTATTTGATTATATATTTATAGTGCATGATTACTGAGGGGTTAAGAGAGTGAAAATAGGGGTTTTCCACAAAAAAACGGCTTGGAAAACAAGAAAACAACACTTCCTAGCCGTGTCCATGCGGGGGGCGCATGGTTTCATGCGCATGGGCGCATGAGGCAGCCCCTCCTGTGCATTTTCAGCAGTTTTTGACCCTTTTTCGCTCGTTCTTCCGTCTTGTGATGCCTTGAAACTTGAAATGAATTTTCTTCACTTTGTATTGACTTTAAAAACCTTCTAAGAACCATTGTCTTCAATCTTCATATCCTTGATCCTTCACGTGATGTCTTGATTTGTCGATTTACATGATTTCTCGCTACAAAACGCTCAAAACACCTATGAAGTTGCATGATTTAGGATAAAAGTGAATTACAACGACTCGAATGAAAACAATACAAAAAGTTCCTAAAACTATTGACAACTCCTCTAATAGACATCTAATTTTCCTTCAAATGCAAAGAATTACACTAAAAACATAGCTAAAAACATCATATGTTATTCTATCTTCAATTATGTAAGTTTTAACATGTTTTAACTTTGCAAAAGCCATGACAATTTTCATACTTTTCAAAATTTTACACATGGTAACCGGTTGCACCATGTATCGTTATCAATTTTTTCAAAAAATTTCTGCAATTTTCTCACAGACCCCGTGTGTAACCGGTTGTGCCCACGAGATAACCGGTTACCACCCATGCAAAACCTAAATTTCTGCAGTTTTTAAGCAGTTTTGCATCAGTTACATTTCATTCTATCCTTTTATCCCCTTGTGCAAACCGATTGCTCTCTCATCTCTCCTCATCCAAAGCCATTTCAAACTTCAAATCTTCATCAATTCAAGCATTTTTCACCCACATATTGGTATTGGAAGCAAGATTTTTTACCCATAATCACTTTTAATCTCCTTTTCCCCCAAATTTCAAACCCTATAAATCACTTTATCACCATGCAACCTCAAAGAAGTTTCAGAACCAAAAATCCAAATGTTGATTCTTCAAGGCAATATCCAGCATCACACACTTTGGATTTAACAAGATTGTTGCAAAACAAGAGTCAAAGGGATATGTTTCAAGCTTCATGTCTCAACAAGAATTTGCAGACACCCAAGTATCGTAATCTCTCTACTTTCTCTGATTTTGCCTTTCCAAACTTGCTTAAGACCCAGAATATTGATCATTTCTTCCGTGAACATGGAGAGTTTTACCCGAATTTAGTGAAGGTGTTTTATTGTAACGTAGTAAAAACAGATGATGGATTCAAAATTGTTGTTAAGGGTGTGCGTATCAACATGACCTTGGATAAACTCAGTAAGTGTTTAGGGATATCTGCTGCAGGGGCAAATCTTCATTCAGACATTGCTTGTCCCTGGCCTGAATTTGATAAGAAAGCATATTATTTGTCCTTGTGTAGATACTATGAACATGTTATTCAAAGTAAAAAGCAAAGTAGGAAATTCTTCCTCTAGGAATATCATGTATGGTGGTCATTTACATGTTAGTGATAGATTACTACATTACTTGATTAGTTACATCCTTATCCCCCAAAGCATCCAACCATTCCCATATTAATGCTCTTGAACTCCAGATATGCTTGCCATAAACAATGTTAAACCTATGAATTGGTCCAACATTATCCTCGATCACATACTTGCTCAGCCAGACCGTGCAAGTGATATGCCATATTCAAGGATAATCTCTAGGATTCTGGATTACTGTGGTGTTGATTTGACTAATGAATTCTCCATTACATTGACCAACACTGATCACGAGATTAATGTGGATACGATTAACACAATGAGAATTTATTGGGATGTCTCTGAACAAAAATACAAACACAAGAGTGATGCCTTGATAGAAACTCCTGCTCCTGCTATTCCAAATATATATGTTGCTGCATCCTCTTCTGCTGTTCCAGGTCAGGAAGAAGAAATTATTAATCAAATGATCATGGCTGAACTTCAGAGTCTTCGTGGTTATATGACAAATAGGTTTAATGACATGGACTCAATATTTTTTGATTTATCTTTCCGCTTGGATCGCATGGAGGCTCTTTCTGATGATGAGAGCATGGTTTTGGAAGAAGATGATGACGAAGATCTTGAAGAGAATGATGATGGTGGTGGTGGTGGTGGTGGTGCAGATGGTGATGAGTAGAAGGATAGCTCATTATGTTCCTATGTTTTATGTTTTTATGTTATTATGTTTCTAGTTCTTGTATTTTCTTTTGAACAATTTTCGGTTTATGTCTTTTAATTTGTAACTTGTTTGGATTATGTCGTTTGGATCTGTATGTGTATGTTTGAATTCTCTCTGGTTTTATGCTATTATGTCTGTCTTGTGTAAAATATTGCTTGGATATTTGTTTATGTATGACCTCTCCTTCTTCTTTTTGATGATGTCAAGAGGGGGGAAGTGTAGGTTTGTGTTTCTGTGTATTCTGTGAATAAATTTTTACAGGTATTCAATTGGAAAACAAAGGGGAAGACATACAAGATAGGGGGAGATTTCTGTTGTGCATTAATGTCAAATGATTTGGTTTGTCATAATCAAAACGGGGGAGATTTTGAAGAAGATCTCCTTCTGACTTGGCTGGGTTTTGATGATAACAACATCATATCACAAAAAGAAGAAAGCTTATGGAGGCTCAAGTTAAAGAATGATGTTAAAGGCCTAGGCTTCATAGTTATACATTTCGTAAGTATGACACTAATCTTGTGATATATCATTCTTAACATTTAATGCAACTTAGAATACTCATAAAACATTTCCAAACATTTTTCTAAGTTAAGGATTAAGTCCATATGAAGCAATGCATTTAAAACACTTGAAAAATAATTTTTAAGCATGTGTAACCGATCACACCTTGACTGGTAACTAGTTACAAGTGTTAAATTTTTGAATTTTTGTGTAACGTTCATGTGTAATCGGTTGAACCTATTATGGTAATTGGTTACCTCTTTAAGATATTCAAATTTTATGAATGAACATAATTTCAAATACGTTTTAGTTCATTATGGACCCTTTTTTAAAGATATCATTGCTTCATAAACATTCTTACAGCCTCTATAAAATCAATTGACATCATAACAATTTCAACAACAACTTTCATATTCTCAATTGTCATTTTCAATATGACTTGAATTCTCAAACTCTCATTCTCTTGTTTGGACAACTTTGTCCATACTTTAATATTCACAAAAAGTTTTCTGAGCACTAAGTTTCATTGTGCTAAAGTGATATTGATCAAAATAACAGTCGTACGCTATTATTCTTGATTACTTTTGTAAAAAGTTTCTCATAATTTGTTGGTGGTAATTGTTGTAAAAGATAGTAAGGTACTATCTTGGTGTATAGAAATATTGTTATGAGGCCTTGGGTTAAGGTTTCTTGTAACAAAAATTCTATCATAGTGAATTCCTTCACTGGGTGTGAAGGCAGTGAATGTACCCTTAGGTTAGAAGGGAAACCACTATAATTTCTTTTGTTCTTTTTCTCTTCCCTACCCTCTTTATTTTTCCGCATTCGTTCATACCTTCAACACTAACAATCTTGAAAATTATCCTAAAAAGTCTTAAAACCTAATTCCCCCCTCTCCCCCCTCTATCTCTCTCTCTCTCTCTCTCTCTCTCTCTCTCAAGTTGCCTCTGAACTTACAGTACCAACCATGTATGGAAACTGACACCTGCCTAGTGCCAGAAGGTTAAGGAAGGTGGTGACCTGATGACAGGGAAACCCACGTCCGTAACTATAATGGTCCTAAGGTAGCAAAATTCCTTGTTGGGTAAGTTCCGACCCACATGAAAGGCGTAACTGATGGTCGGATTTAAGCAAGTGTACCAAATCATTTACCAAGTAATAAAGTGATAAGTAAAGTATCGTATCCACAGGGATTGTCGTTTCAACCAAACAATTTGCGTTACTTATTTTGGAACAATAAAAATAAATAAAGATAAGGGTTTGGAGTTTTGCAATTTAATCTATTTGCAACAGAGCAAAGTTTACCTATTTTGATTGTAGAAGGTTAGCGGCGGTTAGGATTATTCGAATCCCCTCTATTTAATTGTTGGAGTTACGTAACAGTCAAGTTTTATTCATGTGATTAATCATTATCTATCTAAGTGATGAGTTTGTGGGGTTTTACTACCTATCAGCTGTTGAGTTGCACCTGTTGATCACACGGGTAGGTACGTGTGTGATCTTACTCTCTCAGAGATATGGGTTCATTCCCCTCCAGCTGTCAGTTGCAACCATTACACCGGAGTTCCTACGTGTTTAAATGTTTAGGGTTGTCAATCCTATAGAGAGATACACTTACGCACGAAGGTTTACGTGTAGATTCTTACTTTCTCAAAGGTATTTGAAACAATGACGGAATATAGGGTTCCTAAATTCAAAGTATCCTAAAGGTTCCATCACCTATTGAATCTTAGAAACACATAGCACACTCCCCCTTTCGCCAGTTTTACAAACGGACAGCCCTATCAGCATCTACCTTACCAAGGTTCGAGGAGAATGAAGTTATTGAGCTCATTTAAGTCGTGAAGTCACTTGTTTCCCTAATTACTAACTAGTTACTTCCAGATTGGAGTAGGTTTGCACCAATATTAGGTATGTCACCTTCCTAAGTACCTTTATATCAGGGTTCAGCTCTATGGCCGAGGAGAGAGAAACTCCTCTCTAGAAGCTCCTAGTGCTTTCTTTCCTCTTGAACCGCTTCATTCTGAATGAGAAATTATGAATGAAAGACTTGGTATTTATAGGGAGAGTTTCCACCTGAAGATGGGATAAAAAATCGGGCTTTTTCAATTTAAAAGTAGCAAAAATCAGTTCTGGCCCGCATTCAACAATGCTCGGGGCACATGGCCTCTCCTCGAGGAGCATGAGAGTACAGAAAATGCACTCTCGGGGTGCCTAACCCATGCTCGGGGCGTCTGTGAGTGCTTTCCGGTGCATAAATCTATGTTTCTTTGTCCTTTTGGGTGTTAATTGCTTCCATATAAGATGTCTTGGGACCTAGGAACATAATTTCTCCCTCTGTAATGTCTTCTGAGGCCTCTTGGATCTTCATTCTTGATCTTTCCAAAGTCTTCAGTTGTCTTGCTTTGCCGATTTGCATGATTTCTTCGTGAATTACATCAAAACACCCTAAAATTGCTATGTTTCGGGAAGAATAGAATTATAGACTCAAATATAGAAAATATTACAAATGTCTCGAAATCACAAGCAATTGCTCTAATACTCCTCTATTCTAGATGTAAAACATACTGAAAATGACTGAAAAACATGCTAAGAATAACGTAAGATGACCTGTCATCAGTAACTACTAGACATTGTCTCAGAGAGAGGCTTAGTGAAATAGACATGTCTGTGAAGATGCAGACTACCTGCACCTGGACAGAAAGACCCTATGAAGTTTCATTGTTCCCTAGGATTGGCTTTCAGCTTTTCTTACACATCTTAGATGGAGGGCAAAGAAGGCCTCCTTCCGGGCGGTCGAGCCATCAATGAGATACCACTACGGAAGAAGCTTTTATTCGAGGGGGTGCTCTTGGCCTAGTGAATATTGCTTATTTCGGTGTTTATCAGTGGTGGTATACAATCAATTTACGTACTAATGAAGATCTTTATATTTGATCTCTTTTTGTATGATTTCTTTGTGTCATCCTTACTAGCAGGTTGGTTACACCTACAGCCAAAATGGAAACCAAGCATTTCATGGTTTAAAAATGTCGAATTCAACCTCAATCATCATTTGTAAGGACTATTTGGAGTTAGTTCCTTACCTGGTAGGGCATTTAGTCCATGTTTCTATTCTAGGATCCAGAGGAGAATATGTTCAATGGAATAATTTCTTAAGTGTATTACCACATCCTCAAGGATTAGGTTCACTTTTTACAAGTCAGTAGAATCTTTATGCTCAAAACCCCGATTCTAGTAGTCATTTATTTAGTACTTCGCAAGGCGCGAGGACTACCATTCCAACACTTCTACAATGAGGAAATGCAAAGAGTAAAAAAGGATCGTCTATATAGTACTCACATTAAGATCGAAATGGACGTGGTGGAAAAGACACAAGGAAAATGTGGACTTTGTTGTCTAACCGGTCATTCTCGCAAAACTGTATGAATGCTAATCACCACTAATTAGTTTATGCAATATTTTTAAATTTGTAATATTTTTTTTACGAATATAAATAATATTAGTACTTTATTATTTTTATTTTAAATATTATAACAATTAAAAAAACAAAACAAAAAACAGCAAGAGTACTGCGGCATTTGGTTTGGTGTGCTGGTAGGACATGTCCTCCACAAGTGCGCCATTTGGTCTGGCTTACTTGTACTGGTAAGTTCAAACTAGGATAGTTTGTTTTTTGAGGGAACTAGGATAGTTTGTTTTTTGAGGGAACTAGGATAGTTTGTTATTTTTTTTTCTTTTCAAATTGGGCTAGATAGATATATTATTTTCAAACTTAAAATTACTTGGGTAAAAAATTCACACTTTTGATTCCCTTTGATGTTTCATTTTCAAGTGGATCAAGTTACAATACTTGTTTATCCATTTATTCCTAACGTTAGGCTTAGTTTTTGACTTTTTTTTTTTCTTTCCAATACTCCATTGCTTTATAACTACTATCTCCATCCCAAATTATTATAAATTACTTTGTCAATTTTACACAAAATAATAAATGTTATTAATTTTATATGAAAAAAAGAAATAATTAATTTATAATATTATTTTTCATTAATGATTATAAAAGATAAATTAATAGAATTGGAAAATAATATCATTCAATGTTGATTGATAGACTACACTTAAAATCACATTAATTAAAAAATATATTTCTAACATCCTGTAATTAATAATATTTCATTTTTGACCAAACTGTAATTAGTATATTAATTAATGTTAAATTTAATGACTTAAATTACAATAAATCTTAAGACTCATGAAACCTATTATAACTCAAAATAAATTTGCTCAAAAAAAACTCAAAATAAATACATTGAATAAAACTACACTAAAACATTGCTTACCAAAATTATCCAATCAAATCACTTTATTTTGAAAAATATTTTAATTTGCAAGTCAAGTGATTGTCTTTAAGATTTTAACTTAAAAATAAGATAAAGTATTCGTTAAACAATTATTTAAATACCTTTATAGAATTTTTTTTCTTCATATTTCAATAATAAAAATTATTTTAAACATACTTTTAATAACCAAAGTCAAAATAAAAAATAATTTTAGATTTTTTACATATAAAACACTAGAAAAAAGAAGTTTAACATGTATACACATCAATATAAGGTGTGATTTTATCATCGTGAGTATATCTCAGTTGATAGAGATATTGTGTTATTGCAATGCAGAAACTGTATTCGAACTTCAAATTCTTCACTTATTCATCTTAAATGGTGTATTTTTTAAGACTAAATTACTTGACCAATAAAATATAAGGTGTGGATTTATATATAATTAAAGGTAAACATTTTTTCTTTACCAAAAAAAGTCAAACATTTTTAACGATGCAATTTTTTGACTATATAATTTTGTTTTTCTATATACCAACGTGGTTGAATCCAGGGGTCCGACTCTTACAACGTGGCGAGAGTGTCCGACACGTCTTGAATGAGATTATAAACCAATAGGAAACAAAAATAATAATAAAAAAAGCCATCCTTTATATTCATCGAAAATAAAAAATAAAAACATTTGTTTTGTTTCATGTTTCTTCCATTACTACCATAATACCAACTCCACAGGACTCAGCATTCACATTTACTTGGTCATCACCACCTTCAACTATTCTTGTATACTTAGTCTTAACATTATTATTATTATTATTCTACTTGTTCTTCATCTTTATCTTTTATCTATATTTTTGTGTTATGTTCGTATTATGTATACCTTGGACTTTTTCTGTTTCTTTGTTCCATATTACAAATACATGCATGTTCTTAATTTTCTTCAGTTATATACCAAACTTACTCTTGATTTTTTGCACAGTGCAATGGAGCCTCACGTGGGAAATTCCTTCGTCTCCAAAGCTAGAACCGTTCTCCATTCTGCTGCTGTCAAAGCTGAGCGTGTTCTCAATGACTTCAAATCTGATCTTGGTTTGCTTCTTTCTTACATTTTTCAGTTACCCTTTTGAATTTTACGTTCCTCTTACGTGCTTCATTGTGTTGAAATGGAGTTTTTTTTTTTTTACTCGAAATTGTAAAAGTCGATCAATTTAGTCTTTTAAATTTACAAAGTAGCAAATCAATCACACTAAACAACGTCGATCAATTTAGTCTCTCTATCAAAATATCTCTTCAGTAAACATCCATCAAAATCAATAAATTGTGGTGCTATGACATTGTTAAATTTAAAGAACTAAATTGTCACTCCCCCATGTCTCAAAATATAAGAAAAAAAAAAAGTCAAACAAAGTTGATGTATATTTGACCGAATAGGTTGACTAACTCTTGCAATTTAATAGACTAAAATGCTGATGTATTATTTTATTTATTTTCACTTTTTTTGTTTTGTTTTTGTTTGTGGGGAAAGTGCATTGACCCTGGTTTTGTTTTTAATAGGTGGTGAAGATTCTGATAAGCAATTGCGTGAGGATGACGGAGTGCAAAGACATCATGAAGATGAATATGTTAAGGATGAGAATGAGTCAAAGGTTTGATGACGTATTTACATTTACTTGTTTTCTATGAATTTTGGGTAATTTTGTATTTTAACAAAAAATAAATAGTTAAATTTAGTTTTTAAGTATTATTCTTATTTTTTGGCTAGATAAGTTTTAAGTATTAAAATTGTTGCATTTGTAGGATGACAACGTGGAAATGATATATTTACTTTCTTGGTATTGTATGTGGGATTTGGATTGGGTGCGATCAAAGCACCACATGCTGAGTGTGATCGAAAGATCATGGTCGTTATATTAAGATCATACGGTCTATATTTTGTGTTCTATTTAAAATGTGGTTTGATAGTCAGAATCTAGACTGTCCAGTTTTGATCTAACTACCATTGTGACTTTATTGACTTCATCATGGTGCTTTGACTGCACAATATCCAAATCCATTGTGTGTGAAATATAAAAAAGAAAATTACGTTAATTTACAAATGATAGTAAATTTGTTTTCCACTTAATGAGATAAAGCTCGGTTGTTGTTGTTGTAAGTAAATTTGGTTGGCTTTAATTGATGTTCTAATATTGAAACGAAAATTTAGATTGAGTTGCATGTTTGGCTTATGGGTGAGTTGCAACTGTATGTGTGAATCCAAAGTATCTACATAGTTCCTTTGAGGCAAACTAATGGAATTCCAAACATATACTTGGTATATTGTGAAAGTTATAGTCCAAAATATCTTGTACCCTAAAAGATGACAACTACAAGTTCAGTTATCTGTTTGTGTTGTGTGTAAATGTTTATTAGGTGATATTTATTCTATAGAGTTTGTTTGTAGATACTTACACAATTGATATTTATGAATGTGATGGAATTGTGCAGTTTCTCGTTGAACTGAAGCAAATAAAGTGGAGACCTCGACATTTCGGTACAAAGCAGGATTGGAAAGATAGAATTAACAATATTGGGAAAGGGAGAAAAGAATCCGAAGATACGGATAAAGTTGAAGATGCAAGCATGGCTATTGTTCCACTCTTTGATGAAATGTGTGTCCTTCATGTGGAAAATGATCTTGATGCCAAGGTAAGAAGATATATATGGAATGTAACTCAAGGATTTAATCTTTCAATTATGTGAAAATTCGATAATAAATGCCAGTGATGAACATTTTCGTTTTAAACATACTGACACGGTGTCTGACGGTCATTGTCACTACTCATAATTAAGATAGAAATACTATTCCATGCATGGTATGCTTGTGACGGATTAATGATTAGCAATGCATGCTTATTATCAATCACACGGTTAACAGCATGAGAACTCTTTCCAGTAAATTGAACGTAATATTGATATTGTTTCAATGGTTTTCTGATTCAAGTATTCAAATGGATTGCTTTAATGATGCTTGATGAAACACTTTAATCTAGGGTTCACAAGCGTTTCCCTCGGTTGAAGGTTTAACTGTTGCGGCTAGAAGGCCTATTCCTCCATCTTCTGTCCTGAAGCAATTGGCTATAGCTGTTGAGTAAGTTATGCTCACCTTTTCCTACCAATTCCATGAACTTCTTAACGATCCTTTGTTGTTATATACTAATATATTGTTCATCAAATTCTTGCATGTTAAAGGCCTAATTCAAAATTTCAATTATTTAATGCATTTTGTTAGTAAGAATAGTAGCTGTTGAAATTATCTTGTCATGATGAGCTCAAATGGTTAATGAGCTTCAGTTAACGTCGAATCGTTCAGGAGAACCTGTGTTCGAATCATGAATATAACAATAGCAGCACAAATGTTTACGAATCTTGTTCGTGCTATTCTGAAAGATTTTTAGCTTAAAAATCTCAAAACATTGTCTTTTTGACTAGGGCTGGTATGAAAGCAAATTCAATGAAGGATTTTGCAGCTTCAACAGGAGTTTCTTCACCTTCCATAGAGAAGGCAGGGTTGAGTCTCTCTGCAGTGAAGGCGCTAGTGCTACGTGAGAAGGAGGACAAACTTACCTCTGAATTCACTAGCAATGAGAAAGTTGTGCATTTGATTAGTTCTCTTTTCAATCCAGGTATGCAAATTTTGAGTGGCTTGCTTACGATATAATTGCATCAATGAACCATTTTATGCTCATACATTTTTCGGTGTTTTGGTTCTACGGTGATATTTGCAGAGGGGTATTTCCTTAGAAGGAAGATCAACTCCAATCAAGAGGAGATTGAGATACCATCTTTAATAAGAGATATTCATGGTGCTCCTCCTGAAAGCCTTGTTGTTAAACTAGCTGAAGTAATTGGAAACTTGAAGACCCTTCGAGAAATGGAAATTTTTTGGTGCAGGGTTGTTGCTGAAGTATGTTTAGCTCAATATGAAATTTCATGTTTTGATATTATTATTATATTATATAATCATTTTGTTAGGAATCTGGAATTTTTTATTTGATTTATGCTAGTTCGTTTTCTAGTTTCTATAACATAGAAATGCTATTGTATTTTGACAATTAACTGTTAGATTGATAATTTGGTTGTTTATGATTATTTTTTACTTTTGCAGATAAGAAAACTTTGGTCTGAAGAAAAGCATTTACCTGGAGTCCCCCTTGATGACATTCCAGATCTGAAGTCATGTCTTCTCAATCAACAATTTCAAGTAATTAATTGTTGCATCTCTCGGAAAAGGCGCCATATCATTGCAAGTGAATCCCTGGACTCTATGTTGATGGAAGCAAATTCAAAAAATACACTGGAATCAACAAACTGTAGTGATGGTACTTCTGCAAGTCGCTTATTATATGCTCGATTAAGTACTGGAGAGCTTGTTCTTCGACTTGGTGCTCATTGTCCATCTGGAAACCTTACGTTATTGGAAACCGGCGAGCCTGCATACTCTCCTATCACCCAGGTTTGAGTTGGACATATATTGTCACTACACATTCACGACTTAAATTTGCTCCAAATTTCCAATATTAAAATAGTGTATGCTTTATGTAGGAAGCACCGTTGCTTACAGAAGATCTGATCAAAGAGACTGAGGAGCTTGTGCTCCGGACGGGGAGGTTTGTACACTAACTTAGATCCGTTTGACCTAATAGTTAGTTTGCATTACGTATGCCTTTTTATTAAGCTAATTTTTATCATTTTCGCTTTTTTTGAACCATAAGACTGTTCTTTAAAAAAGATTGCTGACATCAATATTAGACGTAATTGCGAAACGATCACACCTTGTGATCATCTTTCTTAAATGCTGTCTTGATTTTGGATGCTGTGAAAACAAGGCTTAATGTCTACTTTGATCTTTTCCTTTTTTGCCTGTAATGTCTAGATTTCAAGCAGGAGTAACCAAATCTCATGTATTTTGTGATATTTTGATCTATCTGTATATCATGTATCCAATGTGCAAACGTTAGATTTGCTTCGCGGCATGTTTGAATCCATGATTTAATAGGTTATGGTTACTATTTCTTGACAATTTTCTTTACCTTTTTATGGCCAGTGTTGGTGCTGGGTGCTCCCAACTCCTGTCTGATATGCAGGCTTTCAAGGTCATACTTTCCCTCGACGAGAATTTTTTACCGATATTCTTAATTCTTTGGAATATGCCTAATGTAGTGATGTTCTATCAGAGTTAACTTTGTTTATGATCATGTTTTAGGCTGCAAATCCCGGTTGTATTTTGGAAGACTTTGTGAGATGGTACTCTCCTCCTGATTGGACTGAAATTGAGGCAAGTACTGAGGATAGTTGTTCTTCTGATGGTAGTAGTAGCGAGTCGTCGTCTAACAGAGGTCATCTAAGTCGACGGATGCAAAAAGAAGGTATGCTTGTCAATGACGGTACTGAAGTTTTGAAGCCATGTCGTCAAAACTATTACAAAAGCTTTGATACCTGTTTTTATTTCTAACACATTCTTCTAATATTTAAACTCAAATTTCTTTGAATATCATTGAATGTTGATGGTAGGTAATTTGTGGTGCGAATTGTGGGAAACATCTAAGCCAGTACCTGCTGTGAAACAAACATCTCTCTTTGATGAGGATTTGGCAGTGTAAGTCTATATAACCATTTTTGTTACGGACTTGGATTTTCGCCTTAAAACCGTCTCATTTCAATGTCGTTTTACATTTATTTTAGGGAGGGCATCCTTGATGCATTTGAGGACATTCAGCCAGTTGAGCTTTTTGGACAGCTGTTTGTTTCACTAGTAAGTTCTCTCTATTTGTTATTTTATCATATAAGTTTCTTTTGTATGTCCCTAGGTGATCTTTTTAAAGTAAATGTGGACAAAAGAAGCATATTATTTATTTGGAAATTTATTCTGATCAGTGATTTAATTAATATAATGTTAAATATAGTCTACTGTTACCCAATTTACTTGTCTAAGAAAATTGGACAAACATTATAGATGCTGGTTAAAATAAGAGTCGCTTCTTGTCATATGGAGTCGGCAGATCTTGCTTACTCAAGTTTTATGAAGATTAAACCATTAGCGCCTTTGTCTCAAGAAAATGTACAGTTTATTAGCCGAATGATTAAATGATGAATTATCATTTATGATGCTGTAATTGTTTCTAGTTTCACGCTTTCATGAGTTATTCGACGATATTTCAAGGGTAGCTGGTACCGAAATTAATATACTACTGATCTATATTGTGTAATTTTGATGCATTTCCAATCGTAATTTTTTGTATTAATTATACAGCTTGGTTTAGGATTTACAATTGCTGAACCTTGGCTATCTGGTAATGATGACTTCTCAAAGTTGTTCAATGACTGCAAGGAGTTTGTAGTTACCACTTGTCAAAGTATCAGATTCAGTGAGAAAACTGATGAACTTGTTCAGGTGAGTACTAGTAGACTAAAGTGGCTAATTATATCATATAGTTGTATAGTTTCTCACCAAATTCTTTTGCGGCATCTCATAAAGGGAAGTGTTGTTAGATAGTGACTATAGTGCTATAGAGTAGCGAAATTTGAACAAATCGCTATTGCTCTGCAATAGGCTATTCAGTGTAAAAAGTTGTCAAACAACAGGACTATAGCACTGTTGCATAGCAAAATTTGTACAAACCACTATTTTCCGTGATTCAGTAGACAACACTGAGGGATACTCTATAGAATGATCAATATTGTGAAACTTTTCGCCTTTTATTTTAACAAATCCAATACAGGACTATTTAATCTGCAATAGTAACATCTATGCTAGAAGAAAAATAATGATGGTCATGTTCCAATGTAGGTATATGAAACAGTGGAGACAACGTTGCTGAATCCTGAGGAGGCACTGAAGTTGATGAAGCATTCAGAAGAATCAACTGTGACTACCGGTGAAACAAAGCGCCGGTTCAAGAAGCTCAGCCATATCTTTGCTAGCAAAGATAAACTGTTGTCAAGGCCGTTTCGGAAAGATCAAATCAACGATGAAGAAAAAGGGAGTCGACAATCTTTTTCAAGTTTCTTTGACAGGAAGTCATCTTTATTCTCAAAGAAGCCTCCTAAAGGTGGAAACTTTGCCCCTGCTGAGACAACTCACTCTCTGGAAGATGATTGGACAATAATTTAAATAAAGTTCAGCTTCAACCTATGTAGGATAGCAACAACTGTAAATTATCCTCTTTATTCTTTTTTCAAAACATTAATTAGTGAGCAACAGATTTTAGTATGAATGTAAGGACTATACACTGATACACAGTAAAAAAAAGTTTTACATGGTCATTCAATCATATTTGCCATATCAATATCATTTTCTAAAATATCTCATTAAATATCCTGATGCTGAGATATGATTGATGACTATGTAAAACCTTTTTTTTTTTTTATAGATATAGTCATTAACTCTATTATTGTTATGGAGTATTCCAACTATTTCTTAGCTTTTGTTATTGAGGATGCCTTGTACAAGGATGATCAATCAAAATTATACAAGTGTTCCTTCTTTCTCATACAAATGCCAAATTGCAAATATCTTACCTATGATGATGAAAATGATTGAGATTTGATGTGGTGATAGCAGCAAATGATGGTTTTAGTTTGTCAGGATATTAAGAGTGTGTAATTTGGATGTATGATTCTAGGAATGAATTAATCATTGCTTTGAATTTGAGGGTGTTGAGTATGGCTCATATATATACACAGACGAGGCGCAAGGGGCAGAGACGAAGCTGAGCTAGCAGAGCGTTGTGAAACTCCCTCCGCCCCTAAAACGTGTGTTAGGCCTAATCGTCGTTGTTGCGCGGTACAATTAAAGGATATTGTTGTAATCTAGACCGTAGTACTATATATATTGTTGGGCGGTACTTTGAGCAGGACCTCTACTTCATAAGAGAAAAGATTTAAGCTAAAACTTGTCAACATCCACCACTCAGCTTGTTAGAGATGCATTGCAACTTAATTTAATTTGACCCATTGCATTATGAATATGAGGTGGTGAAGTATATTACATTAGGTTGAATCTGGTCTATGAAATGAGACAAAATCTAAAGCAATATTCGATAGTAAGAGCATGTTTGGCCCTGCTTAATTTTCACTTATCTTCTACTTCTAAGGAGAAGTGGGGCCAAACATAATTTTAATAAAGTTCTTTATAAAAGAAGTGTCTTTTTTGCAAAGAAGGAAATCTAATAAAAGTGACTTTGAAAATAAGATGAGAAAATGAACTTTTGGAGCAACTTCTAGGAGCTATATTCCCTTGTGCAGCTTCGATTCCCGCACAAGCCATATATATTTTTATTTTATTATTATTTTTAGCAAAGTTGGCGCCATCATTTTTTCAGAAAACCGCCAAAACTGCACAACCCTAGTTATATATATAGATTTTCTATTTTAGCTTTCTGCTACACCTATCGTGCTCCGCCGCTGACAACTGGTGCAGGTGCATCATGTTTATATTTTATTATTTTGATTCCTATAGATCAGATCTTGTTTATTTTTTTGTCCTTTTGTTACTTTTTCTTATCCCTTTATGTGATCATTCAGTTTTCATACTTTTATTCATTGATCTGATTTTGTCTTTTTGTTCTTTAGTAATAATCTAATCACTTTTGTTAAAAGCTTATATTATATTTCAGTTTGCGTTTTGTTTATTAGCCATGTCATTCAATAATATATAAGATCCTTTTGTTTATTACTACTAGCTTTCTATTTTGTTTATTATATAGTTTCATTACTTATATATATATACATATATATATATATATATATATATATATATATATATATATATATGATCATATGGATTTGTATCTTGTTTGTTCCATTCAGTTTGCTTACCTATTCATTTTATTGGATCTTTTATTTTCGTTTGGAATGATATTCATCTCGCGTTAGGCCTATTGTTATAATGATCAAAGAGTATTGATAGAATGATATGGGTAGTATAACTTTAAAGTGATTGAAAAGAGGAAAAAAAAACCGTAAGAATAAAAAAACAAGGGTTTGTCTAACATGTGCAACATTGCACATGTTAAAGCAACTAAAAGTGGAAACTTTTTATTAAAAAATAACAATTATTTATTAAAAAGATATATATTTAATATTAAATACACAACTTCCAATGCAAACTTACCTTTTTGAGCTTCTTAACATGTGCAAATGTTGCACATGATAGAAAAACCCAAAAAACAAATGACTCACCATTGATCAAATGAGTTGGTTAGATACCTTTAACATTATAATTTTATGCATTTAGATTTATTTGTGAATCTTATTCTTTATTATTCATTTAATTATCTGTACCTAATGAAAATATCAGTTTGCGCTTAATTATTTATAATTTTCAAACACACATTGCAGCTATGGCTACTAAAGACCCTCCATGTAAAACTGAAAATTTAGTAAAAGCAACGTGGAAAATTCCATCGGATACCAAAATTTTACTTGACATATGTATGAGTGAGATACGTAAATGTGGAAAGCCCGGTCTTGCTTTTAGGAATAAAAAATGGGAAGAAATACGTGAAGAATTCAATAAGCGTGCTGAAAAAAGCTATAACCAAAAGCAATTGAAAAATAGAATGGATACTTTGAGGATTGATTGGACGACATGGAAACAATTAATCGGTAAAGAATCTGGTTTGGGATGGAATTATCAAACAGGAAATATCGACGCTGACGCTTCATGGTGGGATGCTAAAATAAGAGTGAGTATTATAAATATTTAATTTTTATCTTGTGAAAATTGAATAGGGGAATTTGGTTGGCCTAAATATTATCTCTTGTTGTTGGTTGTGCAGGAGAATGTAAAATATGTAAAATTTCGCTATCAAGGTTTAGAATTTCGTGATGAATTGGAATTCATATATGGGGATACAGTGGCGACAAGTCAACACCAGTGGACACCGGCTTTGGGTGTACCATTTGAATCTAGTGGCAAAAATACTGCTACACGTGTTCCACAAGAAATTATTGAATCTGATGATAGTGAATTTGAAATTGATGATCACTTTATCCCTGTGGAAAATGCTCAACCCAAAAAGAAAAGAAAGGTTTCACCAGATATTGGAGAGAAAGTGACAAAGGGTAAGGCAAAGGTTGGGACGGCAACAACTATGAGAAAAACATTTGAGCGGTTAGTTGAAGCAGCTGAAGGTCATAATGAAGTTGAAAGGGCTCAAATTGCGGCCACCTCTCATGTCCATGGACAATACTCTATTCCAGAATGCATTAAATTATTGAAAAGTGCAAAGGAGGATGGTTTTTTGAATGGTCAACAATTTAGTTATGCTTTAGAAATGCTTAAAGATGAACAAAATCGAGTCCTACTAGTAAACTTAAAAGATTCCAAGGAAGATTGGGTAGAGTGGATTCTATACAACTATGTTGATAAGAAATCATCTAATATTTAGGTTAAGACAGGCGTTGGTTTTGCTAGTTATATTGGCATTCATACTTTTTGTTTAGATTTTGCTTTATGCTTTATCTTTAGTACCTCTCGAATTTGTTATTTGTTATTTTGCTTTTGGTTGAGAATTTTGTATTGATATTTATGCAATATTTGAGCAACTTTAATTTATATTTATTTTCATTTGGTAATGTCATTGTTTTGAAATTGTTTACAGATGTCTTCTAATCAGATCAATGAGCATTCAAGAAAAGTTAAAAAAAGAAAATGCATGTTTTATAAAATATGTTATGGGGCAGCGATGATTGCATATGACTATCATATGAAGTACTTACTGAAGCAAGGTAATAGATTTCTTTATTCTCATGGATGGACTTGGGTTCGAGAAACTCTTAACACCCCAGGTGAAAGTTATAATATGTTTAGAATGGAAACCCATGCCATATTGAAACTTGAAAAGTTATTAGTGAGTAAGGGATGGTTACACCCATCAAACGAAATGACATCCTTGGAGGCACTTGTTATGTTTCTTTGGAGTTGTGCGCATAGCGAGACTAATAGAAACATTCAAAATAAATTTGGAAAATCAGGAGAGACCGTAAGTAGGAGGTTTAGTGAAGTTTTAGAAAGTTTATGTTTACTAGCAAAAGAAATTGTGAGGCCTCCTGATTTTAACTTTACAGAAATTCCGTCCAAAATCAAGGATGATAGAAGATACTGGCCTTATTTTGAAGGATGTATCGGTGCTATAGATGGAACACATATTCCTGCCATTGTTCCCACTAAAGATCAAATTCGTTATATTGGTAGAAAAGGATATCCAACGCAAAATGTCATGTTAGTCTGTAACTTAGACATGTTAATCACTTTTGTTGTTGTTGGTTGGCCTGGTACTGCGCATGACACACGTATTCTTACGTCAGTCCTTGAAGAAATGAAAAATGTGTTCCCTCATCCTCCTGAAGGTACAATTAATCTTTTTTATATATATATAGTTCTGAAAATAAATTTTATGCATAAACTAACAATGATTTTTTTTTTAAATATTTCTAGGAAAATATTACTTGGTTGATGCAGGATATCCAAACATGAAAGGATATCTATCACCATACAAAGGTGAAAGATATCACATTCCTGATTTTAGAGATGGCAGTCAAGCACAAGGCATTCGTGAAGTATTCAATCATGCACATTCTTCACTTAGAAATGTCATTGAAAGAACAATTGGTGTTTGGAAGAAAAGGTGGCATATTTTATGTGATATGCGACCATTTCCACTAATCAAACAAGAAAAGATCATAGTTGCAACAACAACACTTCATAACTTCATTCGAATATGTGGCGTTCAAGATGAGGAATTCAACCAATGGGACCAAATCCCTGGATATATGCCTGAATGTGAAGAAGAAAGAAACATTAATGAAGATTCTAGTTCATACAATTTAAGAGTACAAGATGGGAGTTACATGGATAGAGCTAGAAATCAAATAGCCACTAAGTTGTTGGAAAACAAAAATCGTTCAAGTTTATGATGTGTTATGTTTCTAATACTAGATACCAGATTATTTCCAAACTCTTTCACTTTAATTTATGATAATGTTTTATATAATAATTTATAAATTTTCATTTGCTCTAATTTTTTTATAAAAAAATGCCTTTTATTTTATTTATGATAATTGGTAATAAAATCTCAAAGCTCTTTTAAAAATATTTTACCAAACAGATTTCAACTTAAAAGTACTAATTAAGTTGAAAAAAACAACAAATACCAAACAACTTTAACTTCAACTTTAAAGTTTTAATTTTCAACTTTATTCTAAAAGTAACTTTTAGACCTAAAAAAAGTAGGGCCAAACACACCCTAAGTGGTGGTCTTTACATAGTGTTGTAGCAATGCGTATCACGTTATTTCATAGTCCCACATCGAATAATACGAGGATATAGGGAATAATTTGGAGCTATAAGAATAGAAGATTAACAAGTGAAAAAGCATGATCCTTCAGGCAGAAACGGGATATGATGAGTGGTTGAGTCTCGCACATAATATGCGAGTTGGGTGTTCTCCCTAAGCCTGGTTACGACAATTGGACACTCTCATTTAATCAATCTGATCCCTATTTAACCCATACCTGAAGAGCAATTCAAGTTTTATTGATTAATGTTTGATTTTATTGATTGATGAAAATTAAGAGATTACAGCTTATTTATATACAAGTAACTTGTTGGTTAAGTAACTAGAGTTCAACCAATGCTTAACAGCTTCTGATTAACTCTTATTCTCTATTATGGATTAACAAACTAACACCGGAGACCATAACTTATATATAAAGTGTGGCCAATAATAACTCATATTCTTCTAAAATGGGTTATCAATGACATCCCTTCATATTGAACAATGTATTTCTTTTATTGATTTTTATCTGTGGTGTTCTAATCCGCTGGTTTGTATTGGCTTATTTACTATGTAATTTTTCTTTTTAGTCCTTTGTTGGTTCACCTTGGTTTTTGAATTGTTGACACTTTCTTGTGCTTTAAAGGGAGGTTTGTTAATATATTATATTTTTGGTCTCTTAAAAAAATATAAATTTAATTAGTCTTATTGTTCAATTGGATCACTAATCAATTCAGATTTCTAATCTATAAATAGCTAATATAAAAATATTTGTCAACATGATGATATTAGAATATAATTAAATAAAAAACAAACATTTAACCCTTACAAAATATAAAGATTTTCAATTGTAAATCTACTGTTTAAAAAAATGGTACATTCACGTACTCTTTTTTCTTATTGGGTCTTGTTAACGAGTGTCTCCAAGACACTCTTTAAGTATTCCAAAATAAGCAATTGTTTTTAAAAAAGTCAAATATTTCGATTTCTAATGCATTGAATACACACATTTGCATAAATATTTACTACTTATGGTCCTTAAAGAGTCCCCCGGAGACACTCGTTAATATTTCCCCTTTTTATTTCATTCGTTTAGACTGACATCTCTATTAGTACCTCCGTCTCTAATTATAGGGCCCTTTTGAAAAAATATCGGGAATTAAGAAAATTGAAAGTGGTAATAAATTTGTTTGTTATTGTTTTTTCAATTTTATCCTTTAAGAGAGAGAGTTAGTGTATGTTTTCAACATAGTATTTAATGTTGATTGAAGAAAATGATACTACATCCGTTCCTTTTTAATTGTCACTTTTTGACATTTTACACAAATCAAAACAATCAATAAAAATTACTACTTTTAATACAATAATTTATATTTTTACTAGAATAGCTTTATTCATTTAATGTCTCATTTTATATATTTCTCTCTCCACAATAAATAACTAAGGGTAATGTTGGTAAAACATCATTTAATATTCCATTGAACTTTGAAAGTGACAGTTAAATAGGAACAACAAATTTCTTCAAAATGGACACTTAAAAAGGAACGGATGAAGTATAAAATAAGGGAAATGTTAACTAGTGCCCCGGGACACTAGTTAAGGACCTTAAATGATAATTTATGAAAGTTTGTGTAATCAGTGCATTGGAAATTGAAAACTTTGACATTTTAAAAGAATAATTACTTAATTTAGAATGTTTAAAGAATGTCCTAGAAACGCTTGTTAACAAGACCCATAAAATAAATAGGGATGTGTTAGTAAAGAATTAATTAATATTCTTGGAAATACCAAATAAGTCTTATAAAAAAAGACAATTTTTTTTTCTCAAAAGCGTCTTATAAGGACGGAGGTACTATTATCAAATATTTTTCTTTTTTTGAATTCGCGACAGTAAGTCCTCTCCCACCAAAGTTATTTGCCACTTGTTGTGGACTTCCATATCCGTGCATACATTTCCAATACAATGGCTTTTTTCCTCTGCCCTTATTATTACTATATGTGTGATTGCTCTCAATTCAATTCTGGAATATAGATTGCATTTAATGCCAAACCCCACCGTTTAACTTCCACCAGTTGTAAAGAAAACAAACCAGCTCAAACAATAAAATAGATAAGTCATGAAGAGCATAAGTCAATTATGTTGATATGTGAATAATCTATTTCAAGATGAATATTGAAAATAAAGGCTGAAATTTTATTTGGAATAAAAAATACCCAAATCCAAAGGTGCATGGACCTCGTAAATTTTTTGAAGTTGTTGGAGTTTTAATTACTAATGTTTTCGGGTTGTTAAATGTATAAATGTGCTTGGATATCTTTAAAATTCAAGCTAACTTTTGTGATGAAATTCAAACTCATTTACCATTATATTAGAGTCGCTTCAAGGATTGCAATGAAAATTAAACTCAGCATACACGATAGGCCTAAGGGTGGGTATTAAAGTTTGTCTGGAGTCCCACATTGCTAAAGTTTTCACATTGTTGGATGAATAGTTGTGTCTGGACACTTCACCCTTTAAATTAACTTTTAAAATGAGATTCAAACTCATTTAAAAAAGTAATAATGGGTTCAAATGTAGACATTCTTAAGTTAACTTGATATACTAGGTTAATGCATGTTTTAATTTGTTGTTATCAATCAACAAATTAAGTGTCTATTTATTATAGATTAAACAAAAGTGATTTTGATATAAATAGTTTAGAGATTTTTCTTTAGACTTTTTTAAGTAAATCATAAATCATGATTGATTAAGCATTGAAGTTTTTTTTAGAGAAGTATTCAAGTTGAAAACTATGCATGTTATAATAAATAGCTTTTTCATTAATATGTTTTTTTTTCATTAATATGATTGAAAAATCATAGACATGATAAACTGTGATTTTCTCTCTTCTATTCAAAATGGTTTTCTTTACGGTATGTTCATCCCAACAACATTTCTTAGTTGAGTTACTAGGCAAATTAAGTTGCGCAAGAATTATGTGAATCACAAAAACAAAAAAATAAAAACTCAACCCTAGTACTAATTCACATGTGGTCAATACTCACTAGAAACCCAAGAATATATCATCTTATTTTTTATATGGGTATCATTTCTTTACATAAGAACCCTTAAAAAAAAAATCATTTACATAATAAACTCAATTGACCACTTCAAATCACACAAATATTAAGGCTGTGTTTGGTAAGGACGAAAAGCTAACTTATAGCTTATTGAATTAGCTTATTAGCTTGTTGGATCAAAACATGACGTGTTTGGTAACAAGCTTTTCTCGTGAGCGTATAACTTTTTCTGAGATGCTATTTCAAGTAGCTTTTGAACTTATAGCTTATAACTTCTTATATTCTCTTCCAATTTTAACCTTATTATTTTAATTTTACTATTTTTTAATTAAAAACTACCTATATTCATATGTAACTATCCACTTTTTATATATTGGTGCAACCAACATAAGTGACTATCCATATGTATCACTCAAGTTGTAGTTTTTTTTATATTTTCTTTGTTCACTTTTTTTACGTTGCTCTCATTTCATATAATATAATATATAATTTTAAATAAAATATACAGTAAATATTGAAGCCATTTTAGTTAAATAAATATTTTTTTAATTGAATTCATAAAACACATTCATCATTTTGGAGATGAAAGTAATTTGAAATAAATTTAAATATTTTAAAAAAATAAATAAGTAAAGAAATTATGTATATAATTTATGAAAAGTATATTAACCAAACATGTCATTTTATGTCATTTTATATCAGCCGCTTCAACAGCTAATTTTACCAAACACATTATTTTTAATAAGCGAGATTTTCAGCTATAAGCTATCATCTATCAGTCATCAGCTATCAGCTAGCTTTTCAGCCATCAGCTAGCTTTTCAGCTATCAGCTAGCTTATAACTTATTTTTACCAAACAGAGCCTAAGGGTGTGTTTGGTAAAAATAAGCTATAAGCTAGCTGATAGCTGATAAGCTAGCTTATAGCTGAAAAGCTAACTTATAGCTGATGGCTGATAGCTTATAGCTTATAGCTGAAAAGTTAGCTTATTAAAATAAAAAGTGTTTGGTAAAATTAGTTGTCGAAGTGACTAATAAATATAAAATGACGTTAAATGACATGTTTGTTTATTTTTTTATAAATCATATATACAATTTTTATTACTTAGTATATTTCTTTTTAAATGTTTAAATTTATTTCAAAATATTTTCATCTCCCAAATGATAAATGTATTTATGAATTCAATTGACATTTTTTATTTAACAAAACTTTCTTTTTATGAATTTTACTTAACTAAACTGCTTGCTTCACTATTTATTGTAAATTTTATATAAAATTATTTATTATTAAATTAAGAGAAGGTAAAAAACAAAGTGAACAAGAAAATTTGAAAAGTCATACCGTGATGCTAAACGTGGGCAGTTGAATAAGAATGTGGGTAGTTTTTTAATTAAAATTAAATTAAATTAAATTAATAAAGGTTAAAATTGGAAGAAAATATAAAAAGCTATAAGCTATAAGCTCAAAAGCTATTTGAATTAACATCTCAAAAAACGCTATAAGCTAACGAGAAAAGCTTTTTACCAAACACGTCTCATTTTACAAAAACAAGCTTATAAGCTAGACAAAAAGCTATAAGCTAGCTTATTTGTGTTACCAAACACAGCCTAAATGTTAGTTAATGATTTGTGATCGCTTAAATAATTTTTTTGTTCAAAGAATCACTTAAAAATTTTAGTCATCAATTGATTAAAAAATACATAAATATAATAAAAATATAAGCTATGTATTGAACTAATATTTAAACATTGAAACATGAAAAGTATAAGCTACTCCCTCTGGTCCTTATTATAAGAAGAAAAACTAAAAAAATCTAAAACAAATGCAGTCATTAATTAGTGTAACTTTTTGAATATTTTTACAAATATACCCTCATAAAAAATTGTGAAACATTAAATACATCCACTAATATTAAAAAGACAAACATTAAATAAGGGGTAGAAAAGTCTTTTAAGCAATAATTACACCTAAAAAGATGTGATATTTTCTTATAAATAAGACCAATTTTTTTTTTTGAAATTTTTCTTATATATAAGACCGGAGGGAGTAGTTTGAAAGCCCATATCAAAAGGGTACTCTAAGCACTCAAAAGTGTTAGGTATATATAATAAAATATAAAAAATCAATAGACATCTTGTAATAGTTACATATTGAACCAAATATAAAAGTATCAGTTACATACACAATTAATATGTCATTACAATTTAATATGCATTTCAGAGTTACGTAGAAAACTACTATATATCTTGAATTTTTTGTCACCTATTTCCATTAACAACGAAAATTAAATCATTTAAATAATTAGTATTTTTTCTATTGTTTTAAGTTTAATCATGCATGCTAGTACTAATTTGCTAATATTTTTTTTTCCGATATTAGTACTAGTTTGTCACTGTTTAGATAGTGAAGACTCTTTTTTTAAGTAGCAACAACAACCAATATACTATTTAGATAGTGAAGTTCAACACAAGTTAGTTACTTCCTCTCATACAAACTTACTTTTACTTAATAAAAATGACTATTTTTTATATTATTTACAGCTGAAGTAGATAATTACTATTGTTTAAAAAATCTTATTTTTTCATAGAGGTCCATTTTTAATATTTGAACATGAATATCTTTTTCTTGACAATTGCAATTTGCAAGATAAAGGTGGGACCTTATAAGACATTAACAGTTGGGAACTATATACTCTCTCTTTTTCAAACAGAAACAGTTGAAAGCATTTACATATCCAACGCGTTCTTGCATGGTTAAGAAGTTGTCCCTAAAATTAAAGCGTTCTCATAGTAATTTCAAAGTTCTTAATTATTATTTTTAGGTTAAACCTTGTCTTTGTCATTGCTATATAAACCCTAGCATCACTTCTTTTTCTCCTCACCAAATAACTTCAAGTTTTTTAATAGCACAAGATGGCTTCAAGTTCAAGTGTTCTTCTTCTTGTGCTTCTTGGTGCTCTTGTTTGTAGTACCATTGATGCAAGGAAGCTTGGGATCAGTGATAAGGGGTTAAGAGATGAGAAAACTTTCTTTCGTCGTCCAGGGTTTGGTGGAGGTGCAGGAGGAGGTGGTGGTTTTGGTGGCGGTGGAGGTAGTGGAGGAGGGTTAGGTGGTGGCTCTGGAGGTGGATTTGGTGCTGGTGCTGGTGGAGGAGCAGGAAGTGGACTTGGAGGTGGTGGTGGTTTCGGTGGAGGAGGTGGTGGTGGATTCGGTGGAGGAGGTGGTGTTGGTGGAGGATCAGGGTTTGGAGGAGGATCAGGATTTGGTGGGGGTGCTGGTGCAGGTAGTGGACTTGGAGGAGGTGGTGGAGGAGGATTTGGAGGCGGTGGTGGTGGTGGACTTGGTGGTGCTGGAGCCGGTAGTGGATTTGGTGGTGGAGCTGGAGGTGGAGTTGGAGGTGGATTTCCATGAAAAAAATATGAAGTTAATGTTGGCTGGTTTGCATGCTTTTGGTAATAGCATGTGATTTTATGTGTTTACGTGTAGTTTCACTTGTAATTTGCTACAAGCATATTCTTCTCCTTATTGTGTCTCTTAATTACTCATCAAAATGGAAATAATTCTTAAATTGATTATGAATAACATCCTTGTTTTTAGCTCTTGTCTTTTTTTAACTTCAAAATGAATTATATTAGATATAATTAGAGAAGTAGTACTTGACCCACCAAATGCAAAGAACTACAAGGGGTACCCGATCCAACAAAATACAAAGCTAGCTCCTAAGAAATAAGTATAAGGAGGGGGTTCAAAAACCATTTCTAAAACATACATGGTCTCCTATCGCTTTCTATCAAGAAACAACCTCCAAGAGGCGACTTTAATATCATTCTTAAGATCCTCAATGTTTGTATCCTTCCTCAAAAAAATTCTTCCATTTCTTGTCTCCCAGATCTTCCACACAGTCGAATGTCATATAAGCATTTGCCCCTTCATCAAACAACCTACTGAATGGATCATGATTCTAAATTCATTTGTCTTCATCATTACTAATTTTCACTACTCCAATTTGTCCCTTTCCCATTCAAAGAACTTTTCCCGCCACTTTAAGTCCCAATTCCATGACCCCTCCACCATATTAATTAGAAGGCTAATTCATCAGTAGTTAGCAAAAATATATGAAATAAGCGAGCTTACTTGCTGAGCAAGTAACTTCCTAGTTAGTTACATGTGTTGACTTTTAATAAATAAGACTGTGATAGATAGAATATATGCAATATTCACTTTCAATGAAATACTCTTTGATTCTCACCAACACTCCTTTCTAATTCTCTCAATCTCATTATAAATCCTTTCTTCTCAAACACCATAACTTCCCATTGCTCTATCACACAACTCATCTCATCTCCCGGATTCTGCAAAACTTTTGGAGCGACATAGCAAACAATTTGGGGAATACTACTTGATTGTTTTATGAAACTGTCTTATTATTTGCTAGTATTGCAAACTTTCTAACCACTGCCACATATCCAATATTGGACACCATGAGGCTAGCTACTACGTAATATATTACTCTAAGCAAAAGTTAATATAACGGTAGTAGATTCTATTTCTATAAATGTTGTAACATAGCCGAAAAAAATTAAATGTTGTAACAACTCATGATCAATCTTGTTGGGTTTTTGTAGATTGGCTACATTTTGCAAAAACATCTTCTAGCCAGATGCTGGGACAGATGCGGTAGCATATGGAACAGCATTATGTGACTTGTGCTTTTCGCGTCAGCTAGCGCTTTATATTTGTGTACGCAATCTTCCAAAGATTTGCCTGAAGATTTATTTTCCTCTAGCGTGCTGATCAAGGCACGTGTATCTGATTGAAGATTTGCTTGAAGTTTTATTTGCCATGCTATTTGTTCCACAAGATATCGTTCTATATTTGGAAGTTTTTTATTATTTCTAGAAGATCTTTTCAGCTGGACCGGACAATGTCCATGCTCTATTTTGAAGCCCAAACCCGTGCTATCTCAGTACTATATATTCGTGAAGGCAAACCCTAGTAGGGTAACTAAAAACCGTGTGTGTTAGCAAAGCGTGTGTTTAAGGTTTTTAGGGTTTCTTTTGTTAATTGTGAGCCTTGCTTGTATCTCCATGATTCAAGCTAAGGACTGAGTTTGTTTGAGTTGTAATTGTAAGCTGCTCCTAAGCTTTTAAGTACGGAGTGAGTATGTGTTATTAGAGTGTGTCTCTCTTGGTGTGTTTTGCGTAGTTGATAACAACATTGATTGTGTTGCTGGTAGGAATTGAGACGGGGTCTCATATCTAGGAGTTCCTAGATAGAGTTGCCACTGGTAGGGTCTTGGTGCAAAGTCAAGTAGTGTGTCTGCGTTGGTCTTTTCACTAGAACTATAATAGTGGATTCATTCCTGGATTGGTATCCCCCAGAGTAGGAGAGTTGCTCCGAACTGGGTTAACAAACTCACTGTGTACTTTATATTTCCGATGTGTTCCTTTTAATTTGTGCTGTGTTACGCTGTGTTATTTTAATTGTAGTTCTGAGTAGACATGTGCTCGGACAGTTGTGCCAACATTGTGCACAACATCTGTCAGTCAGGTTGCCAGGAATTTCAAATCTTAACCCACTTGGGTTGGTTTGATGGTAATGGTTTCGGACCTTAGAGTGTGTTTCTCTTCAGGTCTCAGGTTCGATTCTCCCTGATGTCAATTTCAGTGGACAAGTTTAGCTTCTTAAAAAAAATAACTCTTGATCAATTTGTTTGATTTTATTTTTTGACAAAAACAAAATATTCATTCATTCAAATTGATAGAGTATATTATTCAACATCGCTAAAAACATAAAAGATGAATAGGCGAACAAACTCACAACATCCAGTTAATAGCATACAACGGCAAAATGCCTACAAATATACAACAACATTCAAACATTATCCTACTAAGTAGAGTCAACTACTTATCTACAAATAATATATAAAATTAAAATGACCAGGAAACTCATGTCTCCTGATCTGCAACGTTAACACCAAAATTATTGATAGAATAGTCGATCGTTCAATATGAATCAAATGAAGACCGCAACTACACAGAAAATCAAACAACGTCACATAAGACGACAAATAGCACAATGTCGCACCCAGACGACGAAATCACCAAGAAAATTAAAATCAATCTTATTTAATTATTTGGGTGTACAATCAAGTCAATCATAATTGACCTTGCATTTGCAAAATATTAATATGTATTTGACCTTAATTATTTATGAATCAAAGATTTTTATTGACAAACTTACAAGATGGTGCTTGCCAACAAGTCATTCGAATACAAGGGAACAAAATAATGCAGTCTAATAAAATTAAATTAAAGCATGTTCTGTTCGAAGAGACAATATCAAACGTACCCTTTATTGTCCATCTCAATCAACTTATATATAGCATCTTCTAATTAATAAGTAGGGATGTACCTCCTCTGAAAAAAAAAAGTTTAGGGATGTACTTCAAGGTTCCGCAAGAAGAGACTTCTCTCTCTTCAAATCAAATTAATAGGTTATAAATCGAGTATTTTTACATGGTTTTCAAATAAATTGTTAAGTTTTAGTTGTTCGAATATATTTCTCATAATGAAATTACATATGATAAGTTTGTTGATTTTATTTTATTTATAGCAAGTTTGTTTTAGATTTTGGTTGACTTCAAAATCAATCCAATTAGAGTCGAAAATAATAACCCAACGTCTTTAAGGTTTAATAATTTTTAATAAGTTTCCCAAAGTCAACTCCTACGACTTCACATTGGTCCTCGGATTAATCGGTCATTAGAGTGGATATCAAGTTTCCAACTCATATGCCTTCCCAATGCAAATCTCAATGACTTTGAGTGGAGATTTTCTAAACATACAAGTGACACTCTAGTGTATAGGTATTTGTGGTTTGATTTAGATTACTTTTGTGGTAGAAAGTCACCTCATTTAGATATTAAAATTGCATGTGATTTGGTTGACTCAATCGGTTTGTTTGATTTATTCCTTGAGAATATTGATTTCTGTCCGATAAATTGAAGTTTGGAATGGATTTTTTTTCCAACATTAAACAGTTCAATTATTCTGTATTTCAAAATGATAAGATACAAGTAAAAATGGTATAAAATTCACCAAGAAAGATGAAATACAAGTAATATTCAACCCACCAAAAATATCAATACACCCTTACCTATCAATACATTATAAGGGGTTGGCCTATCATTCATAAAATAAACAAGCGGGACACTAGTTAAGGACTTTAAATGATAACTTTTTATAAAAGTTAGTGTAATAAAATGCATTGAAAATTGAAAATTTTGACATTTTTAAAGAATAATTACTTAATTTAAAATGCACCTCCATTTAAAAATTGCATTCCAAATAGCCCCCATAAAATGACGTTTAGCATACAAATGCACCTCCGACTCCATTCCTCTCAGACATCACGCACAAGGTGGATCTTCACCATACCCAAAAATTTCTCTCTTAAACAGATTTACTCGTTATGAGCTAGCACAATAACAATTGCAAAGAAAATACGACCACTTTGTCAACAACTCCATGTTTCCCACTTCTAGAGAGGATACTATATAAGAAGTAGAGTTTCTATTCTAGGTAGTCAAGAGAGTATAAATTGCATTAACGGTAAAAACTACCTTGAGGATTTGCCATACAACGCATCTTCCGTCGTTGACATTTTCAACGGAAGGATTAGTTCTTTAGGCATTTTGTATTGTTCTTTCTCCAAAACAAACAAAGGTCGCCTTCACTTTCCCCAATCCAAACATCATCCCAAAGACTAATTCATCCACCATCTCCTAGTTTCCATGTTGTCGAACCATGCATAGACATTCTTTGGGGGTTTAACAACCTATTGGTCACAGGTTGTTCTACAATCTCGATCCCATACTTAGCGGCCAAGACTTACTCCCCCTTCGTAATAACACGCCACTTCCATTTGGATAATAGTGCTTTATTGAACACTGATAAATTTTTCACTACCAGATTCCAAGTCGATGCTCTCCGAGGATTAGCCCCCACCGGAAGACCAAGATAAATGAACGGAATTTTCCCCATTTTGCAATTCAAAAAGTTTGTGGACACCTCAAAAAATTGTTCTTTACATTTACTCTTATCACCTTACTTTTTGAGAAGTTAACCTTTAGCCCAGACATTAATTTAAACCACATAAGAATTGTCATCATTGCCAAAAGAATTCACCACACAAGTCTCTCATATGAATATTACTAAAAAAAAAATCTCATATGAATAAAGTGTCATTCGTATATTGTAGATGAGAAACCGAAGGAATCCCTTAAAATAGTCATTTTCAATCGCCTTTTGCAAAAGACACCCCACCTCGCCGCCACCAAAAGAAATAGGATTGGTAGAATGGTGCAAGAGGATCTACTTATATCTACTTCCTCTATTGGGCTCCCGTTGACCAACACCGGCAAGCTACCCGCAATGGATTGATCCAGTCAATTCTCAATTAATCATATTAGACAAAATGGAATAATTAGATTATGTGAAATTTCATTTTAGATTGTATTACAAATCTAATTAAGTGTAAGCTATTGTGAAAGCCCATGCATAAACAGATCAAAAGGTTACTATATTGGAACGTTGATATCCTTTTTCTGACAATTGCAAAATAAGTAAAGGGTGGGACCTTATAAGACATTAACAGTTGGGAACTATACTCTCTCTTTTTCAAACAGAAACAGTTGAAAGCATTTATGTATCCAACGCGTTCTTGCATGGTTAAGAAGTTGTCCCTAAAATTAAAGCGTTCTCATAGTAATTTCAAAGTTCTTAATTAATGTTTTGGTTAAACCTTGCCTTTGGCATTTGCTATATAAACCCTAGCATCACTTCTTTTTTTCCACACCAAATATTTTCAAGTTCTTTTACTTTCTAGCTATAGCACAAGATGGCTTCAAGTTCAAGTGTTCTTCTTCTTGTGCTTCTTGGTGCTCTTGTTTGTAGTACCATTGATGCAAGGAAGCTTGGGGTCAGTGATAAGGGGTTAAGAGATGAGAAGAATTTCTTTCATCGTCCAGGGTTTGGTGGAGGTGGTGGTTTCGGTGGTGGTGGTGGTAGTGGAGGAGGGTTAGGTGGTGGCTCTGGAGGTGGATTTGGTGCCGGTGCTGGTGGAGGAGCAGGAAGTGGACTTGGAGGTGGAGGCGGTTTCGGAGGAGGAGGTGGTGGTGGATTCGGTGGAGGAGGTGGTGTTGGTGGAGGATCAGGGTTTGGAGGAGGATCGGGATTTGGTGGTGGTGCAGGTGCTGGTAGTGGACTAGGAGGAGGTGGTGGAGGAGGATTTGGAGGAGGTGGTGGCGGTGGACTTGGTGGTGCTGGATCCGGTGGAGGATTTGGTGGTGGTGCTGGAGGTGGAGTTGGAGGTGGATTTCCATGAAAGAATTAATATCAAGTTATTTTGCATGCTTTTGGAATTAATTGCATGTGGTTAATGTGTTTACGTGTAGTTTCACTTGTAATTTGCTTCAAGCATATTCTGCTTATTGTGTTTCTTAATTACTCGTCAAAATGGAAATAATTCTTAAATTGATTATGAATTACATCCTTGTTTTTAGCTCTTTTTTTTTTTTGTTCAATCTTCTTGTTTGCTAGTATTGCAATCTTCCTCCTAACTGCATATCCAATATTGGACACCATGAAGCTAGCTACTACATAGTGTATCACTTAAAGCAATAAATAAATAAAAAGTAGATTCTATTTCTATAAATGTTGTAACATTGTCTAAAAAAAATGATGTAACAACTCTAGATCAACCTTCTTTATTTATTCTGGTGTACAATCGAGTCAATCATAATTGACCTTGCATTTGCAAAACAAAAATAATAATAATAATAATAATAATAATAATAATAATAATTTATAATATATTTGACCTTAATTATTTATTAAACTATTTTTATTTTTTAGACTGAAGATTTTTTTGACAAGGGAAAAATAATGTAGTCTAATAAATTTAAACTAAAGCATGTTCAGTTAGAAGAGGCAATATCAAACGCACCCTTTATACTCCATCTCCGTCAACGTATATATAGCATCTTCTAATGAAAAGTTCCGCAAGAAGAGACAATATCATATATATTTTTTAAACAGGTTTGAACAACTTATATAAAACGCTACATATAACGATATCACAAATCACATAAGTTCGTAGTTTTTATTTTATTTTATTTATATAGCATGTTTGTTTTTAGATTTTGATTGACTTCAGAACCAAATCCGTAAGAGTTCAATAATTTTTAATTAGTTTTTCAAAGTCAACTTATATACTTTAATATTGATCCTTCAAATCAGTCGGTATTTGAGTTGGATATTGACTTTTCAAAAAAAAAAAAAAAAACTATTTCACCTTCACAGTGTGAATCTCAAATGGTTTTATCCTCTAACTTTGAGTGGAGATTTTCTAAACATACAAGTGACAATCTGGTTTTCACAATTCGGTTTAGATGAATTTTGAGGTAGAAATTCATCTGATTTGAATATTAAAATAGCATGTGGTTTGATTGATTAATTCGGTTTGATTAATTGATTTCTTAAAGTGAAAAAGTAAGATGGTCCATTAAAATGAAGTTTGGATTGGATTTTCCCGTTAAATTTTCATTTAATCTTATTAGAGAAATGTGAATAAATTTAATATTAAAATAAATAGATTATGTGAAATTTCATTTTAGAATGAATTGCAAAACTAACAGGGAAATGTTAACTAGTGTCCCGTGATACTAGAATACAATATTGAGTTTTTTCTATTTTTTAATTTGAATCGAGTATCATATACGCGCAATCACAAAAATAAATTTCTCGAGTTAAGAGGAACCACAATCCATGACAAAGTTTTCTCTCAAGATATTTAAGATTGTTGTATTCTCGATGTTGGATTCCAACATAAGAAAGGCAATAAAAAAGCGATAAGAAAGTGAGACATTAGATTTTAATTATAAGGTTGAATGAGAAGTCTTGAAATCCATTATACTATGTATTTGTAATAGATAACTTAAAACAAGAAGAAAAAAAACTTCAAGAATTCTGTATAGTTGTGAAATGATAACATTGAATTTGGAGATTTCGATTCGAAATTTAGAAGAAATAAGCGTTCCTTGTTTTTTAAACCCTAAAATCTTCTTTATCTTAGACAGGAGTATCAATCTCTCACTCTAAAGTTTATTATAGACAAAAATAAAAAATACTAACTTAAAAAAAAAAAAAAGCAGTAGTGCTCAAGCCCATGTATTATACTATAGCATACAGGGTGGCTCCGCCGCCGGCAGCTAGAATGAGTGAGCCGCAAATGTGAAAGCATTGATGTGAAACTTAATATTGATGCAAAAGGCTTGAATGACTTAGCTGCAAATGTGAAAGTATTGATGTGAAACCATATTGATGAAAATAATTTATTACTGTACTACAACATTACCTAACCATCATAAATATTAGGAATGAATTGATCGAATATAGTACTACTAGTATAATCGATGGACTCATTAACTCAGCACCGAAAATATTGGATAGGTCTCCTCCTATACTAGTAATTTTTTAATTCAATTGAATGTCATGGATCACTTTTGGTGTGATTACTCGTGAGAAGAAAAAATAGAAGAGAAACTAATCACTTGAATTCAAATGATTAATGAGTTTCATTAAGGACAAATTTTTTTGGAGAACCAAATTCGATTTTTAGGTTAAACAATTTTTTGTTTGTTTATCCTTATCTCGTAGCCGAACTCCAGATTACCAGGATCTCTCTTCTTTGAGAACCAGAGGGTTAACGCAAAATAAAATTAAAGAGAGAAAAATGTGAGATAGAGAAAGTCAAGTGAGAAATAGATGTACACCATGAAAGATACATGCACAAATAGAAAAGAAATTTTTTATAAAAAAAATACAGAAAAGAAAAGTGACAGTGTACCCCTAAAAAAAGTGTAATATACATTCATAAATATAATTTTATTTGTAAAATATACCATTACCACCCTTACAAAATGGTTCATAAAGTGAGGAGTGTCTCCTCTTTATAAACTCTTAGCAAGAGTCTTATCTATCCGATGTGGGACTTGAGTTTTTCCCAATAATATATCTATAAGCATATCAATTTAAATTACTTTGAATGTTCCTCCATTATACCATGATTTTAAATTCATAGTAAATTACAAATTGATATATTTAATACATTAAATTGGTTTTATCAAAATACACATTAGTCATTTAATAATATATTTTGCATATTATTCAACAAAAATAAATTTAATTTAAAAAAATCAATTGTTAACTTTGTAATTATTCAATCATAGTGCTTCTTGTGCTTAGATTGCTAGTTTTAATTTTCTTTTTGTCTTTTCAAAAAAAATTGAATAAGCATAGTAATTATACGAGTCGGTTGGATAGTAAAATCAATACATTTTTAGTCAAAAAAATTCAATATATATGAATTAATTGAATAATAGATGGAACATTTGTCCAATTAATAAGAATTTGTTTTCATATTTCACAAGAATATGAATTTAAATTCTAATGCTGATTATTCAGAAGATCTAACTCAACTAGTAAAAATACCAAAATCATTAGAATGGACATCGTGAGCGAGATTCGAAGCCCAACTCCTCTAATTATGTGTGAGTTTCCAAAAATTAATAAAAATAAAAAATACGGATGATTAGAAGAACTTGTTTGTGTTCATGTGAGTTTAACTCAATTGTTAGAGACAATTTATTATAATATATATGGCCGAGATTCAAACCTCAAACATCTCACTTATCATTTGTAAGAGATAATTTTTTTATCACTAAACTAATACGTAAATGCATCTATAAACTCTTGAACTTTTAGACTTTTTCAACTTGACTAGGAGTCTAGTAGGCCAAACTTCATGTAATTAAAAAGAAAATTGATACTATAAAAAGCGATTTCATAATTTTTTTTCAATTAAAGCAAAAATTATTATCATTATTAATACAATGACATTAATGATCATTATGCAACACTCAAGATGAATATTTATTATTTTTTGTCAAGTAACATAGTAGCTGAAGCTTACACATTTTAAATGTGGAGAAATGAGATGTTTGAGGTTCGAACCCCGACCCCTGCATATATTATGTAATGTCCCTACCACATGAGCGAAGTTCACATAGACGAAATAATTATTATTATTATGTCAAGATATTGCTTTAAAATTCGCTTTAGATTCAATAAACATGACCGTCGGCGGGCACTATATATATCTAACTATTGGCTTTATAATGCCTGGTGGCCCCTATAAAATACTGACCCTCTCCTGTTTATAAGAAATTATATCACTAAGCAAGTACCATTTTTCTTAGATCAAAGCACCACTCCTTTTAGATCAAATCCAAAGAAGTACTTCAAAGGAGTTAATGCAAAACTACTTCAAACAAAAAATCCATAGCATTCATGAAAGGAAACCCACTTGCATAGGAAGGTTAATTTCTAGGTAAAATAAAATTCAATAATTTTTTTCTTTAAGAAGCTAAACTAATCCATCAAAATTGGAATAAAACTCGATAAATTAAGGGATATAAAATGAATTTCAACAATGGATACATTTACTTGTAAAAAAAAAACAATGGATACATTTAAACATATAGTATATATTTTATATTTAGGACCAAAATAGTTAATAAATTGTTTATTGTAAAAAGAACAGGAGGCAGCACTATGTTTCAATTATGAAAATTCAAAACAAATGAAAAAGCAGCAAATTACAAGATTTCAAGAATGTTTTTAAGCATGTGTCATTATCAAATCATCATACATAACCAAAGATCAAATATACATGATAAACATCAAAACCTGTACCAAAGAGTCACAGAAATTTTGTAAAAGCAAATGGTAAAAGGTAGAAGTAAATACTGTATGAGAGATCATAGTAGAAAAATGTCACATTCTGAAAATTTTGAGATTTTAAAGGCTATAACATACAACAGGTTTTGCTTATTAAATAGTGCATCTTGAAAATAATCACTAATAAGTAAAGTTCAGATTCGGACTTCTATGCCTTCATTCAACAAATGTTCTTTCACTGACTGAATAGGTACCTGCAGTTTATGTAAAGTTCAAATTCAGTGCCTCAATAACATCTTTGAATCGATGAAAATAAATTATTTTTTTTCTGAATGAGTGAAAATTAAATATTTGCCATATTCACCATACATAGATGGTCAAGATATAACATTATATAATTGTCACATTATCACATACATGGATGGTCAGGATTTAAATTTGTTTAAATGGTCACATGACTACTTTTTGAAGTCGCCTCATTTTGTTTTAATGGTCATGATTTACTCCTCTCGCATAAAAAAGTTCTCACTTGTGTGCAAGTAAAAATAAAAACAAAGTTTTCAAAAATGTTATTACATTAACATAGAAGTGTTTGTTTTTCCCTTAAAGCTTATTAATGGAATGATTGATCACTAATAGATTAAATTAACACCAAAAAGAAAGTAAGTAACAAATGTTGAAGGATGAAGAGTAATATGGCCATATGCACTGAACTACGGCAAAGGAAATTCCCCTCGCATTAAGAAATTAATAAAACAGAAGTTATACCTCCTTCCTATGAAAAATGCCAGCAGCAAGTGCAGCTGATGCATTGGTTTTAGTAAACACATCGGAGAAGTGATCAGGAACGCCAGCACCACTACTTGCAATCACAGGGATACTAACAGCATCTGAGATCAACTTAATTAAATCTACATCGAATCCTTTTCCTTGACCTGAAATATTGATAACAGCAATAGACATACACAAATTAGAAAGAATGTCAAGTTTAGAGGCAAGTTAGAGGCATATGTCTTATTTTACTCTTCCTCAATCGGGAAGACTGACTCGGTCATTTAGATAAGAAATCAGCGCAAATAGCCATTTTTATTTATTTAAATTCGTTGATGATGATGATGGTATTCAAAACAATTAAACATTTCCAAACAATGAAATTTAACAGCTAATGAAACCTCATCAAAACAGTAAAATCAGGTCAAAGATAGAGTGAGACTGACCATCACAATCGATGCAATTTAATAGTATTTCACCAGCACCAAGTTCTTCAACAGCTCTCGCCAGTTCAAAAGCACCAATTGGCCGACCTTCTCGCCCCCCATTAACCTTACAATAGACAAAAGAAGTATTGTGAGATAAGAATTTCAGGAAGCAAGTAGTCAAATGAATTTATTTTCATTATATTCCTTTGACGAAATTCTAAGAGACCCATGAATTACAATCTCGCGATGATCCACTGAACAAAGGTGGGAGTTTCAATTCTTGTTAGGCAATAATATTTCAAAATGAGGTCTACCACATCTAAACCAATTTACCATATATATTTTCAATGGTGTTACTTTCACATTTTTTCATGCTAGATTACTACCATTTTATATCATTTACATTTTACATTTCTAATGACAAGTTTTGTAGTTTTGATTCTTGTTATCTCTAAAGTACTAAAACTGTTACTTAGTCATGAAACCTTTATTTTTTACATCGGACATCCTTAATATTTTTATTCCGTAGAAAACTACTACTTCTAAATTATATATCCCTTGTTGTGTCTGGTCAAGTTTTTTATGACAGGAAGAATCAATTATAAGTTGTCCCTCTAGCAATGTCTATTTGTAACAGTGCAATGTTTAAATGAAAGAAAAACAAGACTAAGAGATCTAGCTTAGTGAATATGTTCAAAAAAGTTAGTGAAGAGATAATAAACTTACTGTACACTGATACCAGGCATATTCTTCTCCATTTAGACCTGAAACCAACACAAAATTGTCTTTGAGTATTAATTTTCATGAAAAATCATCTTCTCAGTTTTTCATCTTAAAGTGCTCTCACAAGGAAAAGCAGGCAAATAACAATAGAAGAGAATAGAATACATCCATGGACATCCTACTTCAAACAAGTACTAGGCATAATTCTTCAGGACCAAACCTAAAGATGACAGATCTTCCTACTTGCAATTGACCTATGTATCTCATTAATCATTAAGGTATGATTCAACCAATTTAGATAACTTATACATAAAAATATTAAAATCAGGAAGAAATGGAAAAAACTTCACCTGGACTTGAAACCTTTATGGTCTGGAATTGCACATCATTTGGATTGTTTATGTAAACCCTACGAGGATCGATACTAACAACCACTGCCTGCAAATTGAAAATAAATTGCTATATAGTCAATTCATCCATACATCAAGTATCAAATGGAACAAAAACACACAGAGTAGTTGGCATGACATATGATCAGCTTCAGTAACATATACTGATATACATTAATTTCAATGAACAAGGTAATAATGAAAAGGGGAAGGGAGGATAACGGTACATGCATGTTCAGGGAGTTTCATCAAGTACTTGTATTTACATGGATAAGGGGGAAAATATAGAAGTAAACATGACCATTGGCTGTTAGCTTACCTGATTCCCATAAACTCTTGATATCTGCTCTAAGCTGGTCTTCCCTGTTTTTACCTAAATATGACAGTCATTGCAACATCAGAGATAGTACAATTTTTAGAGGATATCATTAGAAACAAGCAATAGGTTGAATTCCATACTCCAGTTCTTAAATATTCTTCGGCAGCATAAACTGCATCACTTCCAATGGATATCTTGTCAGCCCCAGACCTAAAATATTCTGCGGCTACTTCCAAACTAGAATAGTGCCTATAATTTAGGTATTTCATTGAAACAATTATAAAACTTCTGAGCATAAACACAAACATAGTGCACAATTTAAATTGGAGAAAAAAAATGTAGCGAAACATCTCTAATTCAGCATAAAGCTTAGTTAGTAATACTAATACCTTCCTTTTGAATCTGTAAAATCTCTAATTCCACCCCCAACTGTTAAAGGCACAAAAACATTTTCTGATGTGTATCGCAATACCTATGAAGAACCATAGTGAGCATGAAACTCCAACAGATATTAGATAAAATTCAATCAGCACAGACTATAAAATTAAAAAACAGCATTTGGGAACATTTCACAAACCTGCAACATTGGTAGGTCACCAAGAGGGAAGTCGCGAAATCCAGTAATGTTTAGAAAGCTGACCTGCATTGAAGGTTGAACGTTAGTTGGAAAGAAGATGCTTCGTAATATATGTGAAAACAACCAAATTGTCAAAGGTGTTACCTCATCAGCTCCATCTTTATAATACTGTTGAGCAAGCTCAACTGGCTTGCCAAGATTCCTAACCTGAAAATTAAAACAGTATCATTAGATGATAAATAAACATACTATTTTCTCTTTAATAACAAGAATTCATGTTGCAACTTATAGAAAACTATTTAATTATCCAAACCAAAGAGTAGTTTCCGTTTATATCTTGGCATATGCTCTATTAGAAAACCCCTAAATATCGTAAATTTTATGGAAAAAAATGAGTATTATCTCTATTACCTCATTCTCTTTTGTATTTTCTCTTACATCATACTGGTCTCCTTTGGTTACAACAAGGTCCCCATTATCATTTGCTCTCACATCGAGACAAGCAATCACCTTCATAGACAACGCTTTGTTAGCAAATCAAAATAACGAAAAAAATTGAAGAGGACGAGCATACATATAAATTAGTTAAAATTAGAAAGGGATTTTGATGACTATTACCCTTTTTGCGAGTTTTGAAGCTTTGCCCTCACCAGTCTTCTGTCTTCAAGTAAATATCACAAATGGTTAGTCACCATAAGTCAAAATGATCATAATAACAGTGATTCATAAGATGTTCATAGAAAGGTATGAAGCCCACCTTTGCCACGCTTGATTTTGGATACAAGAATCTTCTCAAAATAGAGAGACCAACATCTGAAAATTTCATTTCAGAAATCAGTAAAAGAATGAGCCAGCCACGAAAAGGAGGAAAAAATAATTTATCATTAGCCCTATATAAAAATAAATATATCTTATAGAACTATTGTATTCCTCCCAAATAAAGGACGTAGAATTTGCAGCAATGTGTATTTCAGCATTCTTCCAAGAGCCAATAAAGAATGGAAACTCAAATCATATGAATAACATTGAAAAAAAATCATTTTGAACTGAATTAGGGTTTTCTATTTTTTCCCGTTTTCATTTCACTTTTTTTCCAAGTTAATTTAGAACCTAAGACCATCCTTCAATTATTCCTTCAATTTAAAGGGAGCAGATATTATACAAATCTATATGCAGGTGTATAACTTCAATTTAAAAATGATGTAATGTTGATTACATAAATTTATTCCCCACATAAGCAGAATCCGATTATAAGCAGTGTTAACAATAGTGGATTGCGGAAAAATAGAAGAATGCCAAATATCTGCTATGCGAAATAGCTGATTCAATTGCGAGAAAATAGCGGAGGCTGCATAGCGGTTGAAATAAGTCAATAACATATGAAAAAGTATGCTGCATACAGATAAAACAGGGAATGTATGCAGAGCATAACTAACATATGGAAAGGTTTACGTATTACAGTGAATGTAGAGGTAACAGATACTCTTTTAACACTTCAGTTTTTCTATTTTAAAAATAGGTCCTATTTGGAAAACAATCCGATTCTTCAGTTTTATTATTTTAAAACACCGTAAAACTCCCTCTTTTCTGCTATTGCCGCTACATCAGCTAGTAGAAACTAGCGGCCGCTATCGCCCTAATAGCGAAACTAGGATAGCGTCCCGGTTTTCATAGAGGATTCATCATAATCCTCTATGTTGCAGTGCTATATCGCCGCTATTAGACCACACTGATTACAAAGGTAATAAAGAGTAAAAATTTCAACAAAGATTGTGGTCTACATGATTTAAGGATTGGTATATTCAGTGTTATCGATTACGGATGGTGGAAAGCCAAAATTATGCCATTTTGATCCGCAATAAAACACCATGGCCCTGCCATTCTTCTAAAATTGGCCATGACAGTTGTCAAAACATTCGCCATGGCTGATACTTGACAACGCTAGCTATACCTTAACAAGAAAACACAGAAACAAGAAAAATACCAAAAAACTAGATTGGTGAGGAAGATAAAACTTGCCTCCACTCTTCTCTGGATGGAACTGAACTGCATGCACATTTCCTCTTCTAATAGATGCTATAAATTTATCACCATAGTCACAGGTGGAGGATACCCAATCTTTGTTATCATCTGACTGAAAAATGAAACAAATCAGATTACTTTAACAATTCATAAACCAAAAAGACAAAGAATGTGAATGTGACAACCAAAGTAACATGTAGATTTCTAGAGAAAAGTGGAAACATACAGGCATGGCACGGTAAGAGTGCACAAAATAGACATGGTGGTTTCCAACATCATCCAAAATTTCTGACTCCTTTGTGATTTGTAGAGCATTCCATCCAATATGCGGTACTCTAAAACCATTTGATGAATCAAATCGCCCAACGGTTCCAGGTATTAGGCCAAGACCTTTTACTGATTCACAAGTACATTTGTCCATTCAATGCTTCAATTAAAAGAAAAATGTACTGATAAAAAAACTTTTTTAGAAGTAACACCTTGATTAAAATTAATGAAATATGACAAGTACAAGTAATACTATCTCCAAATAAAACATGTGCTTAAAGAAAAATGAATTTCAAACAATCATTATATCACAATAAATGGAGTCAGCTACAAGGAATAATCAACCCCATTGGACTCTATGAAAATAACAAAATTTTAATATCAGAGCCGGGCTTTTTTTACTTATTTTCCTATGGTCTTCCTCTACCCATTTAGATCAATAATAATAATAATAATAATAATAACAACAACAATGATAATAAAAGAGGATTTAATAACTGACTTGGTCCATTCTCTTCACTAGATTCAAAAAGCAATTGAAGTCCAAGACAAATGCCTAAAAATGGGCGATCCTTTTCAATATATGAACAAAGTGCTTCACCCATCCTGCAAAAGTTACAACACTGCTTGAAGATCTATACTAAAATGAATGATAAAATATAATATTGGACTCGTGCAAAAAGCCTAAAACTTGTATAAACTCTCAAAGATCAAAACTAAAATTTCTTCAAAACAACACTGAACGTATACATAACAATGCCTAGAGTAAATTCAGAAGAAATAAAGAGTACAGACACAATGAGACATTGTGTTATTTGAATGGCACATTAGATGTACAAAATGAGTTTGATTTATACATAATGCATAATACCAAATGTATACATTATTCAACAACCAGTAACTCTTCCTAACCTGGTTACCCCCAAAATTTCAATACCAAACCATACTTAGAAATTAATACAGTAGTTGTAAATTCCAATACATAATAGCATAATAGGAGTCTTGGTACTCATTCTTAATGTACATAGTAAATATCGATCAAATAAAAAAAAGTGAAGATTAACATTAGTATTGCATTGCATAATTTAAAAGAAATTGTCCTATTTTTTCCTTCACAAGCCTGCTACTTTAATCCAAGACAGTATTTTTAATAAAGGTTTGCGGCTACGATCTGAGCAGCGACATAACGGTTTTTGATGTTGCCAAAAACGCAATGCAACCACAATTGAGGCCGCATCGTCTGCAATTGACTGTGACTCTCTATTGTATCAGGGATCCCAATGTGACCACAATCATTATCCGCGAACGCTATTTAAAACCCCGTCAGCAGATATATCTCCCCACAGGCATTACAACTAATTACTAAATAGGGGTTGGATCACAGGATAGATACCCTATGGTTGGTCTCTATGCCTGCTTCACTTCGTAGCATTAAGGGGGCAGTGCCATGAGGGAAATCGACTAGGAACGCGATGTCTTCCCATAAAATGAAGAGTGGAGGGGACTTCGACTGCCTTCTTGTATCGGGTGAAGAGAAGGGGGTGCTAGGCTTAGTAGGGCTCGAACCTACAATATTACCGTTATGAGCGGTACGTTTCAACCATTAAATCATCAATAAATAAATTGAGGAGAAGAAAAAAAGGCAAGAATAAAAATTACCCAGTTTTACTTAACACCTCCATAGCAGGTGCAAATGCTCCAACACCTGGGAAGACTAAACGGCTTGCATTCAAAATGTCTTCTGGGGTTTGAACCTATCAAATAGAGTTGTTTCAAATTCAAAAACACATCATAAAAACAACCCATTAGTTTGGTTTCATGGTAGGAAGCCAAAATTGTTTCCAGATACATAAAATTGATTATGACATGTTTGGTTGATGTTGATTGAAATTGAAATTAATTTTGCCTCTAGAATTGAATCTAAGACTTGGTAGTTTTTGAATCTAAAGTCCAAACATGATTTTTACACTCAAATTTATTGTCCAACTAACTTTTAGGTGTATCCAAACATGAACGAGTAAACCACCAAATTAGTCTTTGACTTTGTAGGGTGTTCTCAATTAAGTGCCTGAGATTATAAATATTTCAAAAAGGTCCCTAACTCTGTTGAGTTGTTAAGTGTCAAGCTGGTCTCCATATTTAAACATTTACTATCAATTATGTCCCTATATTTCAACCACTTACTATCACAATTTGGTCCGCATCATACTCTCATAAGGACTAATATGAGTACAATTGAACCTTTCTGAAATATTCATAATGACAGGGACATATTTGAGAGCACCTGGACTAATTTTGAGGTTTACTCAATCAAACATAAACACTTCACATTCAACTCAATTACAAAACAAAATCATTCAAAGTCAATTTTTGTCGCGGCAGAACCAAACACACATTAACAAATAAAGTAAAAACCTTACATCTTTGATTTCAAATCCAAGGAATTTGATAGCATTTCTAACACTCCGAACATTGCCAGCACCATAATCAAGCAAAGTCACAACTAAAAACAAATAAAAAAACACAATCATTGTTTAGAACAAATCAAAAAAACCAATTTTTTTTCAAAAGGGTATTGATAGAAAGATAAACAAACCAGAATCACTAGAACTAGAAGATGAAGCACGAATTGAGAAATTTGTTGGGTTTTTGAGATTGCGAGAGCGTGGGAATGTGGGGAAAGAGAGTGGTTTTTTGTGGCGGAGGAGGAGGGAAGTGGGAGAGTGAGAAGGTTTTAACGGCGGCGCCTCCATTGTTGTCTGTTGATGGTGTGAATGAGCAGCTGAGACGATTACGGCGTCGCTTTAGCAGCTGAAATGGGAGATTAGTCTGTAAGTAGAAACAAAGTCAGCTGCAAGTGTGTGACATCACGTGGCTGTGTTTACGCAATAAAAAATTTAATTTATATTTATTTCATTTCATGTTTTCTTGATTTTTTTTTTGAGAACTGTGATAATATTCTTTTTTGTCAAATAATCCGATAGTTTGAAGTTCACATTTTATAGATAAATAAGTAGGGTGTGTGAGTCCCCGTGAGGTAGGGACAAATGCATAATATATGTAGGGGGTGGGGTTTGAACTCCAGACACCTCACTTCTTCACATTTAAAATATGTGAGCTCCAGCCAATAAGTTACTTGACCAAAAAAAAGTAGAGTGTTTGTGGTACGAACTCTGGTCCCCGCATATATTATGCAATTTTCTTACCAATTGAACTAAGTTTACATAGACTGTGTGATAATATTCTACTAATTTTTGAAAAAATTCAATAAAAATTATGAAGGATAGACATGTGTTGAGTAAAAGTAGTGATAAAAAATGGTGATGAAAACCTTACTTAATATAAAAGGAAGGTGGTCTGATGGCTTCAAAACCCTAACCCTAATAACAAAAACGTAATACCTTATTTAACTCCCAAATCATCACATAAATGCAACCTAAAAACTCTGGTCCACTAACTAATTGCACACGTTTTCATTAGTCTTGAACCATTCAATGCGCCCTACTCAATGCATAGAAGAAAACAATTAGTAAACTAACTCTATTGTAGGTATTAATAAACTAACCCTATTGAGCATAATTACATTGAAGGTCACGTGTAAGTTAGGTCCTATGATAGGTCATATGCTCAATGCACCCTATTGTATTTAATGTCATCCATTGTCACAATAATAATTGGAACGATGCTCAATGCCTCCAACCATAAACCATATCTTTAAGTTATTGTAGAACCTACATTAGGATAGACTTAGGTGCAATGTTCAATGCACCCATCCAATAGAAATGAAGGCATTGAATGAGCAATGAGTGGCTCAAGGGTATTTCCTACTTACTCCATTTGTGATATGGTAGTATAAAAGGGAGCCTTCATGCGCCCAAGGTATACAAGCAATAAAAACCACATCAGAACTTTTGAGTTTTATTGTGCAGATGTTCATTTCATGAGATAAGTATTGTTTCATACAAATGTGTTCGTATTCTACTGTTCTTTTTGGTTTGATGTACGATTTTTGAGCAATATGGACATATCTCCATATTTACTCGCCATTCATATGCATTGACCTATATAAAGAGATCTTTTAGAATGTACTTTAGTTTATTTATGGACCATCCTACATGCTTATCTAAATTTTCATCACACTTTTTTGATGCAACGTAATATTCTATTATGATATTTTTAATACATGTTGCTTGACTTGGTTAAAATACTTGATTGAGTTTACTGATTTACAATAGACTCGCGCGAACGCGTGGGTCGAAAGTCTAGTCCCCTCTAAAAAAATGTTGATGAAAATAGGGATAAAAAATTATGACAATTTTTTTTTTACACTCTTTATTCTAGTCTTTGGGTCATAGTCATTTTAATCTCTGAATGTTAAAGAGTCGCCACAATAGTCTTTTAATATATCAAAATTTAAAAATAGTTTTTAATTGTACACTTCATTAGTCAAAATAGTCATTAATATTAAAATGTTTCATTAATTTTTTTGACAAAAAAATATTTTATTAATATTGTCATATCAATTTTTCAATATATTAATATTTTTAAAGTATTTTCTTATTCTCATTTCAGTTGTATATAAAAAGAGTTATTGTGAAAATAAATAAATAAATAAAAATTGTCCATTACTACAAGACTGCATTTTGTCCTCTGAAAGTTGTTAACATCTCCCTTCCGCTCAAACCCTAGAAAACTTGAAGTTAACTATTGAGATCCATTGTATCGTATCCACTCCTCACTCTCGTCGGTCCAGATTCATTCCATTCTTACTTCAATTCAGATCAAATATCTCAATAACAACTCATCAGGTATTTCTTATTTCTATCATTTTTCTCTGTTCGAAATTCCTCAATTACTTCTGTTGCACAAAATAATAATCCTTTTGTTTCAACATTAGGTACAAATAAACCAAATGTCTAATTCAGCTGATGAGATAACGATTCTGCCGCCACAGACGAAGAAAGTTAAGCTCAGCGACTGCGAAAACGAAGACAGACTCAGTGACTTACCCGAAAGCGTTATCCTCCACATCCTCTCCTTTTTAAACACCAAACACGCCGTTCAAACTTGCGTTTTATCCCCAAGATATAAAGATCTCTGGAAACGTATACCAGCTCTTAGATTACATTGCAGAGACTTTAGAACATACAAGATATTCACCAAATTCGTGTCTAAGATTTTATCTCTTCGCGATTCCTCTATCACATTACACGCTCTTGATTTTAAGCGTCATATTGGTCGCTTAGAGCCTCACATACTTAAAAGGATTGTGAATTACGCTACTAAGCATAATGTCCAACGGTTACGACTTAATGTCACTAGGGACATTTCATTAATTCCGACTAGCTTATTTTCGTTTCAGAGTTTAACACATCTTAAGCTTTCTGTTTACTCTGATATATTTCACATCTTAAGCTTTCCAAACTCTTTCAGTTTGCCGGCATTAACATATCTTAAGCTTTCTATGCATTCAAATCATGTAAATCTGTTTCCGGATTCTCTTGATTTACCGGCATTAACTACCTTGCATCTACATCATTTCACATTTTGTGTTCGCGATAATGACTGTGCCACTGCCGAGCCATTTTCGGCCTTTAACAGGTTGAATAGTTTGCTCGTTTCTAATTGTACTTTGAGGGGTGCAAAAACTCTTTGCTTGTCAAGTGCGACACTTGTCAATTTAACTCTGTATGATAACAAGTACAACTTTTACAAAATTGATCTACATACTCCAAGTCTATTTACTTTTACTTTTTTTGGTACTCCTTATCAGAAAATCTCTGGGAGCAATATTTCTTCTCTTAAAAATGTGGATATTCATGCAGAAGTAGATTCATATTGTTGGGATATGCCTCCTTCTTTTCTATTAAGATGGCTCATAGAGTTTGCTGATATAAAATCATTGACAATCACTGCAACTTCTCTTCAGGTACTTTAACCTATAACATGTTTTGAGGCTATTTTTACTTTCTTAAGATACATTTTTTCTTGGTTCTAAAACTTCATAAAAAAATATTTGACTTGATTAAACTAATCCGCTTGTGCCCCTCATTGCTTAGGTTCTCAACTTAATTCCTGATCTGTTCAAGATTAAATTCCCTTCCTTGGGTAACTTGAAGTCATTGATAGTGAAAGTTGACGAAATTCTATATGGATGTCGCTTGACACTATGCGAGGTCAAGTTACTGACAGTGAAATCAAAGGAAGAAGCTGCCAGGTTAAAAAAAGCATATGAATCAGGATCAGAACCGTCTCCAACAGTACCTGACGGGATAGTGGACTTCTTGCGTCAAAATTCACCCTCAGCAGACGTTGACTTCGTAGATTGCACAAAAAAAACTATTAGACCAAGACATTTATAATTGGTTTGTTTTATTTATTTTTCTTTCATTCTATGTTTCTGTTTATCGAGATCTCTTCGGTTATAACTAATTATTAAAGCATAACAAGTCTCTTGGATAAATAAAGAAATTGTACATTTATACTAACATGATTGTGTGTAGTCTCAACTTAAAGTGAATGCTCTATAGTAAGAATTATGTTGCTTGCTGATACTCTGAAAGTGTGTCTGTTTGCATCTCCTAATTAATCATCTGTGCTACCAATCTGAATTAACTTTAGCTTATAGGAGGTTCACAGCCTGAGTTAAGGATTAGCTGCCAACATGTAAAAAAAACCTTTGTGCATTCTGAGTCACATAGAGGAGCTTTTCGATCTATCTAGGTTACAGGAACTTCTCAACTGAGATAAGTAATGCATTAGTTTTTCCAAACTTCGAACTAACAAAAAATCCCAATACATTTTTTTATATTTATGGAGAATTTAATGAAGGGAAATTATGAAATATTTAAGGCAGATAAATTCATTTTAATTTGTGAGTAGGGATGGGAATAGGCCAGGCCTGCCTACAGGGGCCTACCTCCTAGCCTACGACAGGTCAGGTCAAGCCAGACTTTTTTCATAAATAAAGAAGGCCTAGGCTTTTTTAGAAGCCTATTTAGCTTAAAAGGTCAGGCCACATGCTATTAATAAAGCCTCTTAGACCTATTAGGCCGACCTACTTAAGTAAATATGAATAATATTATTTATTATTATATGATATTTTGTACTTTGAATTAAATTATAAATTTGTTATCCTGTTCAGTAATTTAGTATACACTATTTTTTTGCATATTTAAATGTATTATTATAAACTAGAATTGAAATATGATATAATATGTATTCAAATTCTCTAAAAACATGTTAAATATCAAAAGAGAGTTTAATCTCATTAATCTATTAGTTCTATAGTATGTTTAAACTTAGATCACATTACTTATTTAAAGATTTTCATACGAAATAGGCTTTTAAACATGTTAGCAAGCCATATCAGGCTTTCAAAAGGTCTGGCTCTTGCCTAAAAAGTAAGCCTATGACAGGCCGCAGGTCAGGCTTGGGCGTTAAAATTTTTGACAGGCCAGACTTAGGTCTCACAAAGTCTAGCTTGTGAGTGAAGTTATATAAATATTTCAACCATTTATAAGATTATCTCATTGTTTTTCTTCTTTTTAATAAGTGCTAGTTGAATTAATTACACAAACTAACTTATAGTTTTCTATTATTTATTATTGATCATACAGTTTTTGCTTATATTGCTATCTATATATATGACTCTGTTACTCACAACTTGTACCACTGAACTGGTGCTTAGTTTGAGTTCAAGTTGCCTGCTCCCACTTGAACTTACCTTATGAAATTAAAATGGAGCTTCTGGTACATTTGTAAGAGTTATGTAGGTAACATAATTCTCTATAGATTCATTTGACTTCTTGCTTCTTACATGGCCCTATTTGATCTACAGGAACCCGGTTGTTTACAAGTCTTCAGAGTTCAGATGCAATACAAGTATGGACAGACATACTTAGAAACTTTGATTAGAAGATATTAAGTGATCCATTATGTTGGGGGTTATGGACAATGGTCCCTTTGTCGGATATTATTCATGTAGATGTAGAAGCAATGGTACAAGACAGTTGAGAAAGTTGTGTAACGATTGGCAGTTCAGCCCTAACAGTATTTTTAGTATTCAATATCGATGCAGGTTGAAGACTTGAAGTGCCGAATTTGTTTATGTATGTGTTATTTGATGATTTTCCTTCAGTACTTTGGTTGTTCATTGAGATCAAAGTCTCCCTGCATGAATTTTAGAGATAAAACTTTGGTGATTGAAAAACTGTGTCACACTAAGGATGGATGCTAATTTGAATGTTTGTTTTGCTGGCTATTTTGAATATCAGTTTTGTAGTTGTGGTGTGCTAGTTCCACATTTGATGATATTCTTGGCTTGTGATAACTGGTGAGAACATTTTGATTATTCATAGAAATAAACTTGTATCAAACTCTAGAACGTTTTGACCCAAAAAAATAGAATTTAATTTGCATACGTTGATATTTTAAAAACTTTTTTACGCAAAATCTACTAAAATCCTATTGTGATGCCACTTAGGTTATTTTCTAAAATATCTCACAAATATCTATTTGACATGATTTGATTAGATAGATGTGTAAAATTGTTTTACGCTGTCAGTGTAGAAATTAATTTCCAAAAAATGTCATGTACATGTGCTTGTAAATAAATATTAGTTTTGTTCTTGCGGTGTCATTCGATACAAATTATCTGTCATTTACATTTCTATCGCCCTGAACTGTAATTAAATGTGTGATAGCATACAACACCAGCATGTTTTAGACAAAGACTGGATTGACGAGCAGGGAAAATGAATCTCTGTAAGCTTCATTTATAACTCCCTGAGAATATTATTTATAAAATTCATGCTATTATGCCTCCTTCTCACCCTTGGTGGGAAAGAGGATATGTTGGTGTGATAGTTTTCAGTTAAAAGTGCCTACGGCAAACTGAGGAATTTTGATCAGGAAGTATATTTCGAATTGAATTGATTCTAACATTAAGCCCTCATATGATCAGATGAAGAATGTTAGTTGGATCAATATTTTCTTTGTGGCTTTTTATTGGCTTTGGATTTGGAGGAATAATAGAATCCGTGAAACTAATTATCAAGAGCAGTGGCTGCCTCATATGTTCGTAATAAAGAAAGGTAATCAAATTTAGGAGTATTTCAAAAAGAATCAAACTAGTGGTGATCTCAACAGGATTGATAGAGTTAATGTGCAAGCCAGACACCAGTTGGTTCAAGGTGAATGTGGATGGTGCGTCTAACAAGTAAAGCTGGCTACGAGGGGTATCATTCGTGATAAAAGTGGTCAGTGTGTTTCTGGTTTTAGTGCTAATATGGGTTACGCCTCTGCCATTGTCACCGAGTTTTGGGTTGTCATTTATGGCCTTGAATTAGCTTGGGATTCAGGTTGTAGGAATATCAAGCTGGAAATAGGCAATGCTGATATTGTGAACTCTATCCATACAGATAAGGACTTAATGGGGGTTCCACTCTTATCACAGAAGGATTGGTTTCTGGTTGAAGTATGATTGGACTGTTAAGGTCTCTCAGAATCTGGGGTTCTTGGAGTCTAGAAAGAATCTGGGGTTTCTTGTTAGGCTTATTTCGAATTCAACTTGCAATAACTTCACAAAGGACCTCAAATAAGAAAATGAAATTCAAATTTACAGCAACAGAAGGCCTCATATAATTCACAATCACAGACAAATCTTTGAACGCTATAGCTTACAATGAAAAAATAAGAAACAGTTGTAAAGCATACAAAATACGTTCAAATTCAAACGGCAGTATTGTAATTTGGAACTGAAACGATACGAAATCAGCGTTCCATTGACACACTATAATTGCCATCATAAGTTCCTGAAATGCCAAATTCCCTAGCCCACAATGCCTCAGATCAGATTAAGCATGCATAGTTCAGTGGTGAAGTCACATTCAATGTATACAAATCAACATCAAAGCAATGCAATACATTTATAATACAATACAAGAATAAAAATTCGAGATTAAAGAAGTTGTCAATGGAACTGTGCCTGCTTAATCTGATCTGTGCATACATAAAATAAATTCGGCACTTCAAGTCTTCAACCAACATCAATTTTGAATAATAAATACTGTTTAGGCCTGAACTGCCACTCGTTACCCAACTTTTCCAACTGCCTTGTACCATTGCTTCAAGGGCGACATGAATAATATCCGACAAAGGGACCATTGTCTATAACCCCCAACATAATGGATCACTTAATATATTCTGATAAAAGTTTCTAAGTGTGTCCATACTTGCATTATATCTGAACTCTGAAGGATTATAACAACCAGGTTCCTGTAGATCAAATAGGGCCATGTAAGAAGCAAGAAGAAGTCAAATGAATCTTATAGAGAATTACGTTACCTACACATACACGACTCTTACAAATGTACCAGAAGCTACATTTTAACATAAGTCTCATAAGTAAAGTTCAAGTGGGAGCAGGCAACTTGAACTCATACCAAGCACAAGTAAAGTGGTGCAAGTTGTGAGTAACAGAGTTGTATAGATAACAATATAAGCAAAAATCGTATGATCAACAATATATAATAGAATATTATATGTTAGTTTGTGTAATTATTTCAACAAGCACTTGTTAAAAAAGAAAAAAAATTTGAGATAATCTTATAAATGATTGAAATATTTATATAACTTCACTCACAAATTAAAATGACTATATGCGCCTTAAATATTTCATATGTTCCCTTTGTCGATGAACATCAATAAATGTATTGGGCTTCTTTTGTTAGTTGGAATTTCTGAAAAACTATTACTTATCTCAGTTGAGATGTTCCTGTAAGCTAGATAAATCAAAATGGTCCTCTATGCGACGTAGGACGCAGAGGTTTTTTTTACACGTTGGCAGCTAATGCTTATCTCAGGCTGTGAACCTCCTATAAGCTAAAGTTAATTCAAATAAGTACTACAAGTGACTAATTAAGCGACGCAAAGAGACACGCTTTTAGAGTATCAGCAACCAATATAATTCTTACTATAAAGCATTCACTTAAGTTGAGACTACACACAATCATGTTAGTATATATGAACAATTTCTTTATTTAGCCAAGAGGCTTGTAACTTATGCTTTAATAATTAGTTATAACTGAAGAGATCTTGATAAACAGAAACATAGAACGAAAGGAAAAAGAAATAAAACAAACCAATTATAAATGTCTTGGTCTAACAGGTTTTTTTGTGCAATCTACGAAGTCAACTTCTGCCGAGGGTGAATTTTGACGCAAGAAGTCCACTATCCCATCAGGTACTGGTGGAGACGGTTCCGATCCTGATTCATATGCTTTTTTTATCCTGGCAGCTTCTTTCTTTGACTTCACTGTCTTTAACTTGACCTCGCATAGTGTCAAGCGAAATCCATAAAAAATATGGTCAATTTCCACTTTCATTGACTTCAACTTACCCAAGGAAGAGTGTTTAAGCTTTAACAGATCAGGAAATAAGGAGAGAACCTAAGAAACAAGGGATGCACGAGGATTAGTAATGCAAGTAAAAAAAAAATTATGAAGTTTTAGAAGAAAATAAAAATGTATCTTAAGGGAGTAAAAAAAAATAGCCTCAAAACATGATCTATAAGCTCTGCAAGACTGACACCTTTGATTGAAGGTGTGTCCGGTGTCAAACATCAACACGGACGCATGTATTAAATTCAATTAATTCATTTTATCAAATTATACATGTGCCGTGCCAGTGTTTCATTGTATATAAGTTAAAGTACCTGAAGAGCAGTTGCAGTGAGTGTCAATGATTTTATATCAGCAAACTCTAGGAGCCAGCTGTATAGAAACAAAGGAGGCAGCTGAGTATCTGAATGTACTTCTGCATGAATATCTACATGTTTAAGACAAGAAATATTGCTCCCAATGATTCTTTGATAAGGAGTACCATTAAAAGTAAACCTACAAAGACTTGGAGTACATAGCTCAATCCTGTAATAGTCTTCTGAGTAACTGTACATAGTTAAATTGGTAAGTGTCGCACTTGATATACAAAGTTTTTCTTTACCTTTCACGGTACAATCAGAAATGAGCAAACTACTCAACCTACTAAAGGTTGAAAATGGTTCAGCGCAATTGTTAACGCCAACAGAAAATGTAAAATACCCTAGTTGCAAGCTAGTTAAGGCCGGTAAATCAAGAGAATCCGGAAACAGATTTTCATGATTTGAAATACTAGAAAGTTTTAGATGTGTTAATGCAGGCAAACTGAGAGAGTTTGGGAACTGTGTTTTACGATCTCTACCCCTTTGCGCAATAGAAAGCTCAAGATGTGTTAAACTCTGAAATGAAAATAAGCTATGAGGAATTTGCGCAATGTCACAAGTGACATAAAGTTCTAACCGCTGGACATTGTGCGAAATTGCGTAATTCACAATCTTTTTAAGTTGAGGCTCAAAGCGGCCATTATGACGCTGAAAATCAAGAGCCTGTAATGTGATAGAGGAATCGCGAAGAGATAAAATCTTAGACACGAATTTGGTGAATATCTTGAAAGTGCGAAAATCTCTATGATGCAATGTAAGAGAAGGAAGACGTCTCCAAAGATCCTTATATATTGGGGATAAAACGCAAGTTTGAACGGCGTGTTTTGTGTTTAAAAAGGAGAGAATGTGAAGGATAACGCTTTCGGGTAAGTCACTGAGTCTGTCTTCATTTTCACACTCGCTGCTGAGCTTAACTTTCTTCGTCGGCTGCGGCAGAATCGTTATCTCATCCGCTGAATTAGACATTTGGATATATACCTAGTATTTATAAAAAAAAGGTTGAAACTGTTAAATGTGTTTGGATCTCATCCCAAAAGCTAGCTCAAACAGTCTTGGAACCTGAGAAACAATTTTAAAACCAACTTCAACATCCACCCTCACGCCTAGCGTGGGCCTGGGTCCAATTCCCACATTGTAATCTTTAACCCGGCTCTGAATGGGCTTGAATCTTATCCTAAAAGCTCGCTCAAAAATGAGGATACTCAAACATATTTATACACTTAACAAGAAACCCTAGCAATGTGGGATAAATAACGAACTACAAACAACTTTAAAACCAACTTCAACATTTTCCAAGCCTATTTAACATGGTATCAAGCCGGGTTAAGGATTGCAAAGTGGGAATTGAACCCAGGCTCACGCTAGGCATGAGGGTGGGTGTTGAAGTTAATTTTAAAGTTGTTTGTAGTTTGATATTTGTCTCGAATTGCTCATGTTTCGAGACTGTTGAATATGCTTGACTACCCTCATCCTTTGAGCTAGCTCTTTTAGGATGAGATCAAAGCTCATTTAACAGAAATAAAACGGGATTATTTTGTGCAATAAAAGTAATTGAGGAATTTCTTCAGCTAAATTTCGAACAGAGAAAAAAATGGTAGAAATAAGAAATACCTGACGAGTTGTGATTGAAGTAAGAGTAGAGCGATGGGAGTAAAGAACAGAGACGATGGATCTCAATAGTTAACTTCTTCACGTTTTCTAGGGTTTGTTTATACTTCAGATTTTTTTTAGCAGAAAGGAGAGAAAAGGTTTTAGTGGAGAAAATGCAGTGCTGTAGTGATCGACCAGATAAAATAAAATTAAATAAAAAATTTTAAAACCCGATATCATGCAATAAAAATGTCAAACTTGATATACCAAATGCTAAATTAAATAGGAGGTTTTTGAGTTATTTGATTGTAACAAGTTATTTTTTAAATTTTTTTTGCATCACTTTGGTCTTTAAATTAATTAATTATAATAAGTTGGTTTTAAGTTTTTTTTTATATTAATTAGGTCATATAAGTCATTTAAGTGTGATAATTTGGGGGAGTTCAGATCTTAAAAACGTAAATTATTCGGGGCTTAAAATTACAATTAAATAACTTAAAGATCTAAGTGTTACGACAAAATACTTAAAGGACTAACTTGTTACAATTAAATACTTAAAGGACGTAAGTGGTACGAAAAAAATTTAAAGACCAACATGTTATAATTAAATAACTCAAAGGACCTCCGGTGTAATTTAACTTGTATCAAACATTGTGTTGGACTTCAAAACACCACCGAATAATTCTCATTTTGTCTATCTAACGAACATTAATCTCTTCAATACGACACTTCGAATTTTTTTTTTACAAAGTGGATCAAATAAATAACTTCTTCATTATGCTTAAATTCATTTATTTTAGGCTTAATTGAACCTTAGGTCCCCAACTTATTTGTTATTGTCATTTTGGTCCATAACTCTAAATTTTTTCTTTTTGGTCCCACAAATATACTTCTGTTAGTCAAAAAAGTTCATGTCTGTTAACTTTAACCTCAAATGTTTAAGGTGGACCAACATTGTTGGTGGTCCACCATAGACATTATTAATTTTTTCAATTTTAATCTTTTGATTTTTTTTCAAAAGGGAACCCTTGGATCATGAAAGTTGTCGCGTCGAATTTCGGATATCAAGCTATTGAGAAGCGTTGTATCACTAATTTTAAATCACGACTGAACTTTTAATTTTTCGGGGAGAAAAGGAAAAAAGTTCGAAATTACCTTTAAATAAGAGATTTTAGGTTCGAGAGTCGATTATGCGAGGGGAAGGTATTAGCACCCCTCACATCCGTTGTACTCAACGGGAACCTCTTAGTCGACTTTGTGATACCCCATTTTTTGACTCATATTTTTCTTTGTTTTATCTTTTATTATTTCATCATTTATTACTTTTTATTATTTCATTTTTTGTTATTGGATTTTATTTACATTTTATCACCATGAGCATTACTATCATTATCATTAATATTATCATTATCCTTATTAATACCATTGCTTTTGTTTCTTAATATTATTATTATTATCTTTTTTATTATTAATGTTTTATTATTATTATTTATTATCTTTATTATTTTTATTTACTAATATTATTAACTTTTTCATTTTTATTATTATCTTTATTATTATCATCACTGTTTTTTTATTATTTTATCATCACTTGCCTTATCACTATTACCATTACCATTATCATTATTCTTTTTCATTTTTATTATTTTATTTTATTTATTAAGAAAATACAAAAATCTAAAAAAGAGGAGTTCGCACTGCGAACTCTGCGAATTTTTGCAGAAATTGTTTTCTTTGATTTTGATTTCTTTGATCTTTATTGCTATTATCCTTTATCATTATTATTATCATTGGTATTGACAATTGTGGCTGATTAGATGCAGCAAAGCAAGATCAAAGGTGTGACATTAAAGGTAAAGGTAAGAAGGATTTTCTTCCAACCTAGCATGTGCTCAAGCAAATTGGCTGCCCTTGGTCAGCTCTTGTCCCTCCCAATTGGCCTATCATTGAACCTGAGCTTGCCAGCCAGCTGCTTGATCCCTTTTCTTCCTTCTTTCTCCACCAAAACCAGTCAAACACAAGTGGTTTTGCTTGCAAAAAAGCTGTTTGGTGTGCCCTGTTTTCAGCTGGATTTCTCCTCCCACACACCAGCACACATGCTCTTTTTGCTTCCCCCAATCTCTCTGTACATGGCAGTACACGTTTTCATTGCTTGACCTTCCAAGATTGCAAGGATTGATCCCAAGAATCACCCAATTGCAGCTGCCCTGTTTTTTCAGTTTTTTCTCATCATTGCATTCAAGGTTCAGTTGCATTTGTGGCTGAAATCAGTCAAGGTCTTGACCCTTGGCACAAGGCAAAGTAACTTCTATCCTTTAGCATTAAATGCAAAGCAATTTAGCCTGGATTTAGCCCACAAATCAGCTAGGTTCTATAGATTTTTCCATCATTGCATAGATTTGGTTTTTGGCCTATAAAAGGGAATGCAATGCATAAGGATCACAGACCAGAAGGAAAAATAGTCATATACATTCAACACACACGAAATTTACACCAAAATACACTACATTGCAGCATTGTGAGAGTAGAAAAACAATTCAACTCAAAGCAAAACCAATTAGAGTTATTTGTCCATAACCTCTAATCAATCAAGCAAGCCACTTCCTATCTCTTGCACAAGCATTGCTAGGAGTTCTGTAAGTATCCTAAAGTCTTTATCTTTCATTTTGTTTGCTGTTTGCATCATTTGTTTTGTTTAATTTCACTTTGTGCACAAAAACCCCTTTTGAAACTCAAAAGGAATCTCAAAGTGACCAAGTGCTAAAACTGAGTTGTTGTGCCCTTTTTCTTCCAAATTAGCAAAGCTTTTTAACCCCCTTTAGGTTCTAAAGCTTGCTCAGGAGCAGTTTCTGAACTTCTGTTCAGAAACAGCTTCTGAGTTCATTTTTTCGCATACTTCGCAGAGCAAAGTTATGTTCGCAGTGCGACCACATCAGAACCTGACTTCGCAGAGCCAAGTTCTAGTTGCTCTGCGAAGTATGTGAAACTCAGAACATGAATCAGGCTTCCAAAGGCCAAATTTTTGGGGTTCCAACCCTTGATTCAGAACCTAAAGAGGGTTAAAATGCATTTTTATTCAAACACATCAAGAATATTGCATGTCTTTGGAAATTTCACAAGATCGTGCGATTAATTTTGAGTAACTTGCAAAACAAGTTATGTTCTTAAATTTTCAAAATCAAGCTTGAGCAATAAGCTAAGTTCGTTTATTTTCAAAACCAAACTTGAACAACAACGTCGTTCATGATTTTCAATCAAAACATGAACTTGAGCCGAGCTTGCTCACTCCTTTTTAACCAAACTCAAATTGAGCCGAACTTGTGCACTTTCCAAATTTATGCATGTTTTCATGATTTGTTCATCGTTCAAACTTGAACAAACACTTGTTCTTGAGTTTCAATGACTTAGGCAACAAGTGATGTTCATGATTTTCAATAAACTCGAACAACAAATTTGTTCGTGATTCCTTTTTACAACTTTTCTTTAAGTTTCCCAACCTAGTGTTTTGTCCCTTTGAGATTTCTCCGAGTTTCAATGAAACAAAACTTGAATGAAAAAGGAATGGCTTGACGTATGTCTCCCCAAACCTCGGTTACACGAATGCGTGACGTATGTCTCGTCGTTCGGGTAATCGTCATTCCCTCTTTTGACGCGTCTAGCACGCTCAACCTTTCTTTGGTCCCCCGTGATCATTTTGAACCTTTTTCTTGGCCCTCGTGGTCAATTCGAACCTTTCACGCCTTTGCGCGTTTATTTTTTAACCTTTTACGCCTTGTGCGAGTTTATCGCCTTAATGTGCGTCAGTCTTTTATCTTTCAACTTTTACGCCTTGTGCGAGTTTATCACCTTAATGTGCGCCCGTCTTTTTATCATTTAAAACTTTTACGCCTTGTGCGAGTTTATCGCCTTAATGTGTGTTCGTCTCTTTTATCATTTAAACGTTTTACGCCTTTGTGCGTCTTCAAATCTTTTTTTATTAAAACGAACCAACATACAAATTTTTTCTACCAAAGAACTACGTACGCTTTGAATTCTCCGACTACCGGGAGATACGTAGGAGCAGGATTCACATCTTGTCAAGCCCGTTAATAAAAACTTTCTTTTTCCCCTTTGTTGTATTTTATCTCTTTTTTCCCTTTATATCATATTTTCTTTTTCCCTTTTTATATATTCAAACACGCAAGCAAAACTTTGAAAACATTTTAAGCCTAAGCCGACTAAGAGGTTCCCGTTGAGTACAACGGATGTGAGGGGTGCTAATACCTTCCCCTCGCATAATCGACTCTCGAACCTAAAATCTCTTTTTAAAGGTAATATCGAACATTTTTCCTTTTCTCCCCGAAAAATTAAAAGTTCAGTCTTGATTTAAAATTAGTGATTCAACGCTTCCCAATAGCTTGATATCCGAAATTCGACGCGACAAACTTAGGCTAGAATGTTTTCAAAGTTTTGCTTGCGTGCATGAATATATAAAAGGGAAAAAGAAAATATGATATAAAGGGAGAAAAGAAGTTTTTATTAAAGGGCTTGACAAGATGTGAATCCTGCTCCTACGTATCTCCCGGTAGACGGAGAATTCAAAGCGTACGTAGTTCTTTGGGTAGAAAAAATTTGTATGTTGGTTCGTTTTAATTAAAAAAGATTTGATCGCGCCCGAGCGGAAAAGTTTTGCTTTAAAATACAAAACAACGTGGTCTACTATCGTTATGTTGATAGGTTAATAAAGACCGATGAAAAGGAGCCTTTTACCTACTACCGTTATGAGGGTAGCTTAAAAAAGGTAAGAAGGGTTTGATGAAAAGAGACGGATTCGCACTCGGGCGTGAAAAAAGTTTGAAAACGCAGAAAGGCGTAAAAGGTTTAAATGATAAAAAGACGGACGCACATTAAGGCGATGGTATTCGCACAAGGCGTAAAAGGTTCGGATTGACCACGAGGGCCAAGCAAAGTTTTAAATTGGTCACGGGGGACCAACGAAAGGTTAAGCGTGTTAGACGCGTTGAAAATGGAATGACGATTGCTCGAACGACGAGACATACGTCACGCATTCGTGCAACCGGGGTTTGGAGAGACATACGTCAAACCATTCCTTTTTCATTCAAGTTCTTGCTTCGTTGAAACTCAAAGAAATCTCAAAGGGAACCAAAACACTTGGTTAAAACTTAAAGAAAAGTTGTTGAAAATCATGAACAAATTTGTTGTTCAAGTTTATTGAAAATCATGAACATAGCTTGTTGCTTAAGTTATTGGAACTCAAGAACAAGTGTCATTCAAGTTTGAAAGATGAACAAATCATGAAAATATGCATAAGTTTGGAAAATGCACAAGTTCGGCTCAAGTTTGAGTTTGGTTTTAAAAAGTGAGCAAATTCGGCTCAAGTTCGTGTTTTGATTGAAAATCATGAACAACGTTATTGTTCAAGTTTAGTTTTGAAGAAAATGAACTTAGCCTATTGCTCAAGGTAGTTTTTGAAAGTTTAAGAACATAACTTGTTTTGCAAGTTACTCAAAATTAATAGCACAAACTTGTGAAATTTCCAATATCATGCAAAATTCTTGATATGGTTTGAATAAAAACGAGTTTTAAACCCCTTTAGGTTCTGAATCAATGGTTAGAACCTCAAAAATTTGGCCTTTGGAAGCCTGAACTCATGTTCTGAGTTTTGTCTACTTCGCAGAGCAACCAGAACTTGGCTCTGCGAACCCAAGTTCTGTCATGGTCGCAGAGCGACCATGACTTTGCTCTGCGAACTATGCGAAAAATTGAACTCAGAAGCTGCTTCTGAATAGAAGTTCAGAAGCTGCTCCTGAGCAAGCTTCAGAACCTTGAGGGGGTTAAAAAGCTTTGCAAATTTGGAAGAAAAGGAGTACAACAACTGAGATTTAGTGTTTTGCAACTTTGAGATTCCTTTTGAGTTTCAAAAGGGGTTTTTTGTGCAAAAATGAAATTAAACAATGTAAATGATGCAAACAGCAAACAAAAATGAAAGATAAGACTTTAGAACACTTACAGAATTCCTAGCAATGCTTGTGCAAGAGGTAGGAAGTGGCTTGGTTGATTGTTTTTGCAAGGTTGGAATATTAGAGGTTATGGATAACAAATAGCTCAAATGTTCCAATTGGTTTTTGAACTGTTTTCTCTACTCTCACAATGCTGCAATGTAATGGTTTTTCAAGTGTAAGTAAGTGTATTCAGGTGTTTTTCAATTGTCTTTGTTCATGCATTGCATTCCTTTAAATAGGCAAAATGAGGATCAATTGCAATGATGGAAAATCTATAGAGTTCAGCTGATTTGTGTGCTAAAACCAGGCTATCTTGCTTTGCATTTAATGCAAAAGTGAAGAGGGGACACTGCCTTGCAACCTTGGTCAAGATCTTGGCCAAATCCAGTCATTAATGCAGCTGATCTTGGATAGCAATGATGAGAAAAAATCTGAAAAACAGGGCAGCCTGCAATTGGGTGGTTCTTGGGATCAATCCTTGCAATCTTGAGAGGTCAAGCAAGGAAAACGTGTACTGCCATGTACAGAGGTTGGGGGAAAACAAAAGGGAGCATGTGGGCTGGTGTGAGGAAGGAGAAAAACAGCTGAAAACAGGGCAGCACAAACAACTTTTTTGCAAGTAAAACCATCTAAGTTTGACTGGTTTTGGGGGAGAAAGGAGGAAGAAAAGGGAACAAGCAGCTGGCTGGCAAGCTCATGGTGAGAGGCAGGTCAAATGGGAAGGATGAGGACTGACCAAGGGCAGCCCACTTGCTTGGGCACATGCTAGGTTGGAAGAAAATCCATCTTACCTTAACCTTTAATGTCACACATTTGATTCTTGCTTTGCTGCATTTAATCAGCCACAATTGGCAATAACAATAATAATAATAATAATAATGATAGAGGTTAACAATAATAACAATAATGAAAACAAAAGAGATAAATCAAAAAGATTTAAAATCTGCAGAAAATTCGCAGAGTTCGCAGAGCGAAGGTGACTTTGCTCTGCGAACTCCCCTTTTTTTTTTTTGTATTTTCTTTAAAATAAAATAAATAAAAACAAAAAAAGGATAATAGTAATGGTAATAATGATGATGGCAATGATAATTATAATAAAGATGGTAACAAAAATAATGATGAAAGAGATAAAAATAGTAGTAAAAATGGTAAAAATAATATTGATAATAAATAATGATGATGAAACATTAACAAAATATAATAATAATAATAATATTAATGAAAAAAGGCAATAGCACTAGCGTTAATAAGGATAATGATAATATTAATAACAATGATAGTAATGATGATGGTGATGCATATTAATAAATAAAATCTAAAATGAAGATAAAATAATAAAAGGTAAATAAAATAAGAAAAATTGAAAATTATAATGGAATGAGAAATAATTTTATGATAATGAACAAAGAAAAATATGAGTCAAAAATTGGGGTATGACAGATGCCCCTATTTAAGTTTCTTCGCCACAGGACGGGTCGAAGAGACTTAAATATAAAGTACACCAATTTTGACTAAATATTTTTCTTGAATTGTAAATGCTATGAATGCATGCATGCAATGCTGCGAGTGCTCGTAATGCAAGTATGAATGCAAAGACGGCAAAGATGACCACACTGGGGATAAAAAGAGACAAAGGGATACCCGGGTTCGTTAAAGAAGCGGGATCCGACTCTACTGGGGGAACATGGTTCCACTGGGGAAAGAGTTGTCTACTACCGGAATGATAGCTTAATAAAGACAACAGATCAAGATTACTTTGGTGGCCTCACCGGGGATTTCATCTTACCTGCTACCGTTATGATGGTAGCTTAATGAAGGTAAGAGAAGACAAAGTATGCTAATCACTGGGGAAATTATTTTACCTACTACCGTTGTGACGGCAGCTTAATGAAGGTAAAATGCAAATGTCAGCTGTTCGGGTTAAATTCCGAACTGCCACTGATGGTATGAAACAGAGGTTAATGGTCAGCTGTTCGGGTTAAATTCCGAACTACTACTGAGGATAAGAAACAAAGGTAAAGGTCGGTCGTTCGGGTTAAATTCCAAACTACCACTGGGGATAAGAAACAAAGATATAGGTCAGTTGTTCGGGTTAAATTCCGAACTACCACTGGGGATAAGAAAACAAAGGATAAAAGTCGGTCGTTCGGGTTAAATTCCGAACTACCTCTGATGGTAAGAAAGGATAAAAGTCAGCTGTTCGGGTTAAATTCCGAACTACCACTGAAGACAGGGAACAAAAGGTTAAAAATCAGCTGTTTGGGTTAAATTCCGAACTACCACTGAAGACAGGGAACAAAAGGTTAAAAGTCAGCTGTTCGGGTTAAATTCCGAACTACCACTGAAGACAGGGAACAAAAGGTTAAAAGTCAGCTGTTCGGGTTAAATTCCGAACTACCACTGATGGTAGGAACAAAGGTAAAACGTCGGTCGTTCGGGTTAAATTCTGAACTACCACTGAACGAGAAACAATAATAAATGTCAGCTGTTCGGGTTAAATTCCGAACTACCACTGAGGATGAGAATTAGATAAAAACTGTGCACAAGTGTTCGTTAAAGAACTGTCACTTGGCAACAACACTGGGGGATATGTACAAGCTATTCATTGAAGAACTGCCACTTGGCATAAAGACATAATAAAAAGATGCGCAAGCTGTTCGTTTGAACTGCCACTTGGCATAAAAAGGTGACATCTCTGGACCCGACAGATTGGGGATGACACTTGGGGAGATAAAGGTTACGAATCGTTCACGATTGATTGGTAAGACTCAAGGTGTTTAAAAGCAGCCATGTATGGATGATGCTGTGGTATGTTACATGCATGAATATGCATATGCATGAATGTATGAATGTACGAATGTACGAATGTAAGAATGTACGAATGCATGAATGCATGAATGTATGAATGTACAAATGTATAAATGTATGAATGTACAAATGTATGAATGTACAAATGTATGAATGTACAAATGCATGACTTTCACTGGGGATGCTATGTGAAAGATTGACTTGCAATGGGGATACACAAACCGTTCGTTAAAGAACTGCCCCTTGGTATAAGAATATGATGAAAGGTTGCACAAGCTGTTCGCTAAAGAACTACCACTTGGCAAAAATAGGTGGCATCACTAGACCAGACCGACTGGGGATGACACTGAGGAAAGGACTGATTTGATTAATTTCACGACCGACAAACTTGATGAGACAAGATTAGACCGGTAAAATGAAAAATGGACCGACGTCGCATTGCAAACACTCGGTAATCTTTAATGGGGATGATGTCACAGGGGATACATCAAAAAATTGACGGGGTAAAGCCGCAATAACTGATGAAAAAGATAAATACCTCACGGGGAGATTGTTAATCCACTAGGGGATCGTGCTAATCCGCTGGGGAGAAGAACTGATGATTCCGCCGGGGATACTTATGCTTTGGTTGGCTAATCTTTGCCTGAATCGTCCTTTCGGGTTCTCGATTCATCGGGGATATTCCCTTTTGATTTACTGATGATTTTGCTGGGGAATCCCTTTTTAGCATTTGACCATGCTCGGCCTGCGAAGTTTATCCGTTTTCAGGACAGATATCGACACACACTTCAAATATTCACAAGTTCCGAGAGAATGTGTTTGTTATTTTATAAAAGATAAAAGACTCACAAAATAATTTTGAAAAAGTTTTGTTTTAAGGTACTATCATCAAAAAATAGAAGAAATGAATGAATAGAATAAAAGGGAATTTGATAAAAAGCAAAAGAATGCTCGGAAGTGAAATCTATTAATGGGGTGGTGGCCTGCCAAAGGCGTGGCTCCACGGATCTTACAAAGTTTGAAAAAATGGTAAATATAAAAGGAAGGGTACATTGAACACGATGACTACTATTATCCCTAACAACTTTGAATCCCTTGTTCGGATGCTTCAGATTCGGAGTCTTTAGACGATTGATGTGCCCCAAACGAATCACGACCAATCCGATGTAGTTACTTTGTCTTTTGATCCTTATTTTTTGCATAGGTCGTCCTTTCAGATTTTTGACCTATCAGGATGATTATTTCTGTTTATGTCTCTAATTTTTGCCTGGACCGCCTTTTCAGGTTTTCAGTCCACCGAGACGCTCATTTTTGCCTAAGCCGCCCTTTCAGGTTTTCGACTTACCGAGCTGTTCTTTTGTTTTTAGACAAAGTATTTCTTGACTACATCGGAATTCACAGGACGTGGAAAATCCTCGCCGTCCATTGTTGTGAGAATCAAGGCTCCCCCGGAGAAAACTCTCTTGACGACATAAGGGCCTTCGTAGTTAGGCGTCCATTTGCCCCTAGAATCGGGTTGAAAAGATAGGATCCTTTTGAGCACAAGGTCTCCTTCTTGGATTTCACGGGGACGAACCTTCTTGTCAAAAGCTTGTTTCATCCTCTGTTGATACAGTTGTCCATGACACAAAGCGGTCATGCGTTTTTCTTCAATTAAGTTCAACTGATCGTATCTGTTTTGACACCATTCAGCCTCTGACATCTTAGCTTCCATCAAGATTCTCAATGACGGGATTTCGACTTCTACGGGGAGCACTGCTTCCATGCCGTATACTAAAGAGAAAGGGGTCGCCCCTGTTGATGTTCGTACTGAAGTACGATACCCGTGCAAGGCATTTGGTAGCATCTCATGCCAGTCTTTGTATGTGACTACCATCTTTTGCACTATTTTCTTGATGTTTTTATTTGCAGCTTCAACCGCACCATTCATCTGAGGCCTATAAGGAGAAGAGTTATGATGTTCGATCTTGAACTCTTCGCATAACTCTTTCATCATTTTGTTATTCAGATTGGTCCCATTGTCCGTGATGATCTTGCTGGGAATACCATATCGACAGATGATATGATTCTTAATAAATCGGACCACCACTTGTTTGGTGACGTTGGCATATGATGCAGCTTCAACCCATTTGGTGAAGTAGTCAATTGCCACTAGGATGAAGCGATGCCCATTCGAAGCTTTGGGTTCAATCCTACCAATCATGTCAATACCCCACATGGAGAAAGGCCAAGGGAAAGAGAGGACATTCAGAGCCGTTGGCGGCATGTGGATCTTGTCCGCATAAATTTGACATTTGTGGCATTTCCTGGCATGCTTGTAGTAATCGCTTTCCAAGGTCATCCAGTAATATCCGGCCCTTAAGATCTTCCTAGCCATTGTGTGCCCACTGGAATGAGTTCCGAAGGAACCTTCATGTATCTCATGCATTATAAGATCTGCTTCTTGCTCATCAACACATCTGAGCAGCACCATATCAAAATTCCTCTTGTATAAAACTTCTCCATTTAGAAAGAAGTTGCCAGCTAATCTTCGCAGAGTTTTCTTATCCTTGTTGGATGCCCCATGCGGGTACTCTTGCTTTTGGAGGAAACATTTGATGTCATGGAACCATGGCTTGTTATCTATGACTGCTTCGGCTGCAAACACATGTGCAGGCCTTTCTAGGTGCTGAACCTTGATTGTTGGAATCTCATTCCGACGGCTGACCTCATACATAGAAGATAAGGTTGCCAAAGCATCTGCCATTTGATTCTCATCTCGAGGAATGTGATGCAGCTTGACTTTGTTGAAAAAGGTTAGCAAACGTCTTGCGTAATCTTTGTAAGGAATCAAGCCGGTGTGGCGAGTTTCCCAATCTCCATTGATTTGATTAATCACAAGAGCTGAGTCTCCATAAATGTCGAGGTTCTTGATCCTTAGATCAATGGCTTCCTCAATTCCCAAGATACAAGCTTCATACTCTGCCATATTGTTTGTACAGTCGAATGATAGTCTTGCAGCAAAAGGGAGATGTTTGCCTTCGGGAGTGACGATGACTGCCCCAATTCCATTGCCATAGACATTTACAGCTCCATCAAAGATTAACTTCCATCTAGATTCGGGATCTGGACCTTCGCCGAGTAGTGGCTCGTCACAATCCTTCATCCTTAGATACATGATTTCTTCATCGGGGAAATCAAACTTAATTGGCTGATAATCCTCAATTGGTCGGAAAGAATACTGGCTTTGATGGCCTTCTAAGTGTGATACTCGATGTCATATTTCAATAACAACATCTGCCAACGGGCGATCCTTCCGGTTAAGGCGGGCTTTTCAAAGATGTACTTGATCGGATCCATTTTGGATATTAGCCAAGTAGTATGATTGAGCATATAATGACGAAGACGCCTAGCAGCCTAGGCTAATGCACAACAAGTCTTTTCGAGTAGAGAGTATCGGGACTCGCAGTCCGTAAACTTCTTGCTTAGGTAGTAGACGGCGTGTTCTTTCCTACCGGTCTCGTCTTGTTGTCCGAGTACACAACCCATGGAGTCCTCCAATACGGTTAAGTACATGATCAAAGGTCTTCCTTCAACTAGAGGAATAAGTATTGGAGGTTCTAGCAGGTACTCCTTGATGCTGTCAAAAGCTTTCTGGCAATCCTCTGTCCATACCACCTCTTGATTTTTGCGGAGCAGCTTGAAGATAGGCCCACAAGTAGCTGTCATATGGGATATGAATCTGGAGATGTAATTCAAACGTCCTAGAAATCCCCTTACTTGCTTCTCAATTTGAGGAGCAGGCATTTCTCTGATAGCTTTGACCTTATCAGGATCTACTTCGATACCCTTTTGACTGACAATGAAACCTAGGAGTTTTCCCGATCTCACGCCGAATGTACATTTGTTGGGGTTCAGGCGAAGCCGATATTTTCTCATGCGTTGAAACATCTTTAACAAATACTCGACATGCTCCTCTTCAGTTCCTGATTTGACAATCATGTCGTTGACATACACTTCAATTTCCTTGTGTATCATGTCGTGGAAGAGAGTGGTCATGCCCCTTTGATAGGTAGCACCCGCATTTGTCAAGCCAAAAGGCATTACTTGATAGCAAAAGGTGCCCCAAGGTGTAATGAAAGACGTCTTTTCTCTATCTTCAACATCCATTTTAATCTGATTGTATCCAGAAAAGCCATCCATGAAGGAGAATACCTTGGATTTGGCAGTATTGTCGACCAATATGTCGATGTGGGGTAAAGGGAAGTCGTCTTTCGGACTAGCTTTGTTTAAATCTCGGTAGTCGACGCACATCCTAACTTTACCATCCTTCTTGGGAACAGGCACTATGTTGGCCAACCATTGAGGATATTCTGATGTAACAAGAAATCCAGCATTAATCTGCTTTTGCACTTCCTCTTTGATCTTGAGAGCCATGTCAGGGCGAGTCCTTCTCAACTTCTGCTTGACAGGCGAACAATCAGGTTTTAGAGGTAAATGGTGTTCCACAATTTCAGGATCCAATCCTGGCATATCTTGATATGACCATGCAAAGATATCCACATACTCTTCAAGAAGCTTGATTATTTTCTCTTTGACGGACGCATCCAACAATGATCCAATCTTAATTTCCTTCTTTTCTTTTTCATAACCCAAGTTGATAACCTCTACCGCCTCCTCATGAGGCTGAATGGCCTTCCTCTCTTGCTCTAATAGGCGCTTGATCTCATCCGGAATTTCTTCATCCTCTTCCTCTTCCGCTTCATAAACAGGGAATTCAAAGTTGGGAGGGAGCCTAGGGTTAAGGTGTTCAACGGGTTTATTGATGTTTAGTCTGCATATGATGGATGATTGATTTTAGTAAAAAATGAGAAATGCAGACTCTTTGAAATTGAAAATAGAAAATATATTTTTTTGGTTTTTTGTATTACCATTTTTTTTTGAAAAATAACAAAAAGAAAAAGACAACGTAGAAATACGTAAAAGTTGTGATAGAAACAACGATTTTCATTAATTGATGATAGTACATTAAACAAGCCCTACATGAGTCTCCCTTCGCTTCGGGCTAGACGAAGGGTTTTTTTTTTGAAAAAAGATAAATAAACAAACACATTACTTTGAAGACTGAATAACAGAAGGAACATCGACAGCAACCCAATTGCGGCAAGCTCCTCCGGGCGTTACAAGGACACGTGCTGTTTCTTCCGGTCCATCTTCAATGATGGCATTAGCTTCCGTTGTGGAATGAATGAAACTGGCACTGCGGAAAATGTTCTCGAGCGGTTCAACGCTAGTATTTGGCTCGGTAACTCTTGTAGTTGGAGTATAACCTAACCCTTCTCTATGCTTACGCTCCGGCAGACTTATCATCTTTCCCCAATCCGGGAGTAAGTCATCTTGTACCACTCTTTGTGCACTCTTGAAAGAAGACATGGATGCTCCGTTCTTTGTGGCACTCTCATCATCTAAGTAAAGACCTTGGAATGATGTCCCATCAACAATATCAGCACCAATGAAAGAGAAAGCCGACAGATGGCTTATCAACATAGCTTCCTCTCCTCCCACAGTTATTAGCTTTCCATTCTTCACAAATTTTAGCTTTTGATGCAGTGTGGATGTCACTGCTCCGGCCTCATGGATCCACGGTCGGCCTAACAAACAACTGTACGCTGCTTGTATATCCATTATTTGGAAGGTAATTTGGAAAACAGATGGCCCGATTGTAATAGGTAAATCCACCTCCCCGATTACTGATTTCTTCGAGCCATCGAAGGCTTTAACAACTACCCCACTTTGTCTCATGGGGGTCCCTTGGTAGGAGAGCTGGTCAAGGGTTGTTTTGGCCATTACATTCAATGAAGAGCCGGTGTCCACAAGTACGTTTGATAAAGCATCAGACTTGCAATTCACCGATATGTGTAATGCCAGATTATGGTGCCTTCCTTGTTCGGGGAGTTCCTCATCACTGAAGCTCAAATTATTGCAAACAGTGATGTTTCCGACAATGCCTCCGAATTGGCCAAGGGTTATGTCGTGCTCCACGAAGGCTTGGTCCAAGACTCTCATTAATGATTCTCTATGAGCGTCGGAGTTTAGCAATAAGGACAACATAGAGATTTTTGAAGGTGTTTGCATCAAGTGGCCCACGACCTTGTATTCGCTCTTCTTGATTAGCTTTAACACCTCATCGAGATCCGAATCGGCATTGGCCCCACTGGGTTGACCTACATCTTTGCTTGTGCAGGGGTCTTGGGTTTGCTTTGGTTTAAATACCGGGGTACTAACCTTCTCTTGGACCGCTGTGGGAAGAACACGTCCACTCCTTAGCACTTTGCTACTGTCCATGATATTACCGACATGGGCTAAGGGGGGAATAGGTACCTCTTGACCGTTGTTCAACATGGTTGCAAGGTACTTGTAAGGAACTGCTTTGTTGGAAGTGTATGGGGCAGGTCCCGGTAAACATATTACGAGTGGAGTAGCAGCAGGCTCCTGGCTGCTGAAAGCTAACTCCAAGTGTTCCGGGATATCAAACTCCGGGATTATAACACATACACTTTTGTCCCTTTTTGTGACAATAAGCTCCTTTTTGTCCATTAGTCCTTGTATGTCGTTTTGAATTTGCATACATCCTTGAGGACTTTCCGAACACTCTTTGCAACTAGCATGATCATGTTTGAACATAGTTGCCTTACACATCTTGATGTGTAGTGGAACCAGAGGCGTCCTGATATCTTGGGCCTTCAAGATAGGACTGGTTTCTTGACGCTCTTGAACCATGTTGATAGAGGAGCCATGGTTCGGCAGAGGGTTGGTTTTGACATTTGGATTTGAGTCCTTGAAGGTCAGAACCTTGGTACAGATTAGCCTTTGAATCTCGTTTTTAAGAGGGAAGCAATGTTCAATGTCATGACCCGGTGCCCCTTGGTGGAAAGCACAGGTAAGGTCAGGGCGATGCCATATGGGTAATACACTTGGTACGGGAGGTGGTGCTCTTGTTTGTACAAGATTTCTTGCAATTAAAGCCGGGAGCAAGTCCGCGTACTTCATGGGTACTGGGTCGAATGCCGCTCTCGGGCGATTCTGCTGATTGAAGGGTTGAGGATTTTGAGGTCAGAACTGTTGTTGTTGACCTTGTGGGCGAGGTTGTTGATAATGTTGTTGTGGGTTTTGTGGGTGTTGTTGCTGATATGATTGTTGATAATGAGGTGGAGGCCTTTGTGGGACCTGAATTTGGTAGTTTGGAGGTGTAGAGATGGAAGGTGAAATGGCAGAGACGTGTGGATATGCCGAATACCCTTGGCGAGGTCCCCCATGGCCAATCATGCCAATGTCCTGCTCTTTCTTTCTTGGGTAGCTACTCCCGAATCTTTTCGTGCTGCTAGATGGAGCACTTTCCTTCACTAAGCGTCCTTCCCGGACTGCATCTTCTAAACGTACGCCCATACTCACCATTTCTGTGAAGTCACTAGGCACGCTCGCAATCATTCGCTCATAGTAAAAGGAACCAAGAGTGTTCAAAAAGATCTTGGTCATATCCTTTTCTTCTAGAGGCGGGCTAATCTGAGCCGCCACCTCTCTCCACCTTTGTGCATACTCTTTAAAGGTCTCTTTGTCCTTTTGGGTCATGGCTCGGAGCTGGTCCCGATCCGGGGCCATGTCCAAGTTGTACTTATATTGGCGGACAAATGCCTCTCCCAAGTCGTTGAAGGTTTGGATCTTGGTACTATCCAAACCCATGTACCACTTTAAAGCGGCATCGGTTAAACTATCCTGGAAGTAGTGGATGAGCAATTGATGATTGTCGGTTTGAGTCGACATTTTCCTAGCGTACATCACTAGGTGACTTTGCGGGCAAGTGTTCCCCTTATACTTTTCAAAATCCGGGACCTTAAACTTAGGAGGGATTTTGACGTTGGGTACAAGACAGAGGTCATGGGCGTTTTTCCCGAATAAATCCTTCCCTCGGAGGGCTTTAATTTCCTTTTGCATTTCATCAAATTTTTCTTGGAAATCAGCCATCCTATCTTGGGCACCTAAACTTTCGGCATGAAAGATAGGCCCATGATCAAACGGAGTGGTATGAACCACCGGCGCTGAGAAGGCCGCAGTAGCCTGGGTGAAGGTAACCTCGGGTTAAGAAACCGGAGTCTCTTGAAGAGTAGTGGGAATAGGGATGAATTCCTCACCAAAGTCAAATGGCATGCCCCATGTACAACCGGGGGGTCTAGTGTATTGTTGAGCATCGGTATGTAGTGCTGGAGCCGAGGTAGATGCTGACGCTTGAGCTTGAGAGCTAGAGGGAGGAGGAGGTGTTGGTGGAATTTGTGCGGCCGCTAGTAACTTCACTAACTCCGTTAACTTTTCCATCTCCGTCCGCATAGATGTCAACTCTCCACGGAGCTCCTGATTCTCTTGTTCTAAATTTTCGATCTTTTTCTTTATGGTTGCTCGGGTGTTGTATGTGTGGGTTGCTTTGGGACGACGAGCCACTTTTCTTGACGGGAAGACGCGTAGTGTTGCGAATGAAATGCGAACACTGAAGACTCAATTTGGATTGTAAGAAATCCTAATGACAAGAAAAAGGGAAATGAGTTTTGGACTCGAAGACGAATGTATGCATGATATGAATGATGTATGTAAATGCATGAAGAAATTTTTTTTTATTTTGCTTTTCAAGGAAATTAAAAAGTGTGCAATTAATATTAGCGATTAGAAATATTAAAGGCCGGGATATTAACATTGTCCAAAATATATTTATTTGATTGAATAACATTGAGATTACAAAATGTAATTAATGCTAATACAAATCAAATAGCCGCTCGCTTTTCCGCTTTGTCTATTTCCTCCCTATAGAAGTCTACAGTATCCTTGCAGAACTTCATGAATTTCTGGATCTCTTTAGGGATGACAAAGTAAGGCATGACCATCTCGGCCTTTGCTAGTTTCTTCGGAAGTTTGGCAATGACCAAGTTTGAGAATGCGACCAATCTTGTGAAGTCTTCACTTAATCGGGTGGCGTCTTGCCATACAAACTCAATTACTTCCTTGCGTTGGGCGAGCTTGATATTTGCATTTCTAATCTCATCAAGGAGTCGTGCAATGTGGTTTCCATGCTCTCTTGCAATCTTATCAAAGTATTCTTCGAATTTCTTGATGTCCGCTTCGAGACGATTGCATTGTAGCTTCCCTTGATGAGAAAGGCTTTCATATCTTTGCCGTTGGACACGTTCGGCTTGGAGCTGCTCCTTGTAGTCCTTTACGACTTCTTGGAGTTGTTGATTTTTCTCTTGAAACTTCAACCTCCATTTCTTTTGAGCTTCGATGGCTAGCTCGCCAAATTTTTTGAGTTCTTGGTTGGAATGCAAGACTCTTTCCAACTCCTCGTCCTTGGCTACAAGGTTGGCATCCGCACTAACCAAACCACCTCCGATCCAATCTCTCTTCCCCTCGGAGATCTTTAGCCGCTTTTGGCACACTAGGAGAGAATTTGTCGCTTCATCTCGATCTCTCTTTGTCCTAGTGATTTCTCCTAAAGCTTGAAGGTGCTTTAATTCTAACTCTCCATTTTTATTTTGGAGTTCTCGAATTTTAGCTTTGAGCTCCTCCGCTTCTTTGTTGGGAATGGTTGTGCTTGGCTTAGGTGTAGGAGATTTTGGAGGGCATATGACCTCAAAGGGTAGCTTGATTGTTTTAACCCTCTTCTTCACCCATTGAGTATAAAGAGGCTTGGCCACACAATTCTTCTTGCCAACCCTTCCTTTGCGCACTTGGCTCCAAGCCCTTCGGATTCTTTCTAGCAGGGCCGGGTCTTGATCTCCTTCCCACAGGAAGAAAGGTTTTAACAAGAGATCAACGGGTTTGTCCTCCATTGGATAGCCTAGCTGGCGGAGAGAGAGGACCGGATTGTAGTTAATGCATCCCTTAGTACCAATGAGGGGTACATTAGGGAAATCCCCGCAACTTAGGATGACTTCCGGGTCCTCTAAATCCGGAGAAAACCAATGGATATCTTTCTCGGTAAGAGCTAACATTCTTTGCGACCATTGAAGCTTGGCCCGGTTTTCCATAAAATCCCGGCTTCTTGGCATGTGGGATGTCAACCAAATTTGCACCAAAGAAGTACAACAAGAAATTGCGCGTCCTCTCCCTTGTCCATGCCTTGAATAAAGGGAATGATAAAAATCCGCCAAAAGTGTGGGAACCGGATTTTTAGTCATGAACACTTTTATGGCCGGAAGGTCTACAAAGTCGTCCATATTGGGGAATAGAACTATCCCATACACCAAAAGGGCTAGGACTGCGTTGAATGATTTCCCCTCCTTGTTAGCCAACAAAAATCGAGCTTTGGTTTCCAAGAACCTTCTCGTGAAACCCTTAATGTTCCCTCTAGTTTCCAAATGAAGTGCTATGTCTTGAACATTAAGGTGTAAGGATTCGGCGATGTTTTCTAAAGTAGGGCATTCTCCCGAACCGAGATAAAGCCCATGGTCCTTCATATTACATCCCAAAATCTTCTCAAATTCTTCCAAGGTTGGGGCAAGTTGGAAGTCTTGAAAAGTAAAGCACCGGAGAGGTGGGTCGAAGAATTGAGCCAAAGTGGTTAAAGCCACTGAATCTATCTTCACGGGCAGGAGGTCGAGTATTAGTCCATAACTTGCTTCGAAGTTGCTCTTGTCGACCATAGATAGCTGTTTACTCAAAGCTAGCAAACTTTCCACCTTAGGAGCTTTGATCTTGAAAGCGAGCGTGTTTCTATTTTTGGAGGCCATATTTCTTTTGCTAATTATTGGTTGCTCTTTTTAATTTCCTATAAAGCAAAATGATATGCGAAAATTATTTTCATGAATGTGAATGTATGGTATGCATAGGTATGATATGAAGGTTCAAAATTTCCCCCCATCCTCACATGTAGGCTCTAAAGATGAGATTTTCTAAAAAGGTCCCTAGAGTCATGGATCCCACATGGAATTAAGGTCGTCGTTTGCGAACTTCGCAAGACTTCAATACCTTCCAAGTGAAAATCTCCTCTAGGCGGGGTTTGGCATCCTACCTCACGGACATACGTCAACGCGGGCTTCCGCTCACAACCACCATCCTATCTTAAATTTCTCTCAAGCTCGGGTAGAGAGCCTCACACGTCCGGCATTAACCCGAACAATGTGGAGTAACATCGCTCAAGTAACAACCCCACAATTGATATATATTGATATGAAGCAACATGAAATAAGTAAATATAGAGCAAAAGAAGAGAAATAAATAATGATAAGAAGATACAAACGCGTAAGCAAAGCAAAAACATTTTAGCCTAAAAGTCGACTAAGATAGGCTTGACTCGTCATACACAAAATCAAAGTGTTTTATGCATGTGTCCCCAGTGAATTCGCCATTTTTGTCGCGTCGAATTTCGGATATCAAGCTATTGAGAAGCGTTGAATCACTAATTTTAAATCACGACTGAACTTTTAATTTTTCGGGGACAAAAGGAAAAAAGTTCGAAATTACCTTTAAATAAGAGATTTTAGGTTCGAGAGTCGATTATGCGAGGGGAAGGTATTAGCACCCCTCACATCCGTTGTACTCAACGGGAACCTCTTAGTCGACTTAGGCTAGAATGTTTTCAAAGTTTTGCTTGCGTGCTTGAATATATGAAAGGGAAAAAGAAAATATGATATAAAGGGAGAAAAGAAGTTTTTTATTAAAGGGCTTGACAAGATGTGAATCCTGCTCCTACGTATCTCCCGGTAGACGGAGAATTCAAAGCGTACGTAGTTCTTTGGGTAGAAAAAATTTGTATGTTGGTTCGTTTTAATTAAAAAAGATTTGATCGCGCCCGAGCGGAAAAGTTTTGCTTTAAAATACAAAACAACGTGGTCTACTATCGTTATGTTGATAGGTTAATAAAGACCGATGAAAAGGAGCCTTTTACCTACTACCGTTATGAGGGTAGCTTAAAAAAGGTAAGAAGGGTTTGATGAAAAGAGACGGATTCGCACTCGGGCGTGAAAAAAGTTTGAAAACGCACAAAGGCGTAAAAGGTTTAAATGATAAAAAGACGGACGCACATTAAGGCGTTGGTATTCGCACAAGGCGTAAAAGGTTCGGATTGACCACGAGGGCCAAGCAAAGTTTTAAATTGGTCACGGGGGACCAACGAAAGGTTAAGCGTGTTAGACGCGTTGAAAATGGAATGACGATTGCTCGAACGACGAGACATACGTCACGCATTCGTGCAACTGGGGTTTGGAGAGACATACGTCAAACTATTCCTTTTTCATTCAAGTTCTTGCTTCGTTGAAACTCAAAGAAATCTCAAAGGGAACCAAAACACTTGGTTAAAACTTAAAGAAAAGTTGTTGAAAATCATGAACAAATTTGTTGTTCAAGTTTATTGAAAATCATGAACATAGCTTGTTGCTTAAGTTATTGGAACTCAAGAACAAGTGTCATTCAAGTTTGAAAGATGAACAAATCATGAAAATATGCATAAGTTTGGAAAATGCACAAGTTCGGCTCAAGTTTGAGTTTGGTTTTAAAAAGTGAGCAAATTCGGCTCAAGTTCGTGTTTTGATTGAAAATCATGAACAACGTTATTGTTCAAGTTTAGTTTTGAAGAAAATGAACTTAGCTTATTGCTCAAGGTAGTTTTTGAAAGTTTAAGAACATAACTTGTTTTGCAAGTTACTCAAAATTAATAGCACAAACTTGTGAAATTTCCAATATCATGCAAAATTCTTGATATGGTTTGAATAAAAACGAGTTTTAAACCCCTTTAGGTTATGAATCAATGGTTAGAACCTCAAAAATTTGACCTTTGGAAGCCTGAACTCATGTTCTGAGTTTTGTCTACTTCGCACAGCAACCAGAACTTGGCTCTGCGAACCCAAGTTCTGTCATGGTCGCAGAGCGACCATGACTTTGCTCTGCGAACTATGCGAAAAATTGAACTCAGAAGCTGCTTCTGAACAGAAGTTCAGAAGCTGCTCCTGAGCAAGCTTCAGAACCTTGAGGGGGTTAAAAAGCTTTGCAAATTTGGAAGAAAAGGAGTACAACAACTGTGATTTAGTGTTTTGCAACTTTGAGATTCCTTTTGAGTTTCAAAAGGGGTTTTTTGTGCAAAAATGAAATTAAACAATGTAAATAATGCAAACAGCAAACAAAAATGAAAGATAAGACTTTAGAACACTTACATAATTCCTAGCAATGCTTGTGCAAGAGATAGGAAGTGGCTTGGTTGATTGTTTTTGCAAGGTTGGAATATTAGAGGTTATGGATAACAAATAGCTCAAATGTTCCAATTGGTTTTTGAACTGTTTTCTCTACTCTCACAATGCTGCAATGTAATGGTTTTTCAAGTGTAAGTAAGTGTATTCAGGTGTTTTTCAATTGTCTTTGTTCATGCATTGCATTCCTTTAAATAGGCAAAATGAGGATCAATTGCAATGATGGAAAATCTATAGAGTTCTGCTGATTTGTGTGCTAAAACCAGGCTATCTTGCTTTGCATTTAATGCAAAAGTGAAGAGGGGACACTGCCTTGCAACCTTGGTCAAGATCTTGGCCAAATCCAGCCATTAATGCAGCTGATCTTGGATAGCAATGATGAGAAAAAATCTGAAAAACAGGGCAGCCTGCAATTGGGTGGTTCTTGGGATCAATCCTTGCAATCTTGAGAGGTCAAGCAAGGAAAACGTGTACTGCCATGTACAGAGGTTGGGGGAAAACAAAAGGGAGCATGTGGGCTGGTGTGAGGAAGGAGAAAAACAGCTGAAAACAGGGCAGCACAAATAGCTTTTTTGCAAGTAAAACCATCTAAGTTTGACTGGTTTTGGGGGAGAAAGGAGGAAGAAAAGGGAACAAGCAGCTGGCTGGCAAGCTCATGGTGAGAGGCAGGTCAATTGGGAAGGATGAGGACTGACCAAGGGCAGCCCACTTGCTTGGGCACATGCTAGGTTGGAAGAAAATCCATCTTACCTTAACCTTTAATGTCACACATTTGATTCTTGCTTTGCTGCATTTAATCAGCCACAATTGGGAATAACAATAATAATAATAATGATAGAGGTTAACAATAATAACTATAATGAAAACAAAAGAGATAAATCAAAAAGATTTAAAATCTGCAGAAAATTCGCAGAGTTCGCAGAGCGAAGGTGACTTTGCTCTGCGAACTCCCCTTTTTTTTTGTATTTTCTTTAAAATAAAATAAATAAAAACAAAAAAAGGATAATAGTAATGGTAATAATGATGATGACAATGATAATTATAATAAAGATGGTAACAAAAATAATGATGAAAGAGATAAAAATAGTAGTAAAAATGGTAAAGATAATATTGATAATAAATAATGATGATGAAACATTAACAAAATATAATAATAATAATATTAATGAAAAAAGGCAATAGCACTAGCATTAATAAGGATAATGATAATATTAATAACAATGATAGTAATGATGATGGTGATGCATATTAATAAATAAAATCTAAAATGAATATAAAATAATAAAAGGTAAATAAAATAAGAAAAATTGAAAATTATAATGGAATGAGAAATAATTTTATGATAATGAACAAAGAAAAATATGAGTCAAAAATTGGGGTATGACAAAGGTCTATTGTACCTTATAGTGAACCACCAACAATTAATTTTTATTACTTTTATTCATCTTCCTCCCTCATCTTATTCATCATCTTCATCCATATAAAACCCAAAAAATTAAATATTAAAAACAAAGCTTTATTTTTTATAAAAAAAAAATTGGATCTTCATCCCCTACACACACTTCACGGCTTCAAACCCACAAATTTTATGATTTGGAGGATCTACGAATTTTATTATTTTACTGTGTGAGGGAAACTAAGTTGTAGTTGTGTTGTTTACTTTAATCAATTATGGTGTTAATTAATGGTCATGAACACTAATTATGTCATGGTATTCTTGTCGTTCATGTTTACTTTGTTGTTGGAACAACAACACCCATGAATCCATAGATCTTCTAAATCAATACACGTTTACCATGGCAATCTCTAGATTCTCCAAAATCCAATGGCAAATAATTGGAAGCAAAACACAGTGTTATAGATCTGAAGTGAAGAAAATAAAATTAGAAGAAGCTCATAGACAGAACAATGACGAATCCCTAACCCCTTTTCTTCCATAAATTTCATGTCCATCTTCCCCTCAGAGACCCAATCGTCATCTTCTCGAAATTCCCCAATCCCTAATCTTAATTTACAACATGGAATTCCATATTCTCTTTCCCCTTTACTCAACCCCTCTCTCGTATCTCTCTAGATCCACGATCCCCAATCCCTCTCTCGTCGATTTGGTAGTATAAAAGGAAGGAATTTTTGGGTGTTGGATGCAGCGTTTGATTTAGATACAAGGTTTGGATTTTGTCATTGATTTTGAATTTTGGATGAGTATATGACTGGATTTCAGATTCATGGAGGTGACAATTGTGTTCTCATCTTCGTCTTCCCATTCCAACTTCTTGAGAGAAAAAAATAAACAAAAGATAACCAAGAAGCAGAATCATGCAGAAAGAGTTTTAATTAATTAGGAGTTTGATTAAAGAGTTTGAAAGTTCTTTTTTTTTCCTGGGTTTTCTGGATTTTTTATGAATGTTGATGATGAAGATGGTATGAAAATGAGGAAAAATGGAAGGAAGAAGATGAAGAAATGAACAAAAATTACTTGTTGGTGGTACATCGTAAGATATAATGGACCTCGATGATCCAACGGTCCTTTTTTTGATAAAAAGATCAAAGGGTTAAAATTAACAAAATTAATGAGTTCTATGGTGGATCATCTATAATGTTGGTCCACCATAGACATTTGAGGTTAAAGTTAATAGACATGGACTTTTTTTACTAACAGAGGTATATTTGAGGGACCGAAAAGAAATTTTTTAGAGTTATGAGACCAAATTAAAAACAACAAATAAGTTGGAGGATCAAAGGTTCAATTAAACCTTTATTTTAACAAAATTAAGTGGAATTCGTGAAAAGTGAGAAGTGTTTTCTTAATCATCTTTCATACCTAAATATTTTACTCTATAAGGGGATGCTTATTTATCTTATTGCTAAATTGGTGAAATACCAACCTTTATAAATGTTGTTTGTTAGAGATCACTGTCGCTATTTTTTTTTTTAATCATGTTATCCAATGTTCCTTTAAAGAAGTCAAAAAAATAAATTTTAAATTAAAAGAAACTTTTTAAACTTTTGATGCATCGACTGCATAATTTCTAATGTAGATATTACTATATTTAATTCCTTAACCAATGCTTGAGACACTAATTAACATTTTTCTTTTTTGGGTCGAATGACAATCATTGTCGGCCATTACTTTTTCCACCATATGACGTTCTCCCACGCCCTATTTTTTTTTCCAAAATGCCCCTCAGATTTTAGAATCAGAAAATCAGTTCGGAATATAAAATCCGAACCATTTCGATATATAAAAGCAAGTCCAGCAACTTTTCCCATTTTACAGTTTCACTTTCTCTCTCTCTCCCTTATCCCAAAATCCGAAACTCACAAATTGGTCAAATTTTGGAGTTTTTTTTTGCTCAAAATCATAACATTTGAAGCTTTATCAAACACCAAAGTGAAGGTTAGATCTCATTCCCTCTGCGTGCAAGCCTTTGAGTTTGATTTTTTTTTTCTTCTGAGAACTGAACGTGTTCGGATTATAAAATCTGAACTGTATTGTTAAAGTTCGGATTTTATAATCCGAAGTGTACCAGTAGGAAGATTTTTTTAAAGTTTTGTGTATTTCTGTTGATTGTGTGTTACCCTTTTATGCATGTTACATGTATGGAACCTGCTGAGCGCACCAGGGGTGATGGAGAAGCTGTAACATCCCGCTTCAGACCCAGATATTTATCAGTATTAAGACGAAGTATCAGAGATAATTTTTTAAGGAGGGGTATTTTGGTAAATCGGGGGATTAGGCTATATAAAGCCCTTTGCCCCAAAATTTCCTCATTTTCTCATCTCCCTTCTCTCTCTAAAATTCACAAATCCTCTCCCTCTCTCTCTCTAGACTCTCGCCCTCACTCTCTTCACACCTCCATCCATCAAATTTCCATCCCAATCTCTTGAATCCACTTCCAAGCTCACTTTGTGGGAATTTGAGACAAGAGAAAGTTAGAGAAAACAAGAAAAGAAGAAGCAAGCTAGGGTTTTGAGGAAAAGCTTGGCAAGGAATCAAGGAAAGAAGAGGAATCAAGCTAGGGTTTTGGACTGGGAAGCTTGACAAAGCATTAATCAAGAAATCAAGGTTAGTTCCTTTAGATTAGAACCCTTCTTGGGTAGTTTTTGAGGTTTTTGTGAGGTGAGGAAAACTTGAATTATTAGGTTTAAATTCTTGTTTGTTAGTTCCCCTTTGTTAATACTTGATATGTTATGACCTTTCTAGCCAAAAACCCTAAATTTTGATGTATATATACTTGCTGGTGCTGAGAATTGGTTATAATTCGTGTGGTATTTTCTGGAAAAGCTACAGGGCATGGCCTCAGTGAGATTTATCCATAGGTATCAGATAAGTTAAGGGTTTAGATTTTCAGGATATCCTTAACCAGGCAGATTACAGTGTACCTTAGACAATGGTACAAGGCTTTCCCAGTTACAGGTACATTTACATGACACCAGGACGTGCCTCAGTCGTTCACGTCAGAGTGACACTGAGGGTACACGTAGTAGTTCAGGATAAAATATCAGGAATAATTAATTAAAAGGTTAAATTGTGTGTCTTCTGTGTTCTCGTCAGGTAGAGAGCACAGAGGGTTCCGGATACAGCTGGAACGGGCAGTAACTTTCCGCGAGGATAACCACACATACAGGAAGAGGAGTCCAGTGATTAGCCTTAGATAGGAATTTTCACTAGTTATCAGGGGAATGTACTTCGAGGTTACTCCACTCGGAGGCATTCCGTAAAATCAACTCAGATAATAATTGTTTGTTACACGCTAACATACTAACAGTTTAATATCAGGAAAATACTTTAATATGTTCAGGAAGATATCAGTTATCAGACAGTGATCCTAGATTCCCCTCGATCACTAAATTAGCAGAACGTAGTCCAGTTTTCACGACTACATAGTATAACAGACACAAACAGGTATAAACCCGATATGAGTTGAGTTTAGTGCATGGCGATCATAGGTTTCCCCGAGGTTGCTAACAGTTAGGATGGGTGGAGCTCACTGAGACATTATGTCTCATCCCAATCCTTATGATTGCAGGTACGCAGGTATGCAAGAGGTTTGTGATGAAGTTTATCAGGGAGACGCTGAGTGGAGTGCAATGGCTCGTCATGTACCAGCTCAGGAGTTTATCAGTAATTTGTATAAGTATATTTAGTGGTACTTGATTAGTTGTATAAACGAGCAAATTTGTATTCATTCAGTTGTTTGGGTTTATTATTGAAGATTTTAATGTATCTAGTATCAAGTATTAATACACATGCTAAATATTCTAGATAAATTTAGTATGGGTGTTACAGAAGCAATGCATGTTTCTGTTAGGAAAGAGCGTTTGGAGAGGTTGCAGGCGGAGGGGAGAGTGCACAGGCGTGGCAGGGGCAAGGGAAGGGCACATCGTGCTGATGGTGATGGCGAGGGAACATCTCAGGGGAACTATCCTGAGCTTGAGCCACAGTACGAGATGGCGGAGCAGGTGGAGGGTGATGCTGAGGATCAGGAGGTGGGTGATGATGAGCAACAACATCGTGTGCAGCCGAAGCCAGAGTCAAAGGAGCTTGATGATTATCCTAGTGGCCCACACAACTTGACTGTGCTGACGAAGTACCATGTTCACGTGGCCAGGATAGCGACTGTTGGAGTGGTAAGACACTACATCTTTTATTTAATGTAAATTGAATTTCTATGTTGTTTTAATGATTGTAAATAGTTATTAATTTTTGTCATGTATTATTCTGATTACTGTGAAACTGATGTTAATTTTTTGTTTTTAATTTTTGCAGTGACATGAAAATTTAAAATGTGTAAACAACATAAAGAAAATAGAAGCGATACATAAACAAAACAAGACTCGAATGGTAGCACAGTGGTTTAAGGATGGCCTGAGAGCCACCAGTCTTCAGTGGCTGCAGGATACCAGCTACAGTCAGATTGACCACGAACTTTGTTATGCATTTGTGGGAAAAGTAAAACCATAATTGTCACTACTTAGTTATTACTCTACGGTTTTCAAGGATTTGAGAGGTGATCTTTTCAAACGGTAAGACTTTAATAACTCTTTTGTTTGTTTGTTGAGAAACACTTTATTAACACATAAAAATGAAAGGATTTGGATCCTCTCCAATCATTTCTCTCATGTTATTTGTTCTGCCATAATCTAAGCCACTCATTTACCTTTTCTCTCTCTCTCTCTTTGGTGTTGTTTTTTGTTCTTTTATGAGCCAATCAACCATTGGATCAGAAAAGGAGAGAGGGCTGCACAAAAAAGGAAGGAGAGGATCCAATTCCAAAATGAAATAGTTTTGTTTCAAACAAAAATGTGGAGTAGTATTGAATTATTGGCCAAAACTTGGACTTTTTTTGACATTTTGAGAGATCATTCCAGTGCACATCGAATAGTTGGAATCTAAACCTCTTCTCACCTCTAGCTATACGCCATAGCAAACATCTCATACGTTCTAGATTTTTTGCTTTCCAAATGTAAGAAAAAATCACAAATTGTTGGTTGCTGAGTGATGTATGTGCAGACACATTTGAGAATCAACCATCACTGCTCAGATTCCAAATCACCGTATCTTCAGAATTACTCTTGACAGGAGCAGGTAAGGTGAGGTTCGAGTTTATAATATTCACCGAGAGGACATCACAACGGCTCTGCAGATTCCAATCACCAGAGAGGCAATCATTCTGTCTTTCACTTGCAAATCAAATGCAGAAACTGGCAGTGCAAGATTCTAGAGTCGATACCATTTGAGCCAGAAAGGGAGTCATCATGAATAATAGTAAAGAAAAATGTAACATGAAATGCTAGCGGCTTTTGGCTTCACCTTGTAACAAAATAGGAACATCGATGTAGTACAAATATAAAATCAACCAACAAAAACAATGGCAACTCCATCCTAGCCTTTGAATCATCTCCTTTGAAGAAAGCCAGTTTTAGAAAGAAGCCTTGATAAAAATCCCTTGTTACCATTATCATTATCTTTTTCTTTGGCATTGCTTAAGTTACTTATGAGAGACCAATGTATATCAAAGTCAGGCTGGTAGCCTTTTTCCTGCATGGCTTGCACGAGATCTGACGCCTTCTTAAGATTCTTTTCCATGTGATAACTTTTAATTACAGTGCAATACATTTTTCTCGTCGGCGTTTCACCTCCGCGGATCATGTCCACTAGGAATTGTTCTGCTTGTTCTGTCCTCCCACGTTCGCAGAAGCTAAACATAAGCATTTCCACTGTGTCGATTCTTGGTTTGAAATTCCAGTTTAGCATTTCATAATAAAAATTTGAGGCTGTGTCCAACTCATTTTGTGCACAGAATCCATGAATGAGAAAATCATAGCTCGTTGAAATCGGAATGTTGGATTTCTTTAGCATTATGTTCATAAGATGAACTGCCGTCTTTAATCTTTCATACTCACAAAAACGCTTAATCAAGTAATTGTAATCAATATTATCGGGAGTTAGAGATTCTTTTTCCATCCTGTCCAGAAAACGTTCCGCATTTTCCACAAAACCACGGGAAAGAAGGCTTTCCACCATTTTTGTTTGGATGAGAGAATCATGTTTCCATCCTCTAAATCCCATTTCTCGACTCAATTCCACAGCTTTTTGTAGCTCACCGACATCACACAGACTGCTTATTACCTTCCTTAAGCTGCGGTCGCTCGGTTTGAGTCCCTTTGAAATCATGGTAGTAAGATAATGCAAAGAACTGGACAAATCCTTACATTGCAAGAAACCATAGACAAGATAGTTTTGACCAACTACGTCGAGTACAACTTTCTTCTCTTCCATTTCAGTCAGTATCTTCTGAACATCCAACCGATTTCCACTTGACAAAAGATAGAAAATAAGAATGTTATGTACGATAATGTCATCAATTGAACATTGTGCAAGCATAAGGTTCTTTAAGCTCAGTGCGAATGGGACTCTACCCTTCATACACATCGATCGCACCAAGTTCCTGTAACTTGAGAGGGAGAGCTCCCAACTATTTCTTATCGCAACACCAAGTAGCTCCCCTACTTTTCTCAAGTCATTAGCTTGGCAATGGCCCTGAATAAGCAGGTTACAAAGCCCGTCATCTAAACTTAGTCCTTCCGATAACATATCCCGGAACAGAGAGTCTGCTTTCGCAACATTCCCCATATTACAAAATCCACATATAAACGCACGATGAACAGCATGAGAAAATGAAGGTTGTTCTTTCAAAACAATATCTTTTAATGCAATAGCTTTGTCATATCTATGAGCCTTACACAAGTGAGGGATTAACAAGACTGAAACATCCAAACAAGGTACCAAATTTCTATCCATCATATCATCGAATATTGTAACAGCTAGAGAAAATTTTCCCTTATTGCATAAACCCCTTATAAGATTATTATAACAAGCATGATCCAAGAATAAACAGTTTTGTCGCTGTTTTAAAACTACAAGTGCAGTAACCGTAAGACCCTTAGCAGAAAGTACTTCTAGAAAAATATGATATATATCTAACCTTAGGTGAGGGTATGATAAAAGCATGGTTTTAAGAAACTGCAATGCTTCTGGAAGCATTTTCTGATGGCATATATGGCCAATTAGAAGTTTAAATTCCTCCAACTTTGGTAACCATTTATTTGTACAAGCAATGTTCCAGTAATAATTGAAGTCCTTCCTGTTTCCTTTTCTACATAAAGGTATGAATAACGAGGTATATGTCTCACTCTCGATATGACATTTGTTTTGAAGCATTTCATCAAGCATAGTTTTTGCTCTGCACAGTAATCCCTTCTTGCTGTATGCATGTGCAACCAAATTCAGGGTTTCATGATCGAGTTCCCGGGCAGACCTTGGCATTTTCTCCAAAAGTTTGATCACTGACGTGATTTGTGAGCGAGATGAACAAAGTTGTCTCACTAACATCGAGAGTTCAGGCAACAGCAATTCTTGGCCCCAAGAAAGCATTTCTTCAACCAAATTCAATGCATTTTTTAGGTTGTTACTGCTACATTCTTTCCTGACAGATGAATTTAGGTTTGGTAAGACGGACTCTTCAAGAATTGAAGCAACGTGGTTCTCAAACTCGTCTACATCTGTATCCAAATAAAGTCCATTTCCCATTTCGTCAAAGAACTCTGCTTTGAAAAGTTTCTTGTTGTTGTCTCGTTTCAACCTCACACTCAAAGGGTTCAATCCCAAAATCTGAAACGCCTTTGAAAGCAGACTCTCCATCGAAGAAAGTTTAACCAAGCCAAGGCTCTCCATGTCACGAACCAAACTTTTCACTTTATCAAAACGTCTAGACTTACAATACCCTGCTATAAGAACCCTAAAAGTCGAAATATCAGGTGTTGTTCCTCTATCAATCATCTCATCAAGAATATCCTTAGCATTCTCTAACATACCTACTTTGAACAAACCACTTATAAGAGCATTAAAAGTACATAAACGTGGCACTAAGCTTTTCGATAACATAATCGATAGATAACTCAATGCATCTTTCATCTTCCCTTCATGACAACTCCAACCAATTAATATCCCATAGGTTACTTCATCAGGAATAAAACCTACACTTTCTAGTTCCTTCAAAAACAAACTTGCTCTTTCTACACCATAGCTTTTGCACATAGAATTCATAACTCTATTACCAGCTATTACACTAGGAGCACAATTCACTTCAACAAAGAAACTAATCAAATCTTTAAAATCCTTCTTCTCACAATATCCAAATGCCATTTCATCAAAAACCAAGGTACTAACCTGAGTAACCTCGGAGTTTTTCAAACACAAAACCTTTCTAATCAAGCTTCTTGCTTCCTGAATTTTCCCATTGACACAAAGCAACACCATAACATCCTCCATTATCTTCATCTCATCACAACTCAATGGTTCCCCCAAATCCACCAAATCAAACGCCACGCGAAACGCAGTCTTTGTTCTCTTCATCTTCGCCAAGTAATCAAGTAAAACCCGATGACACAACCTCGAAGGAACCATTCCTCTTTTCTTCATTCCCTCATACACAAAAACAGCTTTTTCCAATTCCTTCACACCAACATACCCTTCAATTAATTTCTCAAAAATATCACCACCAATTGCATTAAACGCAACTCCTTGACCCTCTAACGAACTAATCAAATTCTCAGCTTCCCTAAACAAGCCAACACGAACAAGAAGCAATATCATAACCTCATAAGATTTCAAAAAATGGGTTTCATTTTTCTCAACACCCCATTTGAAAATTTCATACAAAGATTTCACCTTTTCGACAGGAGCACCAACTTTTGCACACTCAGATTGAAAACCAAGCAAAATTTGGAGGACTTGTTGGGGTTTTAAAACTGGAATTCTCCAAAATTGGCGGGTGATTTCAGGGATGACTGTGGAAAGTTGTAGAAGGTGGGGTGTGATAGAAGAATTAGGGGGTGTAGTTGGTAGTGTTTTGGTGTTGAGGTGGTGGAGGGAAGATAGAAGGTGAGGGGAGTTGCGGCGAAGAGTGGTGAGGGAGTTGAGTTTGAGCATTCGATGGCATGGGAGATTGTGTGGAAATGAAATTCGGTGTGGCGGCGTTGGTAGCGGTGGTGGCGGTGGTGGGTTTGATGTCGGAGAGACAGGGTGTTGAAGCTTAGAAGTTAGAACTGTAACATAGTTTCATTCAGAGAGGTTATTTGGTCGGAAAAACTACTTAGATTTTTTTTTTTTTGAGAGGGGACTTAGATTTTGTTATAATCATTTTTTTTAATAAAAATTATGAGAAAATATAACTAAAAAATAATTGTTCATTGACTCACCGTTCAACTCTCACTATTCGCGTGAAGATATTTTTTTGTGGGAGATATTTAAATACATTTGTAAATGTCTTTTGGCTTCAAGTAAGAATGGAATTGATGATAGTTTTAAACCGACATTCGATAACTTATGTCTAGAACGAGTGATGCAATTTGTCCCGAAAAAATCAATTGCGAACTTATCATGAAGAAATCTCAAGTGTTAGATCTTGTATTATTTGGAACACATGATGTGTTGATGGAAATGATTGATACACTTTCAACTATTGGGATATATAGAGATAAAAGTTGTCGTTATAACTAGCAATATCATTATCATTATAGAAAAGGTTATAAAATGAACTTATGTGGCGATGTTTCCGGTTCCAAAACTCATTTCCTCAACGGACCAGTTCCTCCCAAGTTACAAGTTCACACAGACTATCATATGTACTTGCTCTAAAAGCATTGGATCAAGGTCGCAAAGATTAATCTAGACCGTCCATTCTAGATCCAAAACCAACTTTTTCTAATCTACTCACATGTGTCCATCAAGGATAGTTGTCTGGATTAAAGTTTGGAAGGGCTCAGAACACTCATTCACCACTATAAAGACTACCTTACAAATTCCATCCATGTATGCACATTTCTATCTTAAAAATCTCACATATTCGACACATTCTTACTTGATTGTCGTAATATTTACATGTACAACACCCCTCGACTCATCCACAATGACCCTCATGCCCCATATCTCTTGTCCAGTTGAATTAACCTATTTGGACTGAATCTATACTCATTTGGGTTGATTTTGTGGTTAGACTGGGTTTGGTTTATGACCCCTGGTTTTGTGTACTCTTTTTAATTTTAATATATATATATAGGGTGCTACAGATGCTTTCATCAGCACCCCATTTGCTTAAAAAAGAACTTGTATTGCATTATTGTCTTGTCAAGGTGTTGTTTGTTTCTTCATTAATTTTGCAAACAGTTGTTTTACTTGTTTAATATCGTCAACCTTCACCATTTTCTTCTTTATTTTAGAAAGGTCAGATCTAACAAATACTTCAAATATTTTCAGTGTTTTGATTCTCGAATCAATTCTCGTTGACATTGATAAATAATTAAATACATGTTTGAACAATAAATTTGATTATAAAAATCAATTCTTGCTATAAAATCAATTTTACTCAAAAGCAACCATACATGTCAAAATTAATTATATATCTTTAGAATCAATTTTGGCTCCTCCAAAAATGAAATCAAACATACACTAAAAAAGAGATATAAAAAAGCAACCCAATAATTAAAAAAGGTAAAATCATTGCAAAGATAAGAGATATTCTTCACGCAATCAACACGAGTACCTAATAATATATACTTTAAAGAGATTCACATTTTTACCTCAAAAAAAAAAGATGATTCACATTTGATTCATAAAGTATAAATATATTGGACTTTGACCTAGCTAAGAACAATGTCTAAGACAATAACTTAATGTCTTACATCACAAGCAACAAACTAGACACATTTTCAAAGAAAAAATACACCAATTCACTAATTTTTTTTAACTCTTCTACATTTCAGAATGTCAAATCATAACCAACTCTCTCTAGTCACACTTACCCCCACAGACCATATCATTGGGAACAAATGAAAAAGGTTTGAGGGAAATTTAACCACTATTACACTCCTTACCAATTGAATATCACTTTAAATAAACAATGAAATTCTGATTCTCCACAATCCACATACAAATGGTATATATTCAACTTAGACACTTAACCATTTAAAATTCCTCCTTTGGATCAGTAGGTGGTGGGGGATAATGATAAGATGGGATCCATGGTATTTGTGGCGGCTTAGGTCGCTTTCGCTTTGGTGGTTTCGGAAGAAATGGAGAAGATCCGATCCCGTAACCACACATACCAAAGAAGCAGAGTTCACCAAAAGGGCATCTATGTCCACACTTGCCACAATTAAAAATACTCAAGTTTATATCCCTGCATAAACCTCTACAACATTTCCAATTAAAAGGACATCTAATACCACACAACCCACAATTGTTTCTATCAGATGTCACATTCACACAACGGTTTCGACAACATAAACTCCTCGGTGGAAATTCTCCTCTGCTGCACATCCATGGTCTGCCGCGGCACCCTAAAGGCCTTAATTTCATAGCATTTTTTAGCCATGGTGAATTTGATGATGAAACACTAGTGACATTTTGGGACAAATTAGCATCTGGTGTTGATTTTCCCTCTATATGTATCAAAATCAACATTAGGAATGTCACAAATGCTAAACCATGCACTTGAATTATATTCATGATGAACATAGGGCAAATTAAGGGCATGGGTTTATTTTTTAATAGCAGATGTAATGATATTAATAAGATAGTATAAGAAGTATTCCAACCCAATACTACATAGTTACAAAGACAACTTAATAAAAATGGCCGTCGGAAGCTATATATAGAGAGAGGTTATGCCAATAAACGTTTGATTTTCCTACAATCATTGGATTTGTAATATGCATCATGTTTTTCTTACATGAATGACCACTATGTGGGCTCATGCTATGGGGAGTTAACATTGTTTTTTTTTTTTTGAAGAAGAAGCATTGTTATCATGCTTGTATTGTGAAAATGCTAGCTCCAATTGGCTTTTTAACAAATGCTTTAGGTTTAACGTGGGTTTTCACTCAAGAAAATTGAGTGATTAGTGTTGTTTACTCAAGAAAATTGGCTTGTTTTTTAGGTTTAACGTGGGTTTTATTCATCAAAATTGAGTGGTTAGTGTTGTTTACAAATCAAATTTTTGAGTCTCTCCTTGAACAAACTTTGGGTGATGCTCTTCATCATCATCATTGGACCCTTGGGGTATCACGTTGTAGACGTGTTTGTTTTTGTTTTAGGCAATTGAAACGTATCATTTTTTTACTCAAGAAATGTATCTTGTTGGATAAACATTCACACGCTAATTCACATGATTTTTTTTTTTTTTTACAAAGGATGCATTTGCATTTGCGTGTAGAAAAACTTTGTTGGATAAACATAACCAAAATCTTGTTAGGTTAAAAACTTGTTAACTAAAAAAAATTCAATCTTGTCTTTATCTTATTTGGCTTGCTTGTGTTCAGAGTGTTTCAAAGGAAAAAAAAAAAACTCGTGTCCTCTGTGATTTGGAGGCTTCGATTCATCATATATCTTTAATAAGTTTTATAATGTATTTTTTGATTTGCATGCTAGGTGGGTAAATCACTTGGTTTATCTAGAGATGCCTACTTTGTCTTTCTTCTATTTTGTTTCCGCCGGTTTGACTATGTGGTTCCTTTGTTCAACTTTATTTATTTGCTATTCCATGAAAGCCTCACGCTCGAATGATAAGTATTTAATTTATTTTCTTTTTGGTTTCTTAAAAGAAATATATAACATGATACATTTCAAAGAACTTTGTCTCACATTTTAAATATTTTTAGGATTATTATTATTATTATTATTATTATTATTATTATTATTATTATTATTATTATTATTATTATTATTATTATTATTATTATTGTTATTGTCTATAAAATCTTACCTCTCACTTGGATATAAATTAATTATTCACCTCTCTTAAGGTGAATAAGTGAGGATTCCGGGGTTCGAAGTCCGATTCATACATATTGTAATGTCCATGTCAACTGAACTATATTCACCACAACTTTGTCATTTTATCTCTTATTTGATCCTTGAACTATACAAATATTGGAGTAGTAACAATACATATCCTAATATACATTCCGTCATACTCGTTCCTATTTGCTGAAATTCATTATATATATATATATATATATATATATATATATATATATATATATATATATATTGACAAGAAGAAACTTATTGCATTTCATTTAAAATAATAGTAGAGATACAAGCACTAGTACAAAAAACACTTTTTAAATCGGTTCTGGGTCCGATTTATAGGTGGCCGACTTAAAAAACTGTTTTGATTTTAAGTCTTCCCCCTTACCCGATTTAAAATCTTTTATTAAGTCGGTTCATCCCATCTAAAAGCTTCTAATTAAATCGGGTTAACCAATTTAAAAAAGGTTAAAAATGGTAAAAAAAATAATCAGGTTTTTAAGTCTGGTCACTCATCCCATTTAATAAACATAATTTAGATCGGTTCAATCGAGTTAAAATCTTTTATTAAGTCGGTTCACACTATTTAAAAGCTTCTAATTAAATCGGGTTAACCCATTTAAAAAAAAGGTTAAAAAGGGTAAAAAAAAATAATCAGGGTTTTAAGTCTGTTCACTGATCCCATTTAATATACATAATTTAGATCAGTTAAACCCATAATTATAGTACACAATTTAATAAATTAATCTAAAATATAATGTATACTGCCAGTAATATGAAATATCATATGATCAAATTTCATTTTAAACTTGTCATTGTTACAATATCAAACAATACTTGATTGACTTGGGCCATGTTTAGATAAAAAGTTTAATTAAGTGTTTATTATTCAATTGCTTATGTATAAAACTATTTCCATAGCAAAAGAAAAAATAATGTGAAATGGTGTTCATATAACAAATACTTGTTTGACAAGCTATCTTAGAAAGCTTATGGAAATTTCAGGACCATGCCAAAGAGAACCTTGTGCTCTCCAAGCTTTGTTGTCCTTCTTGTTGAAAGGCCTTGTAGTTCCAACATTAAATGCACAATCTTTTCGGTCTATATTGTAAAAATAAAATAGAAACACTTATAACCAAGCACACTCAGAACATAACACAAATGAAATTTTAACTAGCAAGGTAACATGAAAAGCCTAAATTAGAACTGGAGAACATATTAAACAATTTGTGCCTTGAATTGGAGTCATTACCTATGAGCTTCTTCTATGAGCAACTTAACATACTTTGTTGTATCTGAACATTAATATGAAACAAAGAATAAATTGACAAACCTGAAAATGACGAAATGACACCGATATACCTTCAATTTACAGACAACAGTCAAAGAATCAAATGTAAAACTTAGAGTATAAATTTTATCCTCAAAAGAATTATTTCTAACAATGAATTAGTATAAATATTTAGACTAAGAAACCATATCAGAAACATATAAAAAAATGAAACACTAATGTCCGAAATTTATGATGGAGATAAACAGAATAAGACATAAATTAGTTCATCACTCAATCGATCTAGCATCTAAGAAAGAAACGATAATTTCAGAACCCTGATTAGGGATATTATAATCTCTAACAGAAAGATAAGGTTTGTAAAAAAGTTTAAATCTGGTTTGTACATTCACACAATGTGGCACTACTTCAAACTTATATAATCAAATTTAGAGTTACATGATCTAACAACTTGAGTTTTGAAGTTTTACCTTATCTTCACTATCCCAAGTAAAAGTGCCACCATCACAGTAACGAATTTTCACTCTGTTTCAGTTAAAAAAAATCTGCAATCATAAGGAACAATATGAGCCAAACAACTAAGAAAATCCTTCTTAAGCATAATTTAAGTAGTCGAAGTGGTTCAGTTGAATAAAAACCCTGGATTCTCTTGAACAATATGAGCCAAACAGTTGAATAACTTCAAATGACCAACTTATCATACTTTGTTGTATCTGAATTTGTTTTTTGGCTTAATTTTTATCAATACTTTTTAAATGGGGTAAAACAACTTAATATCTATTGAAGTCTAAAACCCCTCCTGTGCCAGGTTTTTAAGTCAGGTGGATATCTGTCCACTTAAAATCTCTGTGTTAATAAGTGTTTTTTGTACTAGTGAAAATAGAATCCTAATATGAATATGGAAACTTGCATGATGCAAAGTCACCCTAGCAAAGCTATGAGCGACTTCGTTGGCTTGTCTCCGAATAAAACTAACATCAGAGGTTACTAAATCAGAAGCTAACAGACGTCTACAGTCATTGATCACTGCACTAAAATTAGAGACGCCACATTTATTGCCATAAATACTATCCACCACAGTTTTGGAATCAAGCTCAAAGTCCACAATGCCCATTTGTAAATCACGAACCCAATACAAAGCTGATAATAAACCTAAAGCCTCACCCAAATCCACATCAAGGAGTGGAGTCAGCCATTCAGTTTTGGCTAAAACATAACGACCTTCATCATCTCGAATGCACACACCAATACCAACCCAGTTCAAAGCTTGAGAGAAGGATGCATCAACATTACATTTGAACCTGTCGCGAACTGGTTTAATCCACTTCAAATCATTCGGTGAAATGGGATGTTGAGGGGTAAGGTGACAAATAATCTGAGCATTCCTCCAACTAGTAAAAAGATAACCTGCACAAGCACAAATATCTTGAGTTGTTTCAGTAATATCGTTCCATACCTTGTTGTTTCGATGCTTCCAAATACTCCAGAGAGTCACACTGTATAATATCCCGCGTAGGCGTGACTTTTATTAGAATCAGAGGAATTATGAATAAGAAGGGTAAAATTGTAATTGCGAGAGAAAGGGGTATAAATAGGGAGAAGATAGATATTTCTTCATTTTCCTTATTACCTTCTCTCACTAGAAGATCAAATTTTCTCTCCTTCTCTCTCTAGAATTCGGTTACCATCACGAACAACCTTGATTCATCAGTTTTCTTCCAAAATTTCTTGAGTTGGAACAAGCAAGCTTTTGGGAAAGTTTGAAGTAAGAGGAAGCTTAAGGAATGAGTAAGACCAAGCTAGGGTTTTGATAAAGGAAGCTTGTCAAAGACCAGTAATTTCTATGTGAGTTCCTTAGAGTAGCAATATCCTTTGTGGGTTATATTGTGTGAGAATTGTAACTCAATTCTTAGGATTTTAGAGAAAAGGATAGTTTTCCCCTTTTTGGTACATAATCTTGATCCCTGGTTAATCCTTGAACCCAGTATGATTTTACAGTTTAAAAGGAGTCTCTAGCATGTTTCGAAGATTTCTGGGCAGTAGGTATCAAAAATTCTTTAAAGATGAAACTTGTTTTCAAAAATCCCGTGTTCTGCTACAGTCGCAGAGCGACCAGGGGTTTGCTCTGCGAAGTAGCAGAGTTTTGCTACTGTCTATCTTCGCCTAGCCATCGCCTAGACATCGCTCTGCAAAGTAATCAGAAGCTGAGTTCGCAGAGCAAAGTTTTTGGACGCTCTACGAAGCTTCAGACTCTGGTATATCAGACGCTGAATGTTCAAACTCTGAATGTTCAGAGTCTGAAGGATCAGACGCAGGAGTTCGCAAAGCGAAGTCAGGGGTCGCAAAGCGAAGTGGCCCAGAACTTCGTTTTTTTAACAAACCACTATACCATGCTAATGATCTTTGATACGCTTTAGGGTATAGATACTCATGAAACTTCAAGGATTAACCTAGGATAAAGATATGTATCATACAAAGTGATGGGTATAGATTACCTATAGGCTTTATGTAACGGTTTATAAGAAACTTCTAAGCATGACACATGATATGTCAAGAACCTTGATAGGTTAGTAAGATTTAGAATGTACTCATTAAATTACGAAGCACAAAGAATGTTCTTTTTAACATTCAAAGATCAAGATTTCAGATAAGACAAGTTGAGAGGTGTTTCTTGGAATTCCCGCTAGTTGGAATGCCGATACACGTATAAGTTAATACTAACCAAGTTGAGAATTCATTTAAAGTTTTTTGTGTCTCCAGTGTTCTTGCTAGTTAGAGCACGGGGGTTCCAGTGAGCTGGAACGGTATAGTTACCATCCGCAAGGATAGCCACACATAAGAGTTAATTAAAGATTATATTATGTCTCCAGTGTTCTCGCTAGTTAGAGCACGGGGATTCCAGTGAGCTGGGACGGTGTAGTTACCATCCGCGAGGATAGCCACACAAAAGTAAGAGGAGTCTGATGTTAGCCTGGTATGATAGGAATTTTCACCGGTAGCAGAGAGATGTATTCCGGGGTTACTCCACTCGGATGCACTCTATAAAATGAACCAAGATAACTTATGTATGTTCAACGCTAACTTCTAACATAACGTTAAAGAAATGAATATGTATTCATTACATAAGATTATGACTAGAAGATATCAGTTACCAGAATGTGATCATAGGATATCCCTAGATCACTAAATATGGAATTATGTACATGTTTAGTATATGATTAAGGCATATAGTGATCCTAGTTTTCTCTTGATCGCAAGATATGTAGAGACTGACGGCGATCCTAGGTTTCCTCGAGATTGCCAAGAGTTAGTTCATGGCGACCCTAGGTGTTCCCGTGGTTGCCAACAGTTGGTTGGGCGGGAGCTCACTGAGACATTATGTCTCATCCCTTTCCTTCTGGTGCAGGTTCGCAGGTAGCACGACGCAAGGGTAAGGAGAAGGCTACAGATTGATCGTGCTGGTTTATGTTTTATACTAGATGTTGTTTACTCGGTTATGTATATTGATGTATTATGATGTACAATATTAGAGATATTCTGTTTTAACTTGTTGGATATTTGAGTGTTGACTACATGTTTGCTAAAATCAAATAGACAAGCAATTTGTGCTTCAGATGCTGGAAATGTCATCAGAAGCTGAAATGGTTCATCAGAAGCTGAACTGGGTCTTTAGAAGCTGAACAGTACTTCAGAAGCTGATGACTTCGCTCTGCAACGCCACTTTGCTCTGCGAAGTACTTCAGACGCACTGTTCAGACGCTGACTTTTGTTGACCTTCAGACGCGCTGTTCAGACGCTGACTTTCGTTGACCTTCAGAAGCTGGTTTCTACGTTCAGAATTTGTGTCTTCAAGCTGTTAATTCTCTCACATAATCTTTTGAAGATTTAATTGAAGATTTATCCAAGCTTCGTATTTTTGCGTGAAGATATTTGTTGAAGATTGGATTCAATTATTTGTGAATATATTTTCAAGGAAATCTTTGGAAAATATATTTCTGAATAATATGTGAGCTTCTATTTGCTTCTAAAAGAATTCTGGAAACATATCTTTGAAGATTTGGTTCGAATTTATGGTGTTGCTGAAGATTATAAATAGAGGAAGCTGCTATTGAAGAATGGACATCAAAAATCAGAAGTTAGCATTGAAAGAGTTTTAGGTTTATGAGTCTGTTAGTTGTGAGCTTCGTGCTCTGTCTTTTTGTACACCACTCAAGTGTTTAGAGTTGGTTGTTTTTTATTAAGTTGTAATCACTCAAAGCTTTTAAGCAAGAGTGACTGTTTTATGTTTTGAAGAGTGTCTTCAACTTTGTTTGATTTGTTAAAGTATGATAATCACTGGGGTAGTGATTGACTGAGGGAAGTAAGAGGGTTCTTATATCTAGGAGTTCCTAGGTAGAAATACCACGTGTAGTGATTAAGTGAGAAGGGGCTGTGAAACAGGGGCTGTGTCATAGGATAAGCTAAAAATATGCTCTAAACACGCATTAAATGCTGAAGAGAATCTTGTAAGATTCTATCGAATCGAAGAGCAAGAAGACTCTTGGAAATGTTCACAGGTTCAAGGGAATATTTACAGATACAAGGCTAAGGCAAGAAAGAGGACTTCGAACCATAGGGCAAATCGACCTAGCGTATGATCGAATCGAAGCAACAGATTTCTGGACTTAGCACAATTCTGACAAACTTCACAAAATTCAGTTCGACTTCGAGCGATACAACCGTTCTATGGAGCAGTTAGGTGCATGCAGGGTGTACGTGGCAGGACACTTGGCAGTAGGGTAGTGTTCGACCGTTAGGGCAGTTTATTTTCGAAAGTCTATATATAGTAGTTTTCTAGTCAGAAACAAGCTCGCAATTCATTTATACAAAAATCCTTGTAAAACTCAAAGTATCCATGCTATCGAGAGAAACGAGTGAAATGGGATCCAAGTATGAATTCGTGAACCATTCTTTTCTGTAAAGCACATTTTACAATTCTATGCAATTTACTTTTCATGTAAATTTGTCTTTCAAGCACTTTAAATTCCATGCAAAGTTTACTGCCTTGCATTTAAATTCTATTCATTTATCTGTTTCGATCGAAACAAAGCGTTTGTTTATTAAAAACTTGTTTTCCTTGTTGCTTGTAATCCAAGTGACTCGTGTATTTAATTTTCCCAAAACTACAATAAATGTTTATGCGTAATGAACATTCAAACAACTTAAAGAATTCAAACAAAGTACTATGCTCCTGAGATTCACTAGTTGGTCTCGCAAGCAATTAACCCAGACTAGCGGTTGTTTACCAAACTTCAGCGTAAACAAATTGGCACGCCCAGTGGGACCTGTGCTTTATTTGAATCTTTTCTAAAAAATATTTTCGTTTGGATTTGCAAGTTCTATTTTTGCATTCTTTCTGGAAATTGCGTTAGTGCATGTTCTTGAGGAGTGGGAAAATACTCCCTGAAATGGTTAGACCACCACCCAGAAATACAAACACAAGTAATATGGAAAATGCAAATATGAATGATAACAATAATACGTCCGCGCCTTCGAGTGCATTGAACACTTTGAGTGAAGTTGTTGCGAATGTGACTGGAGCAACCATATCCGCTCCCAGTTCTTCGACAATGGGTGTTACTATGCCTATCAATGCGTCAACAACGATGCCTTTCACCACTGCAGGCCCTGCAATTTCGATACCCCAAAGTGTAGGGAGCCAGTTATCCCCAGTAAGAGGGGGAGGCACAATCGGCTCTACGTTCAATATGCCTTTTTCACAATATATGAATCAAGGCAACAATAGGAATGTGCCATATGGTATCCCTACAGCACTGATGCAAGGGTTACAAACTAACCCTTCATTATTTTCAGAAACTGTGCCTGGCGTTTACTCGCCTACAAACCAGCGTTTGGCCTCTAGTTCTGTTAATCGAAATGCAGCGCCACCATTAACTAATACATCCTTGATGTCTTTAAGGCAACAAATGGATGAAAGTAATCATGATATGGTTAATATGTTGACGCAACAAATTGGTACAGTGTTTAATCCTTTGATACAAAATACTAACCAGACTTATCAATTGTTAGCCACCTAGATGGGTAGGATGGCTAATTTCTTTGGGGCTCCTCATGTTCCTAACCAACCAGTCCCCCAGATTCAGAATCTAGCACCCATACAAAACATCCAAATACCAAATAATGCTATGGTGTCTATGCCCAATAACATAGTGGTACAACCTAATCAAGGACAATTACAAGTGGTTCCAATCGAGCCACAAGTCCAACCACAAATCGAACCAAATCCAGGGTTAATCTTAGTAAATCGAAATCAAAATGCCGATGAAGTGGTTAGAAATGTCCAACAAAATAACTTAGGGGCACAAAATAACATAGCAAATTTGGTCGAAGCTATCTTAGTCCAAAATGGTCTGAATGTAGGTTTACATAGACCAAACTTTGTTTCTGCCTTGTCAGAATATGTGCTTCAAACTGAACTACCAAGGGGTGTCAAAATCCCAAAATTCACCAAGTTCGATGGTGACACTAGCGAATCAACTGTTGAGCACATTGCAAGATTTCTGACAGAAGCAGGAGACATAGCAAACAATGAAAATTTAAGGATGAAGTACTTCCCAAATTCTCTAACAAAAAATGCTTTTACATGGTTTACAACCCTCCCTCCACATTCCATACATAATTGGAATCAATTAGAGAGAGTTTTCCATGAACAGTTTTACATGGGACAATCAAAAATAAGCCTTAAAGAATTGGCAAGTGTTCGACGTAAAGCACCTGAATCAATTGATGATTATCTCAATAGATTCAGACTTTTAAAGGCAAGATGCTTCACCCAAGTCCCTGAACACGAATTAGTCGAAATGGCTGCTGGTGGCCTAGACTATTCGATTAGAAAGAAATTAAATACTCAGTATTTGAGGGACATGGCTCAGTTGGCTGATAAAGTTCGACAAGTCGAACGGCTAAAAGCTGAAAAGGCTAGAAATTCTAAATTTCACAAGAGGGAAAAGGTTGCATATGTCGAAGCAAATGACAGTGACCAAGAGTTCGATATCACTTATGAAGATATCGAAGACAATGAGGTTGATTTAGCAGAATTAAAATCTGGACCTCCTTATGTCTGTAAACTCCTTAGACCTTCGAATGGGAAAAATCCTGTTGAACCTAAGAATGATAAATTTGTGTCTAAAACTTATACATTTGACATAACCAAATGTGATGAAATATTTGATTTATTAGTCACAGATGGCCAGATTATTGTTCCTAAGGGCTTAAAAGTACCCCCAATCGAGCAGCAAAAGAAAATGGGTTATTGTAAATTTCATAATTTCCTTGGCCATAAAACCTCACGTTGTATTCTTTTCAGGGATTTGGTTCAAAAGGCTCTCAATGAAGGGAGACTCAAATTTGGTGAGAAACCAAAGACCACTCAGGCGAATGCTGAAACACCTAAAGCTGTTGAAACTCTCTATGCAGAACCTCAAGGAATAATGATGGTCGAAGCAATGGAGGTGTCTCAGGTGCAAGTTCAAGATATATCTGAAGAAGACTACAACGAACAGATGAAAGCTGTGTATCCTCAGGCTGAAGAGGATTTGATTGATTTCTTGAACAGATGCAAACTCGGAAGCAAGAGTGTAATGTTATGTCCTCGCTGCAGTGCAGTATGTGATAGAGAGGCTACTGAGGACCTCAAAGCAAAACCAGCGTTTCGATAAAGGTAAAAGGGTTATGGTGCAGTCGAACAACAACCAGAAATCTGGTCGAAAGAATACTTTTGTTCCTCCTGGTTCAATTCCTGTCGAAAAATGGATGCACCAGGGACTCATAAGGTTCAACAAAGGAGCCATGGAAGTGGGTGGTTCCAGTGGAATGAAACAAGTTGGCCCACAGGAGGCTAATAGGTATTCCTATAGGAACAATTACAAGGGTAAGAATCCTATGACAAGGACCCAATGGCGCAGGTTTCAGCGTCAAAACAAATTGGCTCGACAGAATCTGCAGACTGGCCAATATAAAGAAGTGTCTCGAAGGCCAGCAAAAGAAAGACTACTTCGTCCAGTGGACGAAGACAAGATGGAAGACGAGGATCTGCTGGATTCTGAACCTGATTTCGATGTCATCTGTGTGGTATCTATCTTGCCATCTGAGTATGATGTCCAATCTGAGGTTACTGAGATCGAAGGTGAATTCGATCGTTTTGATATGGCTGACCCAAAGCCAGTATGTTATTATGTTATGAACAATGGCTGCGTTGAAGAACAATTAGCTTCTTTCGAGAAGCCAAGCCTTGGGATGAAAAGCCATCTCAAACCTCTTTTCATCAGAGCAAAAGTTGAAAATGTTGGGATCAACAAAGTGCTCATAGATGGGGGAGCAGCTGTCAACTTGATGCCTCAATCTATGCTCTACAAGATTGGGAAACATGACACTGATCTATCTACCCACAACATTGTGCTCTCTAATTATGAGGGCAAAACTGGCTATTCTTTGGGAGCCATACAAGTTGATGTTGTTGTAGGCAGTATAGTTCGACCAACTCTATTCCTGGTGGTATAGTCCAAGGCTAACTTTAACCTGCTGTTAGGAAGGGAATGGATCCATGGAGTTGGGGCTGCACCATCTACTCTCCACCAGAAACTTATTATTTGGAGGGAGGATGGGATTGTTGAAAACATAGAGGCAGATCAAAGCTTCTATAGGTCAGAGGTTGACATTGTTACTCCACAAACCTTTGACAAAAATTTGGCTAATATAGCACCTTGTGGTGACAAGGAATCTGCTTTCGAGCCAAGTGACAGTGTTATCCATTCTGTCAAGCTCCATCCTACCCATGGCTTTATATGGGAGAGGGAAGAAATTGGTGTTGTTTCCTCTGAAGATGGAGTCATTCCACCAACTGGGTGGAATATATATGAAGATTACTATGACTGAGGCCACTGCATGGGCCAGGATTACGGCTTATATGGCCGAAAATAGATTAAATACGGCCCTTGAAGCTGAGTTTCAACAAAATATGGCAGTTGAAGTCAAGATCGAAGATCAGCAAATCAAAGAAACAAAGGATCGAAGACTTGACTGCATTTATGACGATGAGCCACTGGGTTTTGAGAAGGATCCTATGAGTGAGGCGCCAAAGATGCAGGCACAAGATCCTTTGGAGGAGATCGATATTGGAGATGGCTCAATCAAAAGGCCAACTTATATCAGTGCCAATATCACTTCAAGTCTAAAAGAAAAGCTGGTGCTTCTTCTTAAAGAATTCAAAGACTGCTTTGCTTGGGATTACAACGAAATGCCTGGGTTAAGCAGACAAATGGTCGAACTGAAATTACCTATTAAAGAAGGAAAGAGGCCAGTAAAACAATTACCAAGAAGGTTCGCACCAGAAATCATGTCTAAGATCAAGGAAGAGATCGAAAGGCTGCTGAGGAGTAAATTCATCAGAGCTGCCAGGTATGTCGAATGGTTAGCAAATATAGTCCCTGTTATTAAAAAGAATGGAACTCTTAGAGTATGCATAGATTTTAGGGATTTAAATAATGCTACACCTAAAGATGAATATGCTATGCCAGTAGCAGAAATGTTGGTAGATTCAGCAGCTGGCTTTGAATTTCTAAGTATGTTAGATGGTTATTCTGGTTATAACCAGATATTTATTGCTGAAAATGATGTGTCAAAAACAGCATTTCGATGCCCTGGTGCATTAGGCACTTATGAATGGGTTGTTATGCCTTTTGGTTTGAAAAATGCTGGGGCCACTTATCAAAGGGCCATGAATTCCATGTTCCATGATTTTATAGACACATTCATGCAAGTTTATATAGATGATATAATCATCAAATCCTCATCTAAAGATAGCCATTTGGATTACCTTAGGCAGTCTTTCGAGCGAATGAGGAAACATGGATTAAAAATGAATCCATTAAAGTGTGCTTTTTGTGTGCATGCAGGAGATTTCCTTGGTTTTGTGGTGCATAAAAAAGGCATCGAGATAAACCAAAACAAGACAAAGGCTATTCTTGAGACAAAGCCTCCTTCGACCAAGAAACAGCTTCAATCTTTGCTAGGAAAAATCAACTTCTTGAGAAGATTCATTTCGAATCTAAGTGGCAAAGCTCAAACTTTTTCGCCATTGCTTCGACTCAAGAAAGATGAACCATTCCAATGGGATGAAGAGCATCAAAAGGCTTTCGATGAAATTAAAGAGTATTTGATTAAGCCTCATGTACTAATGCCTCCTAGTCGAAACAAAGCTATGAAGTTGTATATTGCTGCGTCTGACAAGACCATTGGGAGCATGTTGGCTCAAGAAGATGATAATGGCGTGGAGCATGCAATTTATTATCTTAGTCGTGTATTAAATGATGCAGAAACTAGATATACTGCCATAGAAAAACTTTGTCTTTGTTTGTATTTCTCTTGTATCAAACTTAAGCAATATATAAAGCCTGTTGATGTTTATGTGTATTCTCATTATGATATTATTAAACACATGTTATCGAAGCCTATTTTGCACAGTAGAATTGGAAAGTGGGCTTTAGCATTAACAGAATATTCTTTAACCTACAAGCCCTTGAAATCTGTTAAGGGCCAAATTGTGGCAGATTTTATTGCGGATCACTCAGTGATCGAAATGCCTCAAGACTATGTAGATACTGAACCTTGGATTTTGTATTTCGATGGTTCAAAACATAAACATGGAACTGGGATTGGAATCTTAATAATATCCCCCACAAAAATCCCAACTAAGTTCAAGTATAAAATTAAAGGTCTTTGCTCAAATAATGAGGCTGAATATGAAGCTTTAATCACAGGCCTTGAAATTTTAATTAGCTTGGGGGCAAGAAATGTTAACATAAGGGGTGATTCAGAGTTAGTGTTGAGACAATTAACACAAGAATACAAATGTGTGAAAGAACACTTAGCAAAATATTTTGTTATAGCAAGTTCTCTTCTGAATCATTTCGATTATATTAATATTGAACATGTACCTCGACTAGAAAACCAAGAAGCAAATGATTTAGCCCAAATAGCTTCAGGGTACAAAATGTCGAAGGAAAAATTAACTCAGTTGATCGAAATAAAAGATAAACTGGTGTTACAAGAGCCATTGAGCACTAAATTGTCAATGCCAAAACTTGTGGGGGCAAGTACACCACAAAATAATGAGGATGAAAACGTGGATGATCTTCAGGAAAAAATTCAAATTTTTGCCATTGACAATATGTTGGATAATGATTGGAGAAAATCCATTGTTGAATATTTGGAAAATCCAATAGGTAATGCGGCTCGAAAGATCAAATATAGGGCTTTGAATTACGTGATTATGGAAATGAATTATTTAAAAAGACTACAGAAGGAATTTTATTAAAATGCCTAAGTGAATCAGAAGCATACTTAGCAGTTTCCCATGTTCATAGTGGTGCCTGTGGATCACATCAAGCAGGACATAAAATGAAATGGCTTTTATTTCGACAATGTTTATATTGGCCTTCTATGTTAAAAGGCTGCATAGAATTCGCTAAAGGCTGTCAAGAATGCCAAAAGCACGCAGGGATACAGCATGTACCTGCTAGTGAGTTACACTCCATAATCAAACCTTGGCCTTTCAGAGGATGGGCTCTGGATTTAATTGGTGAGGTTAAGCCTGCTTCGTCTAAAAACCAACGATATATTTTAGTTGGAATAGATTATTTTACTAAATGGATCGAAGCAGTGCCTTTACCAAATGTCGATCAGGAGGCAGTAATTAGTTTCATTCAAAACCATATTATTTATAGGTATGGTATTCCTGAAACAATTACCACTGATCAAGGTTCAGTTTTTACTGGACGAAAGATGCAAGAATTTGCTCAAGAAACTGGCTTTCGATTATTAACCTCAACACCATATTACGCGCAAGCAAATGGTCAAGTCGAAGCAGCCAATAAAATTATCATTAACTTGATTAAAAAACATATTGCCCAAAAACCAAGAAATTGGAATAAAACGTTGGATCAAGTTTTATGGGCATGTAGAAATTCTCCTAAGGAATCAACTGGCACTACCCCATTTCGATTGACGTTTGGTCATGATGCTGTACTTCCAGTCGAAATACATTTGCAATCAGCCAGAATACAAAAACAAATGGACATACCAATTGATCATTATTGGAAAATGATGTCAGATGAGTTGGTTGATTTAGATGAGGAGAGATTAAGAGCATTAGAAGTCTTGACTAGGCAAAAGGAAAGAGTTGCAAAAGCTTATAACAAGAAAGTGAAGTCAAAAACTTTTAATGTTGGAGACTTGGTGTGGAAAGTCATTCTGCCCATGGATAGAAAAGATCGAACCTTGGGCAAGTGGTCCCCAAATTGGGAAGGGCCATTTAAGATAGTTCAGATTTATTCGAACGGTGCTTATGAGTTAGAGGAGTTAACTCCTGATCAACGTACTTTGAGTATAAATGGTAAGTATTTGAAAAGATATAGACCAGCGCTGCAAGAGATTCGAATAAATCAAGAATAGTTCGAAAAGCAAAATACTAAAGTGGCAACATGCGAAGATGCCAGTAAAATAAAAGATTCGAATTAAAATGGTGGGTTTTATCCCTCATCATACAAAGATCTTATCTTGGATTTTTATCCATCGTAAAGTGCTAAGATTTTATTCGAATTACAAAAGAAAAAGTGACACGTTGATCTTGAAGGGCCTTCATTTCGAATCCACTTCTGAGTCTGATGAACGAAGGTATTCCTTGTTTTCATCATAGGTCGAAAGGAATTCTGCCCAATCAGGGTCCGTACTATCAGACTCTGAGGAGGAAACCTCTGGTTGAGCCTTTGAAGGTGATTCATGTATTTTCCCTTCAGGAGGAGGGGGAGCTCTTCAAGTTCTTGAACTTTCGCCCTTGGAGGAAGGTTTCTTTGTCTTTTTTGAAGAATCAGCAATTTTCTTGTTGTCCTTCTTTCCAGACGTTGCTTTCTTTTCATTGGTGTTCTTCGCAATTTGTTTGCCTTTACCCATGATTTCTCTTTCAAAATTGGTAATGGTTGCTATACTATTATAACCTGCAGAATAGAGTGAGTAAAACGGATAGAGAATGACCATATATATAATGGTAAGATCATTAATAATTCTTCAACTGTTTCCTAATTCTTCTTGGAATTCACGCCATTTCAGTTTGACTGTTTTGGAAACGGATGTTTGACTTATTCTGAAACTAGAGCCAGTCAGAGATATGGCTTAGTAGTTACGCGTTTTGTTTAGGCACAATCTTATCCGTTACTAAAAAAGAGGGGTTCAGAGTGTATCACGAAAACCAAGTAAATCTTCGATATCTGGCGTTTTCAAATGCTAAAATAGTCAAAGTGACTCGAAGTAAAGATAAGCGCAGAATAAAACTTCAAAGAGATTCGAAATGGAAGTTAAAAGAAATTGCCACAAACTGGGCATGTCTTGAACATTACAACCAAAATATACCAAAAAATGTTCGAAACTTATAAAAAAAAAAAAACTAAGGTATTACAAATGTTTGACAGACTCCCAGTACAATTTGGTCAACCTATTGATCTCTTTATCGAAGACCTGGCGGGCACTCTCCAAGCTCTTAACCTCTTCAAGGATTACGGCAGAAGCACTGTAAGCCTTAAGACCTTCTCGTCCCTTCTCATCAATTCGAGCCTTAATCGAATTGTTAACATCCTCTTCGAGTTGGTTGCGTTTGGTTTCCTCTTCAGCAATTTTCTGCCTATAGTTGTCAATCTGCGACTGCAACACAATGATATGATTTTCCCAATCAGAGATGTTGTCATTGCAAACCTTGATATCAGGGTGCGCTTCTTTGGCGAAATTTGCTAATCGATCAACTTCAGCTTGTGCAGTTTTCGCTCTTTCGAGCAAATGGTCATGTGTTCGTTTCTGAGCAGCGAGCCTCATTGCACTGTCCTCATCATGTTGCACAGTTTTGGCCAGTTGGTCAATAATTGATTCGATTTGAAGAACCTTCCCTAAAGTCTCGTCAGTGGTTAAGGGATTGTGGAGTTTCTTCAGAAAGTTGAGATGTCCAAAAGCAGTGGAGGGATTTGCTTTAATTATGCTAGGCACATCTTTCATCACAAAATTTGTAGTCAGTTTCAACAGAAGTGAGTCTTGACGTACAGATGAGTTGATTTCTTCTGCTGACTGAGTCGAATCAGTGACCCTGTCACTTGAAGTTGGAGGAGGGGTTTGCTTGGTAAGCAGAAGTCGAAGAGTAGCTGCAGGGTCTGAACTTTGCATATTCATGAATTCTTCTTCAGGCAACCCTAAGCTGGCAGAGAGCTTCGAAGTTGAAGACTCCGGCAAGATTTCTGACCCTCCTACCTCAGCCTCTTTGATAGCTTCATCATCAAATTGGTACCTCTCAGGAGAGGGCGAATAACCCTTGCTCGATTCAGTAGAAACAGCAGCCTCTGGTTGCTCAGTTTCAGATTCGACAAATGTTCCCCTCCGACCACGAGGACTTTCAGACGCAACTGGTTGATCTTCTTTCTGTTGATCTGCCCCAGCAGCAGTTTCTGTTTCTACAGGACTGAAAGGCTCTTCAATAAGGGGGCTTGGAATTTTCTCCACCCATGCAGGAGCGCCCTCTACAACATGACCTTCCACCTGATTCGAAATATAGATGAAATAAAAAAGGATGCTAGCAAAGGCAATCTAAGTCATAAAAAGAAAAGAAGTTTGTGGAGAAACCCGTACCTCGATCTCTACTATTACGGGATTTGGATTAAATTCTTCAGGAGTCTTAACGCCTCCAGCATCCTCTTTATCTTTATTCTCATGGCCAGCCTTATTATCAACCTCGGTCGAAGCAGGCTGAGATTCAGAAGGAGTTGCCTTTGGTTGATTTTCTGAAGACTTAGAAGATTTTTTCTTCTTTCTCTTCTCAACAGGCTCCTCTGCTTTTCGATCTGCAGCAATTTCAGGTCTGATTTTCTTGTCTTTCTTCTTTTTCTTCTCTTTAGGCCCCTGAGCCTGAGAACTACCTAGACCCGTCTGTTCGACAGACTCGGTGGGTGTTGAGCTAGGGGGCGTTTTCCGTTTCCTAATAAGAGGAATTTCCTCCTCTTCCTGTTGTCAAAGAAAAGATAAGAAAAGACTAAAGGGATTGACATTAGATCAAGAAGTAAGGTAGGTAAAGAACATTTGAATGGACTTACCTCTTCTTCATCTATAACATAGATGACCTCGGGTTTTGACTTCTTAGAGGTTGTAGTAGTCTCAGAACTATTATCTCTCTTCCGACTCTGCCATAATCGAAGTAGAAAGAAGTTAGAAAATGTTGGAAATTAAAACAAGGTAAATAAAATCAGTTACCTTTTCTTGTTTTTCCTTCGTTACCTCCTGGATCTTTATGCCAGTCGACTTCTTGGATTTTTCCCCAGCTCGAGACGATTCTACACCCTTCTTTGTCACCGGTGCTTTGCCTAAACAGATGAAATCGAAAGGCATAAATAAATAAAACTAGCATATATCAATAAGTGACAAAAAAGTGAGTTTGGTACCTCGAGCAGGGAGCTTCGAACGTATGTTCTCAATAATTGGCTGGGAAAAGCCACTTTCTAACCTGGAGATCATAGCTTTAGTGTCTCCAACTGAGTGACTAGAAAAATACTTCTCCCACCATTTTGTGAATTCTGTAGTACAGAAGAACGAAGCATTGTATTCGAATGGATGCAATTCGAACAAGAGCTCTCCAGATGACTTCAGGTATTTCTTAAAAAGCTTATCTGAGAGGTTAGCTCCCCTCAAAACATGTTTGGGGTCTGAAAACATACTCTTGGGTCGAAGTTGGGAAAGCCCAAATTGTCTTGACACTAGATTAGGTTGGTACCCTACCAAGCCTAAGTAGTTCGACTTCACCCCAGTTCTGCATGAAAGTATGGAAGGATACAGGTAAGCTGACCATGCTTCATTCACTTCGTCTTCGTTGTCTGGGTCGATGGTTGGGAAATCTTTTGTAAACCAAGCCGGGCTAAACTGTCTCTCATGGAAAGGGGCATGTTGAGGAAGAAAATGCTTGAAGTCCAGGAAGACCTGCATATACTTGAGGAAGAGCCTCTGTGGGCTCTGTTCTAAGGTCTTGGGCGTCAGTCGAAGTGCCCTTTGGCCCTCGATAGAACGGTTGGCAACTTCTTCAGCATAATCTTGTGGGATGATCAGTCCCATTTCCTTTTCAAAAGTGGCATTAAGCCACAACTGAAGAAGCCACATTGGGCCGGATACTAGGAAGGAAGAACCATCCTTCGATTTCTTCAAATCATCGCAGGCTTCCCCGATCGAGTCATATAGAACAGTCAGCAAAAGGCGCCCAAGTCCAAATATTCTGCCTTCTCCGATCTGCTGGGCCATAGGAATGAATCTTTTTGCCACCTGCAGGGACTTCGAACAGAAGACAAAATGTGACAGCCACAAGGTCAGAAATGCGACATGTTCTTCGTCTGATACTTCGTCATCATGACCCCTGTTCTCCGCAATATACTTAGCGAACGTTGCCTCTTTAAAATCTACTTTGATATCGTCATTAGTGATGGTGGGGTCATAGGTATCCCCAGTAGGCCTAAGGCCTGTAAGAGCAGCTACGTCAAAAAGGGTCGGAGTAAGCATACCACAAGGGAATTGAAATGTATTGGTTGCACTCTCGAAGAAGTGCAGAGCAGCGATTAGCATCTCTGGTCGATACTCTGGACCAGTCCTGGAAAATTGAATAAGGTCGAAGATCTCATGTCTTTTCCAAAATTCTCCATAATCACTTTCGACTCGATCTAGCCAAGAGGTATAATCCAGGTTGCCTATATAAGGGGCTGATCGAAATAGCTTACCAGGTTTACTTAGAAAACTGAAGTTATATGGGTCACTTAGGAATATCCTAGGTTCGCAGGTTGTGAACGAAGGAAATACCTTATCCATGGCCTTCGACAGATTTGGCTGATCCGGAAGGGGTCCACCAAAGGCATAAGTTTGGCCATTCACAGAAAACGGAATCATCACGTTCAACTCCCAAATGGCTTTCTTTGCTGCGTCTCCGTGAGGTTCAGGCACCATTTCTTTGCCATCGTTACTGGTGATAGTGCTTGGCCATTTCCCAGCTATAGGAACCTCCTGGTTTTCTTGAGACATTGTCGAAGAAGACGATGAACAGTTCTTACGAAAAGGGTTTTTAATAGCGGACTGATTAAATCAATGCTGATGATTCTGATTCCAAGAAAAGGGTTTCTTTACTAGAGATTCGAGAACAGACGATTGTGAAAAGAAGTAATAGCTTGGTCTGATTCGCAAGAAGCTATGGAGATTGGGAAGCATGAGTGGGAAGAAGCAATTTTTGAAAGCAAAACGTCTGAAAAACGTTCCAATGGCCATTTTTGGCCTATTTATAGGGTTTTTTTTTTTTAAAAAAAAAATAATAATAAAAAATCTGTCAAATCAGATTCACTTCGACTTCCTAGTGTGACACGTGTCCCACTTTTACCTAGAAAGTTGGGACTCATGATGATAGTGGGAATCGAGGTGACAGTTACACAGTAAACGTGCAATCATGACGCCGTTTCAGTAAAACGTGTAGAAAAAGAAAAAATGTCAACTTCTCATCTTCCTTCGATCACGAATCGAAGCAGACATTTTTTGGGGGCAATTTGTTAGCCCATATTTTTGATAAGCTAAAAATATGCTCTAAACACGCATTAAATGCTGAAGAGAATCTTGTAAGATTCTATCGAATCGAAGAGCAAGAAGACTCTTGGAAATGTTCACAGGTTCAAGGGAATATTTACAGATACAAGGCTAAGGCAAGAAAGAGGACTTCAAACCATAGGGCAAATCGACCTAGCGTATGATCGAATCGAAGCAACAGATTTCTGGACTTAGCACAATTCTGACAAACTTCACAAAATTCAGTTCGACTTCGAGCGATACAACCGTTCTATGGAGCAGTTAGGTGCATGCAGGGTGTACGTGGCAGGACACTTGGTAGTAGGGTAGTGTTCGACCGTTAGGACAGTTTATTTTTGAAAGTCTATATATAGTAGTTTTCTAGTCAGAAACAAGGTCGCAATTCATTTATACAAAACTCCTTGTAAAACTCAAAGTATCCATGCTATCGAGAGAAACGAGTGAAATGGGATCCAAGTATGAATCTGTGAACCATTCTTTTCTGTAAAGCACATTTTACAATTCTATGCAATTTACTTTTCATGTAAATTTGTCTTTCAAGCACTTTAAATTCCATGCAAAGTTTACTGCCTTGCATTTAAATTCTATTCATTTATCTGTTTCGATCGAAACAAAGCGTTTGTTTATTAAAAACTTGTTTTCCTTGTTGCTTGTAATCCAAGTGACTCGTGTATTTAATTTTCCCAAAACTACAATAAATGTTTATGCGTAATGAACATTCAAACAACTTAAAGAATTCAAACAAAGTACTATGCTCCTGAGATTCACTAGTTGGTCTCGCAAGCAATTAACCCAGACTAGCGGTTGTTTACCAAACTTCAGCGTAAACAATACCCCAAGCACTTTCAACAAATAAAACCTCATGTTCAATCAAAGGTCAGCCATACTTTTGTTCAAGTTAGAAAAGTGGAACCAGTTGTGAACAAAAGCAATGTTAAGAAAGAATAGAGACCTAAAGGGGTGAATACCATTGGTACTAGAAGGATCCATAAGAGTAAGTCTGTTGAAGGTGGTAATGTAACTAGGAACAAGGCCCTCTTAGTATCTCATGGGAACAACAAAGGTGAAAGTGTTGACAAGAGTAGAATGAAGAATTGTGCTCTTATGAATGCAAGACACAAGAGAACATCTGATCCAGCACATGTGAAGTTAATCAAAAAGTATGTGGGCTCTGATGATGGGTCTGAGCATGAAGTTGTACCAGATGTTGAAACATTCCTGATCCACCCTGATGACCCTATTAAAGCCTGTCAAGAAAAGTCTCCTGGAAAGTCTGACAGTGAGTCTGTTGCTGTGTCACCTTCTGACAATTCGCAAGAGAAGGAGACTGATGAGAATTCCCAGGATACTGTGTCTGACCAAGATGTTCAAGAAGTTAGTTCTGATGTAGGTTCTGATGAGGAGTCTGATGATGAACCCATTGGAAATAGGCTTGAACAAAGTGTAGCAAAGAGACTGGATCCTAGTGAATCTAAGGATGATGCTGACATCAAGCTCTCTGTTCAGAAGAGGATTGCTAAACTTCAGAAAAGGATTGCTGGGAGGAAGAAGGTTCTGAATGTGCCTGAAGCACACATTAACTAAACAGCTTCTGATGCTGTATCTGATGATGAAACAACATTTGTTGCTGAGTCTGAAGACTGTCAATTTTGTGACTGATGTCTTGGATTTCTATTTGTACTTCTGGTCTGCAGTTGTTGCTTTTTGTTTTGTTCTTCTGTGTGTGGATGCTATGTGGTTCTGATCCTAATGTCTGTGTGCTGTTCTGTGGTATGTTATTCTGTGATGTGCTTATGTTATGTTACTTGTGTTTCTCTACTCCTGGTGATTGCTAGTTGTTTTGTCAACATTGTTTGGCTAAAAAGGGGGAGAAATAAGTATGTGTCTATTTCAGAAGCTGTTCAACAGTTCAGGGGGAGTTGGAGTTTCTGATTGATCTCTTTTAGGGGGAGTTCCTGAATGTCTGTTTCAGGGGGAGTTCCTGAGTTGTGTTGTTCCTGAGTATCTGATCAGAGGTAGTTCAGGAGGAGTTTTTGTGTGAAATGTAGTGAATCATCCGCTGCTGACTCTGTTGCTACATTTGTGTTATGTTCTTCATGGTTGCGTTCCTTGTTGTGTGAAGAATTTGCAAGCTGAAATGCTCAAATTGATTTTAGCCAAAAATTTGCCAAAGGGGGAGATTGTTGGATATTTGAGTGTTGGCTACATGTTTGCTAAAATCAAATAGACAAGCAATTTGTGCTTCAGAAGTTGGAAATGTCATCAGAAGCTGAAATGGTTCATCAGATGCTGAACTGGGTCTTCAGAAGCTGAACAGTACTTCAGAAGCTGATGACTTTGCTCTGCAACGCCACTTTGCTCTGCGAAGTACTTCAGACGCATTGTTCAGACGCTGACTTTTGTTGACCTTCAGACGCACTGTTCAGACGCTGACTTTTGTTGACCTTCAGACGCACTGTTCAGACGCTGACTTTCGTTGACCTTCAGACGCACTGTTCAGACGCTGACTTTCGTTGACCTTCAGAAGCTGCATTACAGAAGCATGTTCAGAAGCTGGTTTCTGCGTTCAGAATTTGTGTCTTCAAGCTGTTAATTCTCTCACATAATCTTTTGAAGATTTAATTGAAGATTTATCCAAGCTTCGTATTTTTGCGTGAAGATATTTGTTGAAGATTGGATTCAATTATTTGTGAATATATTTTCAAGGAAATCTTTGGAAAATATATTTCTGAATAATATGTGAGCTTCTATTTGCTTCTAAAAGAATTTTGGAAACATATCTTTGAAGATTTGGTTCGAATTTATGGTGCTGCTGAAGATTATAAATAGAGGAAGCTGCTATTGAAGAATGGACATCAAAAATCAGAAGTTAGCATTGAAAGAGTTTTAGGTTTTTGAGTCTGTTAGTTGTGAGCTTCGTGCTCTGTCTTTTTGTACACCACTCAAGTGTTTAGAGTTGGTTGCGTTTTATTGAGTTGTAATCACTCAAAGCTTTTAAGCAAGAGTGACTGTTTTCTGTTTTGAAGAGTGTCTTCAACTTTGTTTGATTTGTTAAAGTCTGATAATCACTGGGGCAGTGATTGACTGAGGGAAGTAAGAGGGTTCTTATATCTAGGAGTTCCTAGGTAGAAATACCACGGGTAGTGATTAAGTGAGAAGGGGCTGTGAAACAGGGGCTGTGTCATAGGACTTCGAATTGATACTATTTTAGTGGATTTTCTTCCTGGCTTGGTAGCCTCCAGATGTAGGTGAAGTTTGCACCGAACTGGGTTAACAAATCATCTGTGTTTTTTATTTTCTGTCCTTTATATTACTGCTTCTAAACTGCTATTTCATACTCAGTTTTACGGTTCAGAACCAGTCCAGCCAGGAATTTCATAACTCTTGGATGTACTGATACCTTATGTATTATATTGTTATCAGTTAAACTTTCTGTATTGTAAATTAATGCATCCAGTACGAAATTTTAATACTCGTATAAGATCCTAGACAATCTTTATATTGGTGTTACAATTTGGTATCAGAGCAGGTCGATTCAGATCGTGCCTTGGGTCATTAAAAATTACAATCCAAATATATGGACCTTTTGGATCCAGGACATTATTCTACAGGTTATATCTGGTTGAAACTGATCACTTTGACTTGTATATGACAGCTAGGATAAGATGTCTGGGAGAAGAAGAGGACCAGGAAGGCCTAGAGCAAGTCAGGCTAATGAGGAAGCAGGAGGAGACCCTAACATGAATTTCTGGGCTCAGATGATGCAACAACAGCAAGCAATGCAACAACAATATCAGGAACAACAGGCTCAGAACGCCTTACAGCATCAGCAGATGATGCTTATGATGCAACAACAAGTGCAACAACAGGCCCAATCCCAGAATCAGTGGATGGAAATGATGTAACAGGGACAAGGTTTTAATCAGCAGCCTTCACCGCCTCCAACTATTGGTAACCCGACCTTCCAAGAGTTCAATAGGAGTCACCCTTCCGAGTTTAATGGAGAGGGCGATCCTCAGGAAGCAAAAAGGTGGATAAAACAGATGGAAAAGATCTTCCGGATGGCGGAGTGTTCAGAAGCTGATAAAGTAGTGTATGCCACGAATCAATTCAGAGGCGCAGCGGAATATTGGTGGGAATCTGCTCATCGTAGAATGTTGGCTAATGATGTAGAGGTAAATTGGGTGAATTTCAAGGAGGTGATGTTGGAGAAATATTTACCTTTATCCTACAAGGTGAAGAAGGAACAGGAATTTCTCGAATTGAAACAGGGTAACATGTCGGTTACAGAATTCACAAAGAAGTTTGAAGAGTTGTCTTATTATTTCACCCATAATGAGTACGCATGAAATGAAAACTGGAAAATGAACCAATATAAGCGGTGACTGAGAGGTGAAATTGATACCGCAGTGAGTCTTCAGAGGAACACAAGTTATGATGAACTGGTGCATGATAGTTTAGTTGCTGAAGCGGGCTTTGCCAAGACCGCTAAAGAGAAGGCTGCGGCTTTTGAAAAGAGAAAAGGTAAATTTTAGGATAAGTATCATGACAAGTTGAAGCCGAAAGGCTCCCCTCGGAGTGGAAAGCAATCCAATTCACCCAAAGCTTTTCCTACTTGCAAGACGTGTGGAAGGATGCACAAGGGAGGGTGCATGTTGGGTGCTGGTATCTGTTATTGGTGTAAGCAACCTGGACACTACCTACATGAATGTCACAACAAGCGTGGCAAGGGAGCAGCTGAAGGAACTACAACCAGCCAAGGCAGGGTTTACTCTCTAGATGGTCAGAAGGCTCTGGCTAATGAAGATTTGATTGCTGGTATGTGTTTTCTTGGTCAGAATCCAGTTAAAGTTCTTTTGATTATGGTGCATCGTGTTCTTTTATTTCATATAAGTGTGTAGAAACTCTGCAATTACCTATGTCTCCATTGAATCCTCCTATGACGGTATCTACCGCTACGGAAGGCGGAATCGTAGCAAGTTATGTGTGTGAGAATTGTCCTATCACTGTATCCAGTAAGACGTACTATATAGATTTGGTGTGTCTTCCCATGGTGCAACTTGATGTGATTCTAGGAATGGATTGGCTCTCCGCTAACCATGTGTATATTGGATGTTCCGAGAAGAGTATCTATATGCCAACAAGGGATACAACAGAAGGTGTGGCTTTATCTGAATTGATTAATCGTACCCACCAACTGGTTCAGTTTATTTGTGCTCAGGATAGGGTTTTTATGTAATGGTCACTATGAATCCAGAATCAGAACTGAGTCCCAGTGACATTTCAGTTGTTAATGAATATCCAGATGTTTTTCCTTCTGAGATAACCAGTTTACCCCCAGAACAGGAAGTTGAGTTCTCTATTGATCTCATTCCAGGAGCAGAACCAATATATGTGGCACCGTATAGGATGTCACCATCAGAGCTTAAGGAGTTGAAGTCCCAGTTCGAGGACTTGATTCAGAAACATTTTATCAGGCCAAGTGTGTCACCTTGGGGTGCACCAGTTTTGTTAGTCAAGAAGAAGGATGGCAGTATGAGATTATGCATAGACTACCGCCAGTTGAATAAGGTAACTATAAAGAATAAGTATCCACTTCCAAGGATCGATGATCTTTTAGATTAGCTCAAGGGAGCAACAATATTTTCTAAGATTGAACTCAGATCAGAATACCACCAGATTCGCATCAAATCGTGGATGTGTCCAAGACGGCGTTCAGGGCACGTTATGGACATTACGAATTCCTAGTTATGCCTTTTGGAGTGACTAATGCCCCAGCAGTGTTTATGGACTACATGAACAGAATTTTTCAGCCTTATCTGGATCAATTTATGGTAATTTTCATTGATGATATTTTAATTTATTCAAAGGACCCTCAGGAACATGCCCAACATCTGGAGATTGTTTTGAACATTCTCAGAGAAAAGCAGTTGTATGCCAAATTCAGTAAGTGTGAATTTTGGTTATCAGAAATTCAATTTTTGGGTAATGTTATCTCTCAAGGAGGAGTATCGGTAGACTCATCAAAAGTCGAAGTTGTCCTTAATTGGGCTAGACCAAAGAATGTGGCTGAAGTTAGAAGTTTCTTGGGCTTAGCAGGATACTACCGAAGATTTATTATGAGGTTTTCTCAGATTGCTTTGCCTTTGACACGTCTCACGAGAAAGGATGTGCCCTTTGTGTGGGACAAGGAGTGTGAGAAAAGCTTCAAAACTTTGAGGAAGAAATTATCAAAGGCCCCAGTGTTAGCTATCCCGGATCCTGACAAGAAATATGTTGTTTTCTGTGATGCGTCCTCCAAAGGACTTGGTAGTGTGCTCATGCAGGAAGGTAATGTGATAGCTTACGCTTCCCGGCAACTTAAATCTCATGAGGAGAATTACCCTACTCATGACCTTGAGCTAGCAGCTACTGTCTTTGCATTGAAAGTGTGGAGGCATCATTTATATGGAGCACAGTTTGAATTGTTCAGTGACCATAAAAGCTTAAAATATTTGTTTGATCAACAGGAATTGAACATGAGACAGAGGAGATGGATGGAATACTTGAAGGATTTTGATTTTGATTTAAAGTATCATCCCAGAAAGGCGAACGTAGTCGCTGACGCCTTGAGCAGGAAATCCTTGGTTAGAGCAGAAGTAATGATGCATACTTGTGATCTGTATGAAAAGTTCAGAGATCTTAATCTCAGCATCACCGAGATAGATAATGGTATTATGTTACATAAACTAGAGATCACATGTGATCTGCTATCCAGAATCACACAGGCTCAGGGAATGGATATGGACCTCCAGAGAAGGGTTGGTCAATCAGAGTTTTCTCAGGCATCAGATGGCGCGTTGCTGTTTGAAGGTAGGATTTGTGTTCCGAATGATGCAGGTTTGAAGAGGTTAATTCTGGAAGAGGCACACAAGAGTAGTTTCAGCATCCATCAGGGTACCACTAAAATGTATCAAGATTTAAAAAGGGATTATTGGTGGCCAGGCATGAAAACCGACATTGCGGAATTTGTATCGCGCTGTATAGTGTGTCAGCAGGTAAAGATTGAACATCAAAGGCCAGCATGGATGCTAGTACCATTGGAGATTCCTCAGTGAAAATGGGAAGAGATATCTATAGATTTTGTAAGTGGGTTACCTCAAACTCAGCGAGGACATGATTCAATTTGGGTAGTTGTAGACCGGTTAACTAAGTCTGCTCACTCTTTACCGGTTAAGACTACTTACAGAGCTTCTCAATATGCAGAATTGTTTATCGCAGAGATTGTGAGCTGTATGGTGTTCCAACCAGTATTGTTTCGGATAGAGATCCAATTTTTACCTCTCATTTTTGGAAAGCTTTTCAAAAGGCTTTAGGAACAAGGTTAAAGATAAGTACATCCCATCTTCCTCAAATAGACGATCAATCCGAGATAACTATTCAGACTTTAGAGGATATGCTACGTGCGTGCATCTTAGAAGATGGAGGAAGTTGGAATAATCATCTGCCTTTGATTGAATTTTCTTACAACAATAGTTACCATTCCAGTATTGGAATGGCACCTTATGAGGCATTGTATGGCAGAAAATGCAGGACACCACTTTGTTGGGCTGAGGTCGGAGACAAGAGTATTTTAGGGCCAGAGATAATTCAGGAGACTACTTTGAAGATCAAATCTATTCAAGATAAGATGAGAACTGCTTAGAGTCGTCAGAAAAGTTATGCGGACAAGAGGCGAAGGCCTTTAGAGTTCGAAGTGGGAGATCACGTATTCCTGAAGGTTACACCTAAGTTGGGTTTACGTGGCGTTTTCAGGACAAAGAAATTGTGTCCAAGATTTATTGGCCCATTTTAGATACTTAAACGCGTCAGTCCAGCAGCCTATCAGTTGGCTCTGCCACCGGCTGTGTCAGGAATGCATGATGTTTTTCATGTCTCCCAGTTGAGGAAATTCACTCCCGATCCTTTCCAACCGGTAGAGTTGGATACTATCGACTTGAGGTCAGATCTGACATTTCAGTCAGAACCAGAACAGATTATTGATCGGGATGTCAAGTCCTTGAGGAACAAAGAGATTCCAATTGTCAAGGTTGTATGGAAAGGTTCCCCCGACAGTGAAGCAACGTGGGAGCTAGAATCAGATATGCAAAGGAACCATCCGCATCTATTTTCAGATAAATTCTAAATTTCGAGGACGAAATTTCTTTAAGGGGGGTAGAGTGTAATATCCCGCGTAGGCGTGACTTTTATTAGAATCAGAGGAATTATGAATAAGAAGGGTAAAATTGTAATTGTGAGAGGAAGGGGTATAAATAGGGAGAAGATAGATATTTCTTCATTTTCCTTATTACCTTCTCTCACTAGAAGACCAGATTTTCTCTCCTTCTCTCTCTAGAATTCGGTTACCATCACCAGCAACCTTGATTCATCAGTTTTCTTCCATAATTTCTTGTGTTGGAACAAGCAAGCTTTTGGGAAAGTTTGAAGTAAAAGGAAGCTTAAGGAAAGAGTAAGACCAAGCTAGGGTTTTGATAAAGGAAGCTTGTCAAAGACCAGTAATTTCTATGTGAGTTCCTTAGAATAGCAATATCCTTTGCGGATTATATTGTGTGAGAATTGTAACTCAATTCTTAGGATTTTAGAGAAAAGGATATTTTTCCCCTTTTTGGTACATAATCTTGATCCTTGATTAATCCTTGAACCCAATATGATTTTACAGTTTAAAAGGAGTCCCTGGCATGTTTCGAAGATTTCTGGGCAGTAGGTATTAAAAATTCTTTAAAGATGAAACTTGTTTTCAACAATCATGTGTGCTGCTACAGTCGCAGAGCGACCAGGGGTTTGCTCTGCGAAGTAGCAGAGTTTTGCTACTGTCTATCTTCACCTAGCCATCGCCTAGACTTCGCTTTGCAAAGTAATCAGAAGCTGAGTTCGCAGAGCAAAGTTTTTGGACGCTCTGCGAAGCTTCAGACTCTGGTATATCAGACGCTGAATGTTCAGAATCTGAATGTTCAGAGTCTGAAGGATCAGACGCAGGAGTTCGCAAAGCGAAGTCAGGGGTCGCAAAGCGAAGTGGCCCAGAACTTCATTTTATTAACAAACCACTGTACCATGCTAATGATCTTTGATACGCTTTAGGGTATAGATACTCATGAAACTTCAAGGATTAACCTAGGATAAAGATATGTATCATACAAAGTGATGGTTATAGATTACCTATAGGCTTTATGTAACAGTTTATAAGAAACTTCTAAGCATGACACATGATATGTCAAGAACCTTGATAGGTTAGTAAGATTTAGAACGTACTCATTAAAGTACGAAGCACAAAGAATGTTCTTTTTAACATTCAAAGATCAAGATTTCAGATAAGACAAGTTGAGAGGTGTTTCTTGGAATTCCCGCTAGTTGGAATGGCGATACACGTATAAGTTAATACTAACCAAGTTGAGAATTCATTTAAAGTTTTATGTGTCTCCAGTGTTCTCGCTTGTTAGAGCACGAGGGTTCCAGTGAGCTGGAACGGTATAGTTACCATCCGCGAGGATAGCCACACATAAGAGTTAATTAAAGATTATATTGTGTCTCCAGTGTTCTCGCTAGTTAGAGCACGGGGGTTCCAGCGAGCTGGGACGGTGTAGTTACCATCCGCGAGGATAGCCGCACAAAAGTAGGAGGAGTCCAGTGTTAGCCTGATATGATAGGAATTTTCACCGGTAGCAGAGAGATGTATTTCAAGGTTTCTCCACTCGGATGCACTCTATAAATGAACCAAGATAACTTATGTATGTTCAACGCTAACTTCTAACATAACGTTAAAGAAATAAATATGTATTCATCACATAAGATTATGACTAGAAGATTTCAGTTACCAGAATGTGATCATAGGATATCCCCAGATCACTAAATATGGAATTATGTACATGTTTAGTATATGATTAAGGCATATAGCGATCCTAGTTTTCTCTTGATCGCAAGATATGTAGAGACTGACGACGATCCTATGTTTCCTCGAGATTGCCAAGAGTTAGTGCATGGCGACCCTAGGTGTTCCCGTGGTTGCCAACAGTTGGTTGGGTGGGAGCTCATTGAGACATTATATCTCATCCGTTTCCTTCTGGTGCAGGTTCACAGGTAGCACGACGCAAGAGTAAGGAGAAGGCTACAGATTGATCGTGTTGGTTGATGTTTTATACTAGATGTTGTTTACTCGGTTTTGTATATTGATGTATTATGATGTACAGTATTAGAGATATTCTGTTTTAACTCTTGGATGTACTGATACCTTATGTATTATATTGTTATCAGTTAAACTTTCTGTATTGTAAATTAATGCATCCAGTACGAAATTTTAATACTCGTATAAGATCCTAAACAATCTTTATATGGGTGTTACACACTGAATACTTGTTTTTGCTGCTGGTCCAGGTGTTGTAAGATAGATAGCAAAAACATTTGTTTGAAAACTTGCATTCAAATCGAAAACAACCATCAAATGACTCCATAAACCAATACGCTGCCAGCAGAGCATGCTTTTATTACACATAAAGAACATATGGGTACTATACTCACCAAAATCATCACACACTGCACACCTATTAGTACACTGAACTCCTTTTGGTTGCAAGCGGATTCATGTGGGCAAACAATTACGACAAGCTCTTCACACAAAATTCTTAACCTTCGGGGGCAATTTTAAGCTCCAAATACAATTCCAATTACCCGGCGCACGGTGTTGAACAACTGCCATATATATGTTTTGAAAGATTATATATATATATATATATATATATATATATATATATATTAAAATGTTAATATTCAAATTGAACCCACTAAATTATATAGAACTCACATAAATTATGCATATCTACTTATTAGGTGTATTTTCCTTTTTAATTTGATCTGAATAAGCTGTAAAAAATGTATTGATCTAGATGTAGGCTAGCCTTAGGCTAATGTTGGACAACCTATCTTGGTTTACTTATTTTTATTTATAATTGAGATCAAGAGATCAATTTAACCAAAGCGTTATGCTGACCTCTCAGTTTTATTTCTCATATATTTGAAAATTCACAACTAAATATTATTGAGCTACTAGAGGTCTCAAGTTTGAGCCCCTAATAATTTATGAAGTTTAAAATTCCTCAGTCTTTTCGAGCTGATGAGTTAACATCTAAAACTATCTTAAAGGATAAAAAGTTAAATTAATATTTTGTTGATTCCATAGTCTGAATTTTTTTGATTTATAATTTTTTTTGTGTGACTAAATTAGTGATTCTATAATCCCAATCGACTTTATAAAAAAAAAAGGAAAATAATTTAGTATCCCAAAGTTTTGTTCAATACAGATACCCAATTCAAAATTTAAATTTATTTTAAATAATTAAATATATAAAAAAAATGACATGACCTAAGATGGTCAATTTTTTTTTATTGAGAGGCTTAGATGGTTGGGAGATGAATACATACTCAACTAAACTTCATAATACAAATTGTTTAGGAGGTACAATTTTTAGACGGAACAATTATTTGTTGCACTTTACATGCCTCTTGACTGAACTCCGGATTATGAAAGCCATTTTTTCATGAGAACCGGAGAGTTAAAAAAAAACTAAACTTCATAGTATCATAGTGTTCACTTAAACAAATGCAATAAATTGTTTTGTTTTAAAACATCATATTTCATCCAAACCACACCATATGCCGGTCCTACCCGACTCAAGGGTTAATTTCTACAATTGCACGTAGAGAACATCCGATTCACACACAAAAAACACACCCTATGTTAAATTGCCAATTGAACATTCAATCATTCATGCATCACTTGACCCAAAAAAAAACCTCAATGTCCATTTTTCGAACACGAATCCTCTTGTTTTCTCTCCCCTTACCCTCTTTCCATTCTCTCAATTTCTCACCTCTTATATCTCGTTTTTTACCCTTCAATGTGAAGAGGAGGAATTCATATCGCATGTACTCTTCAATCTTGCGCATTCATGTTTTAACATATTGGTAGCTATTAAATCGAAATCAAGTTATTCATATTTCAAGGTAGATATTTTTTTTAAAAAAAAAAACTAAAATAAAATCCGGATCATCGATCTCAGCAACACGTGAGATTAACCAACAACAATTCGTAAGATCAAAAAAATAATATCAAAACACCCATTTTCTAGACAAATATATAAACTGAAGCGTTGGTTAGGTTACAATTGAACTATAAAAACTAACCCAACAATAAGGGACCACCCTTAACCACGGTTAGCTGCACCCACGTCGGTAAAGACGGTCTGAACGGTATTTCAAGAATTATATGGGCTCTGTTTGGTAAGACCAAGAAGATAGTTTATAGCTTACGGTGGATAACTTAAAAGTTTGTCTGACAAAAAAAATCTTATTTGGTAACGGTCTCCCCACCACGTGCTTATAGCTTATTTTATAAAGTATAAAAACTGAAATGAAATAAATTCAAAATAAAATTTTAGCCAAAAAACACTAATTTAAAAGTATATAAATACTTAGGGGGTGTATTGGATTAGGATTCTATGAGATTTTAAAAGACTTTTTTATTATGAAAAAGTCATGTGGTATTTAATCAAGACTCTTTTTAATTTACAAAAAGTCTTGTTGTTTTCAATCAAGACTCTTTGTCATTTAAAATAAATTTTGTGGTGTTCAATCAAGACTCTTCATCACTTAAAAAAAGTCTTGTGGTATTCAAAATCATTCAAATTTCGAAGGATTGTTTAATAAATTGGATTTTGATGGAATTTGTGGGATTTTCTAGTGAAATTTTAGCATGAAATAGTCTTTCATGAAAACATTCTCTCTCTCTCTCTCTCTCTCTCTCTCTCTCTCTCTCTCTCTCTCCTCCCTTCTCTTTCACTCTCTCTCTCTCTCCCACTCTCTCCCTCTCTCTTCCCCCTCTCTCCTCTCTCAATCTTATAAAAAAATAAAGTAAAATAAATAAAAGAGTTTGTATTGAGAATATTGTAAAAGAGAGTGTGTTATGATTATTTCTTTTCAACAAGTCTTTAAAATTCATAAAATCTTTTGAAATCTTATAAATCCATAAAATCATTTCAAATCCTTTAAACTCTTATGATGTAAATCCATTGAAATTCAATTTGTAAATCCTGATTGTCTTTTAAAATTATCAAAGTTATTAAAATCCTCCAAAGTCTTTTAAAATCCTCAAGATTTTTTTAAACAAAAATTATCCTTTAAAATCCTAATCAAATCCTGTGTGAAAAGTGACTCATGTAATCCGATTTCAATGATAAGCAATCATTCAAAGGCCGCCCAACTTGCATCTATATCAAACCACGAGACGAGATTCTTTCCTTTTGCTGCTAAATAATAATATAACAGTCTATATGATACATTTATATACCCTTTCTTTTGCTACAAAAGTGTTCCAAAAAGACAACAAGAAATCGTCAATTTTGTTTTCTAAATAATTTATTTACTACCATTATATAAAGAACTATTTTTTTATCACGATACCACCATCTTACCCCCTTCCACACAAATATTATTATTATATAGCTAGTATGAGATTATGTAGCAAAATTGCAGTTTTCTACTCTAATAAAATGATTTCTTTTACTGGTGTTCTAATAAAATTATTATACTATTCAAAAGGGTGGTAACAATGTTCAACCTAAAGCTCCAAAGAGCAATTATTACATCATATTTTTCAATAGACCATATAGCATAATATTCAAGCACCATCAGAGAGCCAGTAGATATCAAATATAAGCCACTTATTCTATCAAGTTCTTGAAGCAATCATAATACTAAAACTTCTGACTTGAAATGAAATTCATAACAGAAAGAATCACAGTAAATTAAAATCACTATGCATTTATTCATCATAGCCTTGTTTGTTACTGAAGAACAAGGCATTCATGCGAACCAGCCACCATAGCAGGCTTAGTGTTTGAGCTTACTGCATCAACTTCCTCTAGACATTGAGGTGTGACATCGATTTTCTCAGATGTAATGGCTTGAAAAATAAGAGCATTGACTTCTTCAAACCTCTCTTTAGAGAGAGAAACCTCGGCAAGAAGCTCCCGAGCATTGGCTTCAGATGCCTCATCAAAGTCCTTCTTCCTCTTTAACACCATGTGTCCACTGATTTCCCACACAGCTGGATTAACTTGCGTGTCCAGAAGCTCAGCACGCACTTCTCCAAGAGCTTGTTTCTCTGCATAGCACTGTTTTTCAATTTGTATTGGTTAGCAAAAATATTAATTGTGCAATCAAGGAATAAGATTTCAAGCAACTAAAGAGGGATATAAGAGAGTCTGCAACAATATGAACCATGGCATCCAGTGTTGTTAAATACTGGATATAGAGGCAGGAAAGTGCTATATCATAGTGGAATTTAAATAAATCACTATTGTTCTACGATAAACTATGTAGTACAAATGGTTGTCAAATAACGGCTATAGCACTATTGTGTAGCAGAGTTTGAACAAACCGCTATTTTATGCGAATATTGATAACACAAGTGTCATTAAGGTTGTGTTTGTGGCTGCATTTGACTAGATTATCAAGGATTACGATTTAAGAGGCGACCACAAATTATTTTGCGGATCATCAAGGATTGCAATTAAGAGGCGACCAAAAATTAAACTTTTGCTTATGATAGACTGAAAAACTAATTTACCTGTGGTAAGAGAAAAACTCGCCTTCCGCAATCAGAAATCAGTACATTGTAAGGTATGTTGTTGTGTTGAAGGCAGATACAGGCTTCAGAAACGGTGTTTGCTAAATCATCCAGTGCACGACCACCCTCAAAGACAAGACCTCTGACGGGATAGTTCAACAATTTAGATATTTTCACACCACCATTTAATTTGGCGATTTTCTTAGTAGAAGCCTTCTCAATTGGAAAAGGCAGGGCCAAATAATATGCCTGAATTGGTCAAAAATCAGAAAACCATGTTTTCATTAATTGTTGGAACACTAGATAAGGAATGCAATAAACCAATAATCAATGTAAACAATAAGGTGGTAATTTAACTGATTCTTAAGTTGTTAGGTTAAGATACCTGAAAGTGAAGATGGTTAATAGTGGCGAATGCCCCCAAGCTGTTGTAACCCAATCGGAAATATGGATTTCCTGCTTCAGCTGCCATGTGAAGTGCAAGCGAAAAGTTCGCGTGATCAATCCTTTGGGGCAAACACTCGAAAATTCGAGGAATCAGCAGCACATGCCCATATTCAATAGGACTAACCTGTTAAACAGGTAAATAAACAAAAAGCATCATATAAACACCTATTCAACTGAACCATCAAGCATGGTTTTAAATTGCAGTACACAACCGCAAATTGCAGTCGCAATGTAAAGGTTTTGGAGTCTTTACAACAGCATCGCGACAAAAATTATGGTCGCATTTGCCGCAATATGAAGTATCAGAATATGACCGAATAAATACTGCAATTTAAAACCATGCGCTAAACGACAAAAAGGTCAAACAAAGAAAAAAAAAATCCAATAAACATACGTTGATGGCAACAAAGCTAGGAGAATTCTCAACATCAATTGGCGCGTTGGGGAAGAATTGGGCTTCCCCATCACTGCTAGCCTCAAATTGAAACAGGATCTCATCTTGTCCAACTTTAGTGAAATTGAATTTGGTTTCATCAAAGGGCTGGAGAACCTTGTCAACTCGGAACTCAGTTGGTCTCTTCTTGAGGTGACGACCCTCGTTCAGCTGAGCAATGAAACCATACTCACCCGGAATCACCTACCGCCAAAAGAAATCCACACATACATGAGACCAAGTCCACTAGAAATAATAACATAAACAATATAAACGAAAACAAAATCAGAAGAAAATATAACAAGAACAATAACAATATCAAATAGAGAGAGATTCAAACCTTGGTTTCACAGGCAGTAACATCATAACGGAACAGCCCTCTCTGCATGCGATCCTCCCACTACACCATAAAAAATTCAAAACTCAAAAACAAAACATAACGGCACACCAATAAATAAATAATTAAAACATGTTCATAACCATCTATGATATATCGGCACTTCAAATTGAATACATCAGTTTCTAACACCGACATGACAAAGATAAATATAATGCATTCAATCATCTCTATTTTCTTAAATTATTGTCGGTGTGTATGTGCCAATGTCAGTGTCGCGTTCGGTGTCTATACTAGAGTTTCTAACACCGACGCGACAAAGATACATATATAATTACATTCAATCATCTCTATTTTCTTAAATTATGATTGATGTATACATGTCAATGTCAGTGTCGTGTTTGTCGTCTATACTTCATAGATAATAAAAATTCGATAACTACCTGTCCAAGAATAATTGAGTCCAAAAAAGCCACAGGGCGTTCCTTGCATGCAATGGGAGACAAGTCCTTTGCCTCACCCCTTTTGAAACCATACAAAGGGAGCTTTGCCTCTATTACAAAAAAAAAAAAAACAACAACAACAAAACATCATCATCATCCATACTTCAAAAACAAAAACAAACACAAAACCTTAAAATCAAATCACAAACAAAAAAAAACTACCTTGAATACAACAACTCTTGAGACAATTCCGACCACAACCATTAACAGGAGCATCCTCGTCCTTTTGATAATTCGAAACAACCGTAGGAACCCTCTTAATACTCAACATCTTCTCTCTCTTAAAACCACTCACCAAATTCAAAAACAACAACAAAAACTACTAAAAACAAAAGCTACCAACCCACTTGAGAAACAAGAACAAAAACTAATTTTTTTACGAGATCTTAATTGAGTTAATCTAAAATCCTAAAAACTAAAACCTAAAAGAGAAGAACAACACCACCACCAGCAAGAAAGAGGAGATCAGAAGGGCTACCACCTTCAGAAGGAAGAGCACCACGCCCGCCGTGTGGCGAAGGGTTGGTCTCAATCACACAACCCTTACGTCGTGAGCAACGACGGGCATGAGAAAGAAACCGTGAAACCCTTTGAATAGCCGTGATGATTTCTACAATTCTACAACACCCTTTCGGGTTTTCAACACCCCACAAAAAAAAATTGTAGTGTTCTACACACAAAAAGGGTTTCGACCCACTTCAAGAAACGGTGAAAAGAGAGGAAATTTGGGAGCTTTGTGGAGAAGAGAAGCAAGATTAGGAAATGGGGTGTGAGAGAAGGGATGATTTTTTGGAGTAAGGGGTGTAGTTGTTTGTTTTGTTTTGGTGGAGGATATATGAGAAGGAGAATAGGGTTTTTTTTTTTTTTTTTTTTTTTTTATCTTATTTTATAATTCTATAAATTCAAAGGTTGAATGTATTTTTAGCCCCTTTAAATAAATCAACTTTTTATTTTAATCTTTTTTTTTTTTTACTTTTAGTTCTCAAAAAATTTTCCACCTTCATTTTTGATACTTTTTTTAAATAAACTCATATGTAGAATTTATATTTTTAAATAAAATTTTGTAGAAAAATGTATAATGTTATAAAAATCTTTCAAAAAAATTAGAATTTTTTAACAAAACATAAATTAAATATTAATTTTTATATCTTTGGCGATTAACAATTCATATTTAATTCATGTTTTGTTAAAAAAAATCTAATTTTTTTAGAGAGATTTTTACAATATTCTACACATTTCTGCACAATATAATTAAAAAAATACAAAGGTTACACATCAATTGACTTAAAAATAGGGACTAACGGTGGTGATTAAAAATTTTATAGAGACTAAAAGTTGAAGAATTTTTTTAAAATGATTAAAACGAAAATTTGGTATATTTATAGGAATCTGATATGTCCGGTGAGGAACCGATGGAGGCAATGGTGGCGGAAAGTGTTCCGATACGGTGGCGACGAGTCTTCGTGGTGAGATGAAAGGTGCCTGCAGACACATTAGCACTCCGACGATCAAATCAGTAATGGAACTGAGAAAGAGTGCGTGAAAAATGTGTGTAAAGTGAATCGTACCTTCGGGGTGAGGCTACCTTACCCTTATATAGGCGCTTGCGAGAATAACTACCTCCGGAATATGTGGTGTGCGATTAGGGGACACATGTATGGTATCAGATGCACGGAGGCGTGCTACGGTGCGGTGGCGCGCATGGCCATTAGTATGCGCCTTAAAGTGGTGGACGTTTCAGTCCACGTGTCGTTGTCTAGTTGGCCTTCTGGCCGGTCCGTAACAGTTACCCCCCAAGTCGTTGATGCTTTTATGGCGCAATGGCTTAACCAAGCGTGGCGCTCGACGGGGCGTTGATGACAGTCTGTCATATCACATTTTTAGAGTCTTTTTAATTAAGTTTTAATTCTACTTTTATTATTTTAGTATTTAATTTAGAGTCATTTTGAATAAGTTGTCGTTTGTTGATTTATTGAGTCAAGTAGTGTATTTTTACCTATTATTACTATGGATCAATGACTACATGAGATAACAAAGGTGTGGCATACTTTGAAGTGCTGAGCAAGTGAAGTTAAAATGACAAAATTATGGCTAAGTTATTATAATAGGCTACACGTGCATCATGAACTAGGAAAAGAAAAACAATTGGGCCTTTGACCCAAGCTTGTATTGTTGACCCGAGGGAAAAGAAACAGAAAGCAAGGTCACGCTAATATAAAAAGAGGACCGCACAGTAGCCAGAGGGAGGACGTTTTGAGGGTACCAGGTTTTGGAGAAAAAGGAGAAACGGCAGCATAGAGGGAAACGAGGATGGATATGGATATGTAAATTCAACATAGCTATCTGAATGAAATTGAGGAGCAAAGCCGGCAACGACGGAACTCTATCGGTTTATTTTCTTTACTATGTTGTTTATTCATTTGATTATGTCTAGCTAATTTTCTTTGATTAGATCTTAGATGATTTTAATTTGAGCTGTTTGAACCATGTGATTGTATAAACTCTTTTCAATGCAATTACAATCCTAGTCTTATTCAGAATTATTTGTTCTTAATGCTTTTTGTATACTGATCATATATAAAATGATTTCAAATATCAATTGACTATTGACACTAGCTGTTGAATTGAACCTAATAATTTCGATTAATCTAACGGGTCAATCTAGGGATAGATGATTGTTAGGTTATGACATAGAAATTAACGCTCATGTAAAACCTTCCTAAGGAATTAGGGTGTTGTAATTTGAGAAGAGAGTTCTGACTCAAGGGATTGATCAGAACTATTTTGTTAATTTGTCGTGAGACTAGGAGAATAATTGTAGAGACTAGGTGCAATTTACCAAACAGCGAGAATTAATTGATTCGAAAGACCTGATCACTTTTTCTCTGTTATTTTCCAAAACAATTTATTTTTATTTTTATTTTCTATTAAACTCAAATATATGCTCAACATACCCCATATTTGTTAAATCCTTATTATAACTAAATTGTCGAGTTGAGATTGAAACAATCTCTGTGGAGACGAACTTATAAATTTTATTACTTCGATGCATTTTTAGTACACTTGCTAAAAGTCTATCAGGCGTCTTCAGGCATCGGGTGCCCTTGAAGTCTTTGTGGGGGTCTCGCTGTCGTCTTTCGCTGGGGGGGGGGGGGGGGTCGGCGTCCTGGGTAGGTGAGTGGGGGTAGTTGCATTAAATGCCCTGAACTGAAACGTTTTTGATGTGACGACCCTCCAGTTCCTACTCTCCACGTGTCGATGTCGTGGTTTTCACGCGCGTTGGTAGAAGTGCTTCACGCACATTCCTCTCGACTACGTTTCTTTTTCTGAGGCCGACTCCCGCTCGTTGGATCGTAACAATCAAGTTTCCCTTGATTTGGACTGTCGGCTCGTAGGGTTCATGATCTATAAATAGAAGGGAGTTTCTTATTTTCATTATTTTCCAAACTTCTCTCTACTCAATCGTTTGCTTTCTTTGTTATTGTTGCAACTCTCCTTCACTCCCTTATGGGTTAAGAAGGAAGAACAAGTCCTTGTTTTGTGGTTGGTCTGGGTTCTCCCTTCGTCGATCCGGAGGACCATTTCGCAATTATAGGCTGTTACGACGGTGATCAATCTTCTGGGGTGGGAGTGTTTCCCAAAATTGCGATGAGACTCCGAATGTCGTATCAAAGACAGGGACTCTATGAACCATTTAGTTTGACGAGATTGGCTTCACATACCATTCAGTTTGACGAGACTAGGCTTCCTCCTGGCGAGTTTTGTGTTGCCTGGCTCGCACTTTGGTGCCAACAATTATGCCTGTCCATGGATGCCACCACTACAGCTGTTGATGGACTTGAATCTTCTCTTGGCTGAGGATGTGTTACATCCGCTCCTTTGAAGATATAAGGCCATACAATGGGTATCCGCCCTCCTAGAGGGGTTTTGTGGACATCCAATGGTATGTACTTGGCAGCCAAATCTTCTAGTTAATTTACTTGTTCGGCTTCCTTTATTGTTTATGTAAACTCCGCTGTGGCGGCCCCTCTTGTAATGATTTGAACGTTTTAATGAAAAGAGGTATACTTTGCTTATTGCCGTCTTGTTTGCATTTGCTTCATGCTATGATTCGCGTTTGCATTTTATTTCATGCCGCGTTGAAAGTCTTTGACTGGCGTCGTATTGATCACGTTTGCGTTTTATTTCACGCTGCACCGCATCTTTCGCGTCTGCACTTTATTTCCTGCTGCGCTGCTTCTTTTCCGCTTTGTGCTTTCTTTAGTGCCCGGGGGAATATGTCCGGCCAAGGCTTAGTTTGTAAAGCCCAATCCCCGAGAACATAAATATAAAGATAAATCACGCATACGTTGGAACTTTACTAATTCAACATACGTCTCACATCAAATAATCTTTATAAAAATTTCATCAACTTAATTATATCGCAGCGGAATAAAACATAATTAACATCAAAGTGAATGTCATATCTCGGTCATGACATATAAATTAATATAACATCTCAACAAAGTTTGATCCTAAGATCACATAGCATAACATAAATAAACCCCAAGTCCTAATCAGAGCTCCTAAGCTAGACTCCAAAGCAGATAAACTCGAGTAGGCAAACACCGTCCTCGTCATACTCACGAATAAGCTACTCCTCAACCTGCAAGTCTATATCCATGAGGGATTGACCCAAGGATGAGGCGACAATAAAGCCACTTGATGGTAAGATATATGCTCAACATAAGGGAATAATAAACACATGTTTGTCAGGCAAGCAACATCAACAATTATCACATATACATTTAAATAAACAAGTCTGGTTACATAACTCAACATACATATGTTTACCCTGGTTTTTGGTAAACAACCGCTGGTTCTAGGTTTATTACTTGCGAGATCAACCAGTAATCTCAGGCCATTGTGTGTCTAGTTGGTTTGAATGCTCTTGCATTTATGGGTATCCTTATGTGTTTCGAATAAGGATAATAAATAGTAAATCTCCAAGTTCAGTTGCTTGAACTTTTCGGCACAGAATCACAGTATAAAAGTAAATTTCGGAAAGAACTAACTTAAAAGAAAGTAAATTGCATTGATGGTAAATAAAGGTTGTTCACAAAGATCATACATGATTCGTAACTCTTTTCTCACTGTGACTTGGATACTTCGAGTGCATAGAATGTAAAGTATAAAGATTTGTGACCCCATTTTCCTCATGGAAAACTCTTATTTATACCAAGGAAAATAACTGTACAATCCTATCCATACTTCTAACCGTTAATAACACTAATTAATAGAGAAAAACAACATATTTGAAATTCAAATCTTGTGCCTTCGACAGTTGTGAAATTCTGGCTGGCCAGGTTAAAAACACGATGCAGGACACAATTGATAGCAAAAACAGAGCACAATTAAAAATAGGTTAACAGCAGAAATAAAGGTGCAGGAAATTAAAAAGGCACACAGAATTGTTAACCCAGTTCGGAGTAAACACCTCCTACTCTGGGAGATACCAATCCAGGAAGGAATTCCACTATAGGAATTAATCCTTATGACTCAAGACACTGAACACCCAGTTCCCAGCCTAAGCAATTAACCTCCTCCTAGTCTGAATTCTACCCAACACATTGAGTATTAGAAAACCTCTAACTTCCTATTCAAGTAACTAAACCCAGTCACTTAAACAACTTCTGAAATCTACCCTGTTTTGAAGAACACACTTCAATACATAAACTGCACTCATATTTACAGGCTTAGAGTGATTACAACTCAATTAACACCTAAACCAACTCAGTTGAGTGGTGCACAAATAAAGCTAAAAGCTTAATGTCGCGTCGAATTTCGGATATCAAGCTATTGGGAAGCATTGAATCACTAATTTTAAATCACGACTGAACTTTTAATTTTTCGGGGAGAAAAGGAAAACAGTTCGAAATTACCTTTAAAAAAGAGATTTTTAGGTTCGAGAGTCGATTATGCGAGGGGAAGGTATTAGCACCCCTCACATCCGTTGTACTCAACGGGAACCTCTTAGTCGGCTTAGGCTTAAAATGTTTTTCAAAGTTTTGCTTGCGTGTTTGAACATATATAAGGGAAAAAGAAAATATGATATAAAGGGAAAAAAGAGATAAAATACAACGAAGGGGAAAAAAGAAAGTTTTTATTAACGGGCTTGAAAAGATGTGAATCCTGCTCCTACGTATCTCCCGGTAGTCGGAGAATTCAAAGCGTACGTAGTTCTTTGGTAGAAAAAATTTGTATGTTGGTTCGTTTTAATTAAAAAAAGATTTGATCGCGCACGGATTCGCACCCGGGCGTGAACAAAGGTTTGAAAACGCACAAAGGCGTAAAACGTTTAAATGATAAAAGAGACGAACGCACATCAAGGCGATGGAACTCGCACAAGGCGTAAAAGTTTTGAAAATAAAAAGACGGACGCACATTAAGGCGATGAACTCGCGCAAGGCGTAAAAGTTTTGAAAATAAAAAGACGGACGCACATTAAGGCGATGAACTCGCGCAAGGCGTAAAAGTTTAAGATGAACGCGCGAAGGCGCGAAAGGTTCGAATTGACCACGAGGGCCAAGAAAAGATTTAAAATGGTCACGGGGACCGAAGAAATGTTAAGCGTGCTAGACGCGTTGAAGGTGGAATGACGATTGCCCGAACGACGAGACATACGTCACGCATTCGTGCAACCGAGGTTTGGGGAGACATACGTCAAGCCATTCCTTTTTCATTCAAGTTTTGTTTTGTTGAAACTCAAAGGAATCTCAAAGGGAAAAAACACTTGGTTAAAAGGAAAGTTGTAAAAAAAGAAATCACGAACAAATTTGTTGTTCGAGTTCATTGTAAATCATGAACATCACTTGTTGCTTAAGTCATTGAAACTCAAGAACAAGTGTTTATTCAAGTTTGGACGATGAACAAATCATGGAAACATGCATAAAATTTGGAAAATGCACAAGTTCGGCTCGATTTGAGTTTGGTTTAAAAAGAGTGAGCAAGCTTGGCTCAAGTTCATGTTTTGATTGAAAATCATGAACAACGTGGTTGCTCAAGTTTGGTTTTGAAAATAAAGAACTTAGCTTATTGCTCAAGCTTGATTTTGAAAGTTTAAGAACATAACTTGCTTTGCAAGTTACTCAAAATTAATCGCACGAACTTATGAAATTTCCAAAGACATGCAATATTCTTGGTGTGTTTGAACAAAAATGCATTTTAACCCTCTTTAGGTTCTGAATCAAGGGTTAGAACCCCAAAAATTTGGCCTTTGGAAGCCTGATTCATGTTCTGAATTTTACATACTTCGCAGAGCAACCAGAACTTGGCTCTGCGAAGTCAGGTTCTGATGTGGTCGCACTGCGAACATAACTTTGTTCTGCGAAGTATGCGAAAAATTGAACTCGGAAGCTGTTTCTGAACAGAAGTTCAGAAACTACTCCTAAGCAAGCTTCAAAACCTAAAGGGGGTTGAAAAACTTTGCAAATTTGGAGGAAAAGGAGTATAACAACTCAGTTTTAGCACTTTGCCACTTTAAGATTCCTTTTGAGTTTCAAAAGGGGTTTTTTTTGTGCAAAATGAAATTTAACAATGCAAAAGATGCAAACAGCAAACAAAACGAAATATAGAGACTTTAGGATACTTACAGAACTCCTAGCAATGCTTGTGCAAGAGGTAGGAAGTGGCTTGCTTGATTAATTAGAGGTTATGGACAAATAACTCTAATTGGTTTTGCTTTGAGTTGAACTGTTTTTCTACTCTCACAATGCTGCAATGTAGTGTATTTTTGTGTAAATTTTGTGTGTATTGAATGTATATGACTCTCTCTGAATGGTTATGCATTGCATTCCTTTTATAGGCCAAAAACCAAATCTATGCAATGATGAGAAAATCTCTAGGACATAGCTGATTTGTGGGCTAAATCCAGGCTAAATGACTTGGCATTTAATGCTAAAGGATAGAAGTTACTTTGCCTTTTGCCAAGGGTCAAGACCTTGACTGATTTCAGCCACAAATGCAACTGAACCTAGAATGCAATGATGAGAAAAAACTGAAAAACAGGGCAGCTGCAAATTGTGTGATTCTTGGGATCAATCCTTGCAATCTTGGAAGGTCAAGCAAGGAAAACGTGTACTGCCATGTACAGAGAGATTGGGGGAAGCAAAAAGAGCATGTGGGCTGGTGTGTGGGAGGAGAAATCCAGCTGAAAACAGGGCACACCAAACAGCTTTTTTGCAAGCAAAACCACTTAAGTTTGACTGGTTTTGGTGGAGAAAGGAGGAAGAAAAGGGATCAAGCAGCTGGCTGGCAAGCTCAGGTTTAATGATAGGTCAATTGGGAGGGACAAGAGCTGACCAAGGGCAGCCAATTTGCTTGGGCACATGCTAGGTTGGAAGAAAAATCTTCTTACCTTTACCTTTAATGTCACACCTTTGATCTTGCTTTGCTGCATCTAATCAGCCACAATTGGCAATAACAATGATAATAATAATGATAAAAGATAGTAATAATAACTACAAATGAAAACAAAAGAGATAAATCAAAGAAATAAAATTCTGCAGAAAAATTCGCAGAGGTCGCAGTGCGAACTCCCTTTTTTTTGTATTTTTTTGTATTTTCTTAAAAAATAAATAATAATAATAATAATAATAATAATAATAATAATAATAATAATAATAATAATAATAATGATAAAATGATGAAAATAACAAGGATGGTAAATGATGAAAATGATAATGGAAACAAAAATAGTAATATAATAGTAATAAAGATAATAATATTAAATGATGAAAAAGATAATATATTATTAATTAAAAATAATGATAAATGATAAATAATAATAATAAAAACATTGATAAAAAGAAGATAATATTAATATTAAAAAAACAATAGCAAATGGTATTAATAAGGATAATGATAATATTAATGATAATGATGATGGGGATACATATTATTAATAAAAATAAAAATCTAAAAATAAAGACAAAATAATAAAAGGTAAATAAATAAGAAAAGTTGAAAATTATAAATGGAATGAGAAATGATAATATGATAATGAATTAAGAAAAATATGAGTCAAAAAATGGAGTATGACAGATGCCCCTATTTAAGTTTCTTCGCCACGGGACGGGTCGAAGAGACTTAAATATAAAGTACACCATTTTTGACTAAATATTTTTCTTGAATTGAAAATGCTATGGATGCATGCATGCAATGCTGCGAGTGCTCGTAATGCAAGTGTGAATGCAAAGACGGCAAAGATGACCCGACTGGGGATAAAAAGAGACAAAGGGATACCCGGGTTCGTTAAAGAAACGGGATCCGGCTCTACTGGGGGAACATGGTTCCACTGGGGAAAAGTTGTCTACTATCGGGATTGTAGCTTAATAAAGACAACAGATCAAAATTACTTGGTGGCTTCACCGGGGATTTCATCTTACCTACTACCGTTATGATGGTAGCTTAATGAAGGTAAGAGAAGACATAGTATGCTAATCACTGGGGGAATTGTTTTACCTACTACCGTTGCGACGACAGCTTAATGAAGGTAAAAAATGTAAAGGTCAACCGTTCGGGTTAAATTCCGAACTGCCACTGGGGATGAGAAAACAAAGGATAAAAGTCAGCTGTTCGGGTTAAATTCCGAACTACCACTGAATGGGAACAAAAGATAAAAAGTCAGCTGTTCGGGTTAAATTCCGAACTACCACTGAAGACAGGAAATAAAGGTAAAAAGTCAGTTGTTCGGGTTAAATTCCGAACTACCACTGAATGAGAAAACAAAAGCTGAAAAAGTCAGCTGTTCGGGTTAAATTCTGAACTACCACTGAATGAGAAACAAAAGATAAAAAGTCAGCTGTTCGGGTTAAATTCCGAACTACCACTGAATGAGAAACAAAAGATAAAAAGCCAGTTGTTCGGGTTAAATTCCGAACTACCACTGAAGACAGGAAATAAAGGTAAAAAGTCAGCTGTTCGGGTTAAATTCCGAACTACCACTGAATGAAAGATAAAAAGCCAGCTGTTCGGGTTAAATTCCGAACTACCACTGAAGACAGGAAGCAAAAAAGGTTAAAAGTCAGCTGTTCGGGTTAAATTCCGAACTACCACTGAGTAAGAAATAGGAATAAAAGGTCAGCTGTTCGGGTTAAATTCCGAACTACCACTGAGTGAGAAAACAAAAGCTGTGCACAAGTGTTCGTTAAAGAACTGTCACTTGGCAAAAAAAGGGTGACATCTCTGGACCAGATACACTGGGGAAGACACTTGGGGAAAAAGAGGTTACGAATCATCACGGTTGATTGGTAAGACTCATGGTGGTTATAGCAACCATGTACGAATGATATCGTGGTACGTTGTATGCATGAATGTACATATGCATGAATGTATGAATGTATGAATGTACAAACACTTGAATGTACGAATGTACAAATGTATGAATGTATGAATGTACGACTCTCACTGGGGATGTCGTGTGAAAGATTGACTTGTAATGGGGATACACAAATCGTTCGTCAAAGAACTGCCCCTTGGTATAAGAATACGATGAAAGATTGCACAAGCTGTTCGTTAAAGAACTACCACTTGGCATAAAAAAAGAAAGGGGTGACATCACTAGACCAGACAGACTGGGGATGACACTCGACTGATTTGATTTATTGCATGACCGATAAACTTGGTGAAACAAGATTTAGACCGGTAAAACGAACGGTGGACCGACGTCGCATTGCAAACACTCGGTAATCTTCAATGGGGATGATGACACAAGGGATACATCCAAAACATTGACGGAGTAAAGCCGCAATAACTGATAAAGAGATAAATACCTCACGGGGAGATTGTTAATCCACTGGGGATTGTGCTAATCCGCTGGGGAGAAGAACTGATGATTCCGTCGGGAATACTTATGCTTTGGTTGGCAAATCTTTGCCTGAATCGTCCTTTCGAGCTCTCGATTCATTGGGGATATTCCCTTATGATTCACTGAGGATTCTGTTGGGGAATCCCTTTTAGCAATTGACCATGCTCGGCCTGCGAAGCTTCATCCGCTTTCGGGACAAATATTGATGCACACTTCAAATATTCATGAGTTCAGAAAGAATGTGCTTGTTATTTTATAAAAGATAAAAGACTCACAAAATAATTTTGAAAAAGAGTTTTGTTTTAAAAGTACTATCATCAAGAAATAGAAATGAATGAATGAATAGAATAAAATGGGAATTTTGATAAAAGGTAAAGTATGCTGGGACATGAAATTTATTAAATGGGGTGGTAGCCTACCAAAGGCGTGGCTCCTTTGTGATCGTGTTTGGGATTGCCGATGACACTTGGGCTTTTTGTAGGGGACCGAGGAATGCCAATGACGACTGGGCTTTTTGTGAGTTGTAGGGGAGTGCCAAGCATGGTTGGGCCTTTTGAATGATTGTGCACTGGGTATAGTTGGGTTTTGGTTTAAAATTGTGGGTGCCAATGAAAATTGGGCTTTATTTGTTGGGTGCCAATGAATATTGGGCTTTGGTTTTGTTTGGATGCCGAGCGAGGTCGGGCTTTTATGATTGGATGCCGAGCGAGGTCGGGCCTTGAAGATTGGATGCCGAGCGAGGTCGGGCTTTGACGATTGGATGCCGAGCGAGGTCGGGCTTTGATGATTGGATGCCGAGCGAGGTCGGGCTTTGTGATTGGATGCCGAGCGAGGTCGGGTTTTGATGATTGGATGCCGAGCGAGGTCGGGCTTTGATGATTGGATGCCGAGCGAGGTCGGGCTTTGTGATTGGATGCCGAGCGAGGTCGGGCTTTGATGATTGGTATGATTCATATGAAATCTGCGCATGCAATTTTAATGCTCCTGTTAATCCACGATTGCACTGAAAAATTTGAAACAAATACCAAACAGAAAAATTATATCGTACAGCTCAAGTTAAAAATATGTTTATCAATGAACCAACCTATCACTCATTTAAGTAAATGAACAAATTAATGTGAGGGGTATTGAACACTCATCCGGCAAGTTTGCTAACATTCCGGTCGAGTTATGTGTCCATCTAATCATCGTTTCTAAAAGCACAAAAGCATTGATCACAAGGTCTTCGAGGGTTATAATTTGGCTTGGTTACAAAAGAAATGTCATATGTGGGGAAATTGAATTCAAAAAGCCAAGCAAAAAGGAACATTCTTTCTAATTTCACCCTTCCTCCTTATTCAATCACAACTTTTGGTGATTTACAATCATTTCTCTTTGATCTTGACAACTCTTCGATTTATTGATCTTTTCTTTTCTTTTTCTTGGTTTGCTTTTCTTTCTTTCTTTCTTTTTTCTTCTTAGTTGTCAAGATCTTTTACGAAATTCACTATTTCTTGATCTTCACAAACTCCCCCTTCTTTTTTTTTTCAACTTAGTCAAAGGTGGTACCCTAATTGAATGTTCCTTCCTCTTTTGGCAAGGGACAATAATCATGACGGTTAAGGGTTCAAAAATTGAAAGAAAATTATCAGAATTCAGTGATGATTTGACCATGAACTGAATTTTTTTTTTTTTAGAAACTCCGGCAATCTCATTAAGCAATTGAGCTTATGAAAGTTGGCAGTTCATAGTTAATAATTCTGATTCGTTAGGCTCAAAAGGGGTTGACAAATACTCACTTCTCACAGGGTGGGCTATTTGTGGCCAAGTGTTTTCACTCATATTCAAGAAACGCCTCGATCATGCCAATGCTTTCATACAATTTAAAACAACGTTTAGATTTAACATAAAAAGATCGAGTTAACAAAAAAATGCCGGTCTCCTGCATATGTGTAATGATTTTGGGGCTTCCTCACATTTTGGCCGGTTCTAAATGGTTCATAGAATAAACATATTAACAACGCAAATTGCATGATATAACTTTTGTATTAAGTATATATTCTCATTTTGAGTTTAATCACAACAAAAAACAGGAAACATGTATTTTAGCTTTGCGCAAATTAATCAAATCATTACCATTCATCTATGGCTAAATCAAATTAACTTTGGCTTAATCCGTTGTTAAGAAAAATGTCAATTTCAGATTACCAACAATCCACAGTAAAAAAAAAATTGACATTTAACGCATATTAAAATTAAACAGGCATAAATGATGATGATTCAAAGGCCAGATAATAAAAGAAAGAGTACTCAAATAATAACAAAACAGAGTACAAATATGGATACAAAGTATTAAACATAGGAAGTTCTGAAGAGTGTACGAGAAAAATGAAATAAAATAAAACAGCAAAGGCATAAAACATAAAAAAGGGAGCCACTCAAGGAGTGAGAGCCTCATCGTCCTCGGTCTCCTAATCCTCATCCTCATCCTCCTCATCCTCATCATTGTCATCTCCTCCATAATCTCCTCCCTGGCCTCCGGCCGCTGTACGACTACCTCCACCCTCCGAATACTCGGGCCTATCCCCGGGCCAAGCACCATAAGCTGCAAACATCTCTGGTGTCGGTATCTGGATGGCGGGATCTGCTGGCCTACCCAACTGTATCTGGAGCCGATACATGGAATCGTGCATCATGGTCATGTATCTATGGCTGGAAGCATTCTGCTCCCATGTGAAAGTACAGGTGTGATGACCCTGTGATGCAGGTGGGGGTCTGGGCTGTGGCTGCTGCGCCCTCGCCGCTCTCCTCCCCGTGCAGTGTCTCGCGATGTAATCATCCGTGATCGGATTCTTTATAGTCTCGGAAACATGAGGGGGATTGCTACTCGTGCCTCTCGGCAAAGTCCCATAATCAGACCCGGGAAAGCGAGTGGGCACATCTTCTTGGCAGGGGGTTTTATGCCACTCTCGACCACTATCTTAAGCTCCTGACAAATCACTCTAGCCACATCTACTTGCTTGTGGGTGAGGATGTAGTAGATTAAGGGTGTGACGTCTAAAGTGGTGGAGGAGGTATGGCTTTTCGGTTTTATATTATGAACGATGAGGTGGAAGATGACTTGGGCGTATGTGGTAAGGTTGTTTTTGATGGCCTTGGTAGGTTGCCCCGCTGCATTAAGTTCATAACCTCTCCCGGATTGGAAGATGGTTTGGGCATAGAGGTCGTGGTTCCAATTGCCCCGGTTTTGGTGTTTGTGGAAGGCGCATAGCTCATCGTTATCAAGTTGGAGGGGGTTGCGGAGATAGGTGTTGATGGCTTCGCGATCGAATCTAATGACCCGACCACGAACCATGGTTTGGTAGGTGAATTCTCCTTCAGGATCCGAGGGAATAGCGTTCGCATAGAACTCCCGGATAATGTCGTAGTTCAAATTTAACGGAGGATTCACCAAAACTCCCCAATGATGGGAATCGATCAACCGTGCCAAGTCCCGATAGGTGCCCCGCTCACTTATGGTAAACTGCCTTTCGGCCCAGAACGTCCTGCGGAGGAGCTCCTCGTACCTTTCCTGATTTCGGAGGCTGAGGAAACGGGAAGCATCGTATGCCCCTTGGGGTCTTGACCCGGATGCTTCGCCCTTGATCGTTTCCCGGTTGGTCTTGGCGCCATCTACAAGAAAAGAAATAGAATCAGTAACCAGCAGACCTAATCACAAGCAATATGGGGTGAAACCAATGGATTTGGAAAGGAAACATAAAAAAATAGAGGTTCTATTCTGCTATTTTCACACTGCGAATGCATGGTCGCAGTGCGAAGTTGAACGCACAGTTCTGGGTTGCCCAGAATAAGGGTCGCAGTGCGAAGTTGAACTTTGCTCTGCGACCATGACAGAAAAATGCAAAAATCCCTAGATTCTGACCTAAATCCCTGGTTTAAGTTTCATAAAATGCATGCTTACACAAATGATTCAGATTAACTTAATGGATATAACAACATTTAACACAGGAACTAGTTTTAAATTAGTTCCTACAAAAATGGGTAAAATAAATTTGTGTAAAAATTACTTAAAAACGAAAAGGAAATGGGCCTATTTCAACTACCCACAAAGCACATTTACTAAATTACAACTTATCATAGCAAGCTAGTAAGGAAACGAAGCTCAACACAAACTTAAACCCTAAAATGAAAGTTTCAAAGTAAAAACCTAAAACCCACACTGTTGTAACATGAATCAGAAGTAAAAGAGGAGATAGAGGAAGAAATCGTACCTTGCTGTTTGCACAAATGGAAGATTTAAACTTGAATTTACTAAAAAAGAAAGATTTATGAAAAAAAGTGAAATGGGTATACTTTGGGTTGTTTTTGAAGAGTTTTTATGGAAAGAAAATGAAAAGTTTTTTAGTTTTAGAGGTTTAATAAAAAAGAATAACGGTTGGATAAGAGAGAGAGGGAAATGGGTGGTTGGGGAGAGTAATGGAGGGTTAGTAAATTTTGAAAACTGAGCTGACAAAATTCGCATACTTCGCACTGCGAAGTACGTTTGCTCTGCGAACTTCAGAGTTAACTTCGCAGTGCGAAGATACCTTTGCTCTGCGAAGTCATCAAATTCTGAAAATTTTCAATATTACTACCTTTCAACAAATTGGTCAGATACATCCCCAACTATGGTTATTAAAAAGCAGTAATAAACAAAAATTATAGATTGCCCCTCTCATGAAGCTGAACGGTATGCAAAAATATGAATGAATGCAAATGGGTATGCAAGGGTATGGTATGTGATGATTCAAGGTTTTCCCCCATCCTCACATGTTGACTCTAGAGGTGAGATTTCCTAAAAAGGTCCCTAGAGTCATGGATCTCACATGGAATTAAGGTCGTCGATTGCGACACGCATGACTTCAATTCATTCCATGTGAAAAATCTCCTCTAGGCGGGGTTTGGCATCCTACCTCACGGACATACGTCAACGCGGGCTTCCGTTCACAACCACCATTCTAACTTAATTTTCTCTCGAGCTCGGGTAGAGAGCCTCACACGTCCGGCATTAACCCGAACAATGTGGAGTAACCTCGCTCAAGGATCATCCCCACAATTGATATATATAGATATGAAACAAAATGAAATATAAATATAGAGCAAAAAGAATAGAAACAAATAATGATAAGAAGATATAAACACGCAAGTAAAATGAAACAATTTAGCCTAAAAGCCGACTGAGATAGGCTTGACTCGTCATACAAAAACATAATGTTTTGTGCATGGTCCCCAGTGAAGTCGCCATTTTTGTCGCGTCGAATTTCGGATATCAAGCTATTGGGAAGCATTGAATCACTAATTTTAAATCACGACTGAACTTTTAATTTTTCGGGGAGAAAAGGAAAAAAGTTTGAAATTACCTTTAAAAAAGAGATTTTTAGGTTCGAGAGTCGATTATGCGAGGGGAAGGTATTAGCACCCCTCACATCCGTTGTACTCAACGGGAACCTCTTAGTCGGCTTAGGCTTAAAATGTTTTTCAAAGTTTTGCTTGCGTGTTTGAACATATATAAGGGAAAAAGAAAATATGATATAAAGGGAAAAAAGAGATAAAATACAACGAAGGGGAAAAAAAGAAAGTTTTTATTAACGAGCTTGACAAGATGTGAATCCCGCTCCTACGTATCTCCCGGTAGTCGGAGAATTCAAAGCGTACGTAGTTCTTTGGTAGAAAAAATTTGTATGTTGGTTCGTTTTAATTAAAAAAAGATTTGATCGCGCACGGATTCGCACCCGGGCGTGAACAAAGGTTTGAAAACGCACAAAGGCGTAAAACGTTTAAATGATAAAAGAGAGGAACGCACATAAAGGCGATGGAACTCGCACAAGGCGTAAAAGTTTTGAAAATAAAAAGACGGATGCACATTAAGGCGATGAACTCGCGCAAGGCGTAAAAGTTTTGAAAATAAAAAGACGGACGCACATTAAGGCGATGAACTCGCGCAAGGCGTAAAAGTTTAAGATGAACGCGCGAAGGCACGAAAGGTTCGAATTGACCACGAGGGCCAAGAAAAGATTTAAAATAGTCACGGGGACCGAAGAAATGTTAAGCGTGCTAGACGCGTTGAAGGTGGAATGACGATTGCCCGAACGACGAGACATACGTCACGCATTCGTGCAACCGAGGTTTGGGGAGACATACGTCAAGCCATTCCTTTTTCATTCAAGTTTTGTTTTGTTGAAACTCAAAGGAATCTCAAAGGGAAAAAACACTTGGTTAAAAGGAAAGTTGTAAAAAAAGAAATCACGAACAAATTTGTTGTTCGAGTTTATTGTAAATCATGAACATCACTTGTTGCTTAAGTCATTGAAACTCAAGAACAAGTGTTTATTCAAGTTTGGACGATGAACAAATCATGGAAACATGCATAAAATTTGGAAAATGCACAAGTTCGGCTCGATTTGAGTTTGGTTTAAAAAGAGTGAGCAAGCTTGGCTCAAGTTCATGTTTTGATTGAAAATCATGAACAACGTGGTTGCTCAAGTTTGGTTTTGAAAATAAAGAACTTAGCTTATTGCTCAAGCTTGATTTTGAAAGTTTAAGAACATAACTTGCTTTGCAAGTTACTCAAAATTAATCGCACGAACTTGTGAAATTTCCAAAGACATGCAATATTCTTGGTGTGTTTGAACAAAAATGCATTTTAACCCTCTTTAGGTTCTGAATCAAGGGTTAGAACCCCAAAAATTTGGCCTTTGGAAGCCTGATTCATGTTTTGAATTTTACATACTTCGCAGAGCAACCAGAACTTGGCTCTGCGAAGTCAGGTTCTGATGTGGTCGCACTGCGAACATAACTTTGCTCTGCGAAGTATGCAAAAAATTGAACTCAGAAGCTGTTTCTGAACAGAAGTTCAGAAACTACTCCTAAGCAAGCTTCAAAACCTAAAGGGGGTTGAAAAACTTTGCAAATTTGGAGGAAAAGGAGTATAACAACTCAGTTTTAGCACTTTGCCACTTTGAGATTCCTTTTGAGTTTCAAAAGGGGTTTTTTTGTGCAAAATGAAATTTAACAATGGAAAAGATGCAAACAGCAAACAAAATGAAATATAGAGACTTTAGGATACTTACAGAACTCCTAGCAATACTTGTGCAAGAGGTAGGAAGTGGCTTGCTTGATTGATTAGAGGTTATGGACAAATAACTCTAATTGGTTTTGCTTTGAGTTGAACTGTTTTTCTACTCTCACAATGCTGCAATGTAGTGTATTTTTGTGTAAATTTTGTGTGTATTGAATGTATATGACTCTCTCTGAATGGTTATGCATTGCATTCCTTTTATAGGCCAAAAACCAAATCTATGCAATGATGAGAAAATCTCTAGGACATAGCTGATTTGTGGGCTAAATCCAGGCTAAATGACTTGGCATTTAATGCTAAAGGATAGAAGTTACTTTGCCTTTTGCCAAGGGTCAAGACCTTGACTGATTTCAGCCACAAATGCAACTGAACCTAGAATGCAATGATGAGAAAAAACTGAAAAACAGGGCAGCTGCAAATTGTGTGATTCTTGGGATCAATCCTTGCAATCTTGGAAGGTCAAGCAAGGAAAACGTGTACTGCCATGTACAGAGAGATTGGGGGAAGCAAAAAGAGCATGTGGGCTGGTGTGTGGGAGGAGAAATCCAGCTGAAAACAGGGCACACCAAACAGTTTTTTTGCAAGCAAAACCACTTAAGTTTGACTGGTTTTGGTGGAGAAAGGAGGAAGAAAAGGGATCAAGCAGCTGGCTGGCAAGCTCAGGTTTAATGATAGGTCAATTGGGAGGGACAAGAGCTGACCAAGGGCAGCCAATTTGCTTGGGCACATGCTAGGTTGGAAGAAAAATCTTCTTACCTTTACCTTTAATGTCACACCTTTGATCTTGCTTTGCTGCATCTAATCAGCCTCAATTGGCAATAACAATGATAATAATAATGATAAAAGATAGTAATAATAACTACAAATGAAAACAAAAGAGATAAATCAAAGAAATAAAATTCTGCAGAAAAATTCGCAGAGGTCGCAGTGCGAATGTCACTTCGCAGTGCGAACTCCCCTTTTTTTGTATTTTCTTAAAAAATAAATAATAATAATAATAATAATAATAATAAAAATAATAATGATAAAATGATGAAAATAACAAGGATGGTAAATGATGAAAATGATAATGGAAACAAAAATAGTAATATAATAGTAATAAAGATAATAATATTAAATGATGAAAAAGATAATATATTATTAATTAAAAATAATGATAAATGATAAATAATAATAATAAAAATATTGATAAAAAGAAGATAATATTAATATTAAAAAAACAATAGCAAATGATATTAATAAGGATAATGATAATATTAATGATAATGATGATGGGGATACATATTATTAATAAAAATAAAAATCTAAAAATAAAGACAAAATAATAAAAGGTAAATAAATAAGAAAAGTTGAAAATTATAAATGGAATGAAAAATATTAATATTCTCTTCGTATGTTTTGAATAATGGTAGCAACTCTCCTTTTATAATCTTCAACAACCAACATTAACCTGAATCAAATCTTCTGAATATTATTTGTTTCTGAATTAAGAATAGCCAAATAAATCTGCATTGTATCTTTGAAAAGATTCTTCAGAAAAATATGAACTTCATAAAAACGAACCAAATATTCATTAGATCTTCACCAAATCAATCAGCATTCTAGAAGCATTAATCCATAATAAAACCTTAACATATCTCGCAAAGATTCGCGCAGAAATAATGAATAAAAATGCAGCTTCTGAAGAAGTCAACAAAAGTCAACGCGGGCAAAGAGCGTCTGATGCTTCAGACTCACATTTCAGCTTATGAAGTGCTACAGTGCGTCTAAAGCAATTTTCAGGTTCTGAACAGCTCCAAATTGGATTTCTTGCAACTAAAGACTTGTTTTAAACATGGAGATGCTTCTATTCAACACATTGGATTTGCCAAAATATGCAGCCAACTCCAAAATACTCAACAATCTCCCCCTTTGGCAAATTTTTGGCTAAACCCAATGTTCACACAACTAAGTTCTTCAATCTCCCATAAGACTAACTCAGCAATGAAGAACTCCACAATAAAATAACATAGCAAACAGATTAGCAGCGGATTTAGGCTATGTTCACATTATAAACCAATCAGTTTCAGTTTCTGAACACTGAAACACACATTGCAGCTTCGGAACAAACTCAGCACCACTTCAGGATAACTAAACAACACTCCCCCTGAAGCTTCACAAACGCTCAAACATAAAACATAAAACATTCCAGCATCTGAACTCTCCCCCTGCAACTTACTAAAACATAAAAACTCCCCCTTACTTCTGAACTGCAGTGGCTTCTGAACTAAAACAGTTCTGAAACTTGAAACAACACTTCACAACTTGAAACAACACTTCACACTCATGTACATAACAATCATGCATTCCCCCTGAGACACACACTCCCCCTGAATCAGATCACACTCCGCCTCAATCAGATCTTCACAATTCTGAACAAAACACTTGATTTCTGAATAATACTGAAAACTGAACACAAACTGAGCAACACATCTTCTGATACTGAGCAGCACAAGCACATACACAAATTTTTCTCCCCCTTTTTAGCCACAAAATTATGACAAACAATCATCTCCAAATGAGGAACAACAAACATATAGGAATAGAAATCATCAGAACCAGTCTCAGCATTAACTTCAGACTCAGGATCAGGAACACACTTAGCATTAGCAAAACTGGCAGGTACTCTATCTTCCTTACATCCAGTTTGCATTAATTGCTATAACTCTTCATGCAAACACACACCCAACTTGCTTCTCAAATTTTCAAACTGTTTAGCATCTAAAGCCTTTGTGAAAATGTCAGCAATTTGATTCTCAGTGTCCACATGTTCCAGCTGAATAATCTTGTCCTCCACAAGGTTCCTAATAAAATGGTGTCTGATGTCTATGTGTTTAGTTCTGCTGTGCTGAATAGGGTTCTTAGAAATGTTAATAGCACTGAGGTTATCACAATAAAGTGTCATAGTTCCTTGTTCAATGTTATACTCTTCAAGCATTTGCTTCATCCAAACCAGTTGTGAACAACTACTACCAGCAGCAATGTATTCAGCCTCAACAGTTGACAAAGAAACACAGTTTTGTTTCTTGCTGAACCAGGAAATTAAATTATTTCCTAGAAAGAAACAACCTCCTGAAGTGTTTTTCCTGTCATCAGCACTTCCAGCCCAGTCAGCATCACAATAACCCATTAAATCAGAACTTGAACTATGTGAATACATGATTCCATAATCACTTGTGATGTTCACATACTTCAGGATCCTTTTAACTTGTGTCAAATGACTCATCTTAGGATCAGCTTGATATCTTGCACAAACTCCAACAACAAAGGTAATATCAGGTCTACTTGCAGTTAAGTACAATAGGCTTCCTATCATACTTCTATATTGGCTTTGATCTACTGAAACTCCATGTTCATCCTTAGTCAGCTTCAGATGAGTAGCAGCAAGTGTCCTCTTATGAGCAGCAGATTCCATTCCAAATTTCTTCACAATGTTCTTAGCATATTTACTATGAGAAATGAAGATTGTATTCTCCATTTGCTTGACTTGCAGTCCAAGAAAGTATGTCAGCTCACCAACCAAACTCATTTCAAACTCTGACTGCATTTGCTGGACAAACAACTTAACCATTTTATCAGACATTCCACCAAACACAATATCATCTACATAGATCTGAGCAATTATCAGACTTCCATCTTGATTTTTCACAAATAAGGTCTTATCAGAACTACCTTTTTTGTATCCTTGAGCCACAAGAAACTGAGTCAATCTTTCATACCATGCTTTTGGTGCTTGTTTCAATCCATATAAGGCTTTCTTCAACTTGTACACATGGTCTGGAAACTGATGATCCACAAAACCCTTAGGCTGTTCAACATACACTTCTTCTTGCAGATATCCATTCAGAAATGCACTCTTCACATCCATCTGGAATAGTTTGAACTTGAGAATGCAGGATACACCCAACAGTAGTCTTATGGACTCTAGTCTGGCCACAGGTGCAAAGGTCTCATCAAAATCAAGTCCCTCTACTTGAGTATAACCTTGAGCAACTAATATTGCCTTGTTTCTGACCACAGTACCATTTTCATCTGTTTTATTCTTGTATATCCACTTAGTTCCAATCACATTCAACCCTTCAGGTCTTGGAACCAGATCCCACACTTCACTCCTTTTGAATTGATTCAACTCATCTTGCATGGCTTCAATCCAAAATTCATCAGTTAGGGCTTCTTTCACATTTTTGGGTTCAAACTTAGACACAAAACATGAATCTGTAGCAGCTGAGTCTGATCTCCTGGTTCTGACCCCTTGATCCAAACTCCCAATGATTAGCTCTTTAGGATGATCCTTCTGAACTCTAATTGATGGCCCTTTACCAGTAGGAACATGATCTGGATGCAGTTCTACTTCTTCAGACTCTGGATGATTTTCTGCTTCTGAAGTTTGTTCTTCTGAGGCTTCAGACTCTGGAATAACTTCAGACCCATCCCTTTCATTCTCAGCAGATAGATCATCAATTACAACATTTATGGACTCCATCACAACTTTGGTTCTTGAGTTAAACACCCTATAGGCTCTGCTGTTTACTGAATATCTCAAAAATATACCTTCATCAGACTTTGGGTCCAGTTTTCTCCTATTTTCCCTGTCAGCCAAGATGTAACACCTGCTCCCAAACACATGGAAATATTTCACTGTAGGTTTTCTTCCTTTCCACAATTCATATAAGGTACAAGTTGTTCCCTTCTTCAGAGTGACTCTATTATGGATATAACATGCAGTGTTCATAGCTTCAGCCCAAAACATATAAGGCAGCTTCTTTGCATGTAGCATAACCCTTGCACATTCTGCTAATGTCCTATTCTTCCTCTCAACTACACCATTTTGCTGAGGTGTTATAGGTGCAAAAAACTCATGCTTTATACCTTCAGAAGCACAGAATTCTGAAAAACTCTTGTTCTCAAACTCTTTGCCATGATCACTTCTTATTCTGACAATACCACAATCTTTCTCTCTTTGTAATTGAATGCACAGCTCTTTAAACACTTCAAAAGTATCAGACTTCTCTCTAACAAAGTTAATCCATGTGAATCTTGAGTAGTCATCAACCATTACTAATGCATACCTTTTACCTCCTATACTCTCAACTTGCATTGGCCCCATTAAATCCATATGAACAAGTTCTAGTACTTTAGTAGTTACCTGGTGTACTAATCTGGGATGAGACTTTCTTGTTTGTTTACCAATTTGACAATCACTACAAACACTGTCCTCATTGATCTTCAGATTTGGTACACCTCTGATAGCTTCAGTACTCAGGATTTTTTTCATGCCTTTCATATGTAGATGACCCAATTTCTGGTGCCAGAGTTTGACTTCCTCTTCTGAGCTCATGAGACAAGAAGTCAGGCTTCTTTCTTCTTCAGACACCCACAAATAACAGTTATCTTTGGATCTGTAGCCCCTCATCTGAACCTTTCCTTCTTGATCAGTAACAATACACTCTAGCTTGTTGAAATTTACTTTTAAATCTTGATCACATAGTTGGCTAATACTGATCAGATTAGAGGTTAAACCCTTCACCAACAGCACATCATTCAATCTAGGCAAACCTTCACTGATTAAATCACCAATACCCAATATCTCACCTTTTGCTCCATCACCAAATGCCACATAGCTTCTGGAGTATGGTTTGATATTGCTCAGCAGCTTCTTCACACCAGTCATGTGCCTTGAACAACCACTATCAAAGTACCAGTCCTCTCTAGAAGTGGCTCTTAATGAGGTATGGGCAATAAGGCTTACATTCTGAACCTTAGGTTTCCACACTTTCTGAACATTGTGTCTGGGTGCAGCTGGTTGCACTCTTCTATATTGAAAGTGTTCAGGATAACCATACAGCTTAAAGCAAAAAGGTTTAATATTCCTCCTTCTTCTGTTGAACTTCTGGGGTTGCATCTGAACATGCTTCTGACCTTGCATCTGGGCTTGTTTCTGAGGTCTCATCTTAGATGTTCCAATCATAAGATCATGAGTCTGAGTTGCAGGAACAAACTGTTTAACTGGATTTTTCTGCTTGAGGTTCAGACTCTCATCCACAAATCCTAAACCAGTTTTTCCTTGTTTCTGACTTTCTAAAATTTCCTCCAACACATCAGTAGCAGTATTCATCATTCTAACCTGCTTTTTCATATGCTTAAGTTGGGAATTTAGTTGGTTTACTTCTTCTTTTAATTCTGAATTCTGCACTAGAAGTTTTCCTTTTTCAGCCTCTAGTTGAAAGATTGTCTCCTTCTGATCCAGAACTTCCTTGCAAACATCTACACTTCTGATGTATAGCTTTTTGTAAGTGTCAGCCAGTTCATCATAAGAGATTTTTTCAGCTCTGGCTTCAGACACTAGAGAACCTTCAGACTCTGAGTCAGACATAGATAAGGTCTCAGACTCTAAAAAATCTTCAAACTTTGTAAGATCTTCTGACCTTACCATAAGACTAGTATCACCTTTACCAGATTCACTTGCAACATCCTCTTCAAAATCATCATCTGACCATGAAACAGCTAGGCTCTTCTTCTGCTTCTTGAGAAAGGTGGGACATTCAGACTTGATATGCCCATAGCCCTCACACTCAAAGCATTGCACACCTTTTGCTTGGTTGCTTTTCTCCTCAGACTTGGTCTTCTTCTCATCAGTTTGTTGCTTCTTGTTATTGAATCTGAAATTCTGACCTTTGGTCTTGGTTTTTCTGTCAACCTTCTTCAGAATTTTGTTGAATTGTTTTCCAAGCAACACTAGAGCTTCTGATAAATCACTATCCTCCTCATCAGACTCTTGTTGATCATTAGCTCCTGAATTAACTGCAAATGCTACTCCTTTCCCTTTCTTATCAGGCTGTTTGCAGAATGCAGTCTCAAAATTAAGCAAAGACCCAATCAGCTCCTCAACCTTCATGGTGGTGATGTCATGAGCTTCTTCTATGGCTGTAACCTTCATATCAAATTTTCTGGGCAGGGACCTGAGGATTTTTCTTACTATCTTTTCGTCAGACATCTTTTCCCCAAGAGAATCAAAGGAATTTGCCATGTCCAGCACATTCATGTAGAAATCTTGAATGGTTTCATCCTCCTTCATCTTCAGGTTCTCAAACTTGGTGGTCAGCAACTGCAATCTGGACATCTTCACCTTAGAAGTTCCTTCATGAGTTGTTTTTAAAATTTCCCAGGCCTCCTTTGCAACTGTACATTGCTTGATAAGTCTGAACATATTCTGGTCCACACCATTAAAAATTGCATTCAAAGCTTTTGAATTTCCCAATGACAGATCATCTTCAGCTTTGGTCCATTCTTCTTCAGGCTTCAGAACCTCAGTCTTGTTCCCATCCTTGTCCAAAACCACAGGATGATCCCAACCCTTAATCACAGCTTTCCAAGTCCTACTGTCAATAGACTTTAGAAAAGCACACATCCTAGACTTCCAATATTCATAGTTTGTGCCATCTAGTAGGGGTGATCTATTGACATAGCCACCTTATCTATCCATGCTTGCCAGAAATTAACTCCTCTGGATCTCACCCAAAACACAGGCAGGGTGCCTGCTCTGACGCCAATTGAAATTCTGGCTGGACAGGTTAAAAACACGATGCAGGACACAATTGATAGCAAAAGCAGAGCACAATTAAAAATAGGTTAACAGCAGAAATAAAGGTGCAGGAAATTAAAAAGGCACACATAATTTTTAACCCAGTTCGGAGTAAACACCTCCTACTCTGGGGGATACCAATCCAGGAAGGAATTCCACTATAGGAATTAATCCTAATGACTCAAGACACTGAACACCCAGTTCCCAGCCTAAGCAATTATCCTCCTCCTAGTCTGAATTCTACCCAACACGTTGAGTATTAGAAAACCTCTAACTTCCTATTCAAGTAACTAAACCCAGTCACTTAAACAACTTCTGAAATCTACCCTGTTTTGAAGAACACACTTCAATACATAAACTGCACTCGTACCTACAGGCTTAGAGTGATTACAACTCAATTAACACCTAAACCAACTCAGTTGAGTGGTGCACAAATAAAGCTAAAAGCTTAAAAACTCTAAGACTCAAATTCTCTGAATTTTCTATTCTCTTCGTATGTTTTGAATAATGGCAGCAACTCTCCTTTTATAATCTTCAGCAACCAACATTAACCTGAATCAAATCTTCTGAATATGATTTGTGTCTGAATTAAGAATAGCCAAATAAATCTGCATTGTATCTTTGAAAAGATTCTTCAGAAAAATATGAACTTCATAAAAACGAACCAAATCTTCATTAGATCTTCACCAAATCAATCAACATTCTAGAAGCATTAATCCATAATAAAACCTTAACATATCTCGCAAATATTCGCGCAGAAATAATGAATAAAAATGCAGCTTCTGAAGAAGTCAACAAAAGTCAACGCGGGCAAAGAGCGTCTGATGCTTCAGACTCACATTTCAGCTTCTGAAGTGCTACAGTGCGTTTGAAGCAATTTTCAGGTTCTGAACAGCTCCAAATTGGATTTCTTGCAACTGAAGAATTGTTTTAAACATGGAGATGCTTCTATTCAACACATTGGATTTGCCAAAATATGCAGCCAACTCCAAAATACTCAACAAGTTGCAATCTTTAATTCGAAGAAAAAGACATTTCGAAGCATAACTAACTCTTTGTCTCGTCGATGTATGTTTCGACCAGCCTTGGATGTCTCGATTCTGTCGAGCGAATAAGTATACCTTCAAAAGTTCTTTCAGACTAAAAATCCCATCTTCTTCCACGTGTCCAATCAAACCTCATAAATTGCGTCAAATTCCTCTTGTTGAAAAACACAGGTAACAAATTGCCCCCCAAAAATGTTAGATTCGACGGAAGATAATGTAGGAGAAAACTGACATTTTTGAAAAATTGTAACCTTCGACGGAAACTTTACATCTTCTCAAACGATGACGTTATTTACCTCGAGCAGTTCCCAAACCAGTTATCATTACAACACTATTTTCGGAGATTTTTTGGCTCCTAGAAGAAGTAACCGACGGCTTGGTTCGGAGATCCTTCAGTTTTCCTCTCGCCACGTGGTTGAATTTTTTCAACTTTTCAAATCAAGTCTTTTCAGTTCCCTCTCAGTAATGAGTACAAAAATCTACTTTTCACTTCTCCCATTGTCATTTCCTTTCCAGAAAACCTTTTTAGAAAAAACCAACTTTCTTTTTCTTTCTACCATGGAGAAACTTTCAGAAGATTTGCTAATCGCCATTACTAAAAAAGTAGCAGCAACTGGTACTCAGAACTTACTCAACTTTAAGGCAACTTCCGTTACTCATCGTCGGTTGGCGAACAAGAAGACAGTCTTTAGGGCTTTGCCTCGTAGCTTTGTATGGTATTTCTATGACCATTTTCCTTCTGCTCAGAAACTTGCTTTCATGCGACGAATGATCTAGAGTGGTCATGAATCGTTCAGCCTAGTGGAAACAACAAGACTTCTTTATGATGAACCTAACAACTTGAATGACATTCTCCGTATTTTGCGCAAAGCAGCTTCCCATGGCGTGGAAGGGGCAAACTACTTACTGATGATACTGAAAATCCTTTCATAACATGGATTTTCAATGGAGGAAGTATTTCCCATTTTCAAAGATCTTTTTGATCGTCGAATGCTAGCGGAATGCAGAAGGTCTACTTGTGGAGGACCAGGTTTCCCCTACTTTTTGCCCTACAGACCTCATTGTGGTACTAGGCCTCTACCTTCAGGTCTGGTTATTCGCTTCACATGCACTGCTTCAGGGGCATGCAAAGGACATGGGATAAGTTCTAGAATTTTCTGGCCCTTACCTGGTTCAGACAATGAATACTCTAAGACTGAACTTTGCTTCTACTGTTGTCTCGACTTAGAAGTTAAGTGGTTCCTGCATGAATTTCGCTTCCTGGAGATTGAAGGTTTCTAGGTTCTTTAGGCATTTTAGGATATAGCCTCTTTTTTTTAGGGCCTTGGAGCCATTTTGATGTATTTTGGATGTTGATCAATATCTTCGATGTCATTATGCTTCGACATTTTTGATGTAATATGCCTAAATTTTGGCTTCGACTTTTAATGCAATCTAATGCCTTTTTTATTTCCTATTGCTTTCTATCTCCGGATTCGACTTAAACAATGAAACTTCGACACCGTAAACTTACGCGTCGAATGAGAAATTATAAGTTTTGACTCTAACGAAACTGAAATGTATGGTTCTTTTCATTTGAAACAAGTTTATGGCGCCACTTCCCCGAAAGCTAATGGGCCACGTTTTGGGATTAAGTAACGCCCAAAAACCACCTTTTTAAATACCAACTCAGGATGTTGCCATCTGTCAATTTTTAAAGTGAAAAGAAGTATAAAGGTATACCTTGGGGAATACAAAGAGTACTCTCTTAACTCTTTTACACATCTTTCCAAATTGATTGTTAAAACAAACAAGAAACTATCCTTTTCTGAACAGTAACCGTTTCTCCTTCTTCTTTGCAAACCAACAACCGGAAAGCTTTGAAGAACAACAATGGCGTCTTCATCCAAAACTCAATCGTCCGATACTACTGTTACGATGAATTTCTCTGTTCAACTTCAACCAGGGAATTTCAAGTTCGTTCCTGGACCTGACCTGAAAGACGAGCAAGCCTAAATTTGGAAATCTCAGGTAATGATTCCTTGCCCTGATTCTCATGTATATTCAGGTCCCTTAACATTTCTAGGTCCACTACCCAGAGAACGAGAAGATAGTAAACAGATTAAAGAGATTTTTCCCACCTATTACCAATTTACCCCTAGGGTTTTCCTGAAGGGACCATACTTCATGAACTTCATGGACACACCAACTAGGGTATTCAGGTCTGCGCCTCATGTTGGGAGCGACATTTACTTGAAATGGCTGAACAAAGTTGAGTCAAAGAAAAAGAATTTCTGGAAATCATATGGTATCTTTGATCTCATTCAACTGTCTAGGCTTGGGCCAAAATACTAACCTAACATGCTGATTGCAGCACTGCACTTTTGGGATCATTCGACAAATAGCCTCCAACTCAAATGTGGAATGTTAACCCCCACACTCCTAGATGTAGCTGCGATTACGGGTCTGAAACCTACTGGCCAGACTTTCGACCCTAACGCCGTTTCGACAGACTTTGATTTCAATTTCCAACGAGCCACTTTCTCGTCTTACATCGAAGACCATTATGACACCAGTAGCGATGAAGTTTCTGATATGGAACACGTCGCGTTCCTGACCCTGTGGCTATCTCTTTTTGTTTTCTGCACCCCGTCGGTGCAAGTGGCGAAGATGTACATTAAACTCGCCATCCAAATACATGAAGGTAAGGATGTTAGCTTAAGCCGACTCATCCTAGGTGCTCTTTATAATAGCCTTGGCAGTGGATCCTTTGACCAGAGGAATGCCAATGAGGATAGAAATTTTTTGTCCATAGCAGGACCTATTTGGCTTGAAATTCCTGGCAGGACTGATTCTGAACTATAAAACAGAGTATAATACGCAGAACAGAGTATCCAGTTCAGAAGCAAAATAACAGACAGAAAGTAAAGAACACAGGTGATTTGTTAACCCAGTTCGGTGACAAACACACCTACGTCTGGAGGCTACCAAGCCAGGAAGGAAATCCACTAAATAGTATCATTTCAAAGACCTATGACAACAGCCCCTGTTTCTCAGTCTTCTCACTTAATCACTACCCGTATAGATTTCAACCTAGGAACTCCTAGACCTGAGACCCCTCTCACTTCCCTCAGTCAATCACTGCCCCAGTGATTATCAGACTCTAAACAAACAAAGATGAAGACACTCTTCAAAACATAATCAGTCACTTTTGCTTAAAAGCTTCAAGTGATTACAACTCAATAAACTAAACCAACTCTAAACAATTAAGTGGTGTACAGAAAAACAAAACACAAAGCTTACAGACTCAAAACCTAAGTATGACTCTATATATCTTCTGTTTTGAATTACTTTCTTCAATAGCAGCGTCCTCTATTTATAGCTTCAACAGTGAAATTCTGGCTGGACAGGTTCTGAACAATACGCAGGGCACAATAAATTGCAAAAACAGAGCACAAGTAAACACAATACAAGAGCAGCAAAATAAAGTGCAGGAAAGTAAAAGGCACATAGGTTTGTTAACCCAGTTCGGAGTAAACACCTCCTACTCTGGGGGATACCAATCCAGGAAGGAATTCCACTATATGAATTAATCCTTATGACTCAAGACACTGACCCCCAGTTCCCAGCCTAAGCAATTAACTTCCTCCTAGTCTTGAATTCTACCCAACTCGTTGAGTATTAGAAAACCTCTAACTTCCTATTCAAGTAACAAACCTGTTACTGAACAACCCTTGAACTACAACCTAGTTCTGAAAATTACCCTATTTTTGAAGAACACCCTTCAATGCAAAAACTTCATTCTTGCTTAAAAGCTTCGAATGAATTACAACTCAATTAATCCTAAACCAACTCAAAACATATGAGTGGTGCACAAATAAAACTAACAGCTTAAAACTCTAAGACTCTTTTCTCTGAATTTCTTCAATTATGCGTATATCTTGAAAGCAGTAGCACTCCTCCTTTTATAACCTTCAGCAATCAGAATTAAACTGATTCAAATCTTCTGAATTGATATGTTTCTAAATTATGCAAGGCTCAATTAGGAAACATATAATTCTGCAATGTATCTCTTCAAAGATTGCTTCAGAAAATATGATCTTCATAAAAACGAGCCAAATCTTTATTAGATCTTCCACAAAACAATCAACATTCTAGAAGCATTAATCCATAATAAAACCTTAACATATCTTGCAAAGATTCGTGTAGAAATAACTAGAAAAAGATCAGCTTCTGATGAAGTCAACCAAGGTCAACGCTGGCATCAGACTCTGAATTCAGCTTCTGAACAGCTACAGTGCTTCTGATGAAGTATTCAGCTTCTGATGGAATTTCCAACTTCTGGACAACTTCAAATCAAAAAACTTGCAACTGAAGATTCGTTCTAACTAAGGAGATGCTTCTAATCAACACATTGGATTTGCCAAAACATGCAGCCAACACCAAAAGACTCAACAATCTCCCCCTTTGGCAAATTTTTGGCTAAAACCAATGTTCACAACTCCAAGTTCTTCAATCTCCCATATCACTAGCTCAGCAATGAAGAACTCCACAACTATATAACATATCAAAGAGATAGGCAACGGACAAAACACTCTCTTAGCTATGTTAAACTTCAGCTTCAGCTTCTGAACTCCTGAAGCACACATATAAGCTACTGATCAACTCCTGATCATCACAAACACTCCCCCTGAAGCTTCAAATACATAAACAAACACTCCAGCTTCACAAACACTCCCCCTGCAACTCAGCTTCTCATACAAACTCCCCCTTACTACTGAACTACAGAGAAAAATGGTATCAGAGCACACTTCTGGAGCTGAGCACAATTGTTCTTCAGGACCACACTTCAGGACCACATCATCACTCAGGTATATAACAATCTTGAACTCCCCCTGAGATACATACTCCCCCTCAATATCATCTTGAGAACTCTTGTTATATTTCTTGCAATTCTGAACAAAACCAGTCACAACCTTCTGAAATCTGAACAAGAGTAAAACTGAACTCAGCACACATCCTGAACACTTAGCACATTCTGATACTGAACAGCTCAACTTCAACTTCAAGTTTTTCTCCCCCTTTTTAGCCATAAAATTCTGACAAATCTCAGACTTCAAATAGGGAATAAAAACTACACAAGTAACACAGATCCTTGAAAACATATCAGACTCAGACTCAGGTTCACACTTAGCATAGGCACATCTGGCAGGTACTCTATCTTCCTCACATCCAGTTTGCATTAATTGCTATAAGTCTTCATGTAAACACACACCTAACTTGCTTCTCAGATTTTCAAACTGTTTAGCATCCAAGGCCTTTGTGAATATGTCAGCAATCTGATCTTCAGTGTCCACATGTTCCAGCTGAATAATCTTGTCCTGCACAAGATTTCTGATAAAGTGGTGTCTGATATCAATGTGTTTAGTTCTGTTGTGCTGTATTGGGTTCTTAGAGATGTTGATAGCACTCAAATTGTCACAAAATAAGGTCATGGTTCCTTGTTCAATGTTGTATTCCTCAAGCATTTGTTTCATCCAAACCAGTTGTGAACAACTACTCCCAGCAGCAATATACTCAGCTTCAGCAGTTGACAATGAAACACAGTTTTGTTTCTTGCTGAACCAAGAAATTAGATTATTTCCCAAAAAGAAACAACCTCCTGAGGTGCTTTTCCTGTCATCAGCACTCCCAGCCCAGTCAGCATCACAATATCCCATCAGTTCTAAACTTGAACTGTGTGAATACATGATTCCATAGTCACTTGTGCTATTCACATACTTCAGGATCCTTTTAACTTGTGTCAGATGACTCATCTTAGGATCAGCTTGATATCTTGCACATACTCCAACAGCATAAGTAATATCAGGTCTGCTTGCAGTTAAATACAATAAGCTCCCTATCATGCTTCTGTACTGACTTTGATCAACTGATACTCCTTGTTCATCTTTGGTTAACTTCAGATGAGTAGCAGCCGGTGTCTTCTTATGAGCAGCAGATTCCATACCAAACTTTTTCACAATGTTTTTAGCATATTTACTCTGAGAAATAAAGATGGTATCTTCCATTTGCTTGACTTGTAATCCAAGAAAGTAAGTAAGTTCACCAACTAAGCTCATTTCAAATTCTGACTGCATTTGCTGAACAAACAATTTGACCATCTTCTGAGACATTCCACCAAATACTATGTCATCAACATAGATCTGAACAATCATCAGACTTCCATGTTCATTCTTCACAAATAATGTCTTATCAGAACCTCCTTTTCTGTAACCTTGAGCCACAAGAAATTGAGTCAATCTTTCATACCATGCTCTTGGTGCTTGCTTGAGTCCATATAAAGCTTTCTTCAATTTGTACACATGATCTGGAAACTGATGATCCACAAAACCCTTAGGCTGTTCAACATATACTTCTTCTTGCAGATATCCATTCAAAAATGCACTCTTCACATCCATCTGAAATAGCTTGAACTTAAGAATGCAGGAAACACCCAACAGTAATCTTATGGACTCTAGTCTGGCCACATGTGCAAAGGTTTCATCAAAATCCAATCCCTCTACTTGAGTATAACCCTGAGCAACCAACCTTGCCTTGTTTTTGACTACAGTACCATTTTCATCTGTTTTATTCTTGTATATCCATTTAGTGCCAATCACATTCAGCCCTTCAGGTCTTGGAACTAGATCCCACACTTTACTCCTTTTGAATTGATTCAACTCATCTTGCATTGCTTCAATCCAAAATTCATCAGTCAGGGCTTCTTTCACATTTTTGGGTTCAAACTTAGACACAAAACAAGAATCAGTAGCAGCTGAGTCTGATCTCCTGGTTCTGACCCCTTGATCCAAACTCCCAATGATAAGCTCCTTAGGATGATCCTTCTGAACTCTAATTGATGGACCTTTATTGGTAGGATCATGATCTGGATGCACTTCTGCTTCTTCAGACTCTGGATGCTTTTCTGCTTCTGAAGTTTGTTCTTTTGAGGCTTCAGACTCTGGAATAACTTCTGATTCATTCTTTTCATTCTCAGCAGTCAGATCATTAATAACCACATTTATACTCTCCATCACAACTTTAGTTCTTGAGTTAAACACCCTATAGGCTCTGCTGTTTACTGAATATCCCAAAAATATACCTTCATCAGACTTGGGATCCAGTTTTCTTCTATTTTCCCTGTCAGCCAAAATGTAACATCTGCTCCCAAACACTTGAAAATATTTCACAGTTGGCTTTCTCCCTTTCCATAATTCATATAAAGTACAGGCTGTTCCCTTCTTCAAAGTAACTCTGTTATGGATATAGCAGGCAGTATTCATGGCTTCAGCCCAAAACATATAAGGCAGCTTCTTTGCATGTAGCATAACCCTTGCACATTCTGCTAATGTCCTATTCTTCCTCTCAACTACACCATTTTGCTGAGGTGTTATAGGTGCAGAGAACTCATGTTTTATGCCTTCAGAAGCACAGAATTCTGAGAAACTCTTGTTTTCAAATTCTTTGCCATGATCACTTCTGATTCTGACAATACCACAATCCTTTTCTCTTTGTAATTGAATGCATAAGTCTTAAAACACTTCAAAAGTATCAGACTTTTCTCTAACAAAGTTAATCCATGTGAATCTTGAGTAGTCATCTACCATTACAAAAGCATACCTTTTTCCTCCAATACTTTCTACTTGCATAGGCCCCATTAAATCCATATGTAAAAGTTCTAGTACTTTAGTAGTTACCTGATGAACTAATCTGGGATGAGACTTTCTTGTTTGTTTCCCAATTTGACAATCACCACAAACATTGTCCTCATTGATCTTCAGATTAGGTACACCTCTGATAGCTTCAGTACTTAGGATTTTTTTCATGCCTTTTAGATGCAAATGTCCCAGTTTCTGGTGCCAGAGCTTGACTTCCTCTTCTGAGCTCATGAGACAAGAAGTCAGGCTTCTTCCTTCTTCAAACACCCATAAATAGCAGTTATCTTTAGATCTGCAGCCCCTCATCTGAACCTTACCTTCTTGATCAGTAACAATACATTCTTGCTTGTTGAAATTAACCTTCAAGTCTTGATCACAAAGTTGGCTAATACTTATCAGATTAGAAGTTAATCCTTCCACCAGTAGCACATCATTAAGTCTGGGCAAACCTTAACTGATCAAATCACCAATACCCAGAATCTGACCTTTTACTCCATCTCCAAATGTCACATAGCTTCTGGAATAAGGTCTTATATTTCTCAGCAGCTTCTTAACACCAGTCATGTGTCTTGAACACCCACTATCAAAGTACCAATCTTCTTTTGAGGTGGCTCTCAATGAAGTATGAGCAATCAGCCCAACATTCTGAACTTTGGGCTTCCACACCTTCTGAACATTGTGTCTGATAACAGCTGGTTCCACTCTTCTATACTGAAAATGTTCAGGATAGCCATAAAGTTTGAATTCAGAATGGTTTGATATGCCCTTTCTTTCCACAATCATAACAGATCCAGGTATGATTCCTCCTTCTTCTGTTGGACTTCTGGGGTTGCTTATGAGCATGCTTATGAGCTTGTATCTGGGCTTGCTTCTGACCTTGCATCTGAGGTCTCATCTGAGATGTCCCAATCACAAGACTATCGGTTTTAGTGGCAGGAACATACTTTTTAACAAGAATCTTCTGTTTGGGGTTCTGAGTCTGATCAACAAAACCTAAACCAGTTTTTCCTTGTTGCTGAGCACCTAAAATTTCCTCCAACACATCAGTAGCAGTATTCATCATTCTAACCTGCTTTTTCATATGCTCAAGTTGGGAATTTAGCTGGTTCACTTCTTCTTTTAATTCTGAATTCTGCACTAGAAGTTCTCCTTTTTCAGCCTCCAGTTGAAAAATAGTCTCCTTCTGATCCAGAACTTGTTTGCAAACCTCAGCACTTCTGGTATAAAGCTTCCTGTAGTTGTCAGCTAGTTCATCATATGAGGTTTTAGCAGCTTCAGACACAGATGAAGCTTCAGACTCTGAGTCAGACTCTGAAAAAGTCTCAGACTCTAAAACAGCTTCCTTCTTCAAGATAGCTCCTGACCTTACTACCAGACCAGTATCACACATACCAGATTCACTTACAGCATCTTCTTCAGAATCATCATCAGACCATGCAACAGCTAGGCTCTTCTTCTGCTTCTTGAGAAAAGTGGGACATTCAGACTTGATATGCCCATAGCCCTCACACTCAAAACACTGCACACCTTTGGCTTGGTTACTTTTCTCCTCAAACTTGGTCCTTTTCACATCAGTTTGTTGCTTCTTGTTGTTGAATATGAAGTTCTGACCTTTGGCTTTGGCTTTTCTGTCAACATTCTTCAGAATCTTGTTGAATTGTTTTCCCAGCAACACTAGAGCTTCTGATAAGTCATCCTCATCAGACTCTTGTTGATCATCAGCTTTAGAATTCACAGTAAAAGCTACACCTTTTCCTTTCTTCTCAGGCTGTTTACAAAATGCAGTCTCAAAATTAAGCAAAGACCCAACCAGCTCCTCAACCTTCATGGTGGTGATGTCATGAGCTTCTTCTATGGCTGTAACCTTCATGTCAAATCTTCTGGGAAGGGACCTGAGGATTTTTCTTACTATCTTCTCATCAGTCATCTTTTCACTAAGAGAATCAAAAGAATTTGCCATGTCCAGCACATTCATGTAGAAATCTTGTATGCATTCATCCTCCTTCATCTTCAGGTTCTCAAACTTGGTGGTCATCAACTGTAATCTGGACATCTTCACCTTAGAAGTTCCTTCATGAGTTGTCTTTAAAATTTCCCAGGCCTCCTTTGCAACTGTACACTGCTTGATGAGTCTGAACATATTCTGATCAACACCATTGAAAATAGCATTCAAAGCTTTTGAATTTCCCAGTGACAGATCATCTTCAGCTTTGGTCCATTCCTCTTCAGGCTTCAAAACCTCAGTCTTGTTCCCATCTTTGTCCAAAACTACTGGATGATCCCAGCCTTTAATCACAGCTTTCCAAGTCCTGCTGTCAATAGACTTTAGAAAAGCACACATCCTTGACTTCCAATACTCATAGTTTGTGCCATCTAGTAGGGGTGGTCTATTGACATAGCCTCCTTCTCTATCCATGCTTGCCAGAAATTATCTCCTCTGGATCTCACCCAAAATACAGGCAGGGTGCCTGCTCTAATGCCAATTGAAATTCTGGCTGGACAGGTTCTGAACAATACGCAGGGCACAATAAATTGCAAAAACAGAGCACAAGTAAACACAATACAAGAGCAGCAAAATAAAGTGCAGGAAAGTAAAAGGCACAGAGGTTTGTTAACCCAGTTCGGAGTAAACACCTCCTACTCTGGGGGATACCAATCCAGGAAAGAATTCCACTATATGAATTAATCCTTATGACTCAAGACACTGACCCCCAGTTCCCAGCCTAAGCAATTAACTTCCTCCTAGTCTTGAATTCTACCCAACTCGTTGAGTATTAGAAAACCTCTAACTTCCTATTCAAGTAACAAACCTGTTACTGAACAACCCTTGAACTACAACCTAGTTCTGAAAATTACCCTGTTTTTGAAGAACACCCTTCAATGCAAAAACTTCATTCTTGCTTAAAAGCTTCGAATGAATTACAACTCAATTAATCCTAAACCAACTCAAAACATATGAGTGGTGCACAAATAAAACTAACAGCTTAAAACTCTAAGCCTCTTTTCTCTGAATTTCTTCAATTATTCGTATATCTTGAATGCAGTAGCACTCCTCCTTTTATAACCTTCAGCAATCAGAATTAAACTGATTCAAATCTTCTGAATTGATATGTTTCTAAATTATGCAAGGCTCAATTAGGAAACATATAATTCTGCAATGTATCTCTTCAAAGATTGCTTTAGAAAATATGATCTTCATAAAAACGAGCCAAATCTTTATTAGATCTTCCACAAAACAATCAACATTCTAGAAGCATTAATCCATAATAAAACCTTAACATATCTTGCAAAGATTCGTGTAGAAATAACTAGAAAAAGATCAGCTTCTGATGAAGTCAACCAAGGTCAACGCTGGCATCAGACTCTGAATTCAGCTTCTGAACAGCTACAGTGCTTCTGATGAAGTATTCAGCTTCTGATGGAATTTCCAACTTCTGGACAACTTCAAATCAAAAATCTTGCAACTGAAGATTTGTTCTAACTAAGGAGATGCTTCTAATCAACACATTGGATTTGCCAAAACATGCAGCCAACACCAAAAGACTCAACAAGCAGCAACATAATTCTTGAATCAAATCCTTCAAAGATATATTTCCAGAATTGTTTTAGAAGCAAATAGAAGCAATTATATTTCAGAAATATATTTTCCAAAGATTACTTTGAAAATATATTCATAAATAAAAGAATCCAATCTTCAATAAAAATCTTCACGCAAAAAATAATCTTCCTTCTAGAAACAAAGCTTGGAGAATTCTTCAATTAAATCTTCACATAAAAGATAATGTTCTGAAAATACACAGCTCCAAGGCACTCAAAATAGAACGCAGAAAACCAGCTTCTGAAGTCTGCATCTGAAGTTCTGCGTCTGAACATTTCAGCTTCTGAAGGTTGCTTCTGAAGGTCAGCTTCTGAAGTACTGCTCAGCGTCTGAACATCAGCTTCTGAAGGTTCAGCTTCTGAAGTACTGTTCAGCTTCTGAAGTACCCAGCTTCTGAAGACGCACAGCTTCTTGTATATTTGATTTTAGCAAACATGAAGCCAACAACCAAATATCCAACAATCTCCCCCTTTGGTAAATTTTTGGGTAAAATCAAATTGAGATACAAGGCAAATTCTGAACACATCAAGAGGAACACAAACGTAGTAACACAATAGCAACAGAGTCAGCAGCGGATAAAACACTACGTTTCACACATATACTCCCCCTGAACTCATCAGCTTCTGAAACACACACTACTCCCCCTGAAACTCATCTTCTGACAGGAAACTCATACTCTCCCTGAAACAGATCATTCAGCAGCAGCTTTTGAAAACATACACTCCCCCTGAAACAGAGACTCCTGAAACAGATCAACAACAGCTTCTGACACACTTATTTCTCCCCCTTTTTAGCCAAACAATTTTGACAAAACAACCAGGAATCACCAGGAGCAGAAAAAAATAAGAAACAGCAGATACAGACCAGATGCACTCAAACAGAGTAAAAACAAAGGGTATAAACATCCAATACAGACCAACATACCACAAAACCACACACAGTAGTAACATCAGTGACACTTCTCAGACCAGCAGAATCACACAACAAAACCCATCACAACACCATCATCAAGGAACATTATCAGGATCAGAAACACACACAATGAAATCCAGGACATCAGTCAAAAAATTGACAGTCTTCAGACTCAGCAACAGATACTGCTTAGTCTTCATTAGACACAGTGATTCTGCAAAGTCTTCAAAAAAGACAAAAGCCCATTTGACCCCTTAAATCTTCAAATTTCTTGGCATTTAAGGCTTTTGTAACTATATCAGCACCATCTTCATCACCCTCAGCATACTGAACATAGGGCATGATGTTTTGAACATCTTGCTAAACATGATCCTCAGACTTACTAGGATCCACTTACTTTTTTATTAGTGCCTTCTTCTTTGGGACATGGATCACTACCTTGCTCCAGACTTTAGATGGTCCAGCAACATAACTCTTCCTTGCAACAGGAGTGGGCCTATTGTCAGCAGCAACAGCCTTTCCTTTCCTATTTTTCAGACTCTGGGCAACACTTGCACATTTTGGTCTCCATTCCTTCTTGACCTTGATTTTGTTTACAACTGGTTCCACTTTTCTTTATTGAACAAAAGTATGGCTGACCTTTGATTGAACATGAAGTTTTCTTTGTTGAAAGTGCTTGGGGTATCCATGCATCTTGTAACAGAATGGTTTTATGTGCCCCTTTTTACCACAGTGATGACATACCCAAGGATGAGAAGCCCTTCTGTTCTTAGATCCCTGAGGTTTGTTCTGATGTTCCATCTTAGGTTTGCCCATCATTGGATCAAATGTTTCAACAACTGCACTGATCTTTTTAGTTGGATTTTGCTGTTTGTTCAAGGTCCTATAATCAAACCCTATACCACTTGGTTTCCCTTGGTTCTGACTCTCCAATATTTTTTCTAACATATCAGAACCAGTGTTCAACATTCTGACTTGTTTCTTCACATGTTCAAGTTGAGAGTTCAGTTGGGTTACCTCATCTTTGAGATCAGAGATATGCCGTAAGTGCTCACTTCTTTCAGCATGCAGTTGACTGATAGTTCTTTTCTGTTCTTCCAGCTGCTTGCAAACTTCTTCATAAGTAAATTCTCCTTCTGAGTCCATTATGCCAGAAAATAACTTCCTTGGAGCTCACCCAAATACAGGCAGGGTGCCTGCTCTGATGCCAATTGAAATTCCTGGCAGGACTGATTCTGAACTATAAAACAGAGTATAATACGTAGAACAGAGTATACAGTTCAAAAGAAAAATAACAGACAAAAAGTAAAAAACACAGGTGATTTGTTAACCCAGTTCGGTGACAAACACACCTACGTCTGGAGGCTACCAAGCCAGGAAGGAAATCCACTAAATAGTATCAATTCAAAGACCTATGACAACAGCCCCTGTTTCTCAGTCTTCTCACTTAATCACTACCCGTATAGATTTCAACCTAGGAATTCCTAGACCTGAGACCCCTCTCACTTCCCTCAGTCAATTACTGCCCCAGTGATTATCAGACTCTAAACAAACAAAGATGAAGACGCTTCAAAACATAATCAGTCACTTTTGCTTAAAAGCTTCAAGTGATTACAACTCAATAAACTAAACCAACTCTAAACAATTGAGTGGTGTACAGAAAAACAAAACACAAAGCTTACAGACTCAAAACCTAAGTATGACTTTATATATCTTCTGTTTTGAATTACTTTCTTCAATAGCAGCGTCTTCTATTTATAGCTTCAGCAGCAACATAATTCTTGAACCAAATCCTTCAAAGATATATTTCCAGAATTCTTTTAGAAGCAAATAGAAGCAATTATATTTCAGAAATATATTTACCAAAGATTACTTTGAAAATATATTCATAAATAAAAGAATCCGATCTTCAATAAAAATCTTCACGCAAAAAATAATCTTCCTTCTAGAAACAAAGCTTGGAGAATTCTTCAATTAAATCTTCACATAAAAGATAATGTTCTGAAAATACACAGCTCCAAGGCACACAAAATAGAACGCAGATAACCAGCTTCTGAAGTTACTTCTGAAGACTGCGTCTGAAGTTTTGCGTCTGAACATTTCAGCTTCTGAAGGTTGCTTCTGAAGGTCAGCTTCTGAAGTACTGTTCAGCGTCTGAACATCAGCTTCTGAAGGTTCAGCTTCTGAAGTGTTGTTCACCTTCTGAAGCCTAGCTTCTGAAGTACTGTTCAGCTTCTGAAGTACCCATCTTCTGAAGACGCACAACTTCTTGTATATTTGATTTTAGCAAACATGAAGCCAACAACCAAATATCCAACATGGCTTTTCCAACTGTGGCTATTAGCCACATTCGAGACAAGATTCCAGCTCTTTATTCCAGAAGAACACAAGGGTATAGTAGAACAAAGAAGGATTGAAGGTACCCGCCTCGCCGCATTGAAGCTCAGAGAAATAGGCCAAACCAATGAAGCCTTGTTTTCGACTGCGTTCAGTGTATTCCTAAATTGTGACACCTTTGTACCTTCGATGGCTCCGTTCGTAAAGAGAAATCATGGGCCAGAGTGGTTTACTAAAGAGTTTCCACAGCCTTCATCTGACCATACAGGAGAACACTTCGAGATCTGGAAAGCTTATTTGACACCCAAACTGCTTTCATTTAGAATTTCGACTGGTAAAGGGAAAGAACTTTTCGGAGTAAGTGGTTACCAACCGAACCTGGTAGCCAGACAATTCGACCTTTGCCAGCTTCGACCTAGATCCTTATTATCTAGCAAGAAATATCTGCGACATCCCAAGACTGATGGAGAATGGAGAGAGCGTCTTGCCAAATTTGATCAAACTGCCCCCAGCTTCGAGCCTACAGCTTTCAAAACATCTTTCTTATGTACTCAAGAATTTTTTACTTGGTGGAGAGAGTATTATAAAACAAAAAGTGCTGATATTGATGAAAACTTTTTACTTGAGCAGCTGATATCCGCTTTTCCTTCTGTGCAGAATTAAAAAGCAAAGACCAAAGGTACGTATATTCGAGAAATTCAAGCATTTCAAAAATATCTCGAAACTGTGTATGATCCGAAGAATCTTAGTCGGACCGTTGCTGAGGCAGCAAAAACTTTAAAAGAAAAGATAAGTGAAAAACTTTACATGGTGAAAGCACCTCCTCATGTAAAGGATAAGTACACTTACGCTTTGCATATCAAAACACGATTTCTGGCTTTGCCAAGTAGCAAATTTGCTTTGGCGTTTTGACCACCTCTTCCTCATTGGTTCTTTTGTGGTTCGAGATTAGCCTTCAAAAACCTTTTAGCTAAAAAACCTGATAGAGTAACTCCGACTAAGTATAACATACATAATTTTGGAGGTCACTTACACCTTGATATTCGACATGTTCGAATTATGTCTGCTGGAACAAAATGTATGAACAACTCTCTTTTGGATAGGGGGAGATTGTTGAAACAAAATGTATGAACAAACTCTCTTTAAGGTTTTGATGATAACAAAGTGTTAAAAAGAAAATTGGTATTGCTAATGCTTTGTTCTAAGTTGTGCAGAACCATGTTCTTAATGTTTGATAATTAATATTGGTTTTGGAAGAACAAGCTAAGAGCAAGAAGGAAAGCTTAGAAGCTTTGTTGCAAGTCTGAAGCAAAACTGGGTCAGAAGCAGCTTCTGAAGGCAGAGTCTGAAGGGTGCGTCTGAAGGTAGAGTCTGAAGGGTGCTTCTGAAGGCTGAGTCTGAAGGTCAACATTGGTCAACGTCTGAAGGTTGAGTCTGAAGGTCAACAAAAGTCAACGTCTGAAGGGAGCGTCTGATGAACAATGCTTTTGAAGTGAGCGTCTGATGAACAGTGCTTCTGAAGTGTGCGTCTGAAGTGAGCTTCTGAAGTACTGTTCCTGAAGAAGCTTCTGAAGTCTGAGTTCTTTAAGGAAAAGCATCTGTCACAGTCAGCATTTAATGCCTGCAATTTCAGAACAGCTAATTGGAATTGTTGCATACTTTTCAGAAACATTCTCCAGCTTTTAAGGGAAAGTTTCAAACTTTGTATGCTCTGTTTTACGCACACAAACTCAGCTGACCTAGCTTCCAAATTGCAACGGCTCTTTGATAATTTAATGGGCAATCTCAACAGCTCTTTTATTATCTATAAAAGGGTGAAGCTTTGAAGAAGAATTGCCAAGACTCTGTACAGAAAAACAACCTGCAACCTGAACTGCAAACTTGCTCTGTTTTACCTTTTCTGTCACAAAACTCTTAGGAATTCTTACAATTTGTTTATCTTAGAATTTCTTAAGTGTTAGAGTCTTAATTGAGTTGTATTAAGTGAACACCTCTGATATTTGATCAAGTGTTCAACTCAAACTTCTTTCTTTGTAAACCAGTTTGAAACAAAGTCTTAGCCTGCGTGCTTAGCATCCTGAAGTCTCATCACTTAGTGTTCTGAGCAGGGAAGTCTCATTACTTTGTGTTCTGAGCATTGGAAGTCTCTTGACTGTGTGTCTTGAGCAGGGAAGTCTCATTACTTTGTGTTCTGAGCATTGGAAGTCTCTTGACTGTGTGTCTTGAACAGGAAAGTCTCATTACTTTGTGTTCTGAGCATTAGAAGTCTCTTACTAGGTGTTTGAGCATTGAAGTCTCATTACTTTGTGTTCTGAGCAATTGTAATCAGTATGATTATAGTTCAAATCTCTTGTTAGTAACAAGGGGACTAGACTACTTCCAACTTGTGGAAGGAACTAGTATAAAAATATCTTGTGTCTCTCTTTCCCTCTCTCTTTACATTTGAATTCGCTGCATGAACTCTTTGATAAAAGTTCAGAACCTGATTATGAACTTAACATAATTTTTGAGAAAGGAAAAACTGCCCACACACAATTCAACCCCCCCTTCTTGTGTGTTTTTCTCACCCTCAATTGGTATCAGAGCTCTGGTTCTGATATTCAATCACTTAACAGTGAGTCAATATTGATCCTGAGAAAAACATGGCATCTGGTAATTATGGTGAATCTACATCCAGAAGTGGTGGTGGTGGCTATGGTACAGAAAACAAGAAATCTCACTCACACAATAAACCCCCTATGTTTAGTGGTGATGCTGAGAAATTCTCATGGTGGAAAAGCAAAATGTACAGCCACATTATTGGTATTGATGATTCCTTATGGGATATAATTGAAGATGGAATCTCAATTCCAGTTGATGAAGAAGGAGTGGCAATCAACATAAGAGGTCTGACTGATGCTGAGAGGAAGATCTATAGGAAGCATCACAATGTTAGAGGAGTCATTGTGGATTCTTTACCCCACAATGAGTATCTCAAACTGAGTGATATATCAACAGCAAAAGCAATCTTCACCTCTCTATGCTCCAACTATGAAGGAAATAAAAAGGTCAGAGAAGCTAAGGCAAACCTTCTAGTTCAGCAGTATGAGCTGTTCAAAATGCAGGAGGATGAAAATATTGAGGCTATGTTCTCATGATTTCAGACTCTAGTTTCTGGACTTCAGATTCTGAAGAAAAGCTACACTACTACTGATCATGTGAACAAGATCCTCAGAAGCCTGACATCTCAATGGAGACCTAAGGTAACTGCTATTGAGGAAGCTAAAGATTTAAATACTCTAAGTATTGAAGATCTTATAAGCTCTCTCAAGGTGCATGAACTGGGACTCATTGAAGATAAATCTGTTAGACATTTTGAGTCTGTAGCACTTAAATCCAAAGGGGAGCTTTCAAATGCTCTAAAAGCTTCAGAATCTGATGAAGAATTTTCTGAGGAAAGTTCTGAAGAGGATTCAGAAGCTGAGGAGCTAGAAATGCTTTCCAAAAGAGTTAAGTTCTTGCTGCAAAGACAAAGAAAATCTTCTAACAAGAGCAGCAACTTCAAGGGATCTAGTTCCAAGAAGGATGAACAAAAGGGCTGCTCTAACTTCAAGAGAACTGGTCATAACAAATCTGAATGTCCTGAGTTTCAGAAGTACAAATACAGAAAGAACAGTTCAAGATCAGGCAAAGACAGATTCAGAAAAAGTCTTATGGCTACTTGGATTAATCTTGACCAAGAATCAGATTCTGAAGATGAAAATGAAGATGAAGAAGTTAACCTGGGTTTAGTAGCATTAGTATCATCTGATGAGGAATCTGGATCAGAATCTGACAAGGAAAATGAAGCAGAATCCAATTTGAATCTGATTGGAAATGTATCTTCTGATGAAGAATCAGGTTCAGACTCTGACAATGAGGTATATTCTGAACTCTCTCATTCTTATCTTGTTGAAACAATTAAAGATCTTATGAAACACTTCAGAAGCAAGTTAGATCAATTTAAATCTTTGAAAAAGAAAAACAACTTGCTGGCTGATGAGAATCTTAAACTTCAAAATCATATCATTGAGATTGATGAAGAAGTTAAGGAACTCAGAGAAATGGTTCATAAGAAACATGATAAAATCCCAAGTGAACATGAAATTGCTCTTCTTGATTTTATCATAACTGGAATCAACAGAAGCAAGATTGCTTCTATGATTTATAATATCAGCAGAAACAAAGGAGAAGGAATTGGTTTCAAAAATGATTCATTTAATTTTTCAAATGAAATAAACCTTCTATCTTGCTCTGATGATAGTATAAAAGGCACTAAGGTATTGTTTGTACCTGCATCTGATAATTCTGAGAATCAGAATTTAGCAGAAACTGAAACTGCTGAGTCTGAAGTTCTGAACTGCTCAGAATCTGAAACTTCTGACCCTAAGGGAAAGATGAAGGCAGAAGTTAAAGCTTAGCCAAAGTCTAAACCAAAAGGTTCTAAGTCTAAGACTATGAGAAAATCAGACTCTAAACCTGAGAAGGTTCAAAGTCTGAAGAGTTCAGAACCTGAGACAAGTAAGTCTCAGAATCTGGGAAATTCAGATTTAATTTTTCAAAAGGCAGTGTTTAATAAACCAGTTTATTCAAAACCTTTTCAAAACCAGAATGTCAGGCAAAGCAAACAAAAGAAAGCGAACATGTCATCTATTTCTGGTTATATTAAGAAAGGTCAGAAAGTATGCCTTGTGTCTGAAGCTAGCAAAACTGCAGTTCTTAACAACTCAGAACCTTCTACTTCTGAATCCAAGATTCTGAACAAATCAGAATCAAAGACTCTTAAGTCTAAAGTTCTGAAGAAATCAGAACCCAAGTGTTCAATGGTTCAAACTCTGAACAACTCAGAACCAAAGACCTTCAAGTCTCAGGTTCTGAAGAAATCTGAGTCAAGACCGTTGAAAACTCAGGTTCTGAAGAACTCAGTTTCTAAAACCAAGACTTATTCAAGATTAAAGGATTCACATCCAAAGTATCTGAACAAGTCTGAGTTCTGTAACTCCAGACATAAGTTGCCAAAGGCTAAACCTTTCAGGACTAACCCTAGAGGACCCATATGGGTACCCAAGTCAGAAATCATTTGTGTTTCAGATATGATCAAATGCCAAAGAAAAGGTGAAGTCCTGGTGCCTGAACAATGGCTGCTGGTATTACATGGAAGGAAACAAGTCTATGTTCCAAACCCTGATCATGAAAGAGGGAGGAACTGTGGAATCTGGAGGAAACCACAAAGACTTGATCACTGGTACTGAGATTCAGCTCTCAGAGGACACTTCAGAACCTGAACCAGAACATGAGTCTGAAGAATGTCCAAAGCTGAAAAGCCTCTCAGAATCTGACACTTCTCCTAAAAGCCAATCAAGAACATTGCTGGAACAAAAATGGGTGTTCAGCAACAAACTAAATAAGGAAAGGTAAATCAGAAGCTCTACTGAGGTATGTGTTTGTTCTCAGTTATTCTTAATAGATTCTACATAAGTTGGAAATGTATCAGATTCATTAAATCAGCATAACGTTCTTTGTGATAATACTGCTGTAATCTGGTTGTCAAAAATTCCAATTAACATTCAAGAACCAAGCATTTTTGAACTTAAACTTCATTTTATAAGAGATTATGTTCAGAAGGGTGTTTTGGATATCCAGTTCATTGATACTGATCATCAATGGGCTGACATATTCACAAAACCCCTAACATAAGAAAGATTTAACTTTATTAAAAAGAATCTGAACATGCACTTTATCTCTTGAAAAATATGCTTGAATCTGAATGAAAACTAAGATTCTGAGTTCATCAGAAGCTAAGACTTATCAGACACTCATTTTTGAGAATCTGAAGAAAGTTAAGCCCTGAAAAACTTCAGAGTCTGAAGGTTCAGAACCTGGATTTTCTGACTTCTGAATCTGATAGTTATCTAATTTTTGGTCAGAATCTGATAAGTATAACCCAGGGCAATGATGATTTAAAGCTTTGAAAGTTATACTTTGTCCCTCCCAAAGTCATCAATATGAAAATGTGTTTTTCTGTTTTCAATTCTGAAATGTTTAACAAACACAGACACATTCTTTTTAATGCCCAAATTAGTTTGAGACATGTTCAGTCTTTCAGAACTTATTTAAAAAATTGGTATCAGTTATATCTGAAAGAATTCAGCAGCACTGAACCAAATGCTATACTTTTTCAGTTTTTTGAAATGAGTTCAGTAGTGCTAAAACCCTCAGTTGGTATATGATCTGAACAATTTTGTCTAAAATAGTTCAGTGATACTGAACAACTGTGTCTGAACCAAGAATGCTCTGATCAGAATGCTCCAAACTTTTATGCTTCTGAACATCATTCTATTTTTTTTAAATGCATTGTCTTATACTCATGTATGATCAAGTCTGCTCTGATGTTCATCTTTGCTGCTTGATTACCCATATGATTGCATGATTATCTCACATGTTTTCAAACTCTCTTAAAATACTGGAAAGTTTTCTTTTGTGAAATTTTCTTTTTGTTGATGACAAAAGGGGGAGAAAAAGGAAACAAGTATTAAGGCTCCTGAGCTCAGAATATATAAGTTAATTCTGTCAGTTAATTAACTTATGAGAGGGAGTAAAGGGTATTGCTCCTGAGCTCTGAACATAAGTTAAGTTCTGATTAAAATTAACTTATGAGAACTGCTTTTAATCTCTGTTAAGGGGGAGTAAAAATTTTTGTGAAGATATACATTACTCTTAGTGAGTTGAAATGGATTTAAATAACTTGGATAAGACTCATGGAGCTTACAAAACTCATCCTGTGGATTATCAGACTTAGGGGGAGAGCTTACAAACCTCAGAACCTGAAGTCAGCAAGTTATTTACAATTCTTAGTGATAATTTCATCTTATTGTTTTAAGTTAAATTTAATTAACTTGGATAAGAATCAAGGGGAGCTTGCAAACCTAACCTTGAGGATTATCAGACCTAGGGGGAGCTTGCAAACCTCTCCTGAAGTTAGCCTGTTAATTAAACTTAACAACAATTCTGAGATTTTCACCTGTTTGTTCTTAAACTGAATTTAATTAACCTGGATCAGACTCAGGGGGAGCTTACAAACCTCATACCCTGCAGTCAACTTGTTAATTAAATTAACAACAATTTTCTGATTAATACTTATGTTTGTCATCATCAAAAAGGGGGAGATTGTTGGAACAAAATGTATGAACAACTCTCTTTTGGATAGGGGGAGATTGTTGAAACAAAATGTATGAACAAACTCTCTTTAAGGTTTTGATGATAACAAAGTGTTAAAAAGAAAATTGGTACTGCTAATGCTTTGTTCTAAGTTGTGTAGAACCATGTTCTTAATGTTTGATAATAAATATTGGTTTTGGAAGAACAAGCTAAGAGCAAGACGGAAAGCTTAGAAGCTTTGTTGCAAGTCTGAAGCAAAACTGGGTCAGAAGCAGCTTCTGAAGGCAGAGTCTGAAGGGTGCGTCTGAAGGGTGCGTCTGAAGGCTGAGTTTGAAGGAAGCTTCTGAAGGCTGAGTCTGAAGGTCAACGTTGGTCAACGTCTGAAGGCTGAGTCTGAAGGTCAACAAAAGTCAACGTCTGAAGGCTGAGTCTGAAGGTCAACAAAAGTCAACGTCTGAAGGGAGCATCTGATGAACAGTGCTTCTGAAGTGAGCGTCTGATGAACAGTGTTTCTGAAGTGAGCGTCTGATGAACAGTGCTTCTGAAGTGTGCGTCTGAAGTGAGCTTCTGAAGTACTGTTCCTGAAGAAGCTTCTGAAGTCTGAGTTCTTTAAGGAAAAGCATCTGTCACATTCAGCATTTAATGCCTGCAATGTCAAAACAGCTAATTGGAATTGTTGCCTCCTTCTCAGAAACATTCTCCAGCTTTTAAGGGAAAGTTTCAAACTTTGTGTGCTCTGTTTTACGCACACAAACTCAGCTGACCTAACTTCCAAATTGCAACGGCTCTTTGCTAATTTAATGGGCAATCTCAACAGCTCTTTTATTATCTATAAAAGTGTGAAGCTTTGAAGAAGAATTGCCAAGACTCTGTACAGAAAAACAACCTGTAACCTGAACTGCAAACTTGCTCTGTTTTACCTTTTCTGTCACAAAACTCTTAGGAATTCTTACAATTTGTTTATCTTAGAATTTCTTAAGTGTTAGAGTCTTAATTGAGTTGTATTAAGTGAACACCTCTGATATTTGATCAAGTGTTCAACTCAAACTTCTTTCTTTGTAAACCAGTTTGAAACAAAGTCTTAGCATGCGTGCTTAGCATCCTGAAGTCTCATTACTTAGTGTTATGAGCAATTAAAAGTCTCATTACTTAGTGTTTTGAGCAGGGAAGTCTCATTACTTTGTGTTCTGAGCATTGGAAGTCTCTTGACTGTGTGTCTTGAGCAGGGAAGTCTCATTACTTTGTGTTCTGAGCATTGGAAGTCTCTTGACTGTGTGTCTTGAGCAGGAAAGTCTCATTACTTTGTGTTCTGAGCATTAGAAGTCTCTTACTAGGTGTTTGAGCATTGAAGTCTCATTACTTTGTGTTCTGAGCAATTGTAATCAGTATGATTATAATTCAAATCTCTTGTTAGTAACAAGGGGACTAGACTACTTCCAACTTGTGGAAGGAACTAGTATAAAAATATCTTGTGTCTCTCTTTCCCTCTCTCTTTACATTTGAATTCGCTGCATAAACTCTTTGATAAAAGTTCAGAACCTGATTCTGAACTTAACATAATTTTTGAGAAAGGAAAAACTGCCCACACACAATTCAACCCCCCCTTCTTGTGTGTTTTTCTCACCTTCAATGTCAACAATTAAAACAGGTGATAACCTTCATAACTCACGTAACGCATGGTTTCAACTGCTTTCAAACCTAATGAATTTATACGTTTTATAACTGTGTCTCTCGCCTCTAAACCCGCGCCAGATGATGAGCCCGACAAGGAGGAAATCAAGAAAAAGGCAAGACCTTCCTGGTCGAAAGCTGTTGAGGTAATTCCTTATCATCTTCCAATGACAATGTGTATCGGTCTTGACCGTTTCTTTAACGAAATTAATTTTCCAGAAACGGAAACGTACCAGCAGTTCTTGCACTACGACCCCTTCTAAGAAAACCCGGAAACTCATCAACGTATCTAGCGATGACTCAGAGGTAAGTATCAATCTCCACTCTCAAATTTATTCTTTAAGAACCATCTTCATCTTCACATAAACTCGTATACTTTCCAGGATAATGGTTCTTCCCCACATGTTGACGCTGCTGAAGTTCTGTCGACTCTGGCAGGGAGAAAACGAACCAAACAACTAGAGCCAGATTCGAATGTTGAGCCTCTTAAGAAGAAGGTTCCTACAACAAAAAGGATCCTGAGTGAAAGTTCTGGTGTCGGGAAAGCTAATGCTGAGGTATTCGTCGAAATCTTGAACTTCCCTGAATGCCTTATTGATTGATTTCTTCCAATGTCAAATGACAGCCTGAGTAATGATGATAATTGACTTTTTAGGTACTTGAAGCTGGTAACGTCGAGATTGGGGGACAGACAACACCTACATCATCTTATAAATGTCCTATTCCCAAAAATAATTGAAGAGACGAACGAGGATGAAGCCACAGACCGAAATAGTGGCGGTAAAGCGTCCGACGACTGGATTGAAGATGTACTAGTCACTACTCCTCCCGAACCCAAACAAAATGAGGCTGGGACTAAACAACATGACAGCCTGCCGAAAGAACAACTTCTCGCTCCCACTTCAGATGTTCTAACTACCTCTCATGCCGGCGAAGAAACCGTCATCACCTAGCCTCTTTTGAATCTAAATCCAGTCGAGAGGGCTGAAACAGATGAGGGTGACACTTCTAGTGACAACGTGAGCAGTGAGGGTCTTGAAGACGAGGAAACTGAAAGCGGTGAAGATAAACCACAGAGCTCTGAGAGTATGGACGAATCTCCACCAAAGAAAATGGCTGCCCCCAGTTCTGCTCTGAGCCAAGGTGACCTAGCAAGCCTTGAGGAAAGTGATCCCCTTGAAGCTTTTGAACTTATGTTAAGCAGTGAAAGCGTTTAGAATACTTCGACTTCATCTGTCGGAGTAAGTTTCGAAGCGTCTGAGGAGGATTTGACTCAAGAGCTTCGGGCGAAAGTCGTAGGGGTAGACCTTTTCCAAGCCATCATAATGAATTTGAGCCTTACTTTTGAACTCGAAAGCCTGACGCACAAGTTGCTCAAAATGACTCGCAACCAAACTTTGCTAGCCTTCCTGGTTGACTTCGAGCCTCTTCTGGATCGTATAGCCACAGAACTCCGACATGAAGCCGAAAACAATGCTTTGTTAGTAACAAACCGTCGTCAGCATTCAGAGTATTTGAAGTTAGTCGAAACATCTAAAGCTAAAATTGCTTCTTTGAAGCTTGAGAGTGTCAATGCTTCGGCTGAGGCAAAAACTTGCAAGTCAAACATTGCCTCTTATAAAGAGCAAATGACGGTCTTGGTGTCGAAGATTAAGGAGGAAGAAGAAAGGTTAGCCGGAATCCAGAAGGTGTTAGTTCCTTCAGAAGCCGAACTTCGTCAAGAGGCCAAACTAACTATCGAACATTTCAAAAGGGCCAAGTCGAGAAACAACGAGATAAACAAACTAATCGACAATGGCTTTCGGAACAAACTGTGTCGGATCTCGCCAGAACGGCTCTAGAGAGACTGACTAGTAGTCTTACCTTTTAAGATTTGTAATATATGTACTAATATTACTTTTTTCTTCTTCAAGACTACATTTTCATTGTACTGGCAATGTATGCCATGATTATGCACTTACAGTTGTTTTTTATTCACACTTAATTTTCACTTCTTGCAGCACTGGCCTGTATTTTTTCAAATATTTACCATTTACTCGCAAGATTCGATTATCTGCACCGATCTCCTCTATTTCGTACGCACCATTCGAGTAAACCTGAGTGATTTCGAATGGACCTTCCCAATTTGGCGACCATTTGCCTAGAACTCTGTCTTTTCTATCCATAGGTAGAATCACTTTCCAGACCAAATCTCCTGAAACGAAAGATTTAGACTTTACTTTCTTGTTGTAGGCTTTGGCCACTCTCTCTTTCTGCCTCATGAGGACATCTAATGCACATATCCTTTCTTCATGTAAATCAACCAGTTCATCCAACATCATGTCCCAATAATGGTTTGTTGGGAGGTCGCACTGCCTTTGGACTCTAGTCGATTGTAAAAAAACTTCGGCGGGTAGGACCGCGTCATGGCCAAATGTAAGTCTAAAAGGGGTAGTGTTAGTCGATTCTTTTGGCGAGTTTCGACAAGCCCACAAAGCTTGATTCAAAGTGTTATGCCAATTTATTGGTTTACTACCCACATGTTTCTTTATCAAATTAATGATTACTTTATTTGCGACTTCGACCTGACCATTTGCCTGCGCATAATACGGCGTCGAAGTCAACAACTTAAATCCGACTTCGGAAGCAAATTCTGCCAGTTTTCGTCCTGTGAAAACCAACCCTTGGTCTGTGGTGATAGTCTCTGGGATCCCAAACCTGCATAGAATATGGTCCTGAATAAACTTGATCACTGCTTCCTAATCCACATTTGATAAAGGGACGGCTTCTACCCATTTGGTGAAGTAATTTATCCCAACTATAATATACCGGTGGCCCTTCGACGAAGTAGGCTTTACTTCTCCGATCAAATCCAAAGCCCATCCTCTAAATGGCCATGGTTTTACTATTGCGTGAAGTTCACTCGCTGGTACATGCTGTATTCCTGCATGCTTTTGGAATTCTTGACATCCTTTAGCGAACTCTATACAATCTTTTAACATTGTAGGCCAATAGACCCCTTGTCGAAACAAAAGCCATTTCATTTTGTGGCTTGCTTGGTGAGAGCCACAGGCCCCACTATGGGTGTTGGAAATTGCCAAGTATGCCTCGTTTTCTCCAAGGCATTTCAATAAAACTTGCTCAGGAGTTTTCTTGAACAATTCATTCCCTATCACCACATAGCTTAAAGCTCTGTATTTGATCTTCCGACTGGCATTCCCAGTAGGATTGTTTTAAATATTCGACAATTTGTTTCCGCCAATCATTGACTGCCATACTGTCAATGGCAAAAACTTCAAAATTTTCGGCCGAAAGATTGTTTATCTCCTCTGCCCCCTCAGTTTTTGTAATTGACAGTTCTTTTAGAGTAGGGGAAATCAGATTAGATTTATCCCTTATTTCTATCAATTCTCCTAACTTTGCTTTAGGGACTTTATAACCCGAAGCGATCTGTGCCAACTCATTTGCCTCTTGGTTGTCAATTCGAGGCACATGTTGAATATCCACATGCTGAAAACGTTTTAACAACGTGTTGGCTAGAACAAAATACGTAATTAGATTTTCTTTAATACATCTGTATTCTTTGGTCAACTGTTTTATGACCAGTTCAGAGTCGCCCTTTATCTCGACCTCCTCTGCCCCCAGTTCTAACAAGATTTCAAGTCCCGCTATTAAGGCTTCATATTCAGGCTCATTGTTTGAACATCGTTCAGTCATTCTGAACTTAAAACTTGTTGGAATGTTAGTAGGTGACACGATTAAAATACCAATCCCAGTGCCATCTTTGTGGCTGGAACCGTCAAAATATAATTTCCAACGTCGAGTCTCTACTAAGCCAACCGTAGCTTCGATCGCAGAATGGTCAACTATGAAATCAGCCATGATCTGTCCTTTAATAACTTTCAAGGGCTTGTAGGTCAACGAATACTCTGTTAGGGCTAAAGCCCATTTACCGATTCTACTATGTAAAATAGGTTTCGATAACATGTGCTTAATAATATCAAAGTGAGAATAAACACAAACGTCGATCGATTTTATATATTGTTTTAACTTTGTACAAGAAAAATACAAACAAAGGCACAACTTTTCAGTTGGGTGGTACCTTGTTTCAGCATCATTTAAAATCCTACTGACGTAATATATGGCTCTTTCGACGCCATTTTCATCCTCTTGGGCTAACATGCTACCTATGGATGTTTCGGATGCTGCTATGTACAATTTCATCATCTTATTCTTAACAGGGGGTAAAAGAACAGGTGGTTTCGTCAAATAAGACTTAATTTCTTCAAAAGCCTTCTGATGTTCTGGTTCCCATCTGAATGTATCTTCCTTCTTTAGCCTGAGCAACGGCGAGAAAGCTTGAGTCTTGCCACTTAAATTCGAGATGAATCTTCTCAGAAAATTTATCTTGCCAAGAAGAGATTGCAATTCTCTCTTGGTCGAAGGAGGCTTCATTTCCAAGATGGCCTTTGTCTTATTTTGGTTTATTTCAATACCCTTTTTGTGAACCACGAAGCCCAGAAAATCACCTGCGTGAACACAAAAAGCACACTTCAAAGGATTCATCTTTAAACCATATTTTCTCATCCTTTCGAATGATTGCCGAAGATGGTCTAACTGGTGATCTTGTGTTGAAGACTTTACCACAATATCATCTATGTACACTTGCATGAACCTTTCTATGAAATCATGGAACATGGAGTTCATTGCTCTTTGGTATGTAACGCCAGCGTTCTTCAACCCGAATGACATAACTACCCATTCTTATACGCCTATGGCCCCAGGGCACCTAAAGGCTGTCTTTGACACATCTTCTTCGGCTATGAAGATCTGATTATAACCAGAATAGCCATCCTGCATGCTCAAGTAATAAAAACCCGCTGCCGAATCTACCAACATTTCTGCTACCGGCATAGGGTATTCATCTTTTGGCGTAGCGTTGTTCAGATCTCTAAAATCTATGCAGACCCTAAGAGTTCCATTCTTTTTCACTACGGGAACTATGTTAGCCAACCAATCGATGTACCTTGCCGTTCTGATGAACTTGCTTCGTAGGAGCCTTTCAATTTCCTCTTTAATTTTCAACAGGATATGTGGTGCGAATCTTCTTGGAGTTTGCTTCACTGGCTTTATTCCTGGTCGGATTGGTAGTTTTAGCTCCACTACGTCTCGATTTAGACCTGACATTTCATTATAGTCCCAGGCAAAGCAAACCGTGTATAATTCTAGAAGTCCAATGATTCAGACTCTGAATGCTTCATCGATCTTAGCTCTGATATATGTTGGCCTTTTCACAACGCCATCTCCCAGGTCATCATCTTCCAGAGGGTCTTGTGCTACAATTTTCTTAGCAGGGCCCATCGGGTCCTTTTCAAAGCCTAAGGGTTCCTCATCATAAATGCAATCTAACCTCTGGTCTTTGAGCATTTCGCTCTCCTGATCAGCTTCATTTTGTTGCATGACAGCTTCCAAAGCTGCGTTTTGTTTATTTTCGGCCACATAGGCCTTAATTCTCTCCCATGTGCTGGGAATAGACATGATTACTGCTTGACATCCCACCCAGTTGGTGGGGTTTCGTCGTCCAAAGACACTCCATCTTCGATTAGCTCCCTTTCCCAGAAGAGACCATGGTATGAGTGGAGCTTTATTGAGCTTCTCATAAGTTCTGGTCTTACTAGACCAAAATTTGAGGATCGACATGGCGAAATGTACGCCAAAGGTTTGTCAAAGGTCTTTTTGTTTATGTGGTCAACTTCAGCCCGAAAATAGCTTTGATCGGCTTCAATATTCTCCAATACTCCGTCCTCCCTCCAGATTGAAATCCTCTGGTGCATAGTCGACGGGACTGCCCCGACACCATGTATCCATTCTCTACCAAGTAACAGATTGTAATTGGCTCTGGACGGGATTACTAAGAACAATGTCGACCTTTTGACACTTCTGACAATTAATTCAACTTTTATTGCCCCATAAGACTGGCCAGATTTTCCCTCGTAGTTTGAGAGGACCACATTATGGGATGTTAGGTCGGATTCTTTCTTCCCAATCTTTTTTAGCAAACATAACGGCATCAAGTTTACTGCTGCACCGCCATCCACTAGGACTTTGTTTATCCCAATGTTGTTCACCTTAGCCTGGACGAGAAGAGGTTTAAGATGACTCCGCATATCTCGACTAGGCCTCGAACATGGCTTGTTGCTCTTCGACACAACCGCTGTTCATCACATAGTAACAAACTGGTTTATGTTCAACCATTTCCTCTGTAAAATCTTCTTCTCCCTCACTTATTTCTGAGACTACATCATATTCGATAGGTAGAATCGAAACGGCGTTGCATATCACATCAAAATCCGGTTCGGAATCAGAAAAGTTTGATCCCATTTCTTCATCTTCAGCAAGGAGATTTTCTTTGACGGGAGGCAGTGGGGGAAAGAGTCTCTCTGTTGCTGGTTTCCTAACATTGGTGGTCACTAGTTGATTTCTTTTCTCAGAACTCTTAGCAACATTAGTTGCGGCAATCTTCTTCTGACGCTGGAATCTACGCCATTGAGTTTTTGTCATAGGATTTTTTCCTTTGTATCCATTTTTGTAGGAGTACCTGTTGTCGACATGGTAGATTTCTCCATTTGTTAAACTAGTCGAACGACGACCTGGATTTCTTCCATTAGAATGGACCCATTTACCCACATGAGTTTCTGAGGACGGGACATACGTCTTCACTGGAGGCGTCGCCCTATATGGGACTCCCCTTTGATTGAAGTTGAAATTAGGCCTGTTGTCAACCCATTTTCCATTCCTCTTCGACACTAACTGCTTTCCCTTGAGGCTTCTTGCTGCTTCTTTGTCGAACACTGAACTGCATTTTGGACAAATGGTAACTTCGGAATTGCTAATTTTGCAGCGATTCAAAAAAGCAACTAGGCCCTCTTCAGCATCAGGGTACACAACCTTCAATTGTTTCTTGCATTGACCTTCAGTGATCATTTCAGGCGCCACCATGAGGCTTTCAGTGCATTCTTTGGGGTTGCTGGAACTTTCCCCTTGCATCTCTTCCATAATCTCGACAACGTTTACATCTACCGGCTCGGCATACATTGCGTCGGTGACTGGGAGAGGATCGGCATCTACCTGCATTGGTGACTTCGACTTGTCACCAAATTTCAATCTTCCCTCGTTGAGTGCTTTCTGCACCAGGTCCCTGAAAAGAACACAACGTGAAGTATTATGACCCAAAAAATTGTGAAACTTGCAAAATCCTCTTTTCTTTCTCTGGTCTATTGGTGGCAATTTTAAACCCTTGGGCACCACAATTTGACCATCAGAGACCAACAAGTCAAAAATTTCGTCACATTTAGTAACGTCAAAAGTATATGATTTAGCAACAAACTTATCATTTTTTGGTTCGACGGGTGTCTTTCCGTCTGATGGTTTCAACAATTTGCAAACATATGGAGGTCCAGGTTTTAGTTCAGCCACGTTAACATCGTTTTCTTCGACGGAAGCATATTCGACGTCAAACTCTTGGTCACTGTCGATATCAGCGACATATGCAACTTTCTCTTTTTTGTGGAACCTATTAGACCTGCCCTTTTCGGCCTTTAACCTTTCTACTTGTCAAACCTTATCGGCCAATTGGGCCATATCTCTCAAGTGTTGAGTGTCCAATTTCTTTCGGACAGAGTAGTCTAGGCCTCCAGCGGCCATTTCGACAAACTCGTGTTCGGGCACTTGGGTAAAACACCTCGCTTTCAACAGTCTAAATTTATTGAGATAATCATCAATAGATTTAGGCGTTTTCTGCCTAACACTAGCCAATTCCTTTAGACTTATCTTAGATTGACCCATGTAAAACTGTTCATGGAATACTCTCTCCAATTGATTCCAATTGTGTACTGAATGAGGGGGGAGAGTGGTGAACCATGTGAAAGCATTCTTTGTCAAAGAATTGGGGAAATATTTCATTCTCAAATTTTCATTATTTGCAATATCCCTGGCTTCCGTCAAATAACGGGCAACATGTTCGACAGTTGATTCATTAGTTTCTCCGACAAACTTTGTGAACTTGGGGATCTTCCATCCCCTATGGAGTTCAGTTTGCAAGACATACTCAGATAAAGCCGAAACAAAATTCGGCATGCGTAAACCTACATTAAGGCCATTTTGAACTAAAATTGTTTCGATGAGATGGACTATATTTTCTTGCCCTCCAAGGTTATTCTGTCGAACCTGTCTAATCACTTTGTCTGCATTTTGGTTTCTATTTACCAAAACGACTTCAGGGGCTTGTTGTACTGCCCCCACAATTGGTTCTTCAACCGCTTGGGGCACCTGTTGTGGTCCTTGATTTACCACATTTTCCCCTCTTCCGCCGATTAGAAGCGGCCCAGGGTTCAGTGGTTGAACCGGGTTGAAGAAATTGGCAATTCGCTCCATTTGAGCGGCCAACATTTGGTAACTTTGGTTAGTAGCCTGGATCATGGGATTAAATACCGTCCCAATATGTTGAGTTAACATATTAACCATGTCATGATTACTCTCGTCTATCTGTTGTCTAATCGACGCCACGGACGTATTAGTCAATGCCAAAGCGGCGTTTCGACCCGGGATACTCATTTCAGATCCATGAACTGGCGACAACACAATATTCGCGTTATCTGCGAATACAGACGCATTCGTCCCAAGACCTGCCATTAATGTCGTTGGCATGCCATAAGGTGGATCTTTTATTATCGATGCGAGAGAAAACTGTGGCATTAAGGCACCAAAAGTCCCCGCCAAAGTATTTCTATCCATCTATTGTATCCATGGCCTGGAAACTGGTGGGCTCATCTACGCCGATGGAATGATGGCCTCGACAACTGCAGGCCCTGTCGACGGCTAAATCGACGATGATGACGACATAGAAGCCGTTACACTAGTTACGTTCAACTGGGTTTGGCTACTAACAGGTATTTCTTGTGAAGTTTGTGCACCGGCATGAGTGCTGGATGAGGGAGCGGTCGTTGAATTTGGATGGGCCATTTCAGGAAGACGCTTGCCTCCTCTCAATAGAAATAAAACATAATTTTATAAGAGATTCTGTTCAGAAGGGTGTTTTGGATATCCAGTTCATTGATACTGATCATCAATGGGCTGACATATTCACAAAACCCTAACAGAAGAAAGATTCAATTTTATTAAAAAGAATCTGAACATGCATTTTATCTCTTGAAAATATGCTTGAATCTGAATGTAAACTAAGATTCTGAGTTTATCAGAAGCTAAGACTTATCAGACACTCATTTTCTGAGAGTCTGAAGAAAGTTAAGCCTGAAAAATTTCAGAGTCTGAAGGTTCAGAACCTGGATTTTCTGACTTCTAAATCTGATAGAAATCTAATGTTTGGTCAGAATCTGATAAGTATAACCCTGGGCAATGATGATTTAAAGCTTTGAAAGTTATACTTTGTCCCTCCCAAAGTCATCAATATAAAAATGTGTTTTTCTGTTTTTGGTATCAAATGCTCAAATTGTTTTAACACAGACACATTTTTCAATGCTCAATTTGTATCAGACAATGTTTAGGTTTTCAGAACTTATTTAAAAATTTGGTATCAGTTTGGTCTGAAAGAATTCAACATCACTGAACCATATGTTATATCTTGGTATCTGCACTGAACCATTTTTGGTATCAGGTTCTGATATAAGTTCACCAGTATTAAAACCTTCAAGTAGGTATATGATCTGAACCATTTTGTCTCAAAATAGTTCAGTGATACTGAATAAGATATACTGAACAGCTATGTCTGAACAAAGAATGCTCTGATCAGAAGCTCTGAACTATCTTTTTCTGCTTCTGAACATCATTCTAATTTGTTAAATGCAATGACATATACTTCATGTATGATCAAGCTGCTCTGATTCTCATCTTTGCTGCTTGATTACCTATATGATTGCATGATTATCTCACATGTTTTTCAAACTCTCTTAAAAAGGGGAGAAATTTTTCTAAAATTTTTCTTTTCTAAAATCTTTTTGTTGATGACAAAAGGGGGAGAAATGTAAAACAAGTATTAAAGCACCTGAGCTCAAAATATAAGTTAATTCTGTCAGTAATTTAACTTATGAAAGGGGAGTAAAAGGCATTAAGATCTGAGGCTCTGAACATAAGTTAAGTTCTGATTGAATTTAACTTATGAGAACTGTTTTTAACTCTCAGCCTCTGAATTGAATTTCTGTGAGATACATTACTCTTAGTGAGTTAAAATGAATTTAAAATAACTTGGATAAGACTCAGGGAGCTTACAAAACTCATCCTGTGGATTATCAGACTTAAGGGGAGAGCATACAAACCTCAGAACCTGAAGTCAGCAAGTTATTTATGATTCTGAGTGTTAATTTCACTTTATTGTTTTAAGTTGAGTTTAATTAACTAGGATAAGAATCAAGGGGAGCTTACAAACCTCACCTTGTGGACTGTCAGACCTAGGGGAGCTTGCAAACCTCTCCTGAAGTCAGCTTGTTAATCAAACTTAACAACAATTATGAAATTTTCACCTGTTTGTTCTTAAACTGAATTTAATTAACCTGGATCAGACTCGGGGGGAGCTTACAAACCTCACACCCTGCAGTTAACTTGTTAATTAAGTTAACAACAATTTTCTGATTAATACTTATGTTTGTCATCATCAAAAAGGGGGAGATTGTTGGAACAAAATGTGAAACAACTCTCTTTTGGATAAAGAGGGAGAGTGTTGGAACAATTTATATGAACATCTCTCTTTAAGGTTTTGATGATAACAAAGTGTTAAAAAAAAAGAAAATTGGTATTTGCTAATGCTTTGTTCAAGTTGTGCAGAACCATGTTCTTAATGTTGATTAATTAATATTGGTTATGGAAGAACAAACTAAGAGCAAGAAGGAAAGCTTAGAAGCCAAGTTACAAGTTTGATGGAAAACAGGGTCTGAAGGGTGAGTCTGAAGACTGAGTCTGAAGGGTGCTTTTGAAGGCTGAGTCTGAAGCTTGAGTCTGAAGGCAGCGTCTGAAGGCAGCGTCTGAAGGCTGAGTCTGAGGGTCAACAAAAGTCAACGTCTAAAGGGAGCGTCTGATGAACAGTGCGTCTGATGTGTGCGCTCTCGTTAAAAAATGCATAACCTCGAGCGTACGCAAACGCTAGCAAGGTTGTGTGAAGTCGCCACCAAAGTTTTTGTTTAAAGGGAATGTTGATAAACCCTTAAGTTTTTTTATTTTAAAGGGAAACGATAATAAAACCCTTGACGATGAGGAAAGGATGGTCATCGCAACCATTGTCGGGTTCGGGAGTCGATTACGCAAGGGGAAGGTATTAGCACCCCTTACGTCCGTTGTACTCAACGGGAACCTCCTAGTTAACTTAGGCTAGAATGTTTTTAACGTTTTGCTTGCATGCTTGAATATGTAAAAGGGAAAAAGAAAATATGATGAAGGGGAAAAAAGTTTATTTTATTATTGTGCTTGACAAGATGATGATCTTGCTCCTACGTATCTCCTGGTGCGATGGAGAATTCAAAGCTACGTAGTTCTTTGGTAGAAAAACGTATTTGTTGGTTATTTTTAAGGAACGATGTTTTGATCGTATTCTTGCGATTAAACATAGCTTGTGTGCTCGCGCATGGGAGGCTTAAGCGTTTGTTTGAAATCGCGCTTAGAATAGATAAAACATGTTCGTTGGGGAAAAAAGGGTTCGAATTGGCCGCGAGGGGACCAAAAAGGATTAAAAATGACTCAAACGAGTCGAGAAAGGTTCGATTGATCCGACGGGATCAAGAAAGGGTTCAATGGACTCAACCGAATCGAACATTGACCAAAGTGACTCAACCGAGTCGAAAATTGAATCTAGTGGCCACGGGGGACCAAAAGGTTCAAATTGACCACAAAGGGCCAAGAATTTGTTTGGTGTGGTTGGATGCGTTAAAAATAGAATGACGATTGTCCGAACAACGAGACATACGTCACACATTCATTCAATCGGGGAAATGGAGAGACATACGTCAAACCACCCCTTTTTCATTCAAGTTTTGTTTGAAACTTAAGAAATCCCAAAGTTATCAAAACACTTGGTTTAAAACTCAAATGAAAAGGTTTTAATGTTCAAATTAGTTGTTGCAACCTATGAACGAGTTTGCTTGTTTGAGTAAAAGATGCACAAGTCAAAAGAATGAACAAGTTTTGCACAAATTTGGAAAATGCACAAGTTCGGCTCGATTTAAGCTTGGTTTTGAAAAATGAGCAAGCTCGGCTCAAGTTCATGTTTTGATTGAAATTCATGAACAAAGTTATTGTTCAAGATTGGTTTTGAAAATAATGAACTTAGCCTATTGCTCGAATTTGATTTTGAAAGTTTAATGAACGTAACTTGTTTCGCAAGTTATTCAAAAAGTGTTGCTCAAACTTGTGAATCTTCCAATATCATGCAAAACTCTTGATATGGTTTGAATAAAATGAGTTTCAATCCTCTTAGGTTCTGAGTTTTTGGGCTAGAACCTCAAAAATTTGGCTTTTGGAAGCCTGAACTCAGAGTCTGAGTTCTGTCATGGTCGCACTGCGAACTCTGCAAAATTTTGAGTTCAGAAGCTGCTTCTGAACTGCTGTCCAGAAGCAACTTCTGAACAATCTCAGAACTTTTGGAGGAGTGAAAAGCTTTTGAAATTAGCAATAACGGGAGTGCAACAACTTAGTTTAAATGTTTTGCAAACTTTGGGATTCCTTTTTAAGTTCAAAATGGGTTTTTTGTGCAAAATGAATTTAAACAATATAAGTGATGCAAGCAACAATTCTAAATGAAAGATAAGGATTTTAGAATACTTACAGAACTCCTAGCAATGCTCTTGCTGCAAGGGAATGGAAAGGACTTGAATGGTTGAAGTTTTGCAAGGTTGGGATGTTGGAGATTTTGGCAAATGACTCCAATGCTCCAATTGGTTTTTGCTATGTATTAAACTCTGTAGTTGCTATGTATTCAATGATGTTTCAAGTGTTTTCTTGCTGGAAGGTTGTAAGTAAGTGTGTAGTGTAATTGTTAGTGTTGAATCCTTATGCATAGCATCCTTTTTATAGGCAAAACCAAATCAAATGCAATGATGAAAATCTCTAGAATCCAGCTGCTTTGTGGGCTAGAAACCAGGCTATTTTGCTTTGCATTTAATGCAAAGTGAAGAGGTGACCTTGCCTTGCTGCAATGGTCAAGACTTTGGCAAATCCAGCCATTAATGCAACTGATTTTGGATAGAAATGATGATGAAAAAGGGGAAAAACAGGGCTGGTTTGCAATTGGGCTGTCCTTGGGATTAAACCTTGCAATCTTGAGAAGCCAAGCAAGAAAAACGTGCACTGTAATGCGCAGAGGTTGGGGGAAACAAAAGGGAACATGTGGGCTGGTGTGAGGAAGAAGGAAAGCTGCTGAAAACAGGGCAGCAAAACAGCTTTTGGACAAGTGAAAATCAGCTGTGTTTGACTGGTTTTAGGGTGGAAAAGGAAGAAGAAAATGGGTAAGCTGCTTGCTGGCAAGCTCAAAGTCAGATTGTAGGCAATTGGGAGGGATGAGAGCTGCCCAAGGGCAGGCCAACTTGCTTGGCACATGCTAGGTTGGAAGAAAAGCCATCTCACCTTAACCTTTAATGTCACATTCTTAAAGAAGCTTTGCTGGATCCATTCAACCACAATTGGTGAATACAAAGATAATAATAATGATAGATGATGATAATAATAACTAAAATGAAAATAAATCAAAGAGATTAAAAATCTGCAAAAAAATCGCAGACTTCGCAGAGCGAAGGGGACTTTGCTCTGCGAAGTCCTCATTTCTGAAATGTTGACTTTTTGTTGACTTTTGTTGACTTTGACTTTTCTCTTTTTTTTTGAATTTTTGTTTTGAAAAAGCTTAGGACTAAATTAGGGTACAACAACTGCCCCTACTTAATTGTGTCTTTGCATAGAGAAAGTGAGTGCCAAGGGCATCTCATAAACTCTTTGCGAAGAGCAATTAAGTAAAAGAAGGATCCGAATTTTGTCCTTCAAGGTGAGAAAAGATTGTAGTAAATAATGAAAATAACGATATGCAAATGCAATGAATAAAAGTAAATGCTGGGTCACCTGATTTGGCTACTGATGCATAAACTAAGAATAAAATAGAAAAACCGTCACCTGAATAGGTGCTTAGACTGGCTTGGGGAATTAAAAATAGATCGTCACCTGAATAGGTGATTAGATCTGACAAGTCGTCGCCTGAATAGGCGCTTAGACTGAGAAGGTAAAAGATCGTCACCTGAACAGGTGATTAGATCTGACAAGTCGTCGCCTGAACAGGCGGTTAGACTGGGAAGGTAAAAGATCGTCACCTAAACAGGTGATTAGATCTGACAAGTCGTCGCCTGAACAGGCGGTTAGACTGAGAAGGTAAAAGATCGTCACCTAAACAGGTGATTAGATCTGACAAGTCGTCGCCTGAACAAGCGGTTAGACTGAAAAGGTAAAAGATCGTCACCTAAACAGGTGATTAGATCTGACAAGTCGTCGCCTGAACAGGCGGTTAGACTGAGAAGGTAAAAGATCGTCACCTAAACAGGTGATTAGATCTGACAAGTCGTCGCCTGAACAAGCGGTTAGACTGAAAAGGTAAAAGATCGTCACCTAAACAGGTGATTAGATCTGACAAGTCGTCGCCTGAACAGGCGGTTAGACTGAGAAGGTAAAAGATCGTCACCTAAACAGGTGATTAGATCTGACAAGTCGTCGCCTGAACAGGCGGTTAGACTGAGAAGGTAAAAGATCGTCACCTAAACAGGTGATTAGATCTGACAAGTCATCGCCTGAACAGGCGGTTAGACTGAGAAGGTAAAAGATCGTCACCTAAACAGGTGATTAGATCTGACAAGTCGTCGCCTGAACAGGCGGTTAGACCGAGAAGGTAAAAGATCGTCACCTAAACAGGTGATTAGATCTGACAAGTCATCACCTGAATAGGTGCTTAGACTGAAAAGATAAAAAGATCGTCGCCTGAATAGGTGCTTAGATCTGACAAGTCATCGCCTGAACAGGCGGTTAGACTGAGAAGATAAAAAGATCGTCGCCTGAATAGGTGCTTAGATCTGACAAGTCGTCGCCTGAATAGGTGCTTAGACTGAAAAGATAAAAAGATCGTCGCCTGAATAGGTGCTTAGATCTGACAAGTCGTCGCCTGAATAGGTGCTTAGACTGAAAAGATAAAAAGATCGTCGCATGAATAGGTGCTTAGATCTGACAAGTCGTCGCCTGAATAGGTGCTTAGACTGAAAAGATAAAAAGATCGTCGCCTGAATAGGTGCTTAGATCCGACAAGTCGTCGCCTGAATAGGTGCTTCGACTGAGAAGATAAAAAGATCGTCGCCTGAATAGGTGCTAATTAGATCCGACAAGGCTGCTTTCACAGGGGGAAGGTTGATCATATCCAGCCGCTAACACTGGAGGTAGATCCACTGGGGATAAAGGTGATCATATCTAGCCGTTGATACTAGAGGTAGATTCCTAAAGGCAAAGGTGATCTTATTCAGCCGTTGATGCTGATGGTTGAATCACTAGGGATAAAGGTAATCGTCTCTAGACGTGGCTAGTACTTAGATTGTTGAAAAGGAAAACATGATTGTTGATGCATGATATGCTTCATGTTGTCTTTATGTAGTATGTTATGCAATATGATATGATATGAGGTAGACTCCATCAGGAATTTCTGCTGGGGAAACTCAGCTGGGGAATCTTAATGGCCGTGAGCAGGTCCATTTGGGAATGTGATAAATTGGGAAGACAACCTATGGGGATTATTCTCTAGAAGAACTTACTGGGGAAGCTCTTGAATGCGGTTCACTGGGGAACACTAGAGATGATTGATAGATGTTGGTGAATACGTGATACTCACTAGAGAATACTGGTTGAGGATGCATGTATATGAATGATTTGGTATAATGCATGCATGAATGAGCTTGATATGATGCGTGTATTATGAATGATTTGGGATAACAGACGTCATGTTGGACGCTGGGGGTTATGATTAAATGATGAGCAAGGTCGGGCTTGGGGTGTAATTGTATTTGTATGTGAGTAGGTGCCAAGCATGGTTGGGCTTTTCTTGGAGTTTGTGTTTGTGAATGCCAATGATGATTGGGCTTTGATTGGACGCCGAGCAAGGTCGGGCTTTGGTTATGTTTGGATGCCGAGCGAGGTCGGGCTTTGATTATGATTGAATGCCGAGCAAGGTCGGGCTTTGGATGGAATTGTATTTGTATGTGTCAATGAAAATTGGGCTTTTATTGGAAATGTGAGGGAGTGTCAAGCATGGTTGGGCTTTGGTTAACTGGGGAGAAAGATCGACATTGATTGATTGTATGACCGATAAACTTGATGAGACAAGGTTAGACCGGTAAGATAAAGAGTGGACCGGTATTGCATTACAAACACTCGGTAATATTCAAAGGGGATGATGTCACAGGGGATACATCCAACTATTGACAGGGTAAGGCCGCGATAACTGATGAAGAATAAAATACCTCATGTGGGATTGTTAATTCGCTGGAGAAATCGTGCTAATCCGCTGGGGAGAAGAACTGATGATTCTGCCGGGGACACTTATGCTTTGGTTGGCTAATCTTGCCTGAATCGTCCTTCCAGGTTCTCGATTCATTGGGGATGTTCCTTTCTGATTCACTGATGACCCTGCTGGGGAAGTCCTTTTAGCAATTGACCATGCTCGGCCTGCGAAGCTTTATCCATTCTCAAGACAGATATTTATGCACACTTCAAATATTCATGAGTTCAGAGAGAATGTGTTTGTTATTTATATTGTTCAAGAACATAAAAGATCCACAACAATTTTTTGAAAAAGTTTTGTTTTAAGTACTATCATCAAAAAGAAGAAATGAATGAATAGAATAAATGGGAATTTTTGATAAAAAGCAAAAGACTTCGCTTGGGAAGAAAATTTATTAATGGGGTGGTGGCCTGCCAAGGGCGTGGCTCTTTGTGATCGTGCTTGGGAGTGCCAATGACAATTGGGCTCTTTGTAGGAGACTGAGGAATGTCCATGACGACAGGGCTTTTTGTGAATTTGTGGGGGGAGTGCCAAACATGGTTGGGCCTTTTGAATGATTGTGTATCGGGCATGGTTTAAAATTGTGGGTGCCAATGAGAATTGGGCTTTTGTTGGATTTGTATGATTCATATGAGATTTGCGCATGCACTTTTGATGCTCCCATTAATCCAAGATTTCACTAAAAAAAATTTGAAACAATACCAAACACAGAATTTATATCATACAGTTCAAGTTAATAATATGTTTATTGATGAACCATACCTATCACACATTTAAGTAAATGAATAAATTGAATATCAATTGTGGGGGGTATTGAACGCTCATCCGGCAAGTTTGCTAACATTCCGATCAAGTTATGTGTCCATCTAAACATTGTTTCTGAAAGCACAAAAGCATTGATCACAAGGTCTTTGAGGGTTGTAATTTGGCTTTTGTTACAAAAGAAATGTCATATGTGGGGGAAATTGAATTCAAAAGGCCAAGCAAAGGAACATTCTTTCTAACTTACACACTTCCTCATTATTCAAACACAAAATTTGGTGTTTTTACAAGTATTTGTCTCTGATCTTGACAACTCTTTGATTTATTGATTTTTCTTTTTCTTTTCTCTTTTCTTTTTCTTGGTTTGCTTTTCTTTCTTTCTTTTCTTCTTTCTTCTTCTTCTTTTTTTTTTCGTTGTCAAGACCAATTAAGAAATTCACCATTACTTGACTTTCACAACCTCCCTTTTCTCCCCAACTCATTTCAAGATGATACCCTAATTGAATGTTCCTTTTTCTTTTGGCAAGGGACAATAATCATGATGGTTAAGGGTTCAAAAATTGAAAGAAAAATATCAGAATTCAATAATGATTTAACTATGAACTGAATTTTTTTACAAACTCCGGCAATTTCATTAAGCGATTGAGCTTATGAAAGTTGGCAGTTCATAGTTAATGATTCTGATTCATTAGGCTCGAAGGGTTGACAAACACTCACTTCTCACAAGGTGGGCTATTTGTAGTAAATTGTTTTTACTCATATTCAAAAAATGCCTTGATCATGTCAGTGCTTTCGTACAATTTAAAACAATTTTCAGATTTAACATAAAAAGATCGAGTTTAAAAAAAAATGCCGGTCTCCTGCATATGTATAATGATTTTGAGGATTCCTCACATTTTGGTTGGTTCTAAATGATTCACAGAATAAACATATTAACAATGCAAACTGTATAGTATAACTTTTGTACTAAGTACATATTCTCATTTCGAGTTTAATCACAGAAAAACAGGAAACATGTATTTTAGCTTTGCGAAAATTAATCGAATTACCATACATCTGTGGCTGAATGCTTTGGATCAATCCATATGATGATTTGTCATTTTATTTTACTAACGATCCATAGCAAAAAAATTTTGACATTTTAAGCATATTCAGAAAAATTAAAAATTAACAGGCATTAATTACGATTCGAAAGCCAACTAATAAAAGTGTACTGAACATAAATAATATAAACAGAGTATGAGAACAAAACATTAAACACATAAAGTTCTGAAGAGTGCATAAGAAAATAAAATAAAATGCACAGCAAAAGCATAAAAAAAAAACAAAAAAAAGGGAGCCACTCAAGGAGTGAGAGCCTCGTCGTCCTCGGTGTCCTCATCCTCATCCTCATCATCATCATCATCTCCTCCATGGCCTCCGGCAGCTGTACCGCTACCACCACCCTCTGAGTACTCAGGCCTATCCCCCGGCCAAGCTGCATGAGCTGCAAACATCTCCGATGTCGGTATCTGGAGTGCAGGATCTGCTGGCATGCCCATCTGTATCTTGAGCCGGTACATGGAGTCATGCATCTATGGTTGGAAGCATTCTGCTCCCAAGAGAAAGTACAGGTATGGTGGCCCTGTAATGCAGGTGGGGGTCTGGGTCGTGGCTGCTATGCCTTCGCTGCTCTCCTTCCCGTGCAATGTCTCGCAATATAATCATCCGTGATAGGATTCTTAATCGTCTCAGAAACGTGTGGGGGGGTCGCTACACGCGCATCCCGGCAGAGACCCATAATCAGGCCCGGGAATGCGAGGGGGCACATCTTCTTGGCTGGAGGTTTTATGCCACTTTCTACCACAATTTTGAGCTCCTGAGCAATCACCCTAGCTACATCCACTTGTTTGTGAGTGAGGATGTAGTAAATCAGGGGTGTGACATCTAAAGTGGTGGAGGATGTGTGGCTTTTTGGTTTGATGTTATGGACAATGAGGTGAAAGATAACCTGGGCATATGTGGTGAGGTTATTTTTAATGGCCTTGGTAGGCTGCCCAGATGCATTAAGCTCATAACCTCTCCCGGATTGAAAAATGGTTTGGGCATAAAGGTCATGGTTCCAATTCCCCCGGTTTTGGTGCCTATGAAAGGCACATAACACCTCATTATCAAGCTGGAGGGGGTTATGAAGGTAGGTGTTTATGGCTTCGCGGTCGAATCTAATGACGCGACCACGAACCATAGTCTGGTAAGTGAATTCCCCTTCGGGGTCAGCGGGAATAGCATTCGCATAAAATTCCCTGATGATGTCGTAGTTCAGGTTCAATGAAGGGTTCGATAAAATTCCCCAATTGCGGGAATTTATCAACCGTGCTAACTCCCGATAAGTGCCCCGCTCACTTATTATAAATTGTCTTTCGGCCCAAAATGTCCTTCGGAGCAGTTCCTCATATCTTTCTTGATTGCGGAGGCTAAGGAATCGAGAAGCATCAAATGCCCCTTGTGGTCTCGACCCGGACGATTCGGCCCTTGGTCGCTTGCCGGTTTGTTTTGGCGCCATCTACGAGAAAAGAAACAAAATCAGCAAACAGCAGAAATAAACATAAGCAATATGAGGTGAAACCAATTGAATTGGAAAGGAAATATGAAAAATGATGATGTTCTGTTCTGCCAAGATCGCAGTGCGAAGGTAGCTTCGCAGAGCAAAGTTGAACGTGCAATTCTGGGTTGCCCAGAACGATGGTCGCACTGCGAAGTTGAACTTTGCTCTGCGACCATGACAGAAAAATGCAATTTTCCCCAGATTCTAACCTTAAACCCTGGGTTCAGTTTCATTCTAAAAATGTAATGCGTGTAGATAAATGATCCAGAATCATGACTGGGTACAAAAACCTCTTAACAGAACTCTTTCTTTCAATTTTTACAAATGGGTAAACTAATTTTTTTACAAAATCAACTTGAAAACTGAAAGAAAAAAGGTCTGTTTCAAATACCCATAATGCATGCTTACATTGAATTGCAACTTAGCACAACAACTTAGAAGTGAAATGAAACCTAATATAAACTTAACCCTAAAATTGAAATTTCACAAATCAAAAACCCTAAGTCACATGTTATCTACCACGAGTCAGAAATGAGAAGAGAAGGATGAGGAAATTCGTATCTTGCTTGTTCTGAATAGAAGGAATTAAAATACGAAATTAATGAAGATTGGAGAGATTTGTGAAAAGGGTAAGTTAAAATTAGGGTTATTTTTTTGAAAAGTTTAGTGAAAATGAAGTTTGTTAGGTTTTAGTGTTAATGAAAAGAAATGGGTAACAGTTGGATAAGGGAAAGAGAGTGGAATGGGTGGTTGAGAGAAGTAATGGAGAGTTAGTGATCTTGGAAACTGGGCTGACAGTTTTCGCAGACTTCGCACTGCGAAGTACTTTTGCTCTGCGAACCTCAGAGTTAACTTCGCAGTGCGATGTAAACCTTTGCTCTGCAAAGTACTCAGATTCTGAAGTGTTCGCAGTGCGGAGATACTTTGCTCTGCGAAGTCATCAGACTTTGTAATTTTCAAAAAAACTACTTTTCAATTTTATTTTCAACTATGATTATAAAAAAAAAAGCAGTAATAAAACAGAGATTATTGATTGCCCCTTCTATAAAGCGAAACGGTATGCAAAATTAAGAATGAATGCGAATGTATGGTATGCAAAGGTATGGTATATGAAGGTTCAAAACTTCCCCCCATCCTCACATGTAGGCTCTAGAGATGAGATTTTCTAAAAAGGTCCCTAGAGTCATGGATCCCACATGGAATTAAGGTCGTCGATTGCGAAAATTTGCAAGACTTCAATACATTCCAAGTGAAAATCTCCTCTAGGCGGGGTTTGGCATCCTACCTCACGGACATACGTCAACGCGGGCTTCCGCTACACAACCACCATCCTATCTTAATTTTCTCTCAAGCTCGGGTAGAGAGCCTCACACGTCCGGCATTAACCCAAACAATGTGGAGTAACATCGCTCATGTGACAACCCCGCAGTTGATATATATAAACATAAAGCAATATGAAATATATAAATATAAAGCACGAAAAGAAAAACAAATAATGATAATAAGACACAATCATGCAAGCAAAACAAAAACCTTTTAGCCTAAAAGATAACTAAGATAGGCTTGACTCGCTAGAGGGAATACCATCCCCAGTGAAGTCGCCAGCTGTGCGCTCTCGTTAAAAAACGCATAACCTCGAGCGTACGCAAACGCTAGCAAGGTTGTGTGAAGTCGCCACCAAAGTTTTTGTTTAAAGGGAACGTTGATAAGCCCTTAAGTTTTTTTATTTTAAAGGGAAACGATAATAAAACCCTTGACGATGAGGAAAGGATGGTCATCACAACCATTGTCGGGTTCGGGAGTCGATTACGCAAGGGGAAGGTATTAGCACCCCTTACGTCCGTTGTACTCAACGGGAACCTCCTAGTTAACTTAGGCTAGAATGTTTTTAACGTTTTGCTTGCATGCTTGAATATGTAAAAGGGAAAAAGAAAATATGATGAAGGGGAAAAAAGTTTATTTTATTATTGTGCTTGACAAGATGATGATCTTGCTCCTACGTATCTCCTGGTGCGATGGAGAATTCAAAGCTACGTAGTTCTTTGGTAGAAAAACGTATTTGTTGGTTATTTTTAAGGAACGATGTTTTGATCGTATTCTTGCGATTAAACATAGCTTGTGTGCTCGCGCATGGGAGGCTTAAGCGTTTGTTTGAAATCGCGCTTAGAATAGATAAAACATGTTCGTTGGGGAAAAAAGGGTTCGAATTGGCCGCGAGGGGACCAAAAAGGATTAAAAATGACTCAAACGAGTCGAGAAAGGTTCGATTGATCCGACGGGATCAAGAAAGGGTTCAATGGACTCAACCGAGTCGAACATTGACCAAAGTGACTCAACCGAGTCGAAAATTGAATCTAGTGGCCACGGGGGACCAAAAGGTTCAAATTGACCACAAAGGGCCAAGAATTGGTTTGGTGTGGTTGGCTGCGTTAAAAATAGAATGACGATTGTCCGAACAACGAGACATACGTCACGCATTTGTTCAATCGGGGAAATGGAGAGACATACGTCAAACCACCCCTTTTTCATTCAAGTTTTGTTTGAAACTTAAGAAATCCCAAAGTTATCAAAACACTTGGTTTAAAACTCAAATGAAAAGGTTTTAATGTTCAAATTAGTTGTTGCAACCTATGAACGAGTTTGCTTGTTTGAGTAAAAGATGCACAAGTCAAAAGAATGAACAAGTTTTGCACAAATTTGGAAAATGCACAAGTTCGGCTCGATTTAAGCTTGGTTTTGAAAAATGAGCAAGCTCGGCTCAAGTTCATGTTTTGATTGAAATTCATGAACAAAGTTATTGTTCAAGATTGGTTTTGAAAATAATGAACTTAGCCTATTGCTCGAATTTGATTTTGAAAGTTTAATGAACGTAACTTGTTTCGCAAGTTATTCAAAAAGTGTTGCTCAAACTTGTGAATCTTCCAATATCATGCAAAACTCTTGATATGGTTTGAATAAAATGAGTTTCAATCCTCTTAGGTTCTGAGTTTTTGGGCTAGAACCTCAAAAATTTGGCTTTTGGAAGCCTGAACTCAGATTCTGAGTTCTGTCATGGTCGCACTGCGAACTCTACGAAATTTTGAGTTCAGAAGCTGCTTCTGAACTGCTGTTCAGAAGCACCTTCTGAACAATCTCAGAACTTTTGGAGGAGTGAAAAGCTTTTGAAATTAGCAATAACGGGAGTGCAACAACTTAGTTTAAATGTTTTGCAAACTTTGGGATTCCTTTTTAAGTTCAAAAGGGGTTTTTTGTGCAAAATGAATTTAAACAAAATAAGTGATGCAAGCAACAATTCTAAATGAAAGATAAGGATTTTAGAATACTTACAAAACTCCTAGCAATGCTCTTGCTGCAAGGGAATGGAAAGGACTTGAATGGTTGAAGTTTTGCAAGGTTGGGATGTTGGAGATTTTGGCAAATGACTCCAATGCTCCAATTGGTTTTTGCTATGTATTAAACTCTATAGTTGCTATGTATTCAATGCTGTTTCAAGTGTTTTCTTGCTGGAAGGTTGTAAGTAAGTGTGTAGTGTAATTGTTAGTGTTGAATCCTTATGCATAGCATCCTTTTTATAGGCAAAACCAAATCAAATGCAATGATGAAAATCTCTAGAATCCAGCTGCTTTGTGGGCTAGAAACCAGGCTATTTTGTTTTGCATTTAATGCAAAAGTGAAGAGGTGACCTTGCCTTGCTGCAATGGTCAAGACTTTGGCAAATCCAGCCATTAATGCAACTGATTTTGGATAGAAATGATGATGAAAAAGGGGAAAAACGGGGCTGGTTTGCAATTGGGCTGTCCTTGGGATTAAACCTTGCAATCTTGAGAAGCCAAGCAAGAAAAACGTGCACTGTAATGTGCAGAGGTTGGGGGAAACAAAAGGGAACATGTGGGCTGGTGTGAGGAAGAAGGAAAGCTGCTGAAAACAGGGCAGCAAAACAGCTTTTGGACAAGTGAAAATCAGCTGTGTTTGATTGGTTTTAGGGTGGAAAAGGAAGAAGAAAATGGGTAAGCTGCTTGCTGGAAAGCTCAAGGTCAGATTGTAGGCAATTGGGAGGGATGAGAGCTGCCCAAGGGCAGGCCAACTTGCTTGGCACATGCTAGGTTGGAAGAAAAGCCATCTCACCTTAACCTTTAATGTCACATGCTTAAAGAAGCTTTGCTGGATCCATTCAACCACAATTGGTGAATACAAAGATAATAATAATGATAGATGATGATAATAATAACTAAAATGAAAATAAATCAAAGAGATTAAAAATCTGCAAAAAAATCGCAGACTTCGCAGAGCGAAGGGGACTTTGCTCTGCGAAGTCCTCATTTCTGAAATGTTGACTTTTTGTTGACTTTTGTTGACTTTGACTTTTCTCTTTTTTTTTGAATTTTTGTTTTGAAAAAGCTTAGGACAAAATTAGGGTACAACATGATGAACAGTGCGTCTGAAGGTCAACAAAAGTCAACGTCTGAAGACCAGCGTCTGATGAACAGTGCTTCTGAAGTCTGAGTCTGAAGAAGAGCTTCTGAAGTACTGTTCACGCAGAAGCTTCTGAAGTCTGACGTGGAAAGTTTCCTTCAGCATTTAATGCCTGTAAAGTCAGAACGCCTCCAATGGAACAGTTGTTTCCCTGACTCAAACATTCCCCAGCTTTTAAGGAAAGCAAATTCAAAAATGGCTGCTGCACTCTGGTTTTCTGCTGAGTTCAGCACACAATTTCAGCTATCCTAGCTCAAGATTTGTAACGGCTCTTTGCTTAATTCCTGGCTTTCTTCAATAGCTCTAATTTCCTCTATATAAGGAAGAAGAATTGAAGAAGAAATTTGCTAAGACTCTTGGAACAAAAACTGTCTGAAACTTGCTCTGTTTTGCTGTAAAAATACGAGTGTCACCAAAACTCTTAAGAATTCTTACAAACTTGTAATCTTAGAATTTCTTAAGTCTAGAGTCTTAATCCTGAGTTGTATTAAGTGAACACCTCTGATATTTTATCAAGTGTTCAATCCAAACTTACTTTCTTTGTAATTCAGTTTGGTTCAAGTCTCAGTCTGCGTACTGAGCATCATAAGCCTCATTACTTAGTGTTCTGAGCAAGTTAGTGTCTCATTCCTTTGTGGTCTGAGCAGGGAGTCTCATTCCTTTGTGGTCTGAGCAAGGTAGTGTCATTCCTTTGTGGTCTGAACAATAGAAGTCTCTTCCTTTGTGGTTGAGCAACTGGAAATCTCATTCCTTTGTGGTCTGAGTAATTGTAATCAGTTTGATTATAGTTAAAATCTCTTGTTAGTAACAAGGGGACTAGACTACTTTCAACTTGTGGAAGGAACTATTATAAAAACATTGTGTGTCTCTCTTTCCTTCTCTCTTTTTATTTGAATCCGCTGCATATTAACTTTGATAATAGTTCAGAACCTGTTTCTGAACTTAACATATTTTTTTAGAAGAAAAGAAACCAAGTTTTTTGAGTCCACACAATTCAACCCCCCCCCCCCCCCCCCCTCCTTCTTGTGTGTTTTTCTCACCTTCAAAGACATGTTTTTCTTAGGATCTTTACTGACACACTGTTAAGTGTTGAAATATCAGAACCGGAGCTCTGATACCAACTGAAGGTGAGAAAAACACAAGAAGGGGGGTTGAATTGTGTTGGATTTTTCTTCAAAAATGACTAGAACAAAGTTTAGGTTCTGATGGAGTTCAGAATCTGAGTCTGAGGTTCTGAGTCAAAACAGATTTTTCAGAAACTGAGTGAAAACTCAGGTTCTAATGCAGCGGATAAAATGTTAAAGAGATAGAGAAGAGAAAGACACAAGCAATTATCCTGGTCCCTTCCACAATCCGGAAGTAGTCCAGTCCCCTTGTCACTTACAAGAGATTTTTCACTATAATCCAATGATTACAAATTGCTCAAGCGCAAAGCAAGGGACTTTCTATGCTCAAACACAAAGTAAGAGACTTCTAATGCTCAAACACAAAGTAAGAGACTTCTAATCAAACAAAGATACAAAGTAAAATGTTTGGGTTGAACACTTGATATACTATCAGTGGTGTTCACAAAATACAACACAAATATCAGACTCAAAACATAAGAATTTCTAAGATAAGAAAGTTTGTAAGAAATTTTCAAGCTTTGCTTCCATATCTGAATTCCCAGCAAATTGTTCCAATTCTTCAGAGTCTGAGTCTGGAAAGTCTTCAGAGTCTGGAACTCCAACTTTTGATGTCTCTTCAGAGTCTGACTTGACTTCAGAATCTGACTTGCAAGTAGCTTCTCTTTGTATTTCCTTGCTCATCATTTGTTCATTCAGAACCCATGTATGATTAAATTCTTGTAAATTTTTTATCTATGGTCCTTCACTCTTGAACAAATATTATTGATCTTTTAATACCTTGTTATCATCAAAACTTAAGAGGCATTGTTTAAACCTATTTTGATCCAACAGATGAATCATAACCATAACAACCATATTCATATTCAATTAAAAGAGATGAATTTATAAAATAAGCACTTTACTATTGTTCTTGTTCGGGCACCGGCAAGATAGTCAGTCATATACCTTAGCCTATAGATCAGCTCAATCGCTGGTTGAAAAGCATAGAGAATGGAACACATACAAATTAAATCAGAAAACTTAATCATAAATTGAATAGAAAACTTTATTTATTGAATCCAACAAATAAGTAGAGGTTCATCGTGGCACCCTAATCAAGAGAGGTTTAGTTACTCATGGTAACCGACATCATTACAAAACAATAGAAAAACATTGCCTATTGAGAACAAGAGGAGGAGAAAACCCTCTGCCTTGAAACTATGATGCTTGACCCTTGCCTTGTACCGCCAACTTTCTAAATGAATAAAAGTGTGTGCAAGGGTCTCTTTTATAGGCTTCATTTTTGGTGATTAAAAGATGAGAACTGGCTTTTTCCTCCGATCCAGCTTGGAAGACAAGATGGAATTGCATTTTTCCCGCACATATGTGCATGGGTGCATGAGGCAGTCCCCAAGGTTGTCTCATGCGCAGGGGTGCATGAGGCAGTAGCCAGAGTGTAAATTCTACAGTTTTTTGTACTTTCTCGAGTGTTCTTCCATTGTGAAATTTCTTGGAACTTGGGATGAATTTTCCCAAATTCTATCGTCTTCAAAAACCTTTTAAGCACCATTGATCTTCATTCTTGATATCTCTTGATCCTTCATGTGGTGTCTAGCTTTGTTGAATTACATGATTTAGCAACAAAAAGACTCAAAACACCTATGAAGTTGCATGATTTAGGATAAATGTGAATTACAACGACTCGAATGAAAACAATACAAAATGTTCCTCAAACCATGGACAACTTCTCTAAATAACCTATTATTTGTCTTCAAATGCAAAGTAAATGACTAAAAACATAGCCTAAAATATCATATGATGCTATGTCATCAAAGAGATTGCTTATGATTAGAGATGTTTATGTGTTTGAGCAATTTTATTTTTATGTTGATTCATTAATAATTTTTTTTACTTTAATAAGAAATAGCTAGAGCATATTTTTTATTTTTTTAAATAGCAAACAAATTTTTTAGGGTTTTTTTTTGTTATACATGCTATACCGGATCCTACAAATAAGGCCGAAACCCTACAATTTTAAGGCACAAACACCTGTGAGTGTTCCTAAATCCCACTAAAATATCATTTTCCCCTGTTCATCGCTTAGGCGACTGGTCATCTACACATAAATTGCATTAAATAAGTGTGTTGATTCCCTATAAATCTCTTTTAAATAAGGGAAATTCTTGTTTACCCGTCAATAAAAGGTGGGTAATATTACTCACGTTGAGTTGGCCCAATCAAAACAAAGTATTTATATAACATTAAAAATAATAGAAAATAAATAAATAATTTTGATTGGTGTCAACTCAGCATGGGTTGTGTTACCCACTTTTTATTGATGGGTACCCAGTTATCACCAATAAATAATGTTTGTCATTTATCAATGTAATGACATTTATGTATGTGTATGTTATCAAGGTTACATAAAAGTCTACGGATTTTTCAATGTTATGCATTAATTGCATGTGCTGGTTATACCCTTCTCATAATTTATCAATTATCAATGAAATTACATTAATATATTTCTCTATTGCTAAGATAGCATTAAAATTAATGTGTTTTTCAATGTTGTGTAGTTAATGCGTGCACGACTTATTAACCTCTCTTAAATGTCAGTGTAGATTACCAATGTTTCATTAAAACGATGTATTTTTTTTCAAAGCTATGCATTAATTGCTTGCTATATACTCCCTCCGGTTCTATATATAAGAAAATTTTCAAAAAACTTTTTGGTCCTACTTATAAGAAAATATCACAACTTTTAAGGTGTAGTTATTGTTTAAAAGACTTTTCTACCCCTAATTTAATGTTTGTCTATTTAATATTTGTGAATGTATTTAATGCTTTACAATTTTTTATGAGGGTATAGCTGTAAAAATATTAAAAAAGTTATATTAATTAATGATTGTATTGATTTTGATTTTTTTTTATTTTTTTCTTATAATAAAGACAGGAGAGTAGAAATTGTGTACGATGATTCCCTATACTTCTCCCTTAAATACAGATTATAATATACCAATGCCATGACATTAATGTATTTGTGTATTACCGATGTTGCATTAAAACCTAAGTATTTTTCCTATGTTATGCATTAATTGCATGCATGAATTCTCGAGACTCCTCTGTTAAATGCAGCTTATCATTTACCAATGAGTCAACAATATTATAATACTCCATCCATCCATAATGATAAGCACTCTTTCAAAGAAAATATTGTCCCTAAATATAAGTCTATATACAAATTACTAGATGCATTTATTATTTTTTTCAAATGTAACTCTAACTAATTGTTCTGGACACTAGCAAAACCAATAAGGCCCATTCACTTAGGCTCAATACAAAAACTCCCAGATCCAACATCTGACAAAATTACTCGCAACACATCTCCTCCCCGCGAGGGGGTGCTCGGAGAAAACAGAGACTCGTTCAAACGTTCCGTAACATCTCATGATCTCCTTAATTTTATGTGCATAATAGTCATTTTGCAAAATTTATTTTTTTTTGTTTTTAAAAAAATTAATTACGGAGAATGTTCATCACAAGTGTAAGCAATTTCCACGGATAACTATAAAACAAATTTATTTGTTTTTTAAAAAATTAATAACAATATTTAATAACAATATATAAAAATCGAAGTACAACAAAATTTCATAATCGTCCTTGTTAAAACTCATAATCTCCTTAATTTTATGTGCATAATGGTCATTTTGCAAAATTTAATTTATTTGTTTTTTAAAAATTAATTACGGATAATGCTTATCACAAGTGTAACCAATTTCCATGGATAACTATGAAACTAATTTATTTGTTTTTTTAAAAATTAATTATTGATAATGGTCATATCTACTAACATCTACTAATCTACTAACAATATATAATCTATTAACATATCTAAAAATTGAAGTACAACAAAATTTCATAATCGTTCTTATTAAAACTCATGATCTCCTTAATTTTATGTGGATAATGGTCATTAATTTACTAACAATATATAAAAATCGAAGTACAACAAAATTTCATAATCATCCTTATTAAAACTCATGATCTCCTTAATTTTATGTGCATAATGGTCATTTTGCAAAATTTAATTTATTTGTTTTTTAAAAATTAATTACGGATAATGCTTATCACAAGTGTAACAAATTTTCATGGATAACTATGAAACTAATTTATTTGTTTTTTTAAAAATTAATTATAGATAATGGTCATATCTACTTTTTTTAACAATCAAATATGTATTAAAAAAGATTGTTACAAAAAAGGAGAAGGGGGACCACACCAAACCTTCTCAAGAGTGATTAAACCTAAAATTAGGCCAACCTAGCCTATTTTTAATATAATCACTCCTAACTTGCATGGGGATAGTATGATAATATACAAAGCTATCTAGAGTGAGACATATGTTAGCTAAGACATCTGCACAAGCATTGCCCTCTCTGTATATGTGTGTAACCAAAAAGTTCATATGAGTAGTAATTTGAATACAATTTTTCCATCTATTTCTTAGCTGCCAAGGTACCCAGGTATGAGACTTGAAGGCTAGAACAACTGACATAGAATCAGTTTCTAACCAGAAGTTCCTCCAATTCTATTCCTTTGCAAATTCAATAGCCCTCATAGCACCAGATAGTTCAGCATCCAGGGAATTTCCTGTGGTAAGACCTTCAGCAAAACAACCTAAGAATTGAGCATCCTTGTTTCTGAAGATTCCTCCGCAAGCTGCTCTGACAGGATTCAAGGTGGTTGCACCATCACAATTGCATTTGATCCAACTTTGAATAGGGGGATGCCAAATAACCTCCTTGATAACAAGACTCTTTGGAGGATTGATAGAGACATTAAGAGCTTTTAAGATTGAGAATTCAGAAATAGAAGAGCTAGCTGCCAACTTGGACATGTTAGCAGACAAAGAAACTCCACAAATAATTTGAGACACTGCATTCTTCCAATGAATAAATATGCTGTTAAATCTAGCATTATTTCTAGAACTCCAAATAGCATTTAGAATACCAATGATAGAAGCTTGGATTGAAAGCTTACACTGAGGTGACCACCCTTTATCACAAAATTTCCAGAGATCATCAATTGTTGGAATGCTAATGGTCAGATTCAAGATTGAAGCAAACCATCTCCACAACTGAGAAGCAAAAGAGAAAGAAAAAAAGAGATGAAAAGAGGACTCATCTTGCTTATTACATAAACTGCACGTGGAAGGAATATGCATGCCTCTTTCCTTGAGCTTATCATCCAATGGGACTTTGTCATGCATTATCCTCCAAACCAAAAGAGATTTGGAAGGAGGTATATTTGGGGACCAAATGAATTTAGACCATTGCATCTCAGGTAAGTTAGTAGCTTTGAAGTTATAGGCATCTTTGAAAGTTAGTTGACCATTGTTAGAACTTTTCCATATCAAATCATTCTTCAGGGGAGAAAGAGGGATGATTTCTTTGTGAACCAGATTCCAAACTTCTGGAAAACCAGTAGAGTAGTGAAGTGGCAAGGACCACTCATTATTATGAATGAAATCAGTTACCAGAGCATCTTCATCAACATTAGAGACATTGAGGAAAGAGTTGAAAGGTTGTCCACACCAAGCATCCTGCCAGAACTTGATTGAGCTGCCATTACCTAAAAGCCATCTAGTATTTTCCTTCATTGTCTCCCACTCCATTTTAATACTAGACCAGATTGAAGAAAAAATATGGTGAGATATTACATTACCTTTCCTTAGCACCCTACTAATTATGAGCTTTGACCAATCCTCTTCAGAATGCAACATGTCCCAACAAAGCTTTAAATTCACAGCTTGATTTAGGGAGATCAAAGATCTGACTCTGAGACCACCTTGAGCAGTTGGTTTACAAAGATTTTTCCAAGCAACAGTGACCAGCTTCCTTTTATGGATGTCTCCACTCCAAATGAAGTTCCTGATAGCAGCTTCCAGATCTTTTAACAAGGAAATGGGCCAATCATATATTGAAATAGTGTGGACTAGCATGCTTTGGACCACTGATTTGACAAGTTGAGTTCTACCAGCAATGGACAACAGAGAAGCTTTCCAAGCATAAAGCTTGGCTTTAACTCTATCTGCGACTGGCTGAAGAAATCTAGCTTTTGGCTTCCCCTTAAAAATAGGTACCCCTAGATAATTGAAGGGAGTAGTGCCAACATTGAATCCAATAAGATTCACAATTTGCTGCAGCCTAGCATTTTGAATTCCCCCTGAGTACAAGGTAGATTTGTTTGTGCTGATGATCTGACATGAGGCATGTGCATATCTAGTGAAAGTAGTGATCAGAGCATTTATGCAAGAAAGCTTTCCTTTACAAAAAATCATAATGCCATCTGCATACAATGTGTAGGAAGGAATGCTAACAAGTCTTGTTCCCTTTATTAGTTCCAACTTACCCTCCTCAACCAGCCTGGTTATGCTTCTGCTAAGAACCTCTACAGCAATACAAAAGAGAAGGGGGGACAAGGGATCTCCTTGTCTCACTCCTCTAGAACATTGGAAATAACCATATTGAGTTCCGTTGATTGCAATTGATAAAGATGCAGACTTCAAGACTGCTTCAATCCAATTACAAAAAGTAAGATTAAAACCAAACTGTTTGAGCACCTGGATGAGAAAGCTCCACTCCAAGGTATCAAAAGCTTTTGCAATGTCTACCTTCATTGCCAGGTTGCCACCAAAAGACTTTGAGTCAAGCAGATTGATAGCTTCAGTTGTGAGCAGGATGCAATCCTTAATAGCCTCTTTGCTCCTTTGAGATTATATTAGGCATGATCTGAGCTAACCTATCAGCAAGAATTTTTGAGATAATTTTAAACTTAAAGTTAGCCAGTGATATGGGTCTGTAATGGTTCAGAGAATCAACACTTTGAGTTTTGGGAATTAGAACTAAAGTATTAGCATTAGAATTAGGAAGAATCCATCCAGTTCTGAAAAATTGAAGCACAACATTTATGACATCTCCTTTGATAATATCCCAAAAAAACTGATAGAAACAAGCTCCATAACCATCAGGGCCTGGTGCACTGTCCTTGTTCAGGGAAAAGACTGCATGCTTGATCTCATCTTCAGTTGGCAAAAGAGTTAGCATATTATTCACATTATCAGAGATCAAGTTTGGGATCGTTTCCTCCACAAGCAAGTGGTCCTGCAAAATAGTATTATTGCAAAAAATAGACTTAATAGGTAACTGCATGTTCTTTAATCTGGATAGGATCTGTAATAACATTATCTCCATCCTTGAGAGATGTGATGAGTTTGGTTGTATTTTTGACTTTGGTAACTCTATGGAAGTAAGCTGTGTTCCTGTCTCCTTCTTGTTGCCATTTGACTTTGGACTTTTCTAACCAAAATACTTCTTATATATGCAAGGCCGTATCTAAATCCTTTTGAGCTCCTTTTTCTTGTTGCAAAAGAGTATCAGTATATCCACCAGCATTAATTTGGAGTTGAACAGCCTGGAGTTTGTCTTCTGCATCCTTAACATTTTGTGTTGGAACAAAATGTATGAACAACTCTCTTTTGGGTTTTGATGATAACAAAGTGTTAAAAAGAAAATTGGATATGCTAATGCTTGATTCTAGTGTGCAGAACCATGTACTTAAAGATTGGTATCTAACAATGGTCCTGAAAGAACAAGTTAAGAGCAAGAAGGAAAATATAGAAGCTAGTGTTGCAAAGCTGAAGAAAATCAGTGTCTGAAGAAGTGCTTCTGAAGGCAGCGTCTGAAGAAGAGCTTCTGAAGGGAGCGTCTGAAGGCAGCGTCTGAAGGTCTGCTTCTGAAGAAGCGTGTCTGATGAACAGTGCGTCTGATACCAGCTTCTGAAGACTGCGTCTGATGAACAATGCGTCTAATGCCAGCTTCTGAAGAACTGCGTCTGAAGATAGCTTCTGATGAACAGTGTCTGAAGCCAATTCTGAAGAGAAGCTTCTGAAGTCTGAGTTTTAAGGAAAAGCAACTGTCACTGTCAACAGTAAAGCACTGTACAGTCAGAACAGCTCAATGCAACGGTTGCCTCCTTGGATGAAACACGCAGCCAGCTTTTAAGGAAACTATTCAAAATTGTTGTGCTCTATTTTCTGGTTTGCGCACACAATGACAGGGATGAATTAAATGCTGGATGTAGCTTCTAGTGCAACGGCTCTTTTGCTAAAACTGGTTCTTCTCAACAACTCTTAATTCCTCTATAAAGGATTGAAGTTTTGAAGAAGAACAACAAGACTCTGTTCCAGAAAAACACATGCTCTGTTTTACGTGACAGTAATCAAAAACACTTAGAAATTCTTACAAACTTATTATCTTAGAATTTCTTAAGTAGAGAGTCTTAATCTGAATTGTATTTTGTGAACACCACTGATAGTATATCAAGTGTTCAACTCAAACATATTCTTTGTAATTCTGTTTGATTAAAAGACTCTTGCCTGCGTGCTTGAGCAACTAGAAGTCTCATACTTTGTGTTTGAGCAAGAAAGTCTTAGACTGTGTGTCTAAGCAAGGAAGCCTCATACTTTGTGTTTGAGCAAGGAAGTCTTAGACTGTGTGTCTAAGCAGGGAAGTCTCTTACTTTGTGTTAGAGCATAGGAAGTCTCTTACTTTGTGTTTGAGCATTGGAAGTCTCTTGCTTTGTGCTTGAGCAATTGTAATCTTTGTGATTATAGTGAAAATCTCTTGTAAGTGACAAGGGGACTGGACTACTTCCGGATTGTGGAAGGAACCAGGATAAACTGATGTGTCTTTCTCTCTTTCTTTCTCTCTCTCTCTCTCTCTCTCTCTCTCTCATTTACCCTTTATCCGCTGCTAAACATCTCTGAAATAGTTTCAAGATCTGATCATCATCTGATTGTGAACTAAACATAGTTTTTGAGAAAGATAAGAAAAAGCCAACACAATTCAACCCCCCCCCCCCCCCCCTTCTTGTGTTTTTCTCACCTTCATTTTGGTGAAAATTTCCAAAAATAGTCTTATTCCAAACTTTGAGATTGGCTTTCAAAAGTTGAAGTTTCTTGTTTAAAATATACATAGGGCACCCTATAATATTAGTATGCCAAGCAGACTCCACTATATTTCTACAATCCTCATGCAGGGTCCACATCTTCATAAACTTGAATTGAGAAGTGAACCTATGTTGAGATGCTTGGAAGACTAAAAGAATATGATGGTGATCTAATCTAATCTTTGATAGAGTGGAACAAGTGAGAGAGGCACACATGTCCATCCAGAGCTGATTACAAATGCTTCTATCTAACCTTCTTTCAGTGCTTCTGCTACCATTTCTACCATTACTCCAAGTGAATGCTGCACCAACTGTTGGGAGATGGAGCAGGTTATTAGAACTGGTCCACATCTGAAAATCTTCAATAGGAGTTCTAGCAGGTGAGTGTTGGCCTCTATGCTTATGAGCACCAATGATAGAGTTAAAATCCCCCATAAAACACCAGGGAATGTTATGATGTTGCTGAATCAAATTCAATAAGTTCCACAATTCTCTTCTTTTTAAGTAACAAGTGGAAGCATAAACAGCTACCAAGCCTCCAATTATACCATCATGATTAAAATTGAAAGCTACCATTTGATCAGATATACTAACAATAACAGGGTTAATATTAATTATACAAATGCACCATATATTAGGCAGTAAATTATTTCTGTCATTCATAGTAAACAATTTATAGCCTAATCTATTAAACCAGCCTCTAGGGTATGAGTCAACATGCATCCAAGGTTCACTGATAAAACAAAAATCAGGTTTGTGTAAAAGCAAAAACCTTTTTAGAGCCAATCTTGTTGGGGAGTTGGCCAGTCCCCTCACATTCCAAAAAAGACTCTTCATTTGGAAAGATTAGAATTTCCAACCTTTGATATGGTTTTATATGTATTATCCTAAGCTGCTTCCTTCTTTTTTCTTTTCTGTTTCTTCTTGCTAATCACCAACTGGAAGTCATTGATGTTATCTGCATCATCGTGCCTTTCCAAATCAGCTAGCAACAAATCTTCAGCTTCAACATTCTCTGCCATATTTGCCCAGGATTCCTTAAAAAAATCCATGTTCTTCTGAATTTTGTCAGGTGTGGTCTCCTTGCTAACTTCTTCTTCTGATTCCAAATCTTTACCTCCCTCATCAACTTGAGTATCTTCCACAAATTCTGAGCCATCTGATGTTGTGCCCTCAATATCATCTTCAACTAAGTTTTCAATCATAGGGACATCCTGAGATAATCCAGGATTTTTACTACTACCTTCCAAATTGCTAACTTCTTTAGCCTTTCCTTTGCTATTGTCTTCTCTTTCAGTGGGGGGCTGTCTAAGCTCCTCCTCATCTAGATCAATAGTTGTTTCCTGATTTCTGCCCTGCTCCTTTCTTCTATCATTTTTCGGCTGTAGGATTTGTTTTCCTTTCCTAATTGAATTCTTCTTCTGCATTGTTTCTTTTTCCTGCTCAACATCCTCATTCTTCCTTGCAAACTTGCAAATCTCTAAATAATGGCCAACTCTTTTGCAGTGTGTGCAAAAATCTGGCATGTTTTCATAATCCACTTCCACAAAAAAGGCATAGCCCTTCCTTTCTACTAAGACTTTGTATCTCAAAGCTTTTGAAATATCCATATCAACCAGGATTCTCACATATTGCCCAAAGGTTCTTTCAAATCTGGACTTAGTTGCAGTAGGATCAATACAGATTGGAGTTCCTATGCTACTAGCAATAGCAAACAAAATTCTGGGTCTCCAATACTCTTGTGGAACCCCGTAAAATCTAACCCATACCTGAGCTGAGGTATTATGTTGCATACTAGGATTGAAATCCCGTGTCCAGGCAAAAAACTTGATGAATCCTGGACTTAGATTTCAGGATCCAATGGATCTCACCCTACTCACATCCTCTAAAGTAGAGAAAGTGAACTCATAGTAGCCCTTTCCCAAAGATGTGACCCCCCATCTGCCAAGGTCCTTCCAGAAAGCAGTTAACTTACCTTTCAGATCAAAAACTGTTAGAGGCTTGGCACCTTTAGGGTATAAGATTCTGGCGTGTAAGCTATGCTTGCAAGCATCCATTTCTTCAAGATAATCATCCTCAGGGATGGTTATTGAAACTCTATCACCTTTGATTACCAGTTTTGGGAGTTGAGAAGTCAGAATGTCACATATGTTGTTGTTTAGTGCTTGCACAAATGATTTTGGTTGTATTTTTTGAGATTTGATTGGAGCTGTATTAGGATTTGGTGGTAAAGGTTCAAAATTGAGACAAGGCCAAGGGATAATCACTGGATTCATGATTGCGGTGATGGATGGTTGAGATTTCCTATGGATGAAGAAAGCTCAAAGGAAGATGGTGAATGAACAGTATTGGGTCACAAAAACAATCGCCAGAGCTTTCATTATAGAAATAAAGTGTTTTTATCAATGGTCATATCTACTAACATCTACTAATCTACTAACAATATATAATCTACTTACATATCTAAAAATTGAAGTACAACAAAATTTCATAATCGTCCTTATTAAAACTCATGATCTCCTTAATTTTATGTGCATAATGGTCATTTTGCAAAATTTTATTTATTTGTTTTTTGAAAAATTAATTATGGAGAATGTTCATCACAAGTGTAAGCAATTTCCACGGATAACTATAAAACTAATTTATTTGTTTTTTTAAAAATTAATAACAATATATAAAAATTGAAGTACAACAAAATTTCATACTCGTCCTTATTAAAACTCATGATCTCCTTAATTTTATGTGCATAATGGTCATTTTGCAAAATTTAATTTATTTGTTTTTTAAAAAATTAATTACGGAGAATGTTCATCAAAGTGTAAGCAATTTCTATGGATAACTATAAAACTAATTTATTTGTTTATTTAAAAAATTAATTATGGATAATGTTCATATCTACTAACATCTACTAACAATATATAAAAATCAAAGTACAACAAAATTTCATAATCGTCTTTATTAAAACTCATGATCTCTTTAATGTCGATATTTTAAAAATAGTCACGAGTTTTTAAAATTTTATCATATCGACTATCACATATCGATACAAAAAAATTTCTTCTGCATATATAAGCATATAAAATCCTGAATAAGTGTGGTTTAAATATTTAACGGTGTTTTAAATATAACATAAAAATATATTTAATAGACACACTGCATTAATGTTTATTTTTTTAAAAATAGTCATGAGTTTCCAAAATTTTATCACATTGACTTTCTCATATACCTATATAAAAAATTGTTTCTGCAGATATACATATTTAAAATGTACAACGGGAGCGGTGCAAACATTGAAAAATGTTTTGCATATAAAATAAAATTTATTTAATAGACACACTACATTAATATTGATATTTTGAAAATAGTCATGAGTTTTTAAAATTTTATCATATCGACTTTCTCATATATGTATATAAAAATTTGTTTCTGCATATATAAACATTTAAAATCTGCAACAGGAGCAGTACAAATATTGAACAGTGTTTTGCATATAAAATAAAATTTAATCAACAGAAATATTAATGTTGAAATTTTGAAATAGTCATGAGTTTTCAAAATTTTATCATATCGACTATCACATATCGATACATACAAATTTTCTTCTGCATATATAAGCATATAAATTCCTCAACGAGTGCGATTTAAATATTTAACGGTGTTTAAATATAAAATAAAAATATATTTAATAGACACACTACATTAATGTTGATATTTTGAAAATAGTCATGTGTTTCCAAAATTTTAGCACATTGACTTTCTCATATATCTATATAAAAATTTGTTTATGCAGATATAAACATTTAAAATCTGCAACGGGAGTGGTGCAAACATTGAACAGAGTTTTGCATATAAAATAAAATTTATTTAATAGACACACTACATTAATGTTGATATTTTAAAAATAATCATGAGTTTTCAAAATTTTATCATATCGACTTTCTCATATATGTATATAAAAATTTGTTTATTTAGATATAAGTACGTAAAATCTGCAACGGGTGCGGTGCAAACATTGAACAGTGTTTTGCATATAAATAAAAAATTATTTAATATAAACACTACATTAATTTTGATTTTCAAAATAGTCATGAGTTTTTAAAATTTTATCATATCGACTTTCTCATATATGTATATAAAAATTTGTTTGTGCAGATATAAGTACATAAAATCAACAATGGGTGCAGTGCAAATATTGAACAGTCTTTTGCATATAAAATAAAAAGTTATTTAATACAAACACTACATTAATTTTGATTTTGAAAATAGTCACGAGTTTTCAAAATTTTATGTGCATGAAAATTTGTTTTCCCATATATAAGCAAATAAAATCCATAACTGGTGTGACTCAACTATTTAACAAATTTTTGTTTATATAAGAGAAAAAAATTAATAGAAACATTACATTATTATTCATAATTTTCATTTAATATCTATAAACATTCTATAATATTAACAATATAATTATTTTTTATATAATTATCGCAATGTTACGTGACCCGTGCTTCGCACGGGTCTTTTACTGGTTTATAAAAAAAAAAATTCCACATTCTACTTAAAAACAAAACTACCGTGAGAACCTAGATCTTAAATTTATAAAAAAAAATAATAATAACAAATTCCACATTCTCCTTAAAAACAAAACTACCGTGAGAACCTAGATCTTAAAAATTGAAAACAACTTCTCAATTTTTTTAATTTGATAGAAAAAAAAATGGACTCCACATTCTCCTTAAAAAAAAAAAAAGAAGTGATAATCAAAGCCTTAAAAATCGATAATAATTTTGTATTTTTTAAATTTAAAAGAAAAAGGCTTAAATGTATTTTTAACCCCTTAACTTTTAAAAAGTTGCGATTTTGGCCTCATAACAAAAAAATATCAATTTTATCCCTAATGGTACAAAACGTTGTAAAATTGTTTAGAAGACACCATGTGTTCCAAAATAGGGGGCCAAAATCACAACATTGTATAAAAATACGGGGGCAAACAAACGTATTTCCCTATAGATATAGAGCTAAAAGAACGTATTTCCATATAGATAGAGGTCAAAAGAGCACGTGGTGTTCTTTGGTAGGGTAATAAATGTTGAACAATTGATTGATAGATTTCAGTTCACTGTTTTTTGATCGATGGTTTTCCAGTTTTTTATCTGAATGTTTTGAGATGGTACCTTTTTATCCTTTTGTTTTATACTTTTTCTCCGATTCCACCCAGTCTTATACTTTTTCTCTGATTCTGTTTATCCTTTTTTATCTGATTCTACCTAGTCTTATACTTTTTCTTTTGTAAAAAAAAAAAGATACTTTTTCTACATTTGTAAAAAAAAAAAAAAAAACTTTTTCTACAATCAAAATTTAAAAAATCAATAAGAAAATGCACGAACAATACTATATTGATTTCATATTTCAATAAAATTGATTTAAAAAGAAGTGATGTTGAAAAAATTAATTATTCGACAATATTATAATAGTAAAAAGTTGAAATAATAAAATAGTAAAGTATTCTGATTGTTAAAAATATAATTACAGAATCCAATAATAATTAATGTATTCAACTAATTAGTCAACAATTCTAAAATAATCAATTAAAAATATAAATTTATATAGCAAAAATCTAATTGTTATATAAGTTTAATTACAAAATCTAGAAATAATTAATGGTTACTATCAATTGATTATTTTTTAAATTAAAAAATTGTGGAAAGAAAAATTACTATAAAATAACAATGACATTAACTTTGTCAAAAAAAATAGCATTAAAAACCATTTTTTAATTGTCTCATACCTAGTTTGAACTCTTTCCCTTGAGGGTATAAAGTCAGACTATACCATAATTATGACACAATGACAATTTTACAACAATTTTTGGTGATATTTGATCTTTATCCATTATGTTACAAAGTCATACTCTTACCATTTAATATGACTCTTTTTGAAGTACTCCCTATGTTCCTTTTTAATATCTATTTTGAAGAAATTTTTTGTTTCTATTTAACTGTCATTTTTAAAGTTCAATGAAACATTAAATGTTGTTTACTCTTAATTATTTATTGTGGAGAGAGAAATATATAAAATGAGACATTAAATGAATAAGACTATTCTAGTAAAAGTATAAATTATTGTATTAAAAGTAGTAATTTTTATTGATTGTCTTGATTTGTGTAAAATGTCAAAAAGTGACAATTAAAAAGGAGCAGATGGACTATCAATTTATTGATTGATATCAGCATCATATGTCCCTTAAGTACTCAAATGATAAAAGTATGTAGAGAAATTTAATATGTTGGAGAATTAATTTAAACTCATAGTAATACTTATCTTAATTAGTATACTATCCTATATATACCCACACACACAAAGTGAATGGAATGGTACTGCTTAAATCTAAATGCTTTGTAGCGTGGTTAACTCCTTCACCTTTCCACCAAGTCACCAACCATTTTTTCATAACCCACTTCACTCACTCACTCACTCACTCACTCACTCACTCACTCACTCTCTCTCTCTCTCTCTCTCTCTCTCTCTCTCTCTCTATATATATATATATATATATATATATATATATATATAACACCCACTCTATTCTTGTGTTTAAACCGCAATCACCTTTTCCTTTACTGATAAAGATTCATGTTCTTTAATTCTACCGTCAAATCTAGATGAAACTTATTTTGATCCTTTGAGTTCATTGCATATATAACTACCCAATCACCACTCTTAGTTTGGTTTAAATTTACAATTCACTTCTCATCACAATTCATTTTTTGCATCTACATATTATCTTTGTCATTGTGATATTTTGATCTGCAATCTAAGTTGTGATTTACAACATATGATTACTCTCACCTAGATCGATGATTAAAATATCAGCTGGATCTAACATGTTAAGGATCAATTTTTATTTATTTTGTCATCTACAATGTGTTTTTTGGGTCACTCTCCAAAGATATCATTTTATTTCAACGACTATGATTTCTCTGATTAAACAGGTTAGAAAAAACCTCTATCTTGGTAGAATGTTACATCCTTGGCTGGATTTATTTTGTATCATTATGCTGGTTCTATATGTATTAAAGAGAAGCATAAATCCTTAAAATTTAACGATGAAATTGGATTTAGTTTTGTATCACAACATAGATCTTAAATTTGTTTACATTATTTTTAGCTTTTCAGTAGGATATTGATGGATGAGGATGAAAGACTAAAATATTTTTTTATTGTTATCTAATGAAACAAATTGCTCAACTGAAAAGTATTTCATTCTCAATTTAGATATTTTACAATGTCTATAATTAATTTCATTATATAAATAAATATGTATTGATTTTTGTGTCATATGTCGGAATCAATACTTAATGGGTCATTCATGCTTCTATATGGGATGTAGGTTTGCAAGACTAAAACGAGAGGCAGATTACTGCCTTGCTCAAAGTGACGTGTGAATGTCTATTTCATGAGGAGAGAGATATTATGCAGGTTAGCATAATTTTATCTTAGCATCATAATATCACATTATTTTTCATTGGATATATAAATAATTTAACAATTTGTTTGCAGATATGATTTGGTGATTTGCAGTGATAATCAAACCACTCTAGGGATGATGGCGTGATAAATGTAGTTATATTTTCATTAATAAATAAAAATAAAAGGAGTAATTAAGTGCATGTGAGGTGTAGGATAAGGTTTATGGATTTAGCACAAATAAAAAAGCAGCAGGCATTGAAGAATAAGAGAAGTTATCGATGACAAGAACGGTTATAATCCAGGACATGTGGCAAACATGCATAGCCATTGAAGTTACCATATTTTGTTATAAATAAGGGTCTTGGGGCCCGGTTAATAAGGGATCCTTAATGCATTCAAAAATCACATGTATCGTAGATTATCGATTAATGATTATGTTGTGGTCAATAATTTTATTAGAACTTGATACTTGTATCGAATTATTTATTAATTAATAATAATAATAAAGCATTTCTTCATTATCTTTGTTTTTCAAGTAATAAAGTTACTAGAATAGTTAGTCCATTTAATTGAATATTAAGTATGACTTAACCATGAGACCCTGTTAAACACAAGAATATTATTCTTAAAGTATGTGTAGTCAAGATTTATTGTGAAGTGGGATAACACTAAATCATAGAGACTATTATGTGAGTAGATTGATGACTATATTTCACGGATCATGGATATGAGATGTCAAGTTTTCACATAAGTATAAATATTAGGAGTAATGCTATATTATATGGACCCTCCATAAGAATATTAGATAGTGTGTTATGTAAGTGTCATAAGTTATTCTCATAGTGATAGTGATGTATATCACTCTTTGACTTGAACCCACTTTAGACCCTAGATGTGGAGTCGAGTGCTTTGTTGTTGTTTAAACATTATCCATTCTAGATATAAGGGTAAAAGAATAATTATAAAAATAATCACTATCACAAAAAGATTACGTCTGATCGCATGATATTCTCATCACTTAGGTAGTCGTGATGTGATGATTAATACAACTCATTATTTATAATATTAAATGAAAGATTTAAAATTATTGTCAGTATTACGAGAACCTACATGGTCACACACATAAGGACCATTAGACGAGAGAATAGTAAATGGATGAGAATCATTTATAATTTGGTACACTATGTGGTACACGTAAATCAAAAACACAGTGCATCGTAAGTTACAGTGCGCAAAAGTGGTTCTATAAATATAACCCTTGGGCTAATTTGTTTTTACGTACTTCCAAAACACAGTTACAGAAACCCTAGTCACACTAGCATTTCGTACCTTCATTTTCTCTGGTAACGATCCTATGGCAGCTAGCACTCTAGATGAAAGGTTTTATTCGTGTGGACTGAGTAGAGTTGTTGTCGATCATCCAGTTCTTATTATTGTTTTTTGATTTAGACTGCAAAGGTTATGTGCTTCACGAGGTAATAGTTGGATCTCTGGTCATGACCATTCATAATGATCCAGCGAAAAGGAAAATTTTAATCGTTTATATGTTATGTTTAATATATTTTGAATGTGATTTCTCTTCAGATTAAGTATGCCATTTTTTCTTTGTTTAAATTACTAAGTCGTTTATCTTTTCAGAACTTTAATCTTATGCAAATTTATCTTTCTACACTTTTATTTTACTTGTACATTTATCGAGTTCATTGTAATGCAGAAGGTGTTTTCATCTAAAACCCGCATTTTTCTACACTAAAAACACACAAAAATTTCATGTTCGGGTATTCCAAAATAATGTTTGATGTTGTTAATTTCCACGACATATGCAAGCAACAGGAAAACACATACATTGACTCGTTTCTTGGTTGAACACGTCAAAATCTTACTTTTTAATTTGTCATGAACCCACGTCTTAAACATTTTTTTTATTGGTGATCGTTACTACGCGCACACTAGCTCAGAAATATCAAAATCCCTGTAACAATATACCGGTGAAAAAAAAAGGATAAAAGGTGGGAGTTTATACTTGATACAACCTCCATCAATCGAGTCAAAGAAAAAGTAGAGATTTACCTACGAATAAACAACTTATAGCTGTTACATTTTTTTGTCACTAGGAACTCTTGTGGTGTGTCTAACTTAAAGAACATTTTTATGATATATGTTTACCCTAAATAAATCATTGTGAGTGCTATATCAATCCTAATATTTTTTTAAGAAGCTAAAATGAATATATAAATGTACCGTCATCTTATTCCTCAAAAGACATGTGGCAGCCTCCCCCAGTAAGCTGGAGCCCACTCCCCACGTGGGCGAAGTCATGGACCCGCTGGAACAAAACGGAAGAAATGAGGGCCCCAGTAACGCATCCGGAGGGGGCTCCCCACGATGAAACCCGAACTAGACGGCTCAATACAACCCGTCTACTAAGTCTTCCCCACGTTCTCGTTGGAGGCCGAGATCCCCAGGGGGTGGACCAAGTCACAACACCAGGTGGCTTGGGAATCCCGAAAAGGTAGCCTCCACTTCCCTTAGGTCAAGGGAAGTATAAAGGGAGCTCGAAACGTTCCCCACATATCATCACATTCATTATACAGAAAAACCTAGAACCAAGCTCTTGAGTTCATTGACTGCTCAGGGGGTTGGTGCCATTGTTCTCTTAGCAGGAACAAATTGAAAGAAAATCCACCAGTGGAAATTGTCAATTCCTTGGTGAGAATCTAATATCCTGAGCTAGTAAAAGACAATAAATTATTAAACAAGCATTACTGGTTCCAAAGGACTAAAAACAACTAAAACTATAAAACCCTAAAATAGGCATTGATTAGATGTTTAAGGCATTGCAATAACTCAACTACTTGTCCATTATGGGGGCTAAGTGCAATGTAATAACCAACTTATTTGTCGGTTATCACTGTTTCTCCATAAACATGCTGCTAGATTCCAGCTAATCAAACTTTTTCTTTAAATTTCTAAAATCTTTTGATTTGCTCTTACAACGTCTATCAAGTTCTTTGACAACATCAATTAGCTCCTCATGGGTACGTTTAGAAAATACCTCATCATCATCATCATCATCAGAATCTGATCTAGATTATGCATTAGAAGTTGTTGTGTCCATCAGACCCATATTAGCTTCTTCATCATCTTTGTAAGATTCTGACTCTTCATCAAACTTGTCCCATGTTGCCATAAGACTTTTCTTGAGATTTCTCTTGTAACTTTCCCTTTTAGAGCTCTCTTTCTTTGACTTGTCCCTCTGTAACTCTGGACAATCAACAATAAAGTGGTCACGTTTCTTGTAGTTGAAGCATCCATTCTGATCTTCTTTCTTGTTATTGAAACCTGATCTATTAGAACCACTGCTCGTACCTGGAAACCTTTTCTTCTTAGTCAGGTAATGAAATCTCTTGGTCAAATATACCATTTCTTCAACATCTGAGTCATTGTCAGATCCTCCATCAAGAGTTTCTTCTCTGACTCAGTGGCCAGAAGAGCTTCAGCAGATTTTCCATTAGATGTCAAAGCAATGAACTTGGACTTCTTAGCAGGTTCATCTCCAACAAGATCAATCTCATGACTTTTGAGAAAACTTATCAGATTCTCCAAGTTAAGTGTATTCAAGTTCTTTGTTTCCTAAATAGCTTTAAACTTTGGTCTGAACCTGGCAGGAAGACTCATAAGAATCATTTTGACATGATCAGGAATAATATAGCTTTTATTCAGAACCTGAAGGTCTTATACAAGAGTTTGAACCCTTGAATACATGGTTTCAATATCTTCATCCTCCTTCATTCTACAAATTTCATACTGATGAAACTATTGGTTAGTTTTAGCTTCTTTAACTTGTTGGTTTCCTTCATAGGTAGAACACATAGATTTAAAAATAAACTTGGCAGTAGATTTATCCAGAATCTTGGTGTATTCTGAGTGAGGTAAAACATCCACAAGAATTCCATGTACTCTGTGATGCTTTCATTATATTTTCTTTTGAGCCTTAGTCAGACTCATCTTGTCTACTACCATTCCTTCTGCATCAACGTCAAAAGCAACACCATCTTCATTGATGTCCCACTTCTCATCATCAACTCCTATGATATGGTTGTACATCTTGCTTTTCTATACCATGAAAAATGAGTAGCATCTCCATTGAAAGATGTATGTCTCATAGAGTAATTGTTCTTCTCAGTAGTGGAAGTGTTGTAATCATAGTTGACAGTAGAATTGTTGTTTCTACTAGAACCAGTAGCAGCATTGTTGTTTTCATCACTAGACATGTTTTTCCTCTATGGATCTTTAATTGTGGCACAATTAAGCGGCTGAGCACAAACCAGGCTCTGATACCAACTGAAGGTCAGAAAAACACAAGAATGAGGGTTGGATTGTGTTGGCTTTTCAAAATTTTCTAAAGGTTTAAGCACTAGTCAGAGTTTGATGAGTTCAAAGTCTGACACATAGTTTGATAGCAGCGGTTAAAATGAAACACAAAGATAGAGAGGGAGAGAGAGAGAGAGAGAGAGAGAGAGAGAGAGAGAGGGAGAGAGAGGGAGAGAGAGGGAGAGAGAGATAAGACATAAAGCAATTATATTGGTTCCTTCTAGAATTCAAGAGTAGTCTAGTCTCCTTGCACTTCCAAGCAATTTTCACAACTGATTACAAATGCTTAAGGACACAACCAAGAGACTTCCAATTCTCAATCACAACTGAAAGAGCATATGGTATACAAATTCCATAAGGCAATATATGGATTGAAGCAGGCTCCTAGAGCATTGAAAAAGAGAATTGATCAGTTCCTGATTCAAATTGGATGCAAAAGATGCAAAATTGAATATGGTGTGTATGTACAGAACTTGAGTGAAATTGATATCGCAATGATATGCTTATATGTAAATGATCTATTGGTAACTGGATGTAACCAAAGTGAGATTGAGAAGTTCAAAAACACAATGCAGTGTCAACATATCTCTTGTCAGGGCCCGGTACCGCTAACACTGGAGTCCTAGATAATTTCTTCCTCAAGGTTCTGAAATTTTTCTCACACTCCTCGTCCCATACGAAGGGCACATCCTTCCTAGTAAGACGTGTCAAAGGCAAGGCAATCTGAGAAAACCTCATAATAAATCTTCTGTAGTAACCTGCTAATCCCAAGAAACTTCTAACTTCAGCCACATTCTTTGGTCTGGCCCAATTAAGGACAGCTTCAACCTTCGACGAGTCCACTGACACTCCTCCTTGAGAAATAACATGACCCAAAAACTTAATTTTGGACAAAAAAATTCACACTTACTGAATTTGGCGTATAACTTCTTTTCTCTGAGGACATTCAAAACAATCCTCAGATGCTGGGCATGTTCTTGAGGGTCCTTAGAATAAATCAGGATATCATCAATGAAGATCACCACAAATTGATCCAGATACAGCTGAAAAATCATGTTCATGTGTTGGAACAAAATGTATGAACAACTCTCTTTTGGGTTTTGATGATAACAAAGTGTTAAAAAGAAAATTGGTATTGCTAATGCTTTGTTCTAAGTGTGCAGAACCATGTTCTTAATGTTTGGTAATTAATACTGGTTATGGAAGAACAAGCTAAGAGCAAGAAGGAAATCATTGAAGCCTATGTTGCAAGTATGAAGCAGCTTCTGAAGACTGCGTCTGAAGGCTGCTTCTGAAGACTGAGTCTGAAGGTCAACAGAAGTCAACGTCTGAAGGCTGAGTCTGAAGTGCAACAGAATTCAACGTCTGAAGGCTAAGTCTGAAGGTCAACAAAAGTCAACGTCTGAAGAAGTGCGTCTGATGAACAGTGCTTCTGAAGGGTGCGTCTGAAGACCTGCTTCTGAAGAGAGCTTCTGATGAACAGTGTCTGAAGAAGCTTCTGAAGTCTGGCTCTTAAGGAAAAGCAACTGTCACTGTCTGCATTTAATGCCTGCACTGTCAGAACAATTCAATGGAAGAGTTGTCTCCTTGGCCAATACATTCTCCAGCTTTTAAGGAAAGAATTCAAACTTTGTGTACTCTGTTTTCTGCAACTTACGCACATATCTCAGCTGGACATAGCCTCTCTTTTTGCAATGGCTCTTTGCTGGATTTCTGGTAAATCTCAACAACTCTTTTGTTCTCTATAAAAGGATGAAGATTTGAAGAAGAAACACAAGACTCTGTATAGAAAAACAACACTGCAAAAACCAGAAAGCTTATACTCTGTTTTTCGTATCTGTCACAAAAAAACTTAGGAATTCTTACAAACTTGTTTATCTTAGAATTCCTTAAGTGTAGAGTCTTATCTGAATTGTATTTTGTGAACACCACTGATAGTATATCAAGTGTTTAACTCAAACTGTTTTTCTGTTGTAAAATCTGTTTGAACCCAAAGTCTTAGCCTGCGTGCTGAGCTACCAGAAGTCACCCAAAGTCTTAGCCTGCGTGCTGAGCAACCAGAAGTCTCTTTACTTTGTGTATTGAGCGATTAGAAGTCTCTTAGCTATGTGCTTTGAGCAGGGAAGTCTCTTGACTGTGTGTCTTGAGCATTGGAAGTCTCTTGACTGTGTGTCTTGAGCATTAGAAGTCTCTTACTAGGTGTTTGAGCATAGAACTCTCTTGCTAAGTGCTTGAGAATTTGAAGTCTCTTAACTTTGTGTTTTGAGCAATTGTAATCAGTTGATTATAGTTCAAATCTCCTGTAAGTGACAGGGGGACTAGACTACTTCCGGTTTGTGGAAGGAACTAGTATAAAAATCATTGTGTCTTTATTTCCCTCTCTCTTTACTTCATATCCGCTGCATAAACAAACTCTGAAAATAGGTTCAGAACTGATCTATACCAGATTCTGAACTTAACATAAGTTTTGAGAAAGAAAAGAATTTACCCACACAATTCAACCCCCCCTTCTTGTGTGTTTTTCTCACCTTCAGTTGGTATCAGAGCCCCTGGTTCTGATATTCAATCACTTAACAGTGAGTCAGTATTGATCCTGAGAAAAACATGGCTTCTGGTGATTCTGGTGAATCCACATCCAGAAGTGGTCGTAGTGGCTATGGTACAGATAACAAGAAATCTCACTCACACAATAAACATCCTATGTTTACTGGTGATGCTGAGAAATTCTCATGGTGGAAAAGCAAGATGTACAGCCACATTATTGGTATTGATGACTCCTTATGGGATATCATAGAAGATGGAATATCTATTCCAGTTGATGATGAAGGAGTGTCTATTAACAGAAGAGGTCTGTCTGATGCTGAGAGGAAGATCTACAGAAAACATCACAATGTAAAAGGTATCATTGTGGAATCTTTACCCCACAATGAGTATCTCAAGCTGAGTGACAAATCAACAGCAAAAGCCATCTTCACCTCTCTATGCTCCAACTATGAAGTAAAGAAAAAGGTTAGAGAAGAAAAGGCAAACCTTCTAGTTCAGCAGTATGAGCTGTTCAGAATGCAGGAGGATGAAAATATTGAGGCTATGTTCTCAAGATTTCAGACTCTAGTTTCTGGACTTCAGATCCTGAAGAAAAGCTACACTACTGCTGATCATGTGAACAAAATCCTCAGAAGTCTGCCATCTAAATCGAGACCTAAGGTGACTGCTATTGAGGAAGCTAAAGATCTAAATACTTTAAGTATTGAAGATCTTATAAGCTCTCTCAAGGTGCATGAACTAGGACTCATTGAAGATGAACCTGTTAGAAAATCTGAGTCTATAGCACTTAAATCCAAAGGAAAGTTTTCAAAAGCTCTAAAAACTTCAGAATCTGATGAAGAATTTCCTGAGGGAAGTTCTGAAGAGGATTCAGAAGCTGAGGAGCTTGAAATGCTTTCCAAAAGAATTAAGTTCTTGCTGCAAAGACAAAGGAAATATTCTAACAAGAGCAACAACTTCAAAGGATCTAGTTCCAAGAAGGAAGAACAAAAGGGCTGCTTAAACTGCAAGGAAACTGGTCATCACAAAACTGAATGTCCTGAGTTACAGAAGGATAAACCCAAGAAGATCAGTTCAAAATCAAGCAACTTCAAAGACAGATTCAGAAAAAGTCTTATGGCTACTTGGAGTAGTCTTGACCAAGAATCAGGTTCTGAAAATGAAGATGAAGATGAAGAAGAAGCTATCCTTGGTTTGATAGCAATAGAATCATCTGATGAGGAATCTGGATCAGAATCAGTCAAGGAAAATGAAGCAGAAGCCAATTTGAATTTGGTTGCAAATGTATCTTCTGATACAGAATCAGATTCGGACTCAGATGAAGAAGATGAGGTATATTCTGAACTATCTCATTCAGATCTTGTTGAAACAGTTAAGGAATTTATGAACCACCTCAGAAGCAAGTTAAATCAATTTAAAACTTTGAAAAAGAAAAATAACTTGCTGCTGATGAGAATCTTCAACTTCAGAATCATATCAATGATATTGATGAAGAAGTTAAAGAGCTCAGAGAAATGGTTCATAAGAAACCTAATGAAGTTCCTAGTGAACATGAAACTGCTCTTCAAGATTTTATTTTGGCTGGAATCAACAGAAGCAAAGTTGCTTCTATGATTTATAATATCAGCAGAAACAAAGGAGAAGGAATTGGTTTCAAAAATGATTCATTTAATTTTTCAAATGAAACAAATCTTCCATCCCGTTCTGAAGATAGTATAAAAGGCTCTAGGGTATGCTTTGTGCCTGCTTCTGACAGTTCTGAGAAACTAAATTTAGAAGAAACTAAGACTGCAGAGTCTGCAGTTCTGAACTGCTCAGACTCTAAAGCTTCTGAACCTAAGGGAAACATGAAGGCAAAACTTAAAACCTTGCCAAAGTCTAAACCAAAAGGTCCAAAGCCTAAGACTATGAGAAAATCATACTCTAAATCTGAAAACGTTCAGAGTCTAAAGAAATCAGAACCTGAAACAAGTAAGTCTCAGAGTCTAAAAAATTCAGTTTATACAAAACCTTTTCTAAACCAGAATGTCAGGCAAAGCAAACAAAGGAAAGCCAATCTGTCATCTGTTTCTGATTGTATTAAGAAACGTCAAACTGAAGTTTGCCTTGTGTCAGAACAGAACCTATGATTTCTGAATTCAAGATTCTGAACAAGTCAGAATCTAAGACTCTTAAGTCCAAAGTCTGAAGAAATCATAACCAAAGTGTTCAATGGTTCAGACTCTAAACAACTCAGAACCAAAGACCTTCAAGTCTCAGGTTCTGAAGAAATCTGGGTCAAGACCATTGAGAACTCAGGTTCTGAAGAACTCAGTTTCTATAACTAAGACTTATTCAAGATTAAAGGATTCATATCCAAAGAATCTGAACAAATCTGAGTGTTATAACTCCAGACATAAGGTGCAACAAAAGACTAAACCTTTCAGAACTAACCCAAGAGGACCCATATGGGTACCCAAGTCAGAGATCATTTCTGTTGCAGATATGATCAAATGCCAAAGAAAAGGTGAAGTCATGGTGCCTGGGCAATGGCTGCTGGGATTGCATAACAGAAGACAAGTCTATGTTCCAAACCCTAATCATGAAAGAGGGAGGAACTGTGGAATCTGGACGATGTGCGCACCTCGTTAAAAATGCGCAATCTTCTGAGATGTCCGCGAACGCTCGGAAGGCCTTGTAAAGTCGCCACCAAAGTTTTTGTGTAAAGGGAACATTGATAAACCCTAAAGTTTTTTGTTTGAAAGGGAAACGATAATAAAACCCTTGACGATGAGGAAAAGGACTGGTCATCGCAACCATTGTCGGGTTCGGGAGTCGATTACGTAAGGGGAAGGTATTAGCACCCCTCACGTCCGTTGTACTCAACGGGAACCTTCTATTTGGCTAAAGCTTAAATTGTTTTTAAGTGTTTTGCGCGCATGCTTATCTATGTCAAAATATAAATAAAAAGGGGGAAGAAAGAGATGAAAACAAACGAAAGAAAAAAAGAAAGTTTTTATTATTGCGCTTGACAAGATGTCGATCTTGCTCCTACGTATCTCCCGGTAGTCGGAGAATTCAAAGCGTACGTAGTTCTTTGGTAGAAAAACGTACATATGTTGGTTAATTTTAAATGGACGATGTTTTAGCCGTATTCTTGCGATTAAACGTAGCTTGTATGCTCGCGGATGGGAGACTTAAGCGTATTAGCTTGTATGCTCGCGCATGGGAGGCTTAAGCGTTTGTTTACGAATCGCGCTTAGAATAGGTAAAACATGTCCGTTGGGTAAGAGGGTTTGATTTGGTCGCGTTGGGACCAAAAGAGGTGCAATGGACTCAATTGAGTCGATCATTGACCGGGGTGACTCCAATGAGTCGGGGGATTGAATCTAATGGCCACGGGGGACCAAAAGGTTCGGATTGACCACAAGGGGCCAAGATTTGGTTTGGTTATGGTCGGATACGTTGAAAATGGAATGACGATTGTCCGAACGACGAGACATACGTCACGCATTCGTACAATCGGGGCAATGGAGAGACATACGTCACACCATCCCTTTTTCATTCAAGTTTTTGGTTGAATTTCTTAGAAATCCCAAAGTATATCAAAACATTTGGTTTGAAACCCAAAATGAAAAGGTTTTGACAATTTTGTTAGAAAACGCACAAGTTCGGCTCGTTTTGCGAACGGTTTTGAAAAGCGAAGAAATTCGGCGTATGTTCACGTTTGGGTTTTGAAAATCATGAACAATGTTTATTGTTCAAGTTTTAATTTGAAAGTGATGAACATAGCTTGTTTGCTCTAGTTATTTTGAAAGATTGGGAACATAACTTGTCTTGCAAGTTATCCAAAAAAAGTGTTACCCGAACTTGCGAATTTTCCAATATTATGCAAAATCCTTGAACTGGTTTGAAAAATATGAGTTTTAAAACTTCTAGGTTCTGAGCTCTTGGGCTAGAACCTCAAAAATTGGCCATTTGGGAGCCTAAACTCAGATTCTGAGTTCTGTCATGGTCGCTCTGCGACCATGACTTCGCACTGCGAACAATGCAAATTTTTGAGTTCAGAAGTTGTTTCTGAACTGTTGTTCAGAAACAACTTCTGAACACACTCAGGACCTTTTAGGTGAGTGAAAAGGTTTGAGTTTTTGCAATGAAAAGGGCTGGACAAACCAGTTTTGATGTTTTGAAAACCTTGGGATTTCTTTTGAAATTAAAAAGGGGTTTTTAGAACAAAATGGTTTTGGACCAAAATTGCTATGCAAGCACAATTGTAAATGCAAAAAAAAGGCTTAGAAACTTACAGAGATCCTTAGCAAAGCTCACGCTGCAATGGATTTGAATTGGTTGAAGGTTCTTGCAAAGGTTTTTGGATATTTGATATGAACTTTGAACTTGGTAAAGCTTTGTGTTTGATTGGTTTTCTCTGGTGTTTGAGTAGTGTTTCTTTGTGGGTAATTGCTCTTTGAATGCTATATTTTCTGCTCAATTCATGCTGCATTGCATCTTGCCTTGCATCTCTATTTATAGGCCAAAATGCAATCTCAAGTAATGATGAAAAATCCATAGGACCTAGCTGATTTGTGGGCTAAATTCAGGCTATTTGGCTTTGCATTTAATGCTAATGGATAGAGGCAACCCTGCCTTGTGCCAAGGGTTAAAGTTTTGACTGATTTCAGCCACAAAATCAAAGGTCTTTGGATAGAAATGATGAGAAACATGGCTGGATTGCAATTGGCCAAGCTTGGGGATCAATCCTTGCAATCTCAATGGTTGATCAATAAAAACGTGCACTGTGATGTGCAGAGATTGGGGGATGCAAAAGGCTATATGTGGCTGGTGTGAGGGGTGAAAAGTTGCTGCAAAAACAGGGTAGGCACTCATGGCTTTTTCAAGTGAAAAACCCAGCTGGGTTTGACTGGTTTTGGGGAAGCAAGCAGGAAAAAAGTCTTCAAGCAGGTGGCTGGCAACATTGGGGTGGTTAACAGGTCACTTGGGAGGGACAAGAGCTGCCCAAGGGCAAGCCCACTTGCTTGTCACATGCTAGGTTGGAAGAAAAAGCTTCCTACCTTGGCATTAATGGCAAGTCTCTCAATTCTGGTTTTGCTTGGCCCAATTAGCCATGAATGCTGATTAAAATAAATATGCAAATGATGTGCAACAAATTCTGGAATTAAATCAAAGAAACCAAAAATCTGCAGAAAAATCGCAGACTTCGCAGTGCGAAGTCATCATTTTTGAAATGTTGACTTTTTTGTTGACTTTGGTTGACTTTGACTTTTTTCCCCTCTTTGATTTTTTTTGATTTTTTTGTTTTAAAAGGCTTAGGACAAAATTGGGGTACTACAGCTGCCCCTACTTAATTGTGTCTTTGCATAGAGTGTGTGAGTGCCGATGGTATCTCATGAACTCTTTGCGAAGATCAATTAAGTAAAAGAAGGACCCGAATTTTGTCCTTCGCGGTACGAAAGCAAGGTAAAAGATCATCACTTAAACATTTGAGACGTGTATGAACGCTCAAAGGGTTAGGCGATTAGACCTGAAAAGAAAAAGATTGTCACCTAATCAGGTGATTTCAATCTGCGAGACGTGTATGAACGCTCGAAAATAAAAGAAAAACTTTTGCGAGACGTGTATGAACGCTCGAAAAGGTAAAGCCTACGAGACGTGTATGAACGCTCGAAAGGTAAAAGAAAAACTTTTGCGAGACGTGTATGAACGCTCGAAAAGGAAAAGCCTACGAGACGTGTATGAACGCTCGAAAGGTAAAAGAAAAACTTTTGCGAGACGTGTATGAACGCTCGAAAAGGAAAAGCCTACGAGACGTGTATGAACGCTCGAAAGGTAAAAGAAAAACTTTTGCGAGACGTGTATGAACGCTCGAAAAGGAAAAGCCTACGAGACGTGTATGAACGCTCGAAAGGTAAAAGAAAAACTTTTGCGAGACGTGTATGAACGCTCGAAAAGGAAAAGCCTACGAGACGTGTATGAACGCTCGAAAGGTAAAAGAAAAACTTTTGCGAGACGTGTATGAACGCTCGAAAAGGAAAAGCCTACGAGACGTGTATGAACGCTCGAAAGGTAAAAGAAAAACTTTTGCGAGACGTGTATGAACGCTCGAAAAGGAAAAGCCTACGAGACGTGTATGAACGCTCGAAAGGTAAAAGAAAAACTTTTGCGAGACGTGTATGAACGCTCGAAAAGGTAAAGCCTACGAGACGTGTATGAACGCTCGAAAGGTAAAAAGCCTACGAGACGTGTATGAACGCTCGAAAAGGAAAAGAAAAACTTTTGCGAGACGTGTATGAACGCTCGAAAAGGAAAAGCCTACGAGACGTGTATGAACGCTCGAAAGGTAAAAGAAAAACTTTTGTGAGACGTGTATGAACGCTCGAAAAGGAAAAGCCTACGAGACGTGTATGAACGCTCGAAAGGTAAAAGATCGCCACTTAAACAGGTGGTCTGATCGGACAAAGATAAAGGATCGTCACCTAAACAGGTGGCCTTAATCTGGAATGATCATCACCTAATTAGGTGATTATATCTGAAAAAGTCGTCGCCTGAATAGGTGCTTAGACTTAACTGGGGAAAAAGGATCTACCACTGTTGGGATAGTGTAATCGTCTCTAGGCATGGCTAGTACTTAGATTGTTGAAAAAGGAAACATGACTGTATGATGCATGACATGCTTCATGTTGTTTTATGCAGTATGATATGCAATGCAATATGATATGAGCTAGACTCAATCAAGGATTCCCGCTGGGGAATTGGGGACAGTTTGTGAAGGAGGTTCACTGGGGAACGCTTGCTTAACTGTTGATGGATGCTGGTGAATATGTGATACTCACTGGGGAATCCTCGTTTGAGGATGCATGACATGATTATGAAATGCATGTGTATGAATGATTTGGATATGCATGCATGAATGAAATTGACCTGATGCGTGTATTATGTTATGCATGATATGTGGGATGCATGTTGAATGCTGGGAGTTATGATTGGATGCCGAGCAAGGTCGGGTTTTTCCTGGGGATTTGTTTTGGTCTGCCAATGATGATTGGACTTTTCGTTTTGGGTTGAGACTCCCTGGGGGACTGTCAAAAAGGTTTGGCTTCATGAGGATATAAGGATCATTTTGGAAGCATGATCGATATCCAGCCTTGGTTGATGTTTGGGGTATGTTTGGGGTATTTACTGGGGAATTTGTTCCTCTAACCCTCGGGGTCTTTGCGCTTCACGTGCCGTGAGCTATGCACTTGCCTTTGCTGAAAAGCATAAGTCCCTTGGTGCAATATTTTTGGGGGGAATTACCGCAATTCTTTCGAAATTTACGAAAATTCAAATAGAAACAACGTTTGTTTGTTTATTTATTTTTTTTGGAAGAAGTTTCCTTTGTTTAAATCCCATGTTTCAATGCATTTTCATCATGAATAAAACAAAATTTTATGCGCTAATGAGAACACAAAATAATAAAAGGAATTTTATTCAATGCAGATTTGACTTCTTGAATGGGTAGAAATACATGAAGTGAGAAGTGATTACTTCTCTGAGGAAAAATATAGAGAAAGACAAGAAAAAGCAAAAAGAAATTTGTTGGTTTTGGCACAACACATGCTATTTTCCTTATGACTTCGAGAAATTTTTTTGGAAGATGTTGACGAGACCGATTCTTCTCCTCTTGAATCTTGTCCGGAGCTTGGATGTTGCAGTCATTGCCTTTTTCTTTTGTTAACCCCTAATTTTTGCCTGGACCGCCCTTTCGAGTTTTCAGTCCACCGGGGTGTATTTCCTTTTTTGATGTCCTTTATTTTTGCCTAGACCGCCTTTTCAGGTTTTCAATCTAGCAGGACGCTCTCTATTGCCTAAACCGCCCTTTCAGGTTTTCGATTTAGCGAGCTTTTTTTCTTTTTTTCTCTTAGGCATAATACTTCTTGACTGCATCGGAGTTTATTGAGAGTGGGAACTCTTCTCCGTCCATAGTGGTGATGATCAAGGCTCCGCCAGAGAAGGCTTTTTTTACCACGTACGGTCCATCATAGCTGGGAGTCCATTTCCCTCGGGGATCTTTGTGGATAGGTAATATCTTTTTGAGCACTAGGTCTCCTTCTTTGAATTCTCGAGGACGGACCTTCTTGTCGAATGCCCTCTTGAGTCTCCTTTGATAGAGTTGTCCGTGACATATTGCCGTTAGACGCTTTTCCTCTATGAGATTCAGTTGGTCAAACCTTGTTTGGACCCATTCAGCTTCTTCTAGCTTGGTCTCCATCAAGACCCTTAACGAAGGAATTTCCACCTCTACGGGAAGCACGGCTTCCATACCGTATACTAAGGAGAAAGGGGTTGCCCCAGTTGAAGTGCGAATGGCTGTTCTGTAGCCATGTAGCGCAAAGGGAAGCATCTCGTGCCAATCCTTATATGTTGTTACCATCTTTTGGATGATCTTCTTTATGTTCTTATTGGCTGCTTCTACCGCACCGTTCATCTTTGGTCGGTAAGGAGAGGAATTATGGTGCTCAATCTTGAAATCTTTGCACAACTCCTTCATTGTCTTGTTGTTCAGGTTTGCCCCATTATCAGTGATGATTTTGTGGGGAGTACCGTAACGGCAAATGATTTCCTTCTTGATGAATCGGGCTACCACTTGTTTGGTTACGTTTGCATACGAAGCTGCTTCTACCCATTTGGTGAAGTAGTCGATGGCAACGAGGATGAAGCGATGTCCATTTGACGCTTTGGGCTCGATCATTCCAATCATGTCTATGCCCCACATAGAGAATGGCCAAGGTGAAGTCATGACGTTCAGTGGAGTTGGTGGTACATGCACCTTGTCGGCGTAAATTTGGCACTTATGACAAGTCTTGGCGTAGTGGAAACAGTCAGATTCCATGGTTAGCCAATAATAGCCCGCCCTTATGATTTTCTTTGCCATTGCATGCCCATTGGCATGGGTTCCAAATGATCCCTCGTGGATTTCTTTGATGAGCATGTCCGCTTCATGTTTATCCACACATCTGAGCAGGACCATGTCGTAGTTTCTTTTGTAGAGGATATTTCCACTGAGGAAGAACTGGGATGCCAATCTCCTGAGGGTTCTCTTGTCGGTGTGCGAGGCATTTTCTAGATACTCTTGCTTTTCAAGGTATCGCTTGATGTCGTAGAACCAGGGTTTGTTGTCAAGTCCTTCTTCGACTAATGCACATACAACTGGTTTGTCTCTACGATCCATCTTTATGATTGGCGCCTCATTGTGGAAATTTACTTGGTACATTGATGATAATGTAGCCAAAGCATCCGCCACTTGGTTTTCTTCTCGAGGTATGTGATGGAAATTGATTTTATCAAAATGCTCAATCAACTCTACAACCCGGGCTCGGTAGGGAATTAAATTGGGATGTTTTGTTTCCCATTCTCCTTTGACTTGATAGATGACTAAGGCTGAGTCACCGTATACTTCAAGGTTTTTGATCCTTAGATCAATTGCTGCCTCGAGACCTAGGATACATGCTTCATATTCCGCCATGTTATTGGTGCAGTCAAAGCATAACCTTGCTGTGAAGGGTTGGTATCCATTTCTTGGGGAGATTATGTTGGAACAAAATGTGTTTAACAAGACTTTTACAAAGTAAGGGGGAGATTGTTGAAACACTTATGTGTAAACATATCTCTCTTTATGGTTTTGATGATAACAAAGTATTAAAGAGAAAATTGGTTATTTGCTAATGCTTTGTTCAAGTGTTTCAGAACCACATGCTTAACAAGTAGTGATTGACAATGGTTATGAAAGAACAAGCTTAGAGCAAGGAAGGAAAGCCAAGAAGCAAGGTTGCAAAGCTAAAAGGAAAACTGGTCCTGAAGAAGTACTCCTGAAGAAGTGCTCCTGAAGTAAGAGCTTCTGAAGAGGTCCTGAAGAAGTGCTCCTGAAGTGAAACTTCTGAAGAGGTCCTGAAGTGGTACACCTGAAGTGCAGCTTCTGAGTCTGACGGCAGCTTCTGAAGTCTGGGTGTCTCTGATGAAGTCAACGCAACAATCAACTCCTGATGCCAGCTTCTGATCCGTACAACTGAAGCAGCTTCTGATCACTGTTCACTGAGAAGCTTCTGAAGCTGATGTGGCATGGATTTTGACCAGTACTGTGCGCATTTAATGCCTGAATGTGTCAGAACAACTCAATGGAACAGTTGTCTCCCTGACCCAAACATTCTCCAGCTTTTAAGGTAGGCCATTTCAAAAAATGGCACCTGCTCTGTTCTGACTGATAAAGTGCAGCACACATTTGCAGTAACCTAGTCCAATTGCAACGGCTAAATTCCTTAATTCAAGCAAATCTTCAACAGCTCTATTTTCATCTATAAAAGGAAGAAGATTTGAAGAAGAAAATGTCTAAGACTCTTTGAAACGTATTGCTGAACCTGCACTCTGTTTTCTGTCAAAAACTGTCAAGTTCATAAAAACTCTTAGAAATTCTTCAGTCTTTGTAACTTAGAATTTCTTAAGGTTAAGAGTCTTAACCTGTGTTGTATTTAGAGAACACCTCTGATATTTGATCAAGTGTTCATCCCAAACTATTTCATTTGTAAACCAGTTTGGTCCCTAAAGTCTCAGTCTGTATACTGAGCAATTGTAACCTCATTCCTTTGTGGTCTGAGTCAGAAGTCTCTTGTCTTAGTGACTTGAGCATTGGGAAGTCTCTTGTCTCAGTGACTTGAGCATTGGAAGCCTCTTCCTTGGTGGTTGAGCATAGAAGTCTCTTTCTTTGTGATTGAGCAACTGGAAGTCTCTTCCTGTGTGGTTGAGCATTGTGTAATCTTCAGATTATAGTGAAACTCTCTTGTTGGAAAACAAGGGGACAGGACTACTTCTCACATTGAGAAGGAACCTGTATAATTTCTGTGTACCTCTATTTACCCTTCTCTTTTCATTATTGAATCCGCTGCATAACTCCTGATAACAGTTCAGAACTGATTCATATCAGCTTCTGAATCTGTCTTAAGTTTTGAAAAGAAAAGATAACAAGTTTTTGAGTCACACAATTCAACCCCCCTTCTTGTGTGTGTGTTTTTCTCACCTTCAGTTGGTATCAGAGCTCCGGTTCTGATATTAACACTTAACAGTGTGTCAGTAGGATCCTGAGAAAAACATGACCTCAACTAGTGGTTCACCTCCACCCTCTCCCAGAAATCCACCATCTCCCAGAAATCAAAGAAATGTCCAATATGACTATAGTACTGAAGAAAAGAAGTCTAGGTCACACAATAAACCTCCTATGTTTACTGGTGACCCAGAAAAATTCTCTTGGTGGAAGAGCAAAATGTATAGTCACATTATTGGGATTGATGATACTCTATGGGATATTATTGAAGATGGAATCTCTATACCAGTAGATGAAGAAGGTGTTGCTGTCAACAGAAGAGCTCTGAGTGATGCAGAAAGAAAGATCTATAGGAAGCATCACCATGTGAGAGGAATCATTGTGGATTCATTACCTCACACTGAGTATCAGAAGCTGAGTGACAAGTCAACAGCCAAAGCAATATTCACATCCCTCTGCTCTAACTATGAAGGTAATCAGAAAGTTAGAGAAGCTAAGGCAAATATTCTTGTTCAGCAATATGAACTGTTCAGAATGAAAGAGGATGAAAATATTGAGACTATGTTCTCAAGATTTCAGACTCTGGTTTCTGGACTTCAGATTCTGAAGAAGAGTTACACCACTGCTGACCATGTGAATAAAATCCTTAGAAGTCTGCCATCTAAATGGAGACCTAAAGTGACTGCCATTGAGGAAGCTAAGGATCTGAATACTTTAAGTATTGAGGATCTTATAAGCTCCCTCAAGGTGCATGAATTAGGACTCAATGAGGATGAGCCTGTTAGAGAACCAAAAACATTGGCTCTGAAGTCTAAAAGAAAACCTGCTAAAGCTTTGAAAGCTATTGAATCTGAAGAAGAGTTTCCTGAGGGAAATTCTGATGAAGATTCAGATGCTGATGAGCTTGCAATGATTTCTAAAAGGCTTCAGTATCTAATGAATAGAAAGAAAAAATTCTCTAACAGAAGCAGTAACTTTAGAGGATCTAGTTCTGGTTCAAAGAGGGATATCCAGAAAGAAACTGCTACAACTGCAAAAAGCCTGGCCACTTCATTGCTGATTGTCCCGATCTTCAGAAGGAAAAATCAAAGGAAAAAGCAAAGAAGTCCAGCTCAAAGTCCAACAGTTTCAGAAATAAGCTTAAGAAGAGTCTCATGGCTACATGGGATGATCTGGATAATGAGTCAGAATCTGATGAGGAAGAAGCCAACCTGGCCCTGATGGCAATTGCATCTTCTGATGCAGAATCATGCTCAGATTCTGATGAAGAAGATGAGGTATATTCTGAACTCTCTAGATCTGATTTAATTGAAACAGTTAATGATCTTATGAGTCATCTTAAAAGCAAGTTAAAAGAAATTAAGTCTTTGAAAAATCAAACAAACTTGCTGTCTGAGGAAAATCTTAAACTTCAGAATCAAATTTTTGAATATGATGAAGAAGTTGAAGAACTCAGAAAAGAGGCTCATAAGAAATCTGAAGAAGTTCCTAATGAACAGGAAATAGCTCTTCAGGATTTCATGTTAACTGGGTTCAATAGAACTAAAATTGCCTCCATGATGTATAATATGATCAGAAACAGAGGTGAAGGCATTGGCTATGATGCATTTAAACCTTCAAATGAATTAAACTCACCTTCATGTTCTGAAAATATTTTAAAAGGCAATGATATATGCTTTGTGCCTGCTTCTGATAATTCTGAGAAGTTGAAAGTATCAGAATCTGAGACTAAGTCAGAAGTTCTGAACAACTCAGATTCTGAAGCTTCTGAACCTAAGGAAAAGATGAAGGCAAATGTTAAAACCTTGCCTAAATCTAAGCCAAAAGGTCCCAAGCCTAAGAGTAAGAGGAAATCAGACTCTGAACCTGGAAAAGTTCAGAATCTGAAGTGTTCAGAACCTGGAACTAGTAAGTCTCAGAATCTGAATAAACCTGATTCAAACTCTTCAAAGACTGAGTTTATTAAAACTTCAAAATCTGTTACACCAGTCAACACAAAACATTTTCAATCTCAGAATGTTAAGAAAAGCAAGCCAAAGCAAACCAATCAGTTTTCTGCTTCAAACTGTCTTAAGAAAGGCAAAACTGAAGCTTGCCTTGTGCCTGAAGTAAACAAAGTGAGAATTCTGAAGAGATCAGAACAAAAGTACTCAAAGGCTCAAACTCTAAAGGATTCAGAACCAAAGACCTTCAAGTCTCAGGTTCTGAAGAAATCTGAGTCCAAACCCTTGAGAACTCAGGTCCTGAAGTATTCAGGTTCTAAAACTCAGAATTGTTCAAGATATAAGGATTCATATCCTAAGTATCAGAACAAGTCTGAATATCACAACTTCAGACACAAGAAGCCAAAACCTTTCAGGACTAACCCCAAAGGACCCATGAAAATCTGGGTACCTAAGTCTGAGATTATTTCAATTGCAGATATGCTTGTCATCCAAAGAAAAGGAAAGGTCCTGGTACCTGGACAGTGGATGCTCGCATCATATGACAGGGGACAAGTCTATGTTCCAAACCCTGACTCTGAAAGAGGGAGGAACTGTGGGGTTTGGAGGAAGTCAGAAAGGAAAGATCATTGGTACTGGTAAGATAGGTAATTCTTCCCTGTACATTGATAATGTTTGGCTGGTAGATGGACTTAGACATAATTTACTTAGCATAAGTCAATTATGTGATAGTAATTATGAAGTCCTGTTTAATAAGAACTCTTGTACTGTAATCAGTAGCAAAGATAAGTCTGTAGTGTTCAGAGGCTGTAGGAAAAACAATGTTTACAAAATTAATTTTTCTGAATTGGTTCAACAGAAGGTAGTTTGCCTTCTGTCTGTGAGTGATGAGAAATGGGTCTGGCATAAAAGGCTAGGACATGCTAACTGGAGACTCATCTCTAAGCTTAGCAAGTTACAGCTGGTCAGAGGCTTACCTCAGATTGATTATCACTCAGATGCACTGTGCAGTGCATGCCAAATTGGAAAGTTTTCTAAAACTTCTTTTAAACCAAAGAACATTGTTTCCACCTCTAAGCCTCTAGAACTCCTTCACATTGATTTGTTTGGTCCTGTTGGAACAGCTTCAATCAATGGGAAGAAGTATGGACTTGTAATTGTTGATGATTACAATAGGTGGACTTGGGTTAAATTCCTCAGAACCAAAAATGAAACATATGATGTGTTTTTCAAATTCTGCAAACAAGTACAAACTGAAACTGATTTGAAAATTTTGAAAATCAGAAGTGATCATGGTGGGGAATTTGAAAATGAACCTTTTGAAAATTTTTGTGAAGACCATGGAATTCTCCATGAGTTCTCATCTCCTAGAACTCCACAACAAAATGGAGTTGTAGAGAGAAAGAACAGGTCTTTACAAGAAATGGCCAGAACCATGATCCATGAATCTAAAATTGCTAAGTACTTTTGGGCAGAAGCTGTAAACACAACATGTTATATTCAGAACAGGATCTATATCAGACCCATTCTGAATAAAACAGCATATGAATTATTTAAAGGAAGAAAACCAAATATTTCTTATTTTCATCAGTTTGGTTGTACACGTTACATACTAAACAATAAGGTCTACCTAAAGAAATTTGATGCCAAGGCTCAAAAGGGTACCTTTTTAGGATACTCAGAGAGATCTAAGGCATACAGAGTGTATAATTCTGAAACACATGTTGTTGAAGAAGCTATACATATTAGGTTTGATGATAAGAAGCCTGGTAGTGAAATACCAGAGCTGGTTGAGAGTTTTGCAGATGTCAGAATCTCAGAAGAACCTTCAGAAGCTGAACCCAGTTCAGGTTCTGATGAAGGTTCAGAAGCTGAAAATAATGAAGACTCTGAGAAACTCTCCAGCAATGACACTACTCCTGATGCTAATCAAGATCAGCATGGTTCTGAACAAATCCCTGGTGGCCCTTCAGAAGCTAATCCACCCAGAATCTCATTCAAGTACAAGTCTTCACATCCTGAGGAGTTGATCATTGGAAACAAGAACAGTCCAAGGAAGACAAGATCAGCATTCACTCAGAATGAGTCTATGCTTGGCCTGCTATCCATGATTGAACCCACAACTGCTGATGAAGCACTTGCTGATGATGGTTGGATTGTAGCTATGCAAGAAGAGCTGAACCAGTTTCAAAGGAATGATGTATGGGATCTTGTTGCAAAACCTGATCAGAAGAACATCATTGGAACAAAATGGGTGTTCAGGAACAAGCTCAATGAACAAGGAGAAGTGATAAGAAACAAGGCTAGATTAGTAGCTCAAGGGTACAGCCAGCAAGAAGGAATAGACTACACTGAAACTTTTGCTCCAGTAGCAAGACTGGAAGCAATCAGGTTACTTCTTTCTTATGCTATTAATCATGATATCATCTTGTATCAAATGGATGTTAAGAGTGCTTTCTTAAATGGTGTAATTTCTGAAGAAGTGTATGTAAAACAACCTCCTGGTTTTGAAGATGTAAAATATCCAAACCATGTTTTTAAACTTAAGAAGTCTTTGTATGGTCTGAAACAAGCTCCCAGAGCTTGGTATGAAAGGCTAAGCAACTTCTTATAAATTAAAAATAATTTTGTAAGAGGTCATGTTGATAATACACTTTTCAGGAAAACTGTTAAGAAAGAAATCTTAATTGTTCAAATCTATGTTGATGATATCATATTTGGTTCTACTAATGCCTCCCTTTGCAAGGAATTTTCTAAGTTAATGCAGGATGAATTTGAAATGAGCATGATGGGTGAGCTGAAATTCTTCTTGGGAATTCAAATCAACCAATGCAAAGATGGTGTTTATGTCCATCAGTCAAAATACTCCAAGGAGCTTCTGAAGAAGTTCCAGTTGGATGATTGCAAGCTGATGACAACACCAATGCATCCTACCTGGACATTAAGCAAAGAGGACAATGGCTCTAAAGTAGATCAGAAGCTGTACAGAGGTATGATAGGTTCTCTCCTATACTTAACTGCTTCTAGGCCAGATATTTTATTTAGTGTATGTCTGTGTGCTAGATTCCAATCAGATCCTAGAGAATCTCATATGACTACTGTCAAGAGAATCTTTAGGTATCTGAAAGGAACAACTAATTTGCGACTTCTGTGTAAGAAATCTCTAAATTATAAGCTAGTTGGATTCTGTGATGCTGACTATGCTGGGGACAGGATTGAAAGAAAATCCACCAGTGGAAACTGTCAGTTTCTTGGTGAGAATCTGATATCCTGGGCCAGCAAGAGACAAGCAACCATTGCTTTGTCAACAGCAGAAGCAGAATACATCTCAGCTGCAAGTTGTAGCACACAACTGCTCTGGATGAAACATCAATTAGAGGATTATCAGATTCATGCAGACAATATTCCTATTTATTGTGATATTACTGCTGCTATATGTCTGTCTAAAAATCCAATTCTGCATTCTAGAGCCAAGCACATAGAAATAAAACATCATTTTATAAGAGATTATGTTCAGAAGGGTGTTTTAGATATTCAGTTCATTGATACTGATCATCAATGGGCTGACATATTCACAAAACCCCTAACAGAAGAAAGATTCAATTTTATTAAAAAGAATTTGAACATGCATTTTGTCTCTTGAAAAATGTGCTTGAATCTGAATGTATTCCTTGATTCTGAGTTTATCATAAGCTAAGACTTATCAAACACTCATCTTCTGAGAGTTTGACTAAAGTTAAGCCTGAAAAACTTCAGAATCTGAAGGATCAGAACCTGGATTTTCTGACTTCTGAATCTGATAGAAATCTAATGTTGGTCAGAATCTGATAAGTATAGATATGGGCAATGATGATTAAAGCCTTGATAGTTTATACTCTAATCCTCCCAAAGTCATCAAGTAAAAATGTGATTTTCTGCTCTGATATTCAATGTTAAAATTGCTTGACAAACAATTTTCAGTTGGTATCAGTTTGTTTTCAAAATGTTTAGCACAGACACATTTTAAAAGCCCAAAGTGTATCAGACATTGTTCAGTCTTTAGAAATGTCTTTAGTTGGTATCAGACTCTGAATTAAAACCTTTTAGCTAGTATCAGACTCTGAGATAAACCTTCATTTGGTATCAGGTTCTGATATAAGTTCAGCAGTCTTAAAACTGTATTTTGGTATCAAGCTCTGATATATTTTCTTTAAACCAGCTCAAATTTGCTCTGATACCTTATTGCAAAGATTGCTCTGATACTTTCTTGCATGTTTTGGCTCTGATACTGAACCTTTTGTACTGAACAAGTCATGTCTGAACACAGAATGACCTGCTCAGAAGCTCAAAACTTTTTTTGCTTCTGAACAACATTCTATTTTTAATGCAAGTCATATACTCATTGAAAGTCAAATATGCTCTGATACTCATCTTTGCTGCTTGGTTATCCATATGATTGCATAAATATCTCACAATTTTGTTTGGTTCAAACCCCCCCAATTCTGAATCCTTATGAAATATTTTCATACTTAGTGTCAGAACTCTTTTAAAACTCTTTAAAAAGGGGAAGACTGAACTGCTTTGATACATGATTTCAAACTCTTTTAAAATCCTTTTCTGCTCTGATACAGATATATTTTCAAACTCTCTTGACAAAGGGGGAGAAATTTCTGTGTTGGGGAGTAAGTAAAACTTTTTGTTGATGACAAAAGGGGGAGAAAAGTAAAACAAGTATTAAAGCACCTGAGCTCAAATAAGTTAAAATTGTCAGAAGCTAAGCTTATTAAGCTCTGATACAATTGTTAGGGTTAAGCTCTGATACAATTGATAAGCTAGCTCTGATACTGATCAGTTAAGCTCTGACACAATTCTGACTGAATTTGACTTATGAGAATAGATTTTAACTCTTAGCCTCTGAAGTGAATTTCTGGCTCTGATACTTTCTGTGAGATATATAACTCTTAAGTGAGTTATCGTGAATTTAAAATAACTTGGATAAGACTCAGGGAGCTTACAAAACTCATCATGTGGATTATCAGACTTAGGGGGAGAGCTTACAAACCTCAGAACCTGAAGTCAACAAGTCATTTTGAATTCTGAGTGTAAATTTCACTATATTGTTGTAAGATAAGCTTAATTAACATGGATAAGAATCAGGGGGAGCTTACAAACCTAACCCTGAGGACTGTCAGACCTAGGGGGAGCTTACAAACCTCTCCTGAAGTCAGATTGTTAATTAAACTTAATAACAATTCTGAAATTTTCACATTTATGTTTTTAACTGAACTTAATTAACTTGGATCAAACTCAGGGGGAGCTTACAAACCTCACACCCTGTAGTTTACTTGTTAAGTAAGTTAACAACAATTTTCTGTTTTAATACTTATGTTTGTCATCATCAAAAAGGGGGAGATTGTTGGAACAAAATGTGTTTAACAAGTCTTTTACAAAGTAAGGGGGAGATTGTTGAAACACTTATGTGTAAACATATCTCTCTTTATGGTTTTGATGATAACAAAGTATTAAAGAGAAAATTGGTTATTTGCTAATGCTTTGTTCAAGTGTTTCAGAACCACATGCTTAACAAGTAGTGATTGACAATGGTTATGAAAGAACAAGCTTAGAGCAAGGAAGGAAAGCCAAGAAGCAAGGTTGCAAAGCTAAAAGGAAAACTGGTCCTGAAGAAGTGCTCCTGAAGTAAGAGCTTCTGAAGAGGTCCTGAAGAAGTGCTCCTGAAGTGAAACTTCTGAAGAGGTCCTGAAGTGGTACTCCTGAAGTGCAGCTTCTGAGTCTGACGGCAGCTTCTGAAGTCTGGGTGTCTCTGATGAAGTCAACGCAACAGTCAACTCCTGAAGCCAGCTTCTGATCCGTACAACTGAAGCAGCTTCTGATCACTGTTCACTGAGAAGCTTCTGAAGCTGATGTGGCATGGATTTTGACCAGTACTGTGCGCATTTAATGCCTGAATGTGTCAGAACAACTCAATGGAACAGTTGTCTCCCTGACCCAAACATTCTCCAGCTTTTAAGGTAGGCCATTTCAAAAAATGGCACCTGCTCTGTTCTGACTGATAAAGTGCAGCACACATTTGCAGTAACCTAGTCCAATTGCAACGGCTAAATTCCTTAATTCAAGCAAATCTTCAACAGCTCTATTTTCATCTATAAAAGGAAGAAGATTTGAAGAAGAAAACGTCTAAGACTCTTTGAAACGTATTGCTGAACCTGCACTCTGTTTTCTGTCAAAAACTGTCAAGTTCATAAAAACTCTTAGAAATTCTTCAGTCTTTGTAACTTAGAATTTCTTAAGGTTAAGAGTCTTAACCTGTGTTGTATTTAGAGCACACCTCTGATATTTGATCAAGTGTTCATCCCAAACTATTTCATTTGTAAACTAGTTTGGTCCCTAAAGTCTCAGTCTGTATACTGAGCATTTGTAACCTCATTCCTTTGTGGTCTGAGTCAGAAGTCTCTTGTCTTAGTGACTTCAGCATTGGGAAGTCTCTTGTCTCAGTGAGTTGAGCATTGGAAGCCTCTTCCTTGGTGGTTGAGCATAGAAGTCTCTTTCTTTGTGATTGAGCAACTGGAAGTCTCTTCCTGTGTGGTTGAGCATTGTGTAATCTTCAGATTATAGTGAAACTCTCTTGTTGGAAAACAAGGGGACATGACTACTTCTCACATTGAGAAGGAACCTGTATAATTTCTGTGTGCCTCTCTTTACCCTTCTCTTCTCATTATTGAATCCGCTGCATAACTCCTGATAACAGTTCAGAACTGATTCATATCAGCTTCTGAATCTGTCTTAAGTTTTGAAAAGAAAAGATAACAAGTTTTTGAGTCACACAATTCAACCCCCCCTTCTTGTGTGTGTGTTTTTCTCACCTTCAGTTGGTATCAGAGCTCCGGTTCTGATATTAACACTTAACAGTGTGTCAGTAGGATCCTGAGAAAAACATGACCTCAACTAGTGGTTCACCTCCACCCTCTCCCAGAAATCCACCATCTCCCAGAAATCAAAGAAATGTCCAATATGACTATAGTACTGAAGAAAAGAAGTCTAGGTCACACAATAAACCTCCTATGTTTACTGGTGACCCAGAAAAATTCTCTTGGTGGAAGAGCAAAATGTATAGTCACATTATTGGGATTGATGATACTCTATGGGATATTATTGAAGATGGAATCTCTATACCAGTAGATGAAGAAGGTGTTGCTGTCAACAGAAGAGCTCTGAGTGATGCAGAAAGAAAGATCTATAGGAAGCATCACCATGTGAGAGGAATCATTGTGGATTCATTACCTCACACTGAGTATCAGAAGCTGAGTGACAAGTCAACAGCCAAAGCAATATTCACATCCCTCTGCTCTAACTATGAAGGTAATCAGAAAGTTAGAGAAGCTAAGGCAAATATTCTTGTTCAGCAATATGAACTGTTCAGAATGAAAGAGGATGAAAATATTGAGACTATGTTCTCAAGATTTCAGACTCTGGTTTCTGGACTTCAGATTCTGAAGAAGAGTTACACCACTGCTGACCATGTGAATAAAATCCTTAGAAGTCTGCCATCTAAATGGAGACCTAAAGTGACTGCCATTGTGGAAGCTAAGGATCTGAATACTTTAAGTATTGAGGATCTTATAAGCTCCCTCAAGGTGCATGAACTAGGACTCAATGAGGATGAGCCTGTTAGAGAACCAAAAACATTGGCTCTGAAGTCTAAAAGAAAACCTGCTAAAGCTTTGAAAGCTATTGAATCTGAAGAAGAGTTTCCTGAGGGAAATTCTGATGAAGATTCAGATGCTGATGAGCTTGCAATGATTTCTAAAAGACTTCAGTATCTAATGAATAGAAAGAAAAAATTCTCTAACAGAAGCAGTAACTTTAGAGGATCTAGTTCTGGTTCAAAGAGGGATATCCAGAAAGAAAGCTGCTACAACTGCAAAAAGCCTGGCCACTTCATTGCTGATTGTCCCGATCTTCAGAAGGAAAAATCAAAGGAAAAAGCAAAGAAGTCCAGCTCAAAGTCTAGCAGTTTCAGAAATAAGCTTAAGAAGAGTCTCATGGCTACATGGGATGATCTGGATAATGAGTCAGAATCTGATGAGGAAGAAGCCAACATGGCCCTGATGGCAATTGCATCTTCTGATGCAGAATCATGCTCAGATTCTGATGAAGAAGATGAGATATGCTTGTCATCCAAAGAAAAGGAAAGGTCCTGGTACCTGGACAGTGGATGCTCGCATCATATGACAGCGGACAAGTCTATGTTCCAAACCCTGACTCTGAAAGAGGGAGGAACTGTGGGGTTTGGAGGAAGTCAGAAAGGAAAGATCATTGGTACTGGTAAGATAGGTAATTCTTCCCTATACATTGATAATGTTTGGCTGGTAGATGGACTTAGACATAATTTACTTAGCATAAGTCAATTATGTGATAGTAATTATGAAGTCCTGTTTAATAAGAACTCTTGTACTGTAATCAGTAGCAAAGATAAGTCTGTAGTGTTCAGAGGCTGTAGGAAAAACAATGTTTACAAAATTAATTTTTCTGAATTGGTTCAGCAGAAGGTAGTTTGCCTTCTGTCTGTGAGTGATGAGAAATGGGTCTGGCATAAAAGGCTGGGACATGCTAACTGGAGACTCATCTCTAAGCTTAGCAAGTTACAGCTGGTCAGAGGCTTACCTCAGATTGATTATCACTCAGATGCACTGTGCAGTGCATGCCAAATTGGAAAGTTTTCTAAAACTTCTTTTAAACCAAAGAACATTGTTTCCACCTCTAAGCCTCTAGAACTCCTTCACATTGATTTGTTTGGTCCTGTTGGAACAGCTTCAATCAATGAGAAGAAGTATGGACTTGTAATTGTTGATGATTACAGTAGGTGGACTTGGGTTAAATTCCTCAGAACCAAAAATGAAACATATGATGTGTTTTTCAAATTCTGCAAACAAGTACAAACTGAAACTGATTTGAAAATTTTGAAAATCAGAAGTGATCATGGTGGGGAATTTGAAAATGAACCTTTTGAAAATTTTTGTGAAGACCATGGAATTCTCCATGAGTTCTCATCTCCTAGAACTCCACAACAAAATGGAGTTGTAGAGAGAAAGAACAGGTCTTTACAAGAAATGGCCAGAACCATGATCCATGAATCTAAAATTGTTAAGTACTTTTGGGCAGAAGCTGTAAACACAGCATGTTATATTCAGAACAGGATCTATATCAGACCCATTCTGAATAAAACAGCATATGAATTATTTAAAGGAAGAAAACCAAGTATTTCTTATTTTCATCAGTTTGGTTGTACACGTTACATACTAAACAATAAGGTCTACCTAAAGAAATTTGATGCCAAGGCTCAAAAGGGTACCTTTTTAGGATACTCAGAGAGATCTAAGGCATACAGAGTGTATAATTCTGAAACACATGTTGTTGAAGAAGCTATACATATTAGGTTTGATGATAAGAAGCCTGGTAGTGAAATACCAGAGCTGGTTGAGAGTTTTGCAGATGTCGGAATTTCAGAAGAACCTTCAGAAGCTGAACCCAGTTCAGGTTCTGATGAAGGTTCAGAAGCTGAAAATAATGAAGACTCTGAGAAACTCTCCAGCAATGACACTACTCCTGATGCTAATCAAGATCAGCATGGTTCTGAACAAATCCCTGGTGGCCCTTCAGAAGCTAATCCACCCAGAATCTCATTCAAGTACAAGTCTTCACATCCTGAGGAGTTGATCATTGGAAACAAGAACACTCCAAGGAAGACAAGATCAGCATTCACTCAGAATGAGTCTATGCTTGGCCTGCTATCCATGATTGAACCCACAACTGCTGATGAAGCACTTGCTGATGATGGTTGGATTGTAGCTATGCAAGAAGAGCTGAACTAGTTTCAAAGGAATGATGTATGGGATCTTGTTGCAAAACCTGATCAGAAGAACATCATTGGAACAAAATGGGTGTTCAGGAACAAGCTCAATGAACAAGGAGAAGTGATAAGAAACAAGGCTAGATTAGTAGCTCAAGGGTACAGCCAGCAAGAAGGAATAGACTACACTGAAACTTTTGCTCCAGTAGCAAGACTGGAAGCAATCAGGTTACTTCTTTCTTATGCTATTAATCATGATATCATCTTGTATCAAATGGATGTTAAGAGTGCTTTCTTAAATGGTGTAATTTCTAAAGAAGTGTATGTAAAACAACCTCCTGGTTTTGAAGATGTAAAATATCCAAACCATGTTTTTAAACTTAAGAAGTCTTTGTATGGTCTGAAACAAGCTCCCAGAGCTTGGTATGAAAGGCTAAGCAACTTCTTAATTAAAAATAATTTTGTAAGAGGTCAAGTTGATAATACACTTTTCAGGAAAACTGTTAAGAAAGAAATCTTAATTGTTCAAATCTATGTTGATGATATCATATTTGGTTCTACTAATGCCTCCCTTTGCAAGGAATTTTCTAAGTTAATGCAGGATGAATTTGAAATGAGCATGATGGGTGAGCTGAAATTCTTCTTGGAAATTCAAATCAACCAATGCAAAGATGGTGTTTATGTCCATCAGTCAAAATACACCAAGGAGCTTCTGAAGAAGTTCCAGTTGGATGATTGCAAGCTGATGACAACACCAATGCATCCTACCTGCACATTAAGCAAAGAGGACAATGGCTCTAAAGTAGATCAGAAGCTGTACAGAGGTATGATAGGTTCTCTCCTATACTTAACTGCTTCTAGGCCAGATATTTTATTTAGTGTATGTCTGTGTGCTAGATTCCAATCAGATCCTAGAGAATCTCATATGACTACTGTCAAGAGAATCTTTAGGTATCTGAAAGGAACAACTAATTTGCGACTTCTGTATAAGAAATCTCTAAATTATAAGCTAGTTGGATTCTGTGATGCTGACTATGCTGGGGACAGGATTGAAAGAAAATCCACCAGTGGAAACTGTCAGTTTCTTGGTGAGAATCTGATATCCTGGGCCAGCAAGAGACAAGCAACCATTGCTTTGTCAACAGCAGAAGCAGAATACATCTCAGCTGCAAGTTGTAGCACACAACTGCTCTGGATGAAACATCAATTAGAGGATTATCAGATTCATGCAGACAATATTCCTATTTATTGTGATAATACTGCTGCTATATGTCTGTCTAAAAATCCAATTCTGCATTCTAGAGCCAAGCACATAGAAATAAAACATCATTTTATAAGAGATTATGTTCAGAAGGGTGTTTTAGATATTCAGTTCATTGATACTGATCATCAATGGGCTGACATATTCACAAAACCCCTAACAGAAGAAAGATTCAATTTTATTAAAAAGAATCTGAACATGCATTTTGTCTCTTGAAAAATGTGCTTGAATCTGAATGTATTCCTTGATTCTGAGTTTATCATAAGCTAAGACTTGTCAAACACTCATCTTCTGAGAGTTTGACTAAAGTTAAGCCTGAAAAACTTCAGAATCTAAAGGATCAGAACCTGGATTTTCTGACTTCTGAATCTGATAGAAATCTAATGTTGGTCAGAATCTGATAAGTATAGATATGGGCAATGATGATTAAAGCCTTGATAGTTTATACTCTAATCCTCCCAAAGTCATCAAGTAAAAATGTGATTTTCTGCTCTGATATTCAATGTTAAAATTGCTTGACAAACAATTTTCTGTTGGTATCAGTTTGTTTTCAAAATGTTTAGCACAGACACATTTTAAAAGCCCAAAGTGTATCAGACATTGTTCAGTCTTTAGAAATGCCTTTAGTTGGTATCAGACTCTGAATTAAAACCTTTTAGCTAGTATCAGACTCTGAGATAAACCTTCATTTGGTATCAGGTTCTGATATAAGTTCAGCAGTCTTAAAACTGTATTTTGGTATCAAGCTCTGATATATTTTCTTTAAACCAGCTCAAATTTGCTCTGATACCTTATTGCAAAGATTGCTCTGATACTTTCTTGCATGTTTTGGCTCTGATACTGAACCTTTTGTACTGAACAAGTCATGTCTGAACACAGAATGACCTGCTCAGAAGCTCAAAACTTTTTCTGCTTCTGAACAACATTCTATTTTTAATGCAAGTCATATACTCATTGAAAGTCAAATATGCTCTGATACTCATCTTTGCTGCTTGGTTATCCATATGATTGCATAAATATCTCACAATTTTGTTTGGTTCAAACCCCCCCAATTCTGAATCCTTATGAAATATTTTCATACTTAGTGTCAGAACTCTTTTAAAACTCTTTAAAAAGGGGAAGACTGAACTGCTTTGATATATGCTTTCAAACTCTTTTAAAATCCTTTTCTGCTCTGATACAGATATATTTTCAAACTCTCTTGACAAAGGGGGAGAAATTTCTGTGTTGGGGAGTAAGTAAAACTTTTTGTTGATGACAAAAGGGGGAGAAAAGTAAAACAAGTATTAAAGCACCTGAGCTCAAATAAGTTAAAATTGTCAGAAGCTAAGCTTATTAAGCTCTGATACAATTGTTAGGGTTAAGCTCTGATACAATTGATAAGCTAGCTCCGATACTGATCAGTTAAGCTCTGACACAATTCTGACTGAATTTGACTTATGAGAACAGATTTTAACTCTTAGCCTCTGAAGTGAATTTCTGGCTCTGATACTTTCTGTGAGATATATAACTCTTAAGTGAGTTATAGTGAATTTAAAATAACTTGGATAAGACTCAGGGAGCTTACAAAACTCATCCTGTGGATTATCAGACTTAGGGGGAGAGCTTACAAACCTCAGAACCTGAAGTCAACAAGTCATTTTGAATTCTGAGTGTAAATTTCACTATATTGTTGTAAGATAAGCTTAATTAACATGGATAAGACCTAGGGGGAGCTTACAAACCTCTCCTGAAGTCAGATTGTTAATTAAACTTAATAACAATTCTGAAATTTTCACATTTATGTTTTTAACTGAACTTAATTAACTTGGATCAAACTCAGGGGGAGCTTACAAACCTCACACCCTGTAGTTTACTTGTTAAGTAAGTTAACAACAATTTTCTGTTTTAATACTTATGTTTGTCATCATCAAAAAGGGGGAGATTGTTGGAACAAAATGTGTTTAACAAGTCTTTTACAAAGTAAGGGGGAGATTGTTGAAACACTTATGTGTAAACATATCTCTCTTTATGGTTTTGATGATAACAAAGTATTAAAGAGAAAATTGGTTATTTGCTAATGCTTTGTTCAAGTGTTTCAGAACCACATGCTTAACAAGTAGTGATTGACAATGGTTATGAAAGAACAAGCTTAGAGCAAGGAAGGAAAGCCAAGAAGCAAGGTTGCAAAGCTAAAAGGAAAACTGGTCCTGAAGAAGTACTCCTGAAGAAGTGCTCCTGAAGTAAGAGATTCTGAAGAGGTCCTGAAGAAGTGCTCCTGAAGTGAAACTTCTGAAGAGGTCCTAAAGTGGTACACCTGAAGTGCAGCTTCTGAGTCTAAAGGCAGCTTCTGAAGTCTGGGTGTCTCTGATGAAGTCAACGCAACAATCAACTCCTGATGCCAGCTTCTGATCCGTACAACTGAAGCAGCTTCTGATCACTGTTCACTGAGAAGCTTCTGAAGCTGATGTGGCATGGATTTTGACCAGTACTGTGCGCATTTAATGCCTGAATGTGTCAGAACAACTCAATGGAACAGTTGTCTCCCTGACCCAAACATTCTCCAGCTTTTAAGGTAGGCCATTTCAAAAAATGGCACCTGCTCTGTTCTGACTGATAAAGTGCAGCACACATTTGCAGTAACCTAGTCCAATTGCAACGGCTAAATTCCTTAATTCAAGCAAATCTTCAACAGCTCTATTTTCATCTATAAAAGGAAGAAGATTTGAAGAAGAAAACGTCTAAGACTCTTTGAAACGTATTGCTGAACCTGCACTCTGTTTTCTGTCAAAAACTGTCAAGTTCATCAAAAACTCTTAGAAATTCTTCAGTCTTTGTAACTTAGAATTTCTTAAGGTTAAGAGTCTTAACCTGTGTTGTATTTAGAGAACACCTTTGATATTTGATCAAGTGTTCATCCCAAACTATTTCATTTGTAAACCAGTTTGGTCCCTAAAGTTTCAGTCTGTATACTGAGCATTTGTAACCTCATTCCTTTGTGGTCTGAGTCAGAAGTCTCTTGTCTTAGTGACTTGAGCATTGGGAAGTCTCTTGTCTCAGTGACTTGAGCATTGGAAGCCTCTTCCTTGGTGGTTGAGCATAGAAGTCTCTTTCTTTGTGATTGAGCAACTGGAAGTCTCTTCCTGTGTGGTTGAGCATTGTGTAATCTTCAGATTATAGTGAAACTCTCTTGTTGGAAAACAAGGGGACAAGACTACTTCTCACATTGAGAAGGAACCTGTATAATTTATGTGTGCCTCTCTTTACCCTTCTCTTCTCATTATTGAATCTGCTGCATAACTTCTGATAACAATTCAGAACTGATTCATATCAGCTTCTAAATCTGTCTTAAGTTTTGAAAAGAAAAGATAACAAGTTTTTGAGTCACACAATTCAACCCCCCCCCCCCCCCCCTTCTTGTGTGTGTGTTTTTCTCACCTTCAGTTCAGCCGTTCAAACCTATTTAAAAACTCTGAACAGTTATGTTTGAAAAGGGTTCAGAAGCACTGAGCTAAATGCTATATTTTTTCAGTTTTCTAAAAATAGTTCAGTTGTGCTAAAACCTTCAGTGGTATATGATCTGAACAGTTTTGTTTAAAATAGTTCAGTGATACTGAACAGAATGTACTGAACAAAAGCGCTCTGAACATTTTTTATCTCACATGTTTTCAAACTCTCTTAAAAATTTCTGAAAATTTTCTTTTTGTTGATGACAAAAGGGGGAGTAAAAGTAAACAAGTATATTAAGGCTCCTGAGCTCAGAATATAAGTTAATTTCTGTCAGTTAATTAGCTTATGAGGGGGAGTAAAAGTAAACAAGCTTTAAGGCTCCTAAGCTCTGAACATAAGTTAATTTCTGATTAAAATTAACTTGTCAGAACAGTTTATATTTCTTAGCCTCTGAATTAAATTCTGTGAGATAAATTACTCTTTAGTGAGTTAAAATGAATTTAAATAACTTGGATAAGACTCAGGGAGCTTACAAAACTCATCCTGTGGATTATCAGACTTAGGGGGAGAGCTTACAAACCTCATAACCTGAAGTCAGCTTGTTATTTATAATTCTGAGTGATAATTTCACTTTTTTGTTTAAGTTAAATTTAATTAACATGGATAAGAATCAAGGGGAGCTTGCAAACCTAACCTTGTGGATTATCAGACCTAGGGGGAGCTTGCAAACCTCATCCTGAAGTCAACTTGTTAATTAAAGTTAACAACAAGTCTGAAACTTTCACCTTATTGGTTTAAAGTGAATTTAATTAACCTGGATCAGACTCAGGGGGAGCTTGCAAACCTCACACCTTGCAGTCAACTTGTTAATTAAATTAACAACAATTTTCTATTAATACTTATGTTTGTCATCATCAAAAAGGGGGAGATTGTTGGAACAAAATGTATGAACAACTCTCTTTTGGGTTTTGATTATAACAAAGTGTTAAAAAGAAAATTGGTATTGCTAATGCTTTGTTCTAAGTGTGCAGAACCATGTTCTTAATGTTTGGTAATTAATACTGGTTATGGAAGAACAAGCTAAGAGCAAGAAGGAAAACATTGAAGCCTATGTTGCAAGTATGAAGCAGCTTCTGAAGACTGAGTCTGAAGACTGCGTCTGAAGAAGTGAGTTTGAAGACTGCGTCTGAAGGGTGCTTCTGAAGACTGAGTCGGAAGGTCAACAGAAGTCAACGTCTGAAGGTTGAGTCTGAAGGTCAACAAAAGTCAACTTTTGAAGAAATGCGTCTGATGAACAGTGCTTCTGAAGGGTGCGTCTGAAGACCTGCTTCTGAAGAGAGCTTCTGATGAACAGTGTCTGAAGAAGCTTCTGAAGTCTGACTCTTAAGGAAAAGCAACTGTCACTGTCTGCATTTAATGCCTGCACTGTCAGAACAACTCAATGGAACAGTTGTCTCCTTAGCCAAAACATTCTCCAGCTTTTAAGGAAAAAATTCAAACTTTGTGTGCTCTGTTTTCTGCAACTTACGCACACATCTCAGCTGGACATAGCCTCTCTTTTTGCAACAGCTCTTTGCTGGATTTCTGGCAAATCTCAACAGCTCTTTTATTCTCTATAAAAGGGTGAAGATTTGAAGAAGAAACACAAGACTCTGTACAGAAAAACAACACTGCAAAAACCAGAAAGCTTATACTCTGTTTTTCGTATCTGTCACAAAACTACTTAGGAATTCTTACAAACTTGTTTATCTTAGAATTCCTTAAGTGTGGACTGTCTGGAACTCCGGCAATGACTTAATCTTTGCTGGAGGGACTCTTACTGCTGAGTTGATTGTGGATCGGGTGAAGTTCTCCTCTTGAAAATGGTTCCAGGCTAAAAGTTATATGTGCCTTTACTCCCTATACGAGTGGGAGGTGCAACTTGTCCTGTGCTGGTATCGGTAGGTTGTGTGGTGTTGTGGGTGCTGGGCGGTGTGTTTGTGTGGGGGTCTTTTTGGCTGGTGGCCCCTGCTCGGCGGTTGCTTGGTGGCTTGCTTCCTTGCTGGAGGGGCTGGTGTTGTTTTCTTTGGGGGCCGACTATTGTGGGCTGGTTTTTAGCTGTGATCATTTTGTCATCGTTTTTTTGCTAGCTGCTTTTTTCTTGTTTTCTGTGTTTTTTTTCTCCTATCTCCCGTGCACCTCTGGTGCAGGTTTTCGTTGTTTGTAATTCTCTCATGTTTTTGTACTTGTGGGCTAATCCCCATGTTTTATCCTTTTATGATATATATTTTTGCCATTCAAAAAAACAAAACTAGCAGGGTATATAGTAACAGGTTGTGTTCTTATTATTTTGAAGAAGGTAGCAGGTTTGTTATTGAAGTGGTTTTATCGGTGACATGGCTTTTTGGTTGCGAACTGTGTTGTGCAGGTTGGTATAATTGTGTTTGCAGCTATACATCGATATGCACCGATACGCCATCAACACACCTCATATACATTTCATAATTGTTCAGTTTTTTTTATTCAAAAAATGATTGTTCAGTTTTCCCTCCTTAATTACTACTACCTCTGTTCCTTTTTAATCGTCACATTTTCACATTTTACATAAACTAAGACAATCAATAAATGTTACTGCTTTTTTATATAATAATTTATATTTTTACTATTATAACCTTATTCATTTAATATCTAGTTTCATATATTTCTCTTTTCGCAATAAATAATTAAGGGTAACATTGGTAAAACAACATTTAATGTTGTATTGATCTTTTAAAATGACAGTTAAATAAGAACAAAAATTTTCTCCAAAAGAGACAGTTAAAAAGAAACAGAGGGAGTATTTTTTTTTACTTTAATTACCTCCGCTATCTACTTTAGTTTAAGCATGTAAATTTTGATGCATCCATTTAATTTATTAGCATATTCAAGATTTGTTTATTTTTCAAGATTGGCCTCCGACTTCTGAGTTTGATTTATGTATGACAATGATTCACAATTTTTCAGTTTATTTTAATTAGCCAAAGTTTTGAGTTTAGTTTGAAATTCACCACTTCTCTTGAGTTTGTGTTCTGATTTTAATTAACAAATGTTTACAACTTTATTTTGATTTTTATATACATATCTTAAACATATTGTATCCTATATTTTTCAAAGACTGGCGTATCGTCGTATCAGATATGTATCGTATCTGATACCCCGTATTGTGTCCGTGCTTCATAGGCTTGCAGAGAAAACATTTGCAAGTGTGAACAAGAATTTTGGAACAAAGAATTTAGAAGAGGGAGTAGTGTAGTTTTTGAAAGCTGATGGCGTTCCTTTTGGTAGCACTTAGTTCATTTCTAATAGAGTATTGATGCATTCAAATATATTTGTAATGGGGTTATTGTATTTAACTTCGTCCAATTTTCAAGCTCAGGATTCGACGGATCTCTTACAACCTTTTATAGAAGGTGGATAGTTGTTTTTTGCTATGATGTTATAGTTGTTTTCCGCTATGACGTTGGACCTTGCTTGTTGTAAGGGTTGAGTACCCTTTGCACTTTTTTGCTTATATAAAAAATACCACTCTTACAGAAATTGACAAAATTAATTAAAAAATTATTTAACCGCCATCAAAGTTTTGTTACCTTAAAATATAAATGGTGTTTGAATAATCCTTCATTATAAAAAGACACTTCTCATTAATGTATCATAAAATTATTTGATACCCAACAAAGAAGTGGAGTGTACTTATCACGTTTAAGAGAATCACCTAACTGGCTAAATAAATCTTCATCTTTATCTTTATCTTTATTATATTAAATGTTAAGAAGTGTTGCCCTAACCTTAATGATTAGCCTTAATTTTTAGTTCTGAAAAAAATTATGAAAATAACTCCTATCAAGGATCGAACCAGGTTCAAGATAGAGCTAATTCAAAGAATTGTCACTACTGTACTAATGTTTATGATGTCTAATTGTTTGCTTCTAAAATAGATATACAGATACTAAAGGTCTTTTTTTTTTATAAAGTCACTAACCATTCCAATTAAATTATTATATCCTTGAAATTCTCCATGCAATTCTCTCTGCATCGTGGGTTATTTTTGGCAAACTTGATATGTAGTTAAGTGACTTTACCCTTAAAAACAGGAAAACATGGGAGAAAAAGAATATTGTGGGTTATTAATGACTTCTTCAGTCATTAATTAAACCTTTGAATGATGCAATGCGTGGCATTTTTTTTATAGTTATTTCATCATGTGTGCTTGGATGAAATTTGCCTCTTATCGCTTATGATTACAAGTTGAACATATTTGTATATATGTTCCATAAAATATGGTGTAAAAGTCCCTTAATTCATTGAATATGAATGATGAAAGTTGGTAATGGTGAGAAGCTTAAGATATTTGTTGTTGTCTTCATACTACTGGATGGGGAGCACAGTGGAGCTTTTAGGTTAGTACAGTTGGTTGCAAACATGTTTCTATTATGTTACTATATTCCTAAAGATACTTATTTTATTGTGTGTCTCTTTGGGTTTGTTATCTTTTTTATTTTTAATAATGGTATTATGGTTATTTGATTCGTCGGTTTTTAATTGCCAAAATTGTAAGGATAATAGCATATCTTTGTTTAGTGTTGTGTTTGTGACATGTATAACTCCCCATTATGGAATTGGTTAACAAAATTCTTTAGGTAATTTGTAGAATTGGTCGATCACATTCTAATGGTATCTCAAAGAGATTGAAACATAAGGCTATTCTCCTATCTCAATTTGTTGATATTGACTCTCATTGGTTTGTTAAACTTTGTAATCCCTATATCCTTTTTCATTTTTTTAGATCATTTCATGTTTGCAATATGGCATGTGCAACTGAATTTACAACAAGGGCATTCAAATGAGATTGTAGCATGAGGAGCCTCAAGAAGGTATGCATATTGATTTAGCTACATTATTTAATTATGAAGGTTTATGTGTGTGTGTTTTTGTTGAAATATGTTGTATGTTCTCTTTAATTTCATACTTTCTTCATTGTATTGGTTTGTTATCAACTTATGACTTACCATTTAGTTTGAATATGCATGGAAGTATCAAATTCCTTCGGTGATATGAAAGTATAATTTTCTTTAAACTTTTTCTTGGTTGAACTATACTTAAATTCTGGTTACAATTAGTGATGACACGACAAACTGCAGATAGTTGATATTGCATTTTGATCGGCTATTCAATTGTGATTTGTGAATATGTAGCTATTTGTACGGATTCAAATATGTAGGTATTCATGTATTGTAACCATAATTGTAGGTACTCAATTGTATTGGATTCAAATTTGTCATCCAACATATGTTGCTTTTGGATTGTTTTATGATTATATGGAAGTCTTTTAGTTACTTTTTAGTGTAATTTTGTCAGATTCTTTTGTTTCTCTTATTGTTTACTTTTTAGTGTAACATTACTTTGCTTTCTCATTTTGACTTTTGAAGCATGTTTATTATTTTTAATTTGCTTATTTTAGTTGTTCTTTTAGTAAGAATGTAATCACATATGAAGGTAATATAGTTTTTGCACCTTTTTTGTTGCTTTTTTCAGTGGTTTGATGACATATTAGTACTGAATGTAACTTAATAATATAGCCAATTTAATTTTTATATATGAAATTCTACAAAACCCGTGCATCGCACGGGTTAGAGTCTAGTTTATGAAAATTTCTAGTTACACCCAGATAAAACCTAGTTACACCCTAACATGACTTAAAATGACTAAAATCCCCTTAAGATAAAATAAATTTTCAATTGTACCAAAATCCTTTCATCTCTTCTAATACCAGATATGTGTGTTCTTCCTTCCCAAACCCAGAATACCATCACCTCTTCTCTTCTCTTCTCTTCTCTTCACTGGAACTCACTCGTCTTCATCTTCCAATACCCACTCATACAACTATATAATCTATTAATTGTGTGTTTTCAAGTTCCACTATGTTGCTAACAACGTCATCATTCTCAACATTTTCTTCTTCTTTTTTGATGTCCATTTACTGGAGAGAACAAAATTGTAAAACTGGATGTAAAATTGGGTGAGAACTAGTTTAGAGAAGTAGAAAAAACAAATTCAATTAAGTAGCTTGGAGAAATGAAAAAAATCAGGGGCCCATAACACTAAATGGTAAAGGTAGTAGTTTGTACATACGTAAACTCAGTTTACATGTACATACTTAAATTGAGTTTAAATGTACATACTTAAACTTAATTTACGTTAGCCAGAGGTTAACAGTTTATGCATACTTAAATTATGTTTAAGTGTACATACCTAAACTTAATTTGCATTAACCTTATTTTAAGTGATGGAATACTTAAACTTAATTTACGTTAGCCACAGGTTAACAGTTTGTGCATACTTAAATTACGTTGAAGTGTACATACCTAAACTTAATTTGTATTAACCTTATTTTAAGTTTTAAGTGATGGAGTATGTAAATTTAAATTACATTAGCCTGGATTAACACTTAAACCTAGTTAACGCACACACCATAGAAGAATTGCTTCTTCATAGAAGACAAAAGGACATGGAACAAAGGCAAAATAGAAGCTCAACATCATTGAAAGGATAATGTTGTGACATCGGGTAAGGAAGCTTCCAGCTCTACTTCAAAGGAAGGCATGATAAGTGAGTTGATGGATACCTGCAAGGTGTTGAATGAGACCATCAAGTCTTGTACTGAGAAGAAAATAAGACTTGAAAGCTTGATTAAAGCCTTATCTGAGGAGGATGAAGATGGAAATGTGGATGGTAATGAGGAAGAAGGAGATGCAACTGCAGATGAGGAAATTGACGGCAGTGAGGACATCTAATGTGTCCTGTTCTGATTTTGTTTTCTTCGTTTTCTTCTGTATTTTTCTTTCCTTTGTGGGCTATGCCCTGGATTTTTGTGCACTTTGAGTGTCTATGGTATGTAAACTAATATTCTGCATGCCCTACTACTGTAGTTTCTGTTCTTTCTACTCCTGGTAATTGCATGGTGGTTTTTGTCAAACTTGTGGCTAGAAAGGGGGAGTAGTGGTAGTTTATGTTTTATTTGCATTTTATGACATACTAGCATATTAAGGGGGAGTATTACTTGAGGGGGAGTAATATTTTTTTCATGAACTGCTATTAAGGTGGAGCATGATTGTTTTTAACTAGCTTAATATGCCATGATTATATAAATTCTAGTGTTTGTGTCTGATGGATGCATGTGGGTGTGTTACGTTTCTGATATATTGATGTCATACTTGATGTCTAGCACCCTGTTGTGAGAATTTATTTTTCTCTGAAGAAGGTTAGTGTGTGGGAGTTTATTTCTCCATGGGTTGTTTTATTGTGAGGGTTTATTTTTCTCTGAAGATGTTTTATCTATGAGGCTGGGTTTTATCTTTTTCTGTTGTGTATGCCTCTGATGTTCTTGATAGTGTTTCAACCTTTTATTGTGCATTATGTTTTTTTTTTTTTGAAGACTTTCTATTGAAGTAATGCTGAAGCTGTTCTCTTTACCTTCCTTCAAGATGACTTTTATGTTAAAATGAAAGAAGGTATTTTCTCATGTATCCCTCCTATTCTTGACTGCTTGTGCAAGTTTTCTTTGGTTTATGCAAGACGAGTTATGCAAAGGTTGTTTTAGCCAAAATTTGCCAAAGGGGGAGATTGTTAGGTTTTGTGATTGGCCGCAATTTGTTAAAACAAGTGTGATAGCAAGATGTTGGACAAGATGTCTTAACATGTTGGTATGACATCATAGCGTGCCTTGTTTTCGCTTTCTTGGAAAGATATGTTACAAGCGTGAAGTCACTGAAGATTCTATGACGATATGATTCACGCATATATTGCGGTCCAAGAAGCGTGTGTTACTGGTAAATAGCAAAGGTCGATTCAAGCTTTGTCGTGTTTCTTAGAATGGATGTCAAAACATTTAAGGAAACAATATATATGCTTCAATATTTTGTGTTGAAGACTGTATTGGATCAGCTGTGTGTTTAGCCCGAGTTGTTCATCATGCTCATACTTTACTCAGGCTATTTAAAGGAAGACTCTAAACCTAAGAAGACTATTGAAGCCGCATTTTACAAAAGTGTCAATTAGGGTTTTAGTCTGTCCATTGTTATTTGTGAGCCACTCTCGTATCATCTTGATGCTAGAGTTGGACTGATAGTTGAGTTGTACTTGTGAATCACCAATAAGCTTTTAAGCAATAGTGGATTCTGTTTATTGGAGTGTGTCTCCTCTTTGTTTGGTGTGTTGATATCACAGGGTATGTGATTGAGAGAAAGTGAGAGGGGTCTCATATCTAGGAGTGTCTTAGATAGAAATAACACGGGTAATGATTAGGTGCGAAGGCAGTAAACCGGAGGTCGTTTACATAGGACTTCAAACTAATACTATTATAGTGAATTTCTTTCCTAACTTGGTAGCCCCCAGATGTAGGCGACGTTGCACCGAACTGGGTTAACAAATTATCTGTGTTATTTATTTAATACATTTAATCTTGTGTTGTTTATGAATATCAGTGTTGTCACGATGTCTTGACATTGTGTTTGACATCTCTGGTGTTGTGACATCGTGCCCAACATTTGTCCTCTTCCTGCTAGAATTTCAATTCTGGGAAATATGATTCGATTCAAATATAGTCTGAATCGTATCAATCTTCATACATGTTCTTGCTTGTCTTTTTGCTGTCTGATTCGAATCACTCATTAAGTGAATCGATTCAGTACGTTTTTTTTAGCCAAAATATTGCACTTGCCACCCTTTTCTATATATAATCATATCCTCCTAACCTCTTTTTGATTGATTCATTTGCATTTATTCTCTCTAAAGTCCCCAAACCTCATTGTTTATGTGTTCTTGAGATTAAACATTTTTTCTAAGAATCATTGTGTTTCATTGAGTCATAGATTGCTAGAGTGCTATAGGGATTACAAGTTAATTGCTTTCAAGGATATTTGTTGGGAATCAAGGATCCAAAGTGAATTGAATAATCTCATTCCACCTCCAAGGGTATTGGGGGTTCTTTCTAAGGTTCTTGTGCTCAAGGGAATCCATTCACTGGACGGAGCAAAGAAGAGTTCGAGTGAAGAGCTTCAAGGATTGCATGGGTGTTTGAGGATTCGAAGACATCAAGAAGCACCAATTTCAAAAGGTATTTGAATATTGGGGTAGTGGTTTCATAAGGATTGAAAAGCTAGGGTAGTTTGACGGAATTCTTGTAATCACATTGTATTCAACATTCATAATCTAGTGGAGGTCCTTGGTGGAGGCGTTTTTCACCAAGAAGAGTAGACGTACCCCGAAGCGAGGACGAAAGGGGGAACTACTATAGAAATTGTGGTGTCTTCTCTCTCCCTTAATCTTTTACTTTGTTTGATTTCATATATAAATTGTGATAATTGAGTTTAATTGATATGAATGTGATTGAACTTGTTCTTGTAAGTTTTGGCTTGATTCATTGAATCAACCCTTTTTCAAAATCTATTTGATCACATTTGATTTTCAATCAAGTCTCAATTATCAAGTTTATATTCTTGTATTTTTCATTAGTAGTAGTTTGTTTAATTGTTGTTAGGTTTGGTTTGAGGTTTGTCCAGCTTTGCAACTTGTAGTTTGTATATTAATATTAGATTGTATTAAGATTTATCATAATTGAATCTCTCAATTCAGTTGTAAATCTTTGTGTGCATTGTCTTCATCTTTTTGTTGTAGTTTTACGCTTCAAGCAAGAATCCAATAGTTAATTGTTTTTCAAACGCTTTCGCCAAGTTTTCTAAAACTTTTTTCCTACCTTGCCATATAGACCAACACATATAAGTATTTCGTAAAGTATAAAAACTAATGTTGTCTGTATGATTTTCCACATGTCGATACATTATTATCATATGTCTTATTTCAGTACATTCTTATATTACGGTATATCTTATTGTTGATTGTTACAATTGGTATGACCCGTGCATCACACGGGTCGGCGATCTAGTTAATATATAAATACTTTCACATTACATTTCCAATAAATGCAACCCTAATCCCCAATTTCATAAATCCCTAACCCTAATGAAACCCTAATCCCCAATTTCTCTCCCAAATCATCTCATTAATGACACTTACAACAACTTTAATTACTTCACATGGCTTAAGGAATGCCACATTAATTGTCAGACTGTTTAATTGACAACACTGTTGGAACAAAATGTATGAACAAGTCCCTTTTGAGTTTTGATGATAACAAAGTGTTAAAAAGAAAATTGGATATGCTAATGCTTGTTCTAAGTGTGCAGGACCATATACTGAAAGTTATGTATCTAACAGTGGTTCTGAAAGATCAAGTTAAGAGCAGAAGGAAAATATTGAAGCTTTTGTTGCAAGTCTAAAGACCAGCTTCTGAAGACAGTGTCTGATGAACAGTGCGTCTGAAGACCAGCTTCTGAAGACATCGTCTGATGAACAGTGTGTCTGATGACCAGCTTCTGAAGACAGCGTCTGATGAACAGTGCGACTAATGAACAGCTTCTGAAGACAGCGTCTGATGAACAGTGCGTCTGAAGACCAGCTTCTGAAGAAGTGCGTCTGATGAATAGTGTCTGAAAGACCAGCTTCTGAAGAACTGCGTCTGAGTTTTAAGGAAACGCTCTCTGCAATGCTTGTCTCCTTGGACGAAACACTCTCCCTGTTTTAAGGAAACAATTCAAAATGCCATTCCTCTGTTCCTCTGTTTCGCACACAATGTCAGGAAGGAATTAAAACGGTGGATGAAGCTTTAATGTTCAAACGGCTCTAATTGATGACCTGGATCTTCTCAAACGGCTCTTTGTTCCTCTAAATTAGAAAGTAAGACTCTGTGACTCTGTTTTCTGGAAACGCAAAACTCTGCCAAATTAGAAAGTCATCAAATAACTTAGAAATTCTTATAAACCTTCTTATCTTAGAATTTCTTAAGTACAGAGTCTGAATCTGTGTTGTATTTTGTGAACACCACTGATAGTATATCAAGTGTTCAACTCAAACATATTCTTTTGTAAATCTGTTTGATTCAAAGTCTCTCGCCTGTGTGCTTGAGCAATCAGAAGTCTCTTACTTTGTGTTTGAGCAAGGAAGTCTCTTACTTTGTGTTTGAGCATAGGAAGTCTCTTACTTTGTGTTTGAGCATTGGAAGTCTCTAGCTTTGTGCTTGAGCAATTGTAATCTGGTGATTATAGTGAAAAATCTCTTGTTAGTAACAAGGGGACTGGACTACTTCTGGGTTGTGGAAGGAACCAGGATAATTGATTGTGTCCTTCTCTCTCTCATTTACTTTATTCCCCTGCATTATAACTCTGAAACAGAGCATCAGAATCTGACCTTCAATCAGATTCTGAACTATCATTAAGTTTTTTAGAAAGAAAAGAAAAAGCCAACACAATTCAACCCCCCTTCTTGTGTTTTTTCTCACCTTCAGTTGGTATCAGAGCTCCGGTTCTGATATTCAATCACCTAACAGTGAGTCAGTAAAGATCCTAACAAAAACATGTCTTCTAGTGGTTCCCCTCCACCTACTCCTGGAGATACCTCTGCTGTATCATATGACTATGGTACAGGTGAAAGGCAATCTCGCTCACACCATAAACCTCCTATGTTTACTGGTGATCCTGAGAAATTTTCATGGTGGAAAAGCAAAATGTATAGTCATATCATTGGAATAGATGATAGTCTATGGGACATCATTGAAGATGGTATAACTATACCAGTTGATGAAGAAGGAGTAGCTATTAATAGAAGAGGCCTTATTGATGCTGAAAGAAAGATCTACAGAAAGCATCACAATGTAAGAGGTATCATTGTGGACTCTCTACCCCACAATGAGTACCTTAAGCTAAGTGATAAATCAACAGCAAAAGCCATCTTTACCTATATCTGCTCTAACTATGAAGGAAACAAGAAGGTTACAGAAGCAAAAGCAAATCTTCTGGTTCAGCAGTATGAGTTGTTCAGAATGAAGGAGGATGAAAATATTGAGACTGTGTTCTCAAGATTTCAGACTCTGGTTTCTGGACTTCAGATTCTGAAGAAAAGCTATACTACTGCTGATCATGTGAACAAGATCCTCAGAAGTCTGCCATCTAAATGGAGACCTAAAGTGACTGCTATTGAGGAAGCTAAAGATCTAAATACTCTAAGTATTGAAGATCTTATAAGCTCTCTCAAAGTGATGAACTAGGACTCAATGAATATGAACCTGTTAGAAAATCTGTGTCTATAGCACTTAAATCCAAAGGAAAGTCTTCAAAAGCCCTAAAAGCTTCAGAATCTGATGAAGAATCTCCTGAGGGAAGTTCTGAAGAAGATTCAGAAGCTGAGGAGCTAGCAAGGCTTTCTAAAAGAATTCAGTACTTGATGAAAAGACAAAAGAAGTTCTCTAACAGGAGCAGCAACTTCAAAGGATCTTGTTCCAAGAAGGAAGAACAGAAAGGTTGCTACAACTGCAAGAAAACTGGTCATTTTATAGTTGATTGTCCAGATCTTCAAAAGGACAAATCAAAGGAGAAATCCAGAAAGACCAACTCAAAATCAAGCAACTTCAAAGACAGATTCAAGAAAAGTCTTATGGCTACATGGGATGAGCTTGACAATGAATCTGAGTCTGAGAATGAAGATGAAGAAGAAGCAAATGTAGCTCTGATTGCTACAACATCTTCTGATGAAGAGTTAGGATCAGACTCTGAAGATGAAGATGAGGTATATTCTGAACTTACTCTTTCTGAACTTATTGAAACAGTTAAAGATCTTATGAACCACCACAGAAGCAAGTTGTGTCAATTAAAATCTTTGAAAAATAAATATAACTTGCTGACTGATGAGAATCTCCAACTTCAGAATCACATCAATGAGATTGATGAAGAAGTTAGAGAACTCATAGAAAGAAACCTGATGAAATTCCAAGTGAACAAGAAATTGCACTTCAGGATTTTATCTTAACTGGAATCAACAGAAGTAAGATTGCTTCTATGATTTATAATATTAGCAGAAACAGAGGAGAAGGTATTGGTTTCAAAAATGATCCATTCAATCATTCAAAAGAAACAAATATACCATCCTGTTCTGGAAATATTATGAAAGGCACTAAGGTGTGTTTTGTACCTGCATCTGAGATTTCTGAGAAACAGAATTTACCAGAAACAAAGACTGCTGACTTTGAAGTTCTGAACTGCTCAGAATCCAAAACTTCTGAACCTAAGGGAAAGATGAAGGCAGAATCTAAAACTTTGCCAAAGTCTAAACCAAAAGGTTCTAAGTCTAAGACTATGAGGAAAACAGACTTTAAATCTGAAAAGGTTCAAAGTCTAAAGAGTTCAGAACCTAAGACAAGCAAGTCTCAGACTCTGAAAAATTCACACTCAAATTTTAAAAAGGCTGTGTTTGTAAAACCTTCAAGGAATACCAAACCTGTTTATACAAAACCTTTTAAATCTCAGAATGTCAGACAAAGGATACAAAAGAAAGCCAATCTGTCATCTGATTCTTATTGTATTAAGAAAGGTCTGAAAGTTTGCCTTGTGCCAGGAGCAGGCAAAACTGAAGTTCTTAACAAATCAGAACCTACTACTTCTGAATCCAAGATTCTGAACAAATCAGAATCAAAGACTCTTAAGTCCAAAGTTCTGAAGAAAACAGAACCAAAGTCTTCAAAGGTTCAGGCTCTAAAAAGCTCAAAACCAAAGACATTCAAGTCTCAGGTTCTGAAGAAATCTGAGTCAAGACCATTGAAAGCTCAGGTTCTGAAGAACTCAGTATCTGATACTAAGACTTATTCAAGATTAAATGATTCATATCCAAGGTATCTGAACAAGTCTGAGTCTTATAACTCCAGACATAAGGTGCAACAAAAGACTAAACCTTTCAGAACTAACCCAAGAGGACCCATAAAGATATGGGTACCTAAGTCTGAAATTATTTATGTTGTAGATGTGCTTAAGAGTAAAAGAAAAGCAAAGATCATGGTACCTGGACAGTGGCTGCTTTCATCACATGACAGGAGAAGAGTCTATGTTCCAAACCCTAACCATGAAAGAGGGAGGAACTGTGGGATTTGGAGAAAACCAAAAAGGCAAGATCACTGGTACTGATATTCAGCTCTCAGAAGATGCTTCAGAACCTGACCAGATTTCTGAGTCTAAAGAAAGTTCAGAAGCTAAAAAACTTCCAGAAGCTGAAAATCCTCCAAATGCTGAAAACCTCTCAGTAGCTGACACTCCTCCTGAAGCCAATCAAGAGCAAGATGTTTCTGAACGAAGTCTTAATGATTATGGCTATGCAAGAAGAACTCAATCAGTTCCAAAGAAATGGTGTTTGGGATTTATTTGCAAGACCAAAGCACAAGAACATTATTGGAACAAAATGGGTGTTCAGAAACAAACTAAATGAACAAGGAGAAGTAGTCAGAAGCTCAAAGGTAGATCAGAAGCTCTACAGAGGTATGATTAGTTCTCTGTTATACTTAACAGCGTCTAGACCAGATGTTTTATTCAGTGTATGCTTATGTGCAAGATTCCAATCAGATCCTAGAGAATCTCATATGACTGTTGTCAAGAGAATCCTCAGGTATCTGAAGGGAACAACTAATCTGAATGAAACCTCAGTTGGAAGACTATCAGATTCATGAAAACAACATACCCATCTTTGTGATATTACTGCCGCAATCTGTTTGTCTAAAAATCCAATTCTACATTCAAGAGCCAAGCATATTGAAATTAAACATCAATTTATTAGAGATTATGTTCAGAAGGGTGTTTTGGATATTCAATTCATTGATACTGATCATCAATGGGCTGATATATTTACAAAACCCCTCACAGAAGATAGATTTAATTTTATTAAAAAGAATCTGAACATGCATTTTATCTCTGAAAAAAATTGTTTGACTCTAATAGAAACTGAGAATCTGAAGTTCATCAGAAGCTAAGACTTAACAGACACTCACTTTGAGAGTCTGAAGAAAGTTCAGCCTCTGAAAACATCAGAGTCTGAGTTTCAGAATCTGCATTTTTGACTTCTGATAAAACTCATTATAAGTGGACACTTTACACGTGACCCACTAATGAGAGTGAATTTGAACAGTTGTCTAACACATGGTCAGAATCTGATAAGTTATAACTGCTGGGCAGTGATGAGTTAGTTTTGAAGTTGTACTTTGCGCCCTCCTAAAGTCATTAATGTGCAGTTCTGTTTAATGTTTTTCTGTTTTCAGTTTCTGAAACGTTTTAACAAAAACACAATCACACTTTCACTTTCTCATCTTACATGTTCAGTTTTTAGACCCATTTGAAAACTCTCAATTCTGTCTGAAAAAGTTCAGTAGTACTGAACCATATGTTCTGAACAATTGTGTCTGAAAGAGTTCAGCAGTACTGAACCATATGTTCTGAACAATTGTGTCTGAAACAGTTCAGTGCTACTGAACAAAATGCTCTGAACATTTTTATCTCACGTTTTAACTCTCTTGTGTCTTAAATTCTTGAATTTTCTTTTTGTTGATGACAAAAGGGGGAGTAAAAGTAACAAGTATTTCAGGCTCTGAGCTTACAGAATATAAGTTAATTTCTGATAATTAATTAACTTAGGAGAACAGTTTCTCATCTCTTAGCCTCTGATTAATCCTTTGTGAGATAATTCTGTGAAAAATCACTCAGAAACAGTTTGATTTTTCACCTGTTTGATTTAAATTGAATTTAATTAACCTGGATAAGACTCAGGGGGAGCTTACAAACCTCACCTTGTGGATTATCAGACTCAGGGGGAGCTTACAAACCTCAGACCCTGAAGTCAACTTGTTAATTAAATTAACAACAATTTTCTATTAATACTTATGTTTGTCATCATCAAAAAGGGGGAGATTGTTGGAACAAAATGTATGAACAAGTCCCTTTTGAGTTTTGATGATAACAAAGTGTTAAAAAGAAAATTGGATATGCTAATGCTTGTTCTAAGTGTGCAGGACCATATACTGAAAGTTATGTATCTAACAGTGGTTCTGAAAGATCAAGCTAAGAGCAGAAGGAAAATATTGAAGCTTGTGTTGCAAGTTTGAAGACCAGCTTCTGAAGACAGCGTCCGATGAACAGTGCATCTGAAGACCAGCTTCTGAAGACAGCGTCTGATGAACAGTGCGACTAATGAACAGCTTCTGAAGACAGCGTCTGATGAACAGTGCGTCTGATGAACAGTGTCTGGTAGACCAGCTTCTGAAGAACTGCGTCTGAGTTTTAAAGAAACGCTCTCTGCAATGCTTGTCTCCTTGGACAAAACACTCTCCCTGTTTTAAGGAAACAATTCAAAATGTCATTCCTCTGTTTCGCACACAATGTCAGGAAGGAATTAAAACGGTGGATGAAGCTTTAATGTTCAAACGGCTCTAATTGATGACCTGGATCTTCTCAAACGGCTCTTTGTTCCTCTATAAGGGATTGGAGATTTGAAGAAGAAAATAAGACTCTGTGACTCTGTTTTCTGGAAACGCAAAATTTTGCCAAATTAGAAAGTCATCAAATAACTTAGAAATTCTTATAAACCTTCTTATCTTAGAATTTCTTAAGTACAGAGTCTGAATCTGTGTTGTATTTTGTGAACACCACTGATAGTATATCAAGTGTTCAATTCAAACATATTCTTTTGTAAATCTGTTTGATTCAAAGTCTCTCGCCTGTGTGCTTGAGCAATCAGAAGTCTCTTACTTTGTGTTTGAGCATAGAAAGTCTCTTACTTTGTGTTTGAGCAAGGAAGTCTCTTTCTTAGTGTTTGAGCAAGGAAGTCTCTTACTTTGTGTTTGAGCATAGGAAGTCTCTTACTTTGTGTTTGAGCATTGGAAGTCTCTTGCTTTGTGCTTGAGCAATTGTAATCTGGTGATTATAGTGAAAAATCTCTTGTTAGTAACAAGGGGACTGGACTACTTCCGGGTTGTGGAAGGAACCAGGATAATTGATTGTGTCCTTCTCTCTCTCTCATTTACTTTATTCCGTTGTATTATAACTCTGAAACAGAGCATCAGAATCTGACCTCCAATCAGATTCTGAACTATCATTAAGTTTTTGAGAAAGAAAAGAAAAAGTCAACATAATTCAACCCCCCTTCTTGTGTTTTTTCTCACCTTCAAACACACAGTTCAAGGAATCCTACACGGCTCAAGAAATGCCATTGAAAAATTAAGGGGGGTGTATTGGATTAAGATTTTAAAAGACAATTTTTGTTTAAAAAAGTCTTAAGGATTTTAAAAGACTTTGCAGGATTTTAATGACTTTGATGATTTTAAAAGACTATTGAGATTTACAATTTGGATTTCAATGGATTTAACTCATAAGATTTTAAAGGATTTCAAATGATTTTATGAATTTCAAAAGATTTCAAAAAATTTTATGAATTTTTAAAGACTCATTAAAAAAAATGATCATAACACATTATCTTTCACACTATTCTCAATACAACTCTTTTATTTATTTTACTTTATCTTTTTATGAGGGAGATAGAGAGAGATAAAGAGAGAGAGAGAGAGGGGGGAAGGAGAGGAGGGAGAGGAAGAGAGAGGAAGGGAGGGAAAAGAGAGAGAGGAAGAGAGAAAGGAGAGAGTGAGAGAAGGGAGAGAGAGGAGGGAAAAGAGAGAGGTGAGAGGATAGATGGAGAGAGAGGGCGAAAAAGAGGGGGCGAGAGAGGAGAGATTATATAAAGAGAAGAGAGAGAGAGGGAGGGGGAGGAAGAGAGGAGAGAGAGGAGAGAGAGAGGAGGGAGGAAGAGAGAGAGAGAGAGAGGAGAGAGAGAGAGAGAGAGAGAGATATAGAGAGAGAAGGGGGAAGAGAGAAAGTGTGAGAGAGGGAGTGAGGGAGAGAGGAAAGAGAGAGTGAGAGAAGGGAGGAGAGAGAGGAGAGAGATAATAAATTTTAAAAAAAAAAACAATCCTAAGAAATCTCATGTTTTCATAAAAGACTTTTTCATGCTAAAATTTCACTAGCAAATCCCACCAAATCCATCAAAATCCAATTTATTAAACAATCCTTCAAAATTTGAATGATTTTGAATACCACAAGACTTTTTTTAAGTGATAAAAAGTCTTGATTGAATACCACAAGACTTTTTTTAAATGACAAAGAATCTTGATTGAATACCAAAAGACTTTTTTTAAGTTGCAAAGAGTCTTGATTGAATACCACAAAACTTTTTCATGATAAAAATGTCTTTTAAAATCTCTTAGAATCCTAATTCAATACACCCCCCTAAATTTGCAGTGCTCAAGTAGCTTCATGTCTAATTGTGACATTCAAGTTCTTGCTTTCATTCTTTCTCTTCTTCACTCTCTCACAAACAAACGAATCAACACAAACATGACATAACCATCTTCAACACGCATAGATCTCGACGGAAACCCAATCAAATCTCTCACAATCTGCATGATCCGCGCCAAAGGCTTCATCAGTTCTCACCTCTGCGAAAATTCATTTCCTTTATACCTATTAATGCTGCCGAGATCAAATAAAATGAAAGCAATTGGTGTGTGTAAGAAGGCACAAATCATAGTTACTATATTTGAAAAAATTTGGTCAAATAAAATAAATCAATACAATCATTAATTAATATAACTTTTTTAATATTTATACAACTATACCCTCATAAAAAATTGTAAAGCATTAAATACATTCACAAATATTAAAAAGACAAACATTAAATTAGGGGTAGAAAAGTCTTTTAAACAAGAACTACACCTTAAAAGTTGTAACATTTTCTTATAAATAGGACCAAAAAGTTTTTCGAAATTTTTCTTATATATAGGACCGAAAGGAGTAATTGCTATACTCCCTCCGTCCCAAAATATAAGCAAAAATGAGTCAACATAAGTTGATGTATTTGGTACAAATTTTGAACCAAATACATTAACTTTTGTTGACCAATTTTTGCTTATATTTTGGGACGGAGGGAGTATTTATTAAATATTAAATGTAAAATTAAATGATTGATATTTTAAAGAAATTTTGTGTATATTGTAATAAAAGTGATTTGATTTATTTCCATAAAATAAAATAGAATTAAACTTTTGATATTTCTTTGACCAATTTCAAAATTTTAATTTGATTTATTTTCACAAATAAAAGAATATATTACTAACTGAACATAACTTTTATGCAATAGTAGCGTGCCATTCTTTTCGTTTTTGTTGACAAAGAACAATAAAATGATAAAAATAAAATAAATTGAGTAAAGGGTAAAATTAGAAGCTACAACAAAGCACAATATTTTACATAGGTCAAAATAAGATTTTTTGTATATTGTCTAATATTGCTCATAATGTTGTGAATTCTTCTTCACATTGTTGTGGATTGTTTCTATTTTAATAAAATTTAATTAATTTTTTAATTGATAATTTAAATGAATAGTAAAATTGAAAGAAAAAGTTCAACCAAAGGGAGGTATTCCCTTTAATTATTGGTACAATAAATAGTAAATGTTTTAAAGTGGTGATAAACATTAAATGTTAGATATCATTTCGTGTATTTGGTAATAAAAGTGATTTGATTTATTTCCATAAAATAAAATAGAATTAAACTTTTGACTTTTTTTTACAATTTAAAATTTTTAATTTGACGTAATTTGATTTACTTTTCACATGTAAAAGAATAGATTACTAACTGGGCATAACTTTTATTCAATACTAGCGTGCCCTTCTTTCCCTTTTTCTGACAAACAAAGATAAAATAATAAAAATAAAATAAATTAAGTGAGGGTAAAATTAGAAGAAAAAAATGTTACAGCAGATTACAATATTTTACATAATGTTAAAATAAGATTTTCAGTATAGTGTCTAATATTGTTCCTATTATTGTGAATTGTTCCTTCTATTTGTTGTGGATCGGTTCTATTTTAATGAAATTTAATTAAGTTTTTAATTCATAATTTAAATGAAAAGTAAAAATGAAAGGAAAAATTCAACCAAAGGGAGGTATTCCCTTTATATATTGGTACAAAAAATATTAATTTTTTTGTTAGGAGATAAATATTAAATGTTAGATATTATAGAGAGATTTCATGTATGTGGTAATAAAAGTGATTTGATTTGACCAATCAATTGGTCTTAAGTGATTACTGAGCTCCACGAAAGATGAACCGTTAAGAATTACCTGGATTTGATTCATGGATGAAACAATTTTTGGTCGGGTTTTACTTATCTTCCGGCGAACTCTTGATCAACATGACCATTTCGCTTGAAAATCGGAGAGTTAACACAAAAAAAAAAAACTATATGATTTATTTTCATAAAATAAAATAGAATTAAACTATTGACTTTTTTTTTACCATTTTTTAACTTTTGACTTAATTTGATTTATTTTGACTAGTAAAATAATATATCACCACCTTGGCATAACTTTTATGTAGTGTATATATATAACCAAGCAGCCAACATAAATTCACACCATTGTAATCTTTGATGCTTGAAAAGATACGATATAATACTAGCACTATGAGATTTCAATATCTCGTTATTTTCCTCCTTGTTTTGTTGGCCTCTGCGGCCAATAATCAAGCAATAGCTGGTGGTTATAGCCCCATCAAGGACCTCAATGATCCACACGTGATTGAAATCGCCAACTTTGCTGTGACCGAGTACGACAAACAAGAAGGGGCAAAGCTAAAGTTTGAGAAGATCATCAAGGGTGACTCACAAGTTGTTGAAGGGACCAACTACCGTCTCATCCTTTCTGTCATCATTGAATCTATGTCTTACCCTTACCAAGCCATTGTGCATGAGAATCTATCGAAGAACTTCAAGAAACTCATTTCCTTTATACCTGTTAATGCTTAAATTATTAGATGATGTTTATTATGTGATCTTATAGCATCATTTTCATGTATGCCTTGTTATCATACAAATAAAATTTTATATTTTCTATATTATAACGGATAATGTATCTAATTATATGATATAGTCTAATTAACTATGGATGGAAGATGTTATGATAGAATCTTTAATCTTTCATTGGGATGGGTTGCACATTCATGATTGTTTATGGGTGAGAGGGGGTGAAAGTTTAGAGTGCGACAATGAAGGAGTTTTGAGAAAATTTATATGAAAAGGGCAGTTTTGGTATTAACTTAAAATTTTAAGTAAATTTGGATGTGACCAGAAATATATGGGTGTGACTAGAAAAATTGTAAATTTATTTGATAAACATTAAAGTTTTCTTATACAGTTTTAGTACACAAATACACAATGGCTAAATAAATTTATTTGATAAACATTAAAGTCTTATTATATAGTTTTAGTACACAAATACACAATTCCATTAATGAAACCAAGTATAACTATAACAGTTTATACTCAATTCACCATTAGATGATCAAAACCTCCTCCACCTTGCAGTGCAGGAACCCGATTCCCTCCAACATTGTGAATCAGTTGTTGCAGCCACTTCCTAGTTGTTGGGTCCTCCTGAATAAACAAAACCAAAAATAAGTATTGTAAACAAACTAAAAGCATGAATGTTTTTTCAAAGTGACTGAATGGAAAATTTTCAGCTCCAACATTAAAGATTTGGAGAACATGATGAACTGTTCTAGTTAGTAGTTACTACCTTTCTCTTGGACCTATTGTTAATGATTTCTTCACTCATGCCATTTCATTCAACAACAACAAACTATTGCATATTTAGTCCAAGTCATAGAGATTCGACAAAATTTTACATTGGTTGTTGAGGCCTAATTGATTAAAAATTACTCCCTCTGATTCTATTTGTCACTTATGTAGAAAAAAATTTGTTCTTATTTACTTGTCATTTTCAAAGTTCAAACATTAACTTTGTTTTGTCAATAATACTCTTGAGCGTTTATTGCAGAGAAAAAACCAGGTGGAATTAGATAATAAATAGTTTAGATATTGTAGGCAAAAACAAAATATTCAATCAAAAGTAACAATTTATTAGTTTTCTTGGTATGTATAATTAATCGTAAAATCACACCAAAAAAGAATGGAGGGAGTAGTAATCACAAGGAGTACTTACACGAAGGCAGCTGCTGAATGTAGCATCCCTTAACATGTCGGGAAGACAGCTTCTTAATGCATCACAAGCCCTGTTTTAACAAGACCAAGAGTTTGATTAATGAAGGCATTTGAAAATTGGAAGGAAAGGGTATGAAAGAGGCAATTTCAGCGGAAAGGGAGGAGGGGAAGGAGGAACTCGCATTAAGTTGCAATCCTATTAACAAACCTCGGGTTATCTGACAGACGAAGATAGCATCGAATGATATGCTTCAACAGACGAGATGATGGTTGCTCAGCAAGAGCTGCCACCATGTTTCCAAGAACTCGACCAACAGCAAAAAAGCGCTCAGCTGTAGTACAAATATAGTCCAAGCCCACATCGTCTAACAGAATCTTTTGAACAATAAATGTTGCAACCTGTTGCAGCAGAGCCTTCGTTAGACTATTATGCTCAATTTTATTATTATCTCGTACATTAATAGGGAAACCAGACAGTGGCAACATAAAATAAACAGGTGGCTTAAAATCTATACAACAAAAGATGGAGAGTTTATCCTAATGACCAAAAATTGTATCCAATAACTTATCCTAATGACAGAATAATATTTAAAGCTGAACCCATACAAATACATACAGATGCTATTACTCAAATAACATATTGATAACATTAAACATCCCCAGCAAAATTTAAACAATCCCAAGACCATAGCTAAACCCTTGGATTGGGAGCAGCTATCCAAAAGGTAAAACAAGAATATCAAAAGCAGTCTTCTTAAGTGATAGGTTCACAGTATCTATTTATCATGTGCTATGACGTATGAATGCATAAACTGATTTAGCATGTGTTTGGAAACTAACAAAACCACGGTGAAAAGGCACGGTTGGCGTAAAGCTACACCAGCTAGCTTCTCAATACCACGGTGAGAGTGACTTTAAACGTGAGGTAGCGGTCACTTACCGCACAAACAAACAAGCACTTATTATACGTATGTCAAACACAGCACTGAAATAGGAAAATAACTTCACATGCATATATTAATGTTAATCAAACATAGACAGGAAAAATGTAGCTAAGGGATGGTAATAAAGTCTGATTTACCTGTGTTTGCATAAATTTACCCAAGACTGACAATCAAGAATCAGTACACTCACCGTTTTGGAGAGCTCACTCCCCATCTCCATAGTGCGCAGGCACAGGGGAATTATTTCAGTCGAAAGCAGAAAACTAATAACCTCAGTATCATCAACCTGGCAAACAGAAAATTCAGACTAAATTGAAAAACACTAGCATAGATGCTATATTGATGAAAAATAAAATAAAAAATAAGAATAATAATGACATAAAACAAAAAACAAAAAACAAAAAAAAAAAGAGGAACACTAGCTTATGAATTCATCCAAACAAGTTGTTGGACTTTCATTCCATTATAAAGAGCTGTGTCGAGGATTTTGTGATGAATCTTTTGGACAATTTTTTTGTTGTGATTTCAAATTAATTTTTGCAGTAAAAATGTAATCGTATGAAATATAGGTCATCTCGCAGTTATTTCCACCCAACATCAGAATGAGTAAGGAAGAAGTACCTTCACTAATGCACCGATGACACCAAGACTAGTAAGCCTCAAGTACTCAAAAGGTCTTGATTTGCTTGTTGTGTTCAGGAACGGATACAAATACAGAGGAATGTGCGCTGAAGAAAAAAGCAAGTGAAAAGAATCGTTAAAAGAATACAACATACCTTATGAACTATCTTTAACTGATAAAAACCAATGGATCTTTTGGCATTCAAGCAGTCTACTTATATTCAATATAAAAAGAAAAGGTATTATACCATCCAATTTCCAAAAGCTTCTGGTTTAGCAGTTTTACAAGTGTATAGATATTAGAAGTAAAAAAATTCAAAAGCAACAAGGAAAGGCATGACTATGCCTACTATAACGGAGAATCAGATGGGGTAACCTTTAAATAATAGGAGAAAGTTCGAGCAAAGTGGAGAGTCCTAAGATGGGTAAGGTAATAGCAAGGGCATGCGAATTGAATTTAAAATTTATTAGCAACATTCATTTTTACTCAGAAGCAACCTGTTAGATGTATGACATTAAGCAGACCATATTATATCAGTCTGCATGAGATATGTTAAATAGAGATTTAGAATAACCCATAGCAGGAGAGAATTCGTCATTTGTTCATGCAGTAAATATATCAAAAAGAATGATCAAATTAAAAGGGTAACATCGATCATTCATGCATAAACCAAAAATGTGGACAATTCAAACCACCCCAGCAAATCCTTCATCCATATGCAGTCTATGATTAATCACATCAACTTGGTGTATATCAAGTCCCTAGTATCTACCATGCTTACCTCAATCCTATAATTTCCATAGCACTATTTACTATTACTATATTACTTAGATGGAATGGCATCGACCAAATCTAGAGAAGCCAACATCATTTTCCAAAGCATTTCAGCAAAATACAAAATGCCAACTTTGATTTTTAAGAACACATTAGTCCAACACCCATCAGAATATTTGAAGCATAGATGATGATTAAAAATCAGACAGAAGTTCAAAGTTCATCGAATGAATGAAGAAAGTAACATTACCATTTAGGAATAGCATCCTTGTATCAGGGTGAGATGCTACACACTGTAAGAAAACAAGAGGAGAAGAAGAAAAAAACTTAGTGCCGTCATTTTTTTTATGTTCTTAATGATATGTTTCAAAAGAAAATAACAACACAAAAACGAAAAAGTATAATATCTATGGCTGGTTCTTTTCCTAATCAATTGATTATCTGAACTTAAGATTTAAGAAACTGAAGAAACACTGCACATCAGTGTCTGCTTTTCTTTTCTCCTATCTTGCGAAGCACGCAGGTGGAATAGTCAGATACAAATAACCTACCGCACGAAGTATATCGTGTAACAGTCCACACACACACACACTCACACACAGTTCTAACAAGTGTTATGTTTTTTATGTGTATCCCACCTTGAAATTGTACTAAAATATTTTTACTAAAAGCGTGATATAGATATCCAAATTTCACTGTTTAGTGATTTAAAATGAGTATTCAAATAATCAAGTTATTCACAAACAAATAAAAGGATTGAGTTAGACAAACTCATCTAACCTGGAGCAGGGCAAGAGCATTGCACACTCGATTTGATTGTGCTGGAGTGAGGTTGGGAGGAGACAAAACAGGGTATATTGAAACAATTTCCTGAAAGAAAATAAAATATGAAATCCAACTTAGTGGAGGACAACTGACAAACCTTGCTATTGGAAACTGAAAGGGAGATATAGAGCAGACTGAGGTGAGAAAATATTAAATTAAAATAAATGCGGAGAAACTGAGTGCAGTTTACAAAGTATGCTGATACTATAGCATTTTAAAGCTAACCAATTTTTAGATTTACAGTTTTAAAAAGATCGAAGTTAAATCACAACATCGTGTAGTTTTGACTAATTATCAAATTTCAAAGTTGTTCTAGTCAAGGAAAAATAGTTGGAACCAAGTATAACAACAGGTTACCAAAACGAAGAAATAGGGGGAGAAGAGAAAAATGTGAATGCCGCAATATATTCAAAACTAAGTAAATATTTATGTTGTCAATGGCAGATAGTAGAGCATAGCAGTGGACCTCCAAAATGCTGAAGCGGTATCGTGAGAAAGGGTATCGTCGGTACCTCTACATTAAAGTTTGGAAAAACAATACAAGAAATTTATACCATAGTACGATACACATATAAAAGCTCAGAAATCTATACCATAGTATCTTACACATTCAAAACTAATAATCAAAGTTCAGTGTTACCAATATTCAAACCCAACATAAAGCATAGTTTTAGGATGAAATGACCAAAAAGTTTCAAAAGAAACGAAAGGGAACACCGGAGCATCTATAAGTTGAGGGTATATTTGGAATTTTACAGGAGCTTCACCGTAGAGGCCACGACATTTTGCTGCTACTCAAAAATGCAAATCAACAGGACAGGGTTTCGCATCGCGTAGTAACTAGGGGCTTCTATTGACTACAGATTCGTATGAAAGGTTATAGCAAAATAAGCTAAACAATACAGATAGGAAAAAATTGACATAGCATACCTGCAGAAGTGCTGCAATAGTACCAAATGAATTCCATAGCAATGGGGCAAGATCTTGAAATTGCTCCCTCTTCTACAATACATTAAACAAAAATGAGATACCCATATGAGTGCAGTAGCAATACCAAACAAACAGAAACCAAACCAAATCATCGTGATATAATTCAATAACTGTCTAAACAATTTTTAGCACAAATGTAAAATTTAATTAGTTAATCAGCATCAGTCCATTAACAAATAATGATTACATCTCCCATTTAATCCCAAATTCAACATAAGGAAGAAATAATGCACAAACCAAAGCCATTGAAACAGATTCTCACTCAAACGAGAAGACTCATGCAAAATTGATCATACCTCTTTCTACTTTTCTCTCAAATGTAAAAATTGTAACAACAAACAAGGAAAACAGAGATTCAAAAAAAAAAAACGCAAACAGAAAAACATAAAAAAAAGTCAAATTTGACTACGACAGCAAACTCATAACAAGAAACACATAAACATAATATCAATATCATATTCATATCTTCAAAATTAACTAACATTTGAAGGCCAGATCAAAGTTTCAAACCATATCTGCAACAACAAATTAATTAAATGAAAACCTAACTGCGCATTAACAAAAAAAAAGGTAAATACAATCACGTAAATGTGATTGAGAGGGTAAGTAAAAGGTTGTGGGGACATCTGAGGTGTTGAGATGCGGGTTCGGAACCCGCAATACCACTTTTTCACAGCACTTTGTTTTCGATCCAAATTTGTTGAAACTCTAATCTGGTATTCTAAAATAAAAGGGGAAACGGTAACCTTGCAGAGCTCAAGAAGTGCACTTTCAATGTGGTCAGGGTTTCTAAGTTTACAAATGAGTTGTTCGGCAGCAGAGGGCATCGTGCCATCTTCGGCAGCGGCTGAACCCTGGGTAGTGGGACCCTGAGTAGTCGGCATGTCACTTTTGTGGACAGTTGATATTTTCTGTTTCGGTTTCTTCTCGCTTCATTTATCTCATCGTTTTAAACACAACACGGCAATTTAATGTAACATCATGTCAATTGTACTGTCGTGTTTTGTTGTTGGTCCACGTGTTTTACATGAAGAAAAAATACTGAATACCAACTTTTGTAACAACGGTTATATTTTTACCATTTCGATCTATTTTCCTTTAAGTAGGTTTGCCAACTTTGACAATCCAGATCACGTTCAAGATCACAAAAGTACACACAAGAAAGGGGTAAAAAACCGCAAAATTGGTAAATGTGCATGGAACTCCACGCATTTTAACGCGCCCCCCACACGCAAGCTGAACATCTGTAGTTTTGTTACATACCCGACTGGATATTTGTATTTTTCTTTAAGAAGGTTTACCGACTTTGACAATCCAGATAACGTTCAAGATCACAAAAGTACGCACAATAAAAGGGGTAAAAACCATAAATTTCGTAAATATTTGTGGTACTCCACACATTTTAACGTGCCCCCCACACGCAAGCTGAACATTTGTAGTTTTCTTACATGCTAGACTGGATATTTGTATTTTTTAAACATACACCCTTTGAAAATCTGTAACGCACGCTCTCACACTCGACACTGGACAGCTCTAGTATATCTGATGTTGAGACATCAAGATTGCCATAACAGAGTTCAGAATAAATTAGGTTTAACTAAACCACAACTCAAGAAGTGAATCAGTATAAATTAGGCTAAACTAAATCATAAATTAAGTTTAACTAAACGACAAAACAAAACAAACAATGGTTACATTTAAAACATAAATTAGGTTTAACTAAACAATAAGCAAATAAATCTAATTAATTTTCACTTTTCGAGAGTAAAAAAACAACCAAGCCTTTTCCCACTAAGTGGGGTCGGCTACATGGATCAAATTATGCCATAATATTCTATCATAAACCATATTTTGGTCCAACTCATTAATCTCCAAGTTTTTCCTAAGAGTTTCTAGGTCTTCCTTTGCCTCTAGGGATCAACGCGACATACAATAATCACATCTCCTATGCCACCCTAAATTCAACATAAGGAAGCGATCAACATGTCAAACCCATTGAAACTGATTCTCATTCACACGAAATTGATCTTAACACACGCACTCACTCTCGAGACTGGACATTTCGAGTATATCTTCTGTTGAGATATCAAGATTGCCATATCGTAATTCTGAATAAATTAGGTTTAAATCCAGTCAAAATAAATAAATTAGGTTTAACTAAACCACAAAAACCTTAGCACAAGAAGTAACTTAACAATTTCAATTTTTGAGTGTAAATACAAAAAATAAAAAAGTGAATCAGCATCAAAACAAACGATAACTAAATTTACATCTCCCGTGCAACCCTAATTTCAACGAAAGGAATCAATCAATCAATGATCCACACGTCAAATTCCATTGAAACCAATCCTCACTCCCACAAAATTGATCACACTATAAATCTATACCAAAAACCAAACCATTTATCATCAACTAAAAACGCATGTCAAAACAAACACACAAAACATCAAAAACAAAACTACAATTCAAATATTATAACAACAACTGACTGAAAAAATAAAAAACTTTCAACACATAACAACGTGATTGAACAGTGTAACATTATCATATCCCAACCTTTGTATCACCGACACTTCCGATGGAATGCATCTCTAGTGTCCGACACTAACACATGAGATTACATTCAATTATGTCATTTTGTCAAATTATTATCAGACAAAACAATTAACTAAAAAAGGAAAACCAGACCAACCTTTCAATACAAATAAACAGTGGACCATTCTCATATCTCAACACTTCTGATTGAAGGCGTGTTTGGTGTCTTACATGTGTCAATGTTGGACACTTGACACACATAATTACATTCGATTATGTCATTTTTTTTCAAATTGTGCCAGCTTCTTGGTGTCGTGTGTAAGTGCTTCATAGATCTCAAAAATTAACTAACATAACCCTAATCACATATTTAAAGAATTAAATGGAGAATTATGAAATAGTTTAGAGTTATGAAAGAGAAAATGGTTACGAAGAAGATACCTTGGAGAGTTCGAGAAGAGCGTTTTCACGGAGTTCGGGATTGCTGAGTTCGAGAACGAGTTGTTCAGAAGAAGCCATCGAAGAGGAGTTGGAAGAAGCGGGAGAAGGAGGAATAGAACCGAATGAAGAAGAGTTGTTGTTCATAGAAGACACAGATTCGGGCAACGGCAAGGCAACTTTCTCATGTGGCTACTCATTTTATTTTTATACTACTATATTAATTAACTAATATATATTATATTATTTTTTATCATACTTTATATTATACTATTTTGGTCTATTATGTCAAAAAAAAAATTAATTGGGTAAACAATCATTTTGTTCAATGAATGTGTTGAAGTTGTTGTATAGTACTTGAATATATTAAATTTGAAGATATATTACCAAATATATTTTTTGTTCGTAGTATAGTACAGTGATGATGATAGAAAAATATATTTGAAGATTAAACTATTTGATTAAAGACAGATTTGAAAATTAAAGTGACTAAGAAATAAAAAGATGTGATTTTGTAAGTTTTATTTATTTAAAGGTTATTGTAAAAACAACTTACATATTTAAGGATAAAAGTAATTGTTTACCGTTTTGTATTTATTTATTTATTATTTATTTACGGCTTTGTTATTTTGACATGCAAATTTCATAACTATTTCAAATGGTTAAAGAAATTTAATTTTTATAATAGGGTGTTAGAAACTGGTGAACCATAATATAAAAATAATTGAGATGTATATTGGACTCAAATTTTTGTTTATGGATGCTCCTTTTAGGTTGTTTTTAAATATTTATGTTTTTTATTTTGTAAAGTTAGTGATGAAAATTTGATTCTGTAACATAAATGGACGGATGAGATCGTCTCAAATACAATATTTTAATATACCTGGTGCAAAAATAACTCCTCTTCTGACTGAAATTTTGAGTTTGTTGTTGACAAGGTTGAAACTAGAAGAAGCAAGCAGCATGATAAGATGTAAAAGAAAAGGAAACAGAAAGAAATATAGTTGAAGAAGGAAATGAAAGTGTAAAAGAAAAGAAAAAAAAACGTGGAAATGTTGAGAGTGGGATTTGAACCCACGCCCTTTCGGACCAGAACCTTAATCTGGCGCCTTAGACCAACTCGGCCATCTCAACTTTGATGTACTATCAAGTAAATACAGAGGAAATATATTTGTTCTATCGCTCAGAGTTTCTTGAATGTTTAGGGAAAATATAGTTTAAGAATCACCTTAATTTTGCGTCATTAACTGAATGCTAATTTCAGGATGAATGCTTCAGATTAAATTATAGCATGTTTAAAATAATTTATTTCATATGATAAAAAAAAAAAATATTTCACCTTATTTTCTTTATAAAGAATCTTCTGAAGTGATAGAAAAATTTTATGGATGCTATCACAATAGCATCAAGTAAAATTATTGCTACATAACTAAGAGGTTTATTATTTCAACGAAAACAAATACGGTGGTTCATACTTTAATTGGAGAAGCCGTGTTATAAGCTAGTCTCACCATTTATTTTACAATCTCTCATTGTATTACTGATATTATTGTCGTGTCTCTAAATCCAATGACTCTAACCTTGAACAAATAAAAGTGATTAAACATATTCAAATGTGTAGGTGTCATGTCTATGTCCACATATAGACACTAGATACGCCTTCATTCTTTATTGTCGGTGCTACATAGATTACTTGTGCATGTTAATTTATCACATTGACTCTAAATATGTATGAACAATGTTCATTATGATATTCTGTTTCATATAGTATGCTAAAGAGAAACTTTCAGTATATACTCATGAATGTCTTCGTACCTAAACTACATCGGTTACAATTACACTTAATGTCAGACAATATTTTTATTTAGGATTAATCAAAAACGAAGAAGTGTATGTTTGGTTGTCTAGTGAGAACATCTCAACACGCTTCTCTTCCCATTGAACACGGTTACAACCTGTTGGGTTCTCCGCGGACCCTCCACACAAATTACTCGTTTCTTCTTTTGAATCGATTATGTGTGAAGTAGGTCTTCTTAACTTCTGAAACATGCATCTCTTTGCTGCAGGTATGCATCTGGTTCATTTGTCTCTTTTACCCTTCATTTGAGTTGTATCTTCTCATCAATTCCCTTCAACTATGTGAGATGAGAACTTTCATTCCTGCATCAACAACTTCAATTTTCCTTTTCAGTGTTGGGAAACCTATTTCATTCAAATTCGGCACAATTATTACAAATTTCTTTTATATTTTGCCACCACCTCTCTCACTCTCTTCATTCTCATACACATCGATATGAAGGAACAAGGAGAAGCAAAAGAAAAGATGTTAGAAGAAAGTAAGAAAAAGTTTATAAGAAGGACTTGTTATTTCTTTAGGAATCGTTCTTTGATAATTGACCGATTTCTTGAGTTGATATAAGAAATGTCAATTTAATACATTTGTATTGTATCATTTTTGACTTGAATGTGTAATATTAACATATTGTAAACAGTCCTTATTTATTGCAAATAAATTTGATTAAAAAAACAAACAATTATGGTAGTTTGATATATTTAATTATTTATTGTCAATTTTATCAAAAATAAAATAGAGGTGAAAATAAATCTACATGAAGTGTATTTATATAAATAAATACATATGTTAAAACTCATTTTGATAATGTATGCATCCAATTTTATGCCAAATTATCCAAACATCTTAGTTCTCTTCGGCACACAAGTTGGCCATTAATGTCATAATCCATCTACTATATTTGATGCACCCTCTAATTATGAAATTTACATATTCCTTATAACAATTGAACTGAATCAATATACAGATAATTCAGGTATAACTTACTTCAGGTACAATCAATGTTGCAACAACTGAATACTTTAGTTACTACTCTTTACTCTATGAAAGTAAATTGAAAGCTAAAAACAAAGTTATATACACATAAGTTCCTCCCCCTTATCATCAGTGTAGATTTTCTAGTAACTCTTTACACAACCTATATGAAATTTGTGGTATCTGGATCACTAGGGTTTACATTTTACAACCAAAATCCTCGGTTTGCATAATTAGAATATGCAGTCGTATTCCAGTACCTTGCATCTTCATGAATCTAGGATCCGATTGTTCTGAACTTCCATGCACAGGTACGTTAAGGCTCGATCATATTTACCGTTAAATTTTTCTTACAGCATTATACATGTCAAAGAAAACTAACAGTCTTTCAATGTGATCAAGTTCTTGTTTAAAGATACTCCCCAGATGCTGCATCATGCTTCATATTCTCAAAATCCGCTTCAACTTATAAACCTGAAAAAGGTAGAACAGAATTCTTTATCTTCAGTCATGTCAAGCATAAGTATACTGAATAATATAAAGACGCACATCCTTCAAAAAGTTATGTGCAAAACATTTAATTGAATGTTTGTTGATATATATAACTTTTGCAGTGAGTAAAATCCACTGTAATTCATATTTACAGAAAAGTAACTTGGACAAGAAGGAAAAGCCTGATAAATAGTTTGGGAATAATTCCACTTGTTACATATACTCTCTGCTCCTATATACATGACTTTTATTTTCGTTTTGCACAAATAAAGAAATAGCTTTGATTAATAAGCAAATTTCAAAGATACTGTTACGTTTCATTGGTCTACTCATCCATTTACTCTCCCTTCATTAACGTAGATGTAAAATAATTGATGTGGTAAAGGTATAATTGACAAAAAAAAAGTAGTTAATATAACATCAAAATTTGAAAACGACAAATAAATATAGACAAAAAAAATTTCTAAAAAACTGAACATTGAAAAGGAATGAAGGGAGTAAGAGATTGCAGAACTTCGACGGTCTACACCTGGCAATGCCCAAAGGCCGTATCTGTTTCAAATGAAAAGATTCTTCCAACTAATCCCTTCGTCGACGCGGTGTGTGCGTGTATACACCACGGTCTACCCTTACTTATATACACCACAGCCTACCCACACTAACCAACTAAGGAGGTTACCCATCAAAGCCCTATGTAAAGTGTGAAACCCTTCGGGACGGACTTGCAAACTGTCGAGACAGGATGCAATAAATAAGGCCGTTCAAGAATGGTTAGTTTTGTTTTTTCTTATTGGTGATATTTGTTAATACTGAACAGGGGCCAGTTAAAACTTAGACGAACGATTTCAACTTAGATATATTTCAAAGCTTTGTTTAAGTGACTACGTTGATCAACGAAACATGGAAAGTAAACAAAAAATGTAACAGCGGCAACAAACTATTAACCTGGGCAGTTCTGCTGGGCAGTTGCACCTCTATGCAGTTTCGATGGCCATCGACTCTGTCAATACATGTTACCCACATCAAAACACAATAAGTTAAAAACAAAAACAAAAGGCACAAGGATAAAATCGAAGAGGCGAAAAGATGGAATTGGAAGAGATTCAAGAAGCATGACTACCTTCTGCTGATAGTTCTTTGAAAATATTGGTCTTCTTTAAGGATCCCCTGACCGGCATACTTTATTTCATCTGTGTTCAGAATAAGCTGTACCATCAAAATGTCTCGACAAAGTTAGTTACCCTACAACAGGCCTAAAACCAAATGCTTAACATTAAATGTGTGTGAAGTTTCAAATTTAATTATGAAGTGATACTCACTTGATACTCCCCAGCCTCTTCTACACCTACTACGTAACTATCATAAGAATCTGTTGGATGAAAATTGAAAATGAAGATAAGGGGGCCTCTGATGTAAGATATGACCTGCAAATAATGAAAGTGTTAAGTTCTACTATGTACATTAATTGAATGCAGTTGGTATGGTATATGCTACACCCTTAAAACGTATAATCAAATATCTCACAAGGGTCTGTGTATTTAGAAATGGAGGGCATTATATAATTGAAGAACAGGACACTTGAGGCATGTTTGACTTGTCTTATTTGAGTTTACCTATTGGCATAAACTCTGGTCAATATGTTTGGGAGAGCTTGAGGAAACAGCGTATAATATGCCGATAATCTCATAGCTTATATCAAAACAGTTTGATTTTATTCTATATTTTGATATGGAAATAGCCTATACATAAGCACTTATATGATAAGTGTTTATTCTATACGCGCTTAATTAAGCTATTTATCCAAGTAAAGCCTTAGTATACAGATGAACTGTCAATTATTTAAAAGCCACTGACGAGGAAGTAAAAGCCACCAATTATTTAAAAGGAAAGAAAAAAATTTGATGTACCATTGAACTGTTATTAACATGGTGAAAGGTTGGAAAAGCTCGCGAGAGCACTCTCTCCTTTTCATCCAGCTTCATCATGTCCTGAAAAGAATGGGACAAGTAATTACATAATCTCCATCTGTTTACGGGTCAGTTACAAACATGAAGTCTTAATCTGAATGGAAGCTTCAAGCCAAGTATGATTATTGGATAGTTAAGATTTACTTAAAATATTTGCCAGCAGTGCACCGCTTATGATTAAACAATTATTAGCAAACAGAACACAAATAAATGAATTGATAAATTGGCCGGTTTCAATATCCAATTACTTTCCACCAAGACACGAGTCATAACTAACGAGCAAGAATACAACTATAACAGAAGGGATCGAATTGACACCTTATCAAATGTAAATAAATCACGGTGAATTCCATCTTTTTCCAAAAGATCCCACTGACGATTTGCAAGTGAATATGAGAAGTCATTGCTTGATGATGGAAACTCAACACTCTGGCACGGGTAAAACATTAATACATTCAGTCACAAACAGGTGGTAGTTGTGTATATTTAATAAGATGAGTAATCAATTCCTCACCTTTGGATGCCCAAATTCATTGCCCATGAAGTTCATATATGCACGACCGCCAATTGTTAATGTGATCAATCTGATCATCTGGCACAAAAGTCGAGAATATTTATAAAAATGAGAAGAAAAAAGGAAATGGAAAAATCATCCGTCTATGCATGTTATATATCAGCGATCTTTTAAGTTCTATTGTAAGAATTTAATTACAATGTAAGGATATGTGAGATATAGAAAGCAGGAAGAATTTGGAGACAAGGAGAGAGAGCGCGAAGGTTAAACAAAACTTCAAATTCAAATGTCTAAATTCCTATCTTCAGTTCTAAACAGAAAAACAGAGGAAATTGGTTAAAATCATACTTTATGTAATGAAGATCCCCTCAATAAAGACTCCTTATAGTTTTCTGAATGCTCGTCAATTTCACCGAACAATACTTCTGCAAATGACCGCCTACCAGATATGGACTGGCAGCAAGATAAGAAAAAGTTAGATCACAATGATACCTGAAAAACAAACCACACAGATCTTCACGAAATCAAAAAAGGGTGAGTTACCTGGTTGTGGTTTTCTGCATACAAGAGCATCTTATTAGCATATTCCTTTTTGGAAATTAATGTGTTAACAATCT